>AP025058.1:16828158-16849273 GCA_036186865.1 Eustoma russellianum | reverse complement strand
TTCCAATCCATTATAGCCTAGAATCTACTTACTAAAACTTCTTAAGGCGGCGATAATGATAGTATTACATTTATAAGGTGTTTGGTTGAGAGTTATTTATTAAGAGTGAGTTTAGAGGAATCCAAGCCCATAAACATTGTTTCTTTGTTAAAATGTTTGTTTGTTAAAATTAGGGGTATGAATTTCGGATTGATATATGAGTTTTGTAATAGATATTGTTTTTTATATTCTAGCTCCCCTGTCTATTAATATGGAGAAATGGGAGGCATGAGTTTCGAACCGGTCCACGCCACCGTCGTCTGCCTGCCGGTCAAATTTTTCTGGCCAATTTTCCAGCCTCCCGTATTCGATGCCTATTTCAATTCCAATACGTTCCAAACACAATCAATGTTAACCATACCCATTTCCACTTCAATATCAAACAACTATGACTTTTACGTCCAAACACATATACTCTCAAACCCATACACTATCATACTCATTCCGATTCTGATTCCGATACCCAAGTACGAATGAAACGCCACCTTAATCGGATGCATCAATCCAAAACTTGCCTTAAAGGTATTGCGTAGAAGTTGCAAGTGACCCTAATTCTCCGTCACCTGCTACCACCATGGTAGACCACCATCCTATCATCGAAAGTTGATAAGGCAGAAATTTAAATGATGCGTCGCCGGCACGAGAGTCGTACGATCCGTCGAGTTATCATGAATCATTGCATCAACTGACAGAGCCCGCGTTAACCTTTGATCTAATAAATGCATCCCTTCTTATGCAGTCTTGAGGGTAAAATATTAGAATTAACGGATATAGGAATGACGGGTGCAGGGAGTATTTTTAAATTTCTGTATAATGATATGCCGATGCACACTTGTATATCCGTGTGTATCTAAATTCATATATATATATATATATATATATATATATATATATATATATATATATATATATATTGCTCCTTGTATATAACAAATGCATAAAGATATATATGTTTACCAACAAACATTATCCGATTCCCAAAGTAAATATTCTAACAAGCTATCTAGAGGACCAATGCTAAATGCACACTTTGTTACTTTAAACTATTGATTTTATCTCATTATTCATTATTGACTATTGATTGAACAAGAAGGTTTATATTTATAAAAAATGTGTGTTTATCATTGACCTAAAAGAAATATATATAAATAACTAATAGCTCCGTATTTACTTGGCTCTTTCGTATTCCGCATCACATAATTAGTTGAATTTAAATTTTTGTAGATTTTTTTTTGAAGAATTATATATTTCTTTTAGGAAGTAGCAATTTAAATATATATATATTTCTTTTAGGAAGTAGCAATTTAAATATATATTTCTTTTAGGAAGTGTAGCAATTTAAATATCCTTATTATGTATAAATTGTCATTCACCGAACTTATTATGAAATCCGTACTGAGCAAATGGCAAATGGAATTTATTCGACAGAGTCCTCCACGAATTTAGTTTATTTTGCGCGGTTTAATTAAGTGTATAAATTCATTTATTAGATTCCTTCGATTTAAATCAACTGAAATAATTCTTTTAAGATATTAAATTATCAATGTAGCTATTAGAAAAAAATCTGATATTTATCTTGATATTTATCTTATTCATTGTTACACAATCTTTAATATAATATAATCAATTTTTATAAATAACGTTACAATTTTATACAAATTTTTTTCCCACTTAATGAACAAGAGTGAAATCAGATGCTTTCAAATTTTGTTAGAAAATGTGTAAGATTAAAGATTGTTGGAGATATTTTTGAAGATAATTTCGGATGAGTCAATGCTGGAATTTATTCCGGCTTGCCGTTTTTTTTCCAGCCCAAGATTCGGTCACATGTTTTTTTGATGAGGGAGTGGGTTCTCCCCCCACCTGTACCAGAGGCCCCTTAGCCAGGTGAGATAAAAATCGAGGGATGTGCTCCACCGGCAGCCCTGCAAAGGGAGAGGACACACGAGACTCAGCCAGCCCGGAGACAACCCTTGTAATATTTCAACAAGGATTGTCTCCACATGGACTCGAACTCGGGACGTCGGGGTTCTAGCCCCAATCACCTTTGCCACTTACCACTGGACTATGCCCCTGAGGGCCGGTCGCATGTTTTTTATGTGTAAAGGATCCATTATTGTAATTGCTTGATTGTAGGAAGATTAGCTTGATTATACGGAGTAATTAGGAGGAGTAAATATAGGCAGATTTTCGGTTTTGACTAACCATTATTGATGTATTTATTTAGCATCCCTTGATTTATGGGATTGATAGGATAAGTACGTAAAAACTTTTGTAAAAGGAATCTTGAGAATGTATGAAGAAAAGTGAATATTTTTTCCTCTCTATTCCTGCTGCCCGAAATTTCATGGTATCAGAGCCAAAGCAGTAAACACTCAAACACCCAACTTTATTCTCATCCCCATCCGAGATGAGCACAGGCTTCCTCCTCTTCTTCCACCGCCGGCACACCGGCTACAAGTCCTAGTGATCCTAGTTTCCAACAAACTCTCAATGAGAGCTCCTCACTTCAAATTACCAATCATAGACTGAATGGAAAAAACTTTCTGTTATGGTCCCAGACAGTCTTGATGGTTCTACGTGGCAAGGGGAAGTTGGCCTTCATTTCTGGCCAAGCCACAAAGCCAGATAGCACCGACCCACGCTACCCAGCTTGGGAACTCAATAACTCCTTGGTTATGTCATGGCTCATCAACTCCATGGAGCCACACATCAGTCGTACCTATCTTTTCTTACGATCTGCTAAAGCCATTTGGGATGCTGTACATGAACACTACTCAGATCTTGAGAATGCTTCTCAAGTATTTAAAATCAAGAATAAATTAAAAGAGATTCGTCAGGAAGGTGTGAGCACCACTGAGTACTACAATACCTTGCAAACTCTATGGCAAGAACTTGATCTCCACTATGAGGCTGATTGGGAAGATCTCGAGGGGAATGTCAAATTCAAGGAGCATTTAGAGAAAGAACGTCTTTATGAGTTCTTAGTTGGGCTCAACAAGGAGTTAGATGAAGTGAGGGGTCGCATACTGGGCAGGAGGCTGCTTCCCTCACTAAGCGAGGCTTTTGCAGAAGTGCGGAGAGAAGAAAGCAGACGGCGAGTCATGCTAGGAGAACGGAAGGATGTGCTGCCACTTACGGAACGACCCAGTGATATGTCAGCACTAACTGTTACGACAACTAGACCTCGAACTAACAATCGGCCCAAGTGCTTTTTTCTGCAACAAACTTGGACACCACCCAAGACAAGTGTTGGAATTTGCATGACAAACCCTCTGACATGAGACCAAAGAAACCATCCCAAACATATGGACGTGGCCTAGCCGCAGTTACCGAGGAGACAGCACCGGCCGACAACACCAATCAGGTGGCCCTGAATCAAGCACAACTTGAGCAACTATTGACTCTTCTAAAGGCTCAAGCCGAGGTGTCTTCGCCTGCTAACACTAAATCCCGTCAAGGTACTGTTAATTTTGTGGAAACCTCACCTTGGATTCTAGACACAGGAGCCATGATCATATGACAGGTAATATATCCTTATTTACAACATATGTACCAAGCTCCGAAATCTTGAAGGTTAAAGTGGCGGATGGGACCTTTGCAATTGTCCAGGGAAAGGGGTCGGTTAGGGTGGCTCCCTCAATTGTTCTTGAATCAGTGCTTTATGTTCTCAAGTTGACTTGTAATTTGATCTCTATTAGTAAACTTACAAAGGATGTAAGTTGTGTTGCTAAGTTTTGTCCTCAACGGTGTGTTTTGCAGGAGCAGGGATCGGAGAGGACGATTGGCATTGCTAGAGAAAGGAGCTCCCTATATCGATTTGAGGATCTCAATTATCTAGACTTAAAAACCATTGTACTCCATACCTCTACTTTCAAACAATCTGATGTACTACTACTTCATCAAAGATTGAGACATCCCAGTCTCAGTTATCTTAAACAGTTGTTTCCGTTGAATAATAAACAATTGTCCACTCTAAATTGTGATGCTTGTATTTTTGCTAAACAAATTCGGCATGATTACCCCCCAAAGACACACGTTCCATCCGCCCCCTTCCGTCTCGTGCATAGTGATCTTTGGGGTCCATCTCGGGTTAAAAATATTTTGGGTGCCAAGTGGTTTATCACTTTTATTGATGATCATACACGAGTGTGTTGGGTCTACCTCCTTAAAGAAAAAACCGAGGTAGCCACTATTGTCCAAAATTTTCATTCTATGATAAGAACACAGTTTCAAACCTCCATCAAAATTCTTCGTACCAACAATGGCACTGAATACTTTAACAAAGTCCTAAATACTTATCTAGCCTCTGAAGGGATCATTCACCAAAGTTCTTGTCCCGATACACCACAACAAAATGGTGTGGCCGAACGCAAAAATCGTCACCTATTAGAAATAGCCTGGGCTCTCATGTTCACTATGCATGTTCCTGCTTATTATGGGGTGAAGCAGTTCTTACAGCTTGTCATCTAATTAATCGTCTTCCATCAAAACCTCTTCAGTTCAAGTCTCCAATTTCTATTCTTCGTCAAACCTATCCTCTAGTTCATGAAGGCCCTAATCTACCACTCAAGGTGTTTGGCTGCGTAGTCTTTGTCCATCATCGTGGTACCACTTCATCCAAGTTGGATCCACACTCTTATAAATGTGTATTCATTGGCTACTCATCCACTCAACGTGGTTACAAATGACTCACCAACTCTTCGTCGAATGTTTGTTACCTTAGACACACATTTCCGAGAACATGAATCTTCTTCCTCACATCCGAGTCAACTGACACACACATACTACTATCACTTGATTCTTCTTCTCCTTCCGAAGCTCACGAATCACTACCTATTCCTAATATTCCCGGTAGTGATTCAGGGGGAGAGACTGAGCAGCCCCAGCAGAACTGGGAACCCCAGCCGAACAGTCCGACTGGGGCTCAAAACCGTCCGCCTGACCCGCACAACAGCCCGCACAGCAGTCTGTCTGATTCGCCCAGCCCTTCGGCTGGTCCCAGTTTTTCTCGTTCTATCTGGAACCAGTTCAACATTCACACCGCAGCCCTCCTGATATAATTGTCTACTCACGAAAGCCTCAGCCTCAGGTTGGTAGAGACATGAATATTTCTCTAGAATCCCAATCCTCGGAACTAGTCTCTGTCTCTTGTGGTGAGGAGGACACCTTGGATCTACCTATTGCACTACGTAAAGGAGAAAGGGTATGTACTCAACACTCCATTTCAAATTTCGTTTCTAATAGCAAGTTGTCGGCCAAGTTTTCAGCATTTTCCGCAAAGGTAGCTAACATTCAAGTTCCTAAGAATATTGATGAAGCACTTGCAGACAGGGAATGGAGAAACGCGGTTCAGGAGGAGTTAAGGGCATTGGAAAAGAACAACACTTGGGAGGTTGTAGAACTGCCCAAAGGTAAAAAATCAGTTGGCTGTAAATGGGTGTTTTCAGTGAAGTTTAATGCAGACGGGAGTGTCAGCAGGTATAAAGCGCGACTTGTGGCTAAAGGCTTCACACAGGTATCTGGTATTGATTATAATGAAACTTTCGCACCCGTGGCTAAGTTAAATTCAGTAAGAATTTTACTTTCATTAGCAGCATGTCTGAATTGGCCACTTCAACAATTAGATGTTAAGAATGCTTTTTTAAATGGTGACCTCCATGAGGAAGTGTATATGGACTTACCGCCTGGATGCTCCAAAGGAAAAAAATTGGTTTGTAGATTGCGCAAGTCGTTGTATGGCTTAAAACAGTCCCCGCGTGAGTGGTTTGGTAAATTTACTCAAGCTGTTAAAACTCAAGGGTTCAAACAGTCACAGGTTGATCACACTGTTTTTTATAAACACTCTGGAAGGAACTCGTGCTATTTTGATAGTCTATGTTGACGATATTATTCTCACAGGTGATGCTCAAAATGAGATTGATTCATTAAAGAAATATCTGAGCAGATTTGAGATGAAAGATTTGGGACCACTAAAGTACTTCCTAGGTATGGAAGTAGCACGGAATTCTTCAGGTATTTCTATATCTCAACAGAAGTATATGTTGGACTTATTGCAGGAAACAGGAATATTGGGTTGTCGACCAGCGGCAACACCAACCGAACCTAATGTGAAATTGGACCTCAATGGAGGCGAGGAGGTGGACCGTGAGAGGTATCAACGCCTTGTTGGTAAGCTTATTTATTTATCACATACACGCCCGGATATTGCATTTGCAGTGAAAGAAGGTCTACTTCGGGGCAGGTTCTTTGGTTGATAGAAGGTCTACTTCGGGTACTACGCACTTACGTCTTGGGCAACTTAGTTACTTGGCGCAGTAAAAAAACAAACAGTGGTGGCACGAAGTAGCGCAGAAGCTGAGTTCCGTTCGCTAGCCCATGAAATGTGTGAAGGTCTATGGATAAAGCGGCTATTAGATGAATTATGTGTCAAGGCAACTGGTCCGACCCGCCTATACTGCGATAACAAAGCTGCTGTAAGTATTGCTCACAATCCAGTTCACCACGATCGCACCAAGCATGTTGAGGTGGATCGTCACTTTATTCGCGAAAAGATTGATGATAAAGTTTCCTCATGATCTATGTTCCAACCTAACAACAAGTGGTGGATGTCCTAACTAAGGACCTACATGGACCAACGTTTGAGAGACTAATTAGCAAGCTTGGCATGAGCAACATCTACATCACAGCTTGAGGGAGAGTGTTGGAGATATTTTTGGAGATAATTTCGGATCAGTCAATGCTGGAATTTATTCCAACTTGCCTTTTTTTTCCAGCCCAAGATTCGGTCACGTGTTTTTATGTGTAAATGATCCATTATTGTAATTGCTTGATTGTAGGAAGATTAGCTTGATTATAGGAAGTAATTAGGAGGAGTAAATAGGCAGATTTTCGATTTTGACTAACCATTATTGATGTATTTATTTAGCATCCCTTGATTTATGAGATTGATAGGATAAGTGTGTAAAACTTTTGTAAAAGGAATCTTGAGAATGTATGTAGAAAAGTTAATATTTTTTCCTCTCTATTCCTGCTGGCCGAAATTTCAAAGATCATGATTATAATTATGATAACAAACCTACATTAGAATAGAAGAAAACAAACGAACCGCTTTCTTGAATTCCTCTCTAAGTTGATCACCTTTGGCTAAGAATATTGTGATGGTTAATAGTTCAAAGGTTGTTCTTGTTGCACTAGGCTTTTGTGTTTACGCAGACTTCGGAAAGAGACCGGGTATCTTTTTTTATTTGATATATCCAGCCTTATCCTACAGTTTTGTGCAAGAGACTGTTTCCGTTGCTAGAACTAATGACCTTAATGTCACAAAACAACATGTTACTCTAGAGTCCGCCGTCTCTTGGTTAATAGTTATCTTCAATAAATATCAATAACATTTTCCCACTTAGATTTCATAAGCTGCATGGCGTCTATAAGTATAACTTTTTTTTTCTTTTGGTCACTATCTACTAGAGAAGTTGATTGTGTATATTAATATTCGATGTTACTTTTAGAGAAAAAGTAGAGGTATTAACTTATCCTCGACTAAGAAATGATTCTAAATATATCTCAAAGTCTCTATTGTTGTCATTTTCATATTAAAAGTTCAAAGAGTATTATTATCTTAATGGTAAACAGCCAAGAAATTCGTATCCAAGTGCTATTTGCAACTCTTGACAATTCAGTTTGAAGTGTACGTCAATTCAATTCCATGGACCAAACTACGATTCATATTTGGGTGGAGAAATTACAACTAAAAAGAAAAAGACATTTTCGGTAAAATATTATGTGATTGTGTAAAATTTGTGAAAGAATTAGATCGACTCGTGATCTGATATACACCATCTTACCGTATACTTTGTGAAAGATAATCTTTCTGTACGTTGAAATCGTAATTTCAAATTCATTAAAATAGTATCAATGAATGCATTTTTCATGTAATTGACTACTGTGGTCCACTCTAGGGATAGGTGTACCAGCTAACTCACGTGAACGTTGTAGGCTCAAATGTTCCAGTCCCCACTTTTGGAGTTTAGGAATTTCTTTATGATGTATTAACAATATTTCTTGCGGGTGAGATCCTCTCACTGCTGCCCACCTTACCCCCCATGTGACCGTCCGCCACGTGGCAGGGGAGAGGGGTGATGAGGCTGGGTAGGAGTCATTTGCACCCAGCCTCACCACCCTTCCCCTACCACGTGGCAGGAGGTCATTTGTTACGCCCAAAAAGGGAGTCAGGAGATCCTGACTCTATTTCTTGATACACAATTTTGTAAAATTTGTTTTACCTTAGCAAATTTATTATACATCCAAATCCAAACTAATAACATATTGAAATCTCCACCCTAAAGATGACCTATGTAGGCTATTATTACAATACTCAGATAGCTTTATATTAAGCTACGTCTTTAAAAATGACTGAAATATTAATAGGGTGGGTTTTCATTAGTCAATATAGTGATAGCTTATATTGAAAATGCATACAAGAGAGACGAAAACCATGTTTTTCTCTGACGGTTACCACTCGTCTCGACAGTTACGACTCATCTCTGTACGTCCGGCCTTCTCCGGCAGCAAATTCGATGTCGCTACCGGCGTCCTTTCATCCCGTGCAACCTTCAATAATGAGAACTGATCATCCACCAGAACGGAGCGAAGAAGAACTTGATCAAATTCACCGTAGCGTGAAAAAATATAAACGTCCTGCCACCAGTGGTCCATCTAACGATCAAGATTATCACGAAAATTATAGCCACCCAGTTCGGCCTATTGCTCTTGCTAATGCTGCCACCAAGATTATCACGAAAATTATAGCCAATCGGTTGAAACATGTGATTGGTAAGATTATATCACCCACATAGTGTGCCTTCTTACTAGGTCGTCAAGCGGCGAACAACATGTTAGTTTATAAAAATTATCGTGCAGGAACTAATGCATACAATGCGTACCAAGATTATCACGAAAATTATAGCCAATCCAGCTTTATATTAAGCCACCCAGTTTGGCCTATTGCTCTTGCTAATGTTGTCACCAAGATTATCACGAAATTATAGCCAATCGGTTGAAACATGTGATTGGTAAGATTATATCACCCACAGTGTGCCTTCTTACCAGGTCATCAAGCGGCGAACAACACAATTATCGCGCAAGAACTAATGCATACAATTGCGTACCAAACAAGGCATGTCAGGTTACATAGTAGTTAAAATAGATTTGGAAAAAGCCTACGATAAAGTCCAATGGCCTTTTTTGAGACGTATTTGTTAGGAAATCAACCGAGATCACTGCAAAATGCGCAGCGGAAAACAAAACTTGATCTCCGATTTCCTATCAAGGATCCATGTTGTTCGTTTAATTCGATGAAAGAAACTCGAAAATTCCTTTGTAGATCCGAATTACGCAGATGAAGCAGGTGCGAAAAACGATCACCCTCTGTCGGTATCCACATGAACGCTTCCGTCCGGAGTGCTAGCTCTTCAAACGGCGCGGCTGAAGAACTCGGTTTTTCACAAAAACGGCTATAGGGTTTCTTTGATGATTCTGTATATTTTCGTGTGTAGTGTATACGAGATACACAAATATATATACACATACGTAGACATCAAAATCCGAGTCCTAATCGGATTAGTTGATGCCAATCAAAATCCATATCAGATACGGATTCTATCAGGATATTCAAAATCCATATCAGATATGGATTCTCTCGTTATTATCCGATAATATATATATATATATATATTATATATATATATATATAATCACCAAAAAACAAAATAATAATAATAATAATTATTCCAATATTAATAATTAATTATAAAAGGGATAATAAAATAATAATTAATATCCAATATTAATATTATTAATATTATTAATCTCAGCCTTACGCATTCTTGTGTGTGACCCAATAGGCCCATATTAATTGGCAGTTGATTAAATCTCTATTAAACCAACAAGTTGTAATTGGCCTCTAGCAAGGCATTACAACTACCCAATTAATACAAGTAAAGTCCAACTAGCCTAATAATAGTACATGCATTAATCCCTTTGTCACACGATATCTAGTTTGAACATAAGTCATGGTCAGCGTCATACTTATATAGTTTAAACATATGATTACTCGATCTCTAAGTAGACTGATAAAACAAATGATATTGATCACACTATCAATTCATTTGAGTACGTCTATGCATTTCACAGTCTCACTAATCGAGGGGCCCAAAGATATCTCTCTCAAAGAGAGGGACAAATTCTATCTTGATTGTTCAATATCCTCTACATAATTTCTATCACATTCAATCATGACCTTTATTATTATCCAGTTACGGATAACGTTTGATCATGTCAAAATATAATAGTCCTTATGTTGGAAACTATGACAATCTCAAGTCAAAGGATTAAAACATGACTATCATGAGATTTACTTATGACGCTAATCCATGTAGCAATCTCATGATGTGTCTATCCAATACACTGTTCTCAAACAAGTATCTATGAGATTTATTCGTATCACCATACACATAATCATCTCATGATTATCAAATCAATACTCATACTGATTATTTTATCTCCATAACAGTAATGAATCAGGGACATATATCAAAATTGTGTAACATACTAACCAACAATAATGATAATAAAACCTCTTTTATTAATAATAAATGCATAACATAAATATCCAAATCATGGCCTAGGGCACATACACTAACAGTATTTTGGAGCATATTGGTTTCAATAATCAGATGGTGGATACGATCATGTTTAGTATTACCTGAGCCACTCTATCCGTCATTTGGAATGGTGAGGTTATGGAACCCTTTAGCCCGCAACGTGGTGTGCGACAAGATGATCCACTCGCACCATATCTCTTCTTATTATGCATGGAGTTTTAAGTCAGAGTATCGAAAAGGGAATGGAAGAAGCAAACGTTGGTCTCCCATACGTACCTCACGGTTTGGACCTAGCATCTAGCATTTATTCTTTGCTGATGATCTCTTGTTGTTTGGAGCTGCAACTAACCCACATGCCGAGGTAATGAAACGCATTTTGTGGGAATTCTGTGTTGCATCAGGCCAAAGTGTAAGTGTTGCAAAATCTAAAATACTATTGTCAAAAAACATTGCTAATCAGTTTGTCCCACAAAGCTTAGTCCGGTTAGGTCTACGCTGTTTTGTACTTTTGATATTGTGTAATACCTTGGCATGCCATTATTGTTTGGCAGTGGAGGCTGGAAATCGTATGACCACATTCTTAACAAAGTACTGTCCCGTTTAGGCACATGGCAATTAAAATTTTTATCACATGCAGCCCAGTACCTGTTAGTTCCAAGTGTGGTATCATTGATACCTTTATACGCTATGCAAACTGTCTGCCTCCTGGTTGGATTACTTGATGAGATGGCAGGCTAACCCGTCGATTTTTCTGGGGAGACACGGATCATAGTCGAGCATTCCATTGGTGTTCTTGGGATACAGTTTGCCTGCCAAAGAACAAAGGTGGTCTGGGTGTTAGACGTTTGAGAGATATGAACGTGGCAATGCTTTCTAAACTTGGGTGATAGTTGTTATCTTGTCCGGATATTCTTTGGGTTAATATTTTACATCACAAATATGGGGATTTACTGAATGATACTACACGGTCAAATACCTCGACGTTATGGAGGCATATTAAGTCAATTGTGCCACTCTTACGGGCGGGCTTGGGACCTGTGATGGTAACGGCTGCTGAAGGGCAAGAGCAACCCACATGGCTTGGAACCTCATCAGGCCGCTTTACAGTTTTCAGCGCGTATATGCTCCAGATTTCATTGGCACTTCCAGCCACCAACCGCATATAGGACTCGTTATGGGCGATGAGGGGCATTTGCGACTGAATTTGTTTCTATGGCAGGTTTACAATGGTTACATTCCTACTGCATATTTTCTTTTCTCTCGGCATATAGCGCATACGCCCTGCTTTTGTACATGTGGCAACCCAAAAGAGGATATGCTACATGTCTTTCGTGATTGCTCCTGGGCCCGCACATTATGGCGACATCTCGGGTGTTATTTCATTTGGTTGACGTTTCTTCGAGCAACTGACTCCAGGGAATGACTTATGGACAATATTACTACATGCAAGCCTCACCCCAATGCAGGCATAGAATAGAGATATGTTTTTTCGTGAGACATTACACGTAATATGGTTTTGGCGTAATCAAGTCGTCTATGGAAGCATCACTGAACATATATCTGCTGTGTACACCTGTAGGGAGAGATTATATGTAAGACAAGAAATTTATTTGTTGCACGTTGTATAAATATGATAGTGAGATAATAGTTGAAGCTATCATCAATGTTGGCACTGCATTGTACTGTTCATATTTGATGTTATGAAATTACGATCCTTTTTCCAAAAAAAAAATATGAATAGAGTGTTTGTATGTGTGTCTCTTTTCTTGTGATGTTTTTCTCTTTTCCATGCTGTAGAAAGTGAAAGTTCAAACTAGAAATCGTTATGCCAAGTCAAGAAATTAACCAAGAGTCTAATTGCTCAACACATATTTTAATTCATCTATTTGTCTGATAACAGAGAGGAGGGACTTTAGAGTAACTGCGTAAGCACATGAGCCTAATACACTGAGAAACTCATTTGTCTCGTAAGGGACTTAAGAAGACGTTATCCTATCTATTGTGTTGTAATAAACTTACTAAGATCTTGTCATGTTTTAAAGTGGGGTATTTTCAACAAAAAATTTGATTTTATATGATATGGTCCTAGGCCTGTCATTAAACCCCCTCTGAAATTTGAACTGTTATGCTGTAAAAACATCTTAGGCGGATCAATTTTTTTTTTGTCGAGTCAAATATGTGACGAATTAACCAAGAGTCTAATTGCTCAACACATATTTTAATTCATCTATTTGTCTGATAACAGAGAGGAGGGACTTTAGAGTAACTGCGTAAGCACATGAGCCTAATACACTGAGAACACCCATTTGTCTCGTAAGGGACTTAAGAAGACGTTATCCTATCTATTTGTGTTGTAATAAACTTACTAAGATCTTGTCATGTTTTAAAGTGGGGTAATTTTCAACAAAAAATTTGATTTTATAGATATGGGTCCTAGGCCTGTCATTAACCACCCCCTCTGAAATTTGAAGGATCTGCTTCGTGCAGCTCGGTAACATGTGCAAATAAGATAAAATTGTCAACACTGAAGAAATAATAATAGAGAATTTTGACAAAGCAGTAAATAACTGGGTCATTCCAAAGATCAAGAAAAATGAAATATATGAGTCTTCAATATTCAATATGTTAAAATCAGATTATATAATTAAAACAGAGGAAAGGATATTCCACTCTCTAAACCATTTGAAACAATACAACTTTTATCTTATAAATCACTTGAAAAACATAAAAAGAAAGGATATCAATATTTACATGTTGGTTTAATACAAGTAGGTATCAAACCTTTAACAAGAAAGTGATTTTGTCCAATATTTTATCTGGAAATTTGGATGCAAATTCTAAAGATCTTCTATTGGTAAAATTGTTCCTTGAGTCAGATGATGACCTAGGAATCTTATTTTAGTCTGAAATAAAGACATTTTAGATTTAGATAATACTAAACCATTTTTCTTTGCTATATAAAAGAAGGTTTTTAAATGTTTAAAATGTTCTTCTATTGATTTGGAAAATATTAATACATCATCTATATAGACAATGCAAAAATTAGAATGATCCATAAATTATTATTCATAATTCTTTGATATTCAGAAGGTGCATTTTTAATCCAAATGGCATTACTTTCCATTCATACTGCCCAAATGGAACTGTGAATGCTGTTTTGTATCTATCTTTTTCAGATATTTGTATTTGCCAAATACAAATATCTTTTTCAGATATTTTCAAATACAACTATATGTACATAGACTAGATACATCAATATTAGTTGTCTTAAGAGATATAAGACATAATAATTTTGAACAATCACTTCTTAGTTCTGTAGAATCTAGTCTATGTACAGGACCAATCTCTTTTGATTGTTATCCTAATTTTTCATGTTCTTTGAAAGATACACAAATATTGAAAACTTTAGTACTTCAAATCAAAACACATGGATATGATATGTTGTCAGGATCAATTCCATTGGCTTTAATATATCGGATTCATTACAAAGTAATGAGTTCCATGTTTATTGGTCCAAAACCCAAACACTCTTTAAAAAGAGGAGAAACAATGATTTTACATACAGATCTTACCAGATCTAATGCTGTAATTTCAAGATCTATAAAATGGAAGGATGTAAATCTTCCAGATGAATGGGTTTTGGAAGGAGCAGTTAAAGCTACAAATAAAATACATGAACCAAATACTGAGATCAACAAAATAAGACAATTAATGATGGATCAGTTAAACTAAGTTTTGCTAGAAGTTTCTCCGCTAGAGAAAGAGATAATGCATCTATTTCTGCATTTTTATTGACATAAAAAGCAGCACAACTCCAAGGAGACCTTGATTTTTGAATTAATCCTTTTGATTCTAGATCTTGTATTTCTTTTTTGCAATGTTTTTCTAATTCTGCATTCATCTGAATTGGTCTTGCTTTTGTAGGTATATCTTCTTCTCTGAATTCTGGACCACAAACAGGAATATAAACTACCGACACTAACAGATAATATAATAAACAAAATAACAAAGCAATAATATAAACAAAGTAAAAACTATAAGTAAAACAAAATATAAAAACAGTAAGTAAAACAAAATTAACAGAATTTAAATGGGGGTTATTAAACTCCCCAAGAATAAAAATAAAAACAGAAAATAAAAGGAAAGGGAATAAGATTAGGCGGAACTAATTCCAGCCGGTCATAATAATATAAAGAACAGTAAATAAAAGGGAGAGGGAATTAGGTTAGGCGGAACTAATTCCAGCCAGTAATAATAATATAATTATATATAAACAGTATTAATAATAATTAGGCGGTATAAACCGACCCAATTATATAGATATATAATACATAAAACAAAGAAACAAAATTAAAAACAGTATTTAAAGAACTCAAAAGTAAAAGAATTCAAATCATACCATATATTTATTTCTTCAAAAATATTGGAGATACAACTATTGTTTGAAGATTGGAGATCTTCAAGGATATTGGTTCAAAAGGTATAAATGAAAGATATTCAAGAACAAATAAAGTGTTCTTGGTATGGGATAGTATGGGAGAAAAGCTTGGAAGTATCTTGGATGGAAATGGAAAGTGGGAATTATGAGAGAGAAAATGTAAGTAGTATGGTAGAAAAACTTGTGTGCTTTCAAGTGAGCATATCCCCTCCTTTTATAGGAATTTTGAGAGGAATATGGCCAAAATAAGGGTCCCTCTACTATTATTTGCTTTGTCATTTTCGCACAATTTTTTTTTTTTTTTTACACTTGCGTAGATATTTCGCACAATTTTTTTTTTTTTTGCATGTTATATCAACTATTACAATATCATTTCAAATTTTACAAATATGAAATTATTACAAATATTACAAATGATTATGTTATTCTATCAAATCAACATCTTCATCCACTGCATTTGTCGATCCTGAAGATGATGAAGGTTTTGCTTCTTGTAATAAAGGAGCAAATTTCATCAAAATATTTTGCATCTCTTCAGGGTCTTTCGCCATTGCCAGTTGAGATTGCATCCTTGATTTATGTAATAAAAATTGTTCATGTCCGGGCTTCACCGGTGCTGTTATTGTTTTTCTGCTATCTGTAATTTGTTTTTGCGCATTCCATATTTTTATTTGCTCCATTACTTTGTGAGGGTAAATGGATTCTGGAATATTGAATGCTGTCCACCATTTGATATAAAATTTTCTTTTTATCAAGGGTACTTTTATATTTGGAGTATATTCTGCTCTCCATTGGAATACCCATGGCAAATAGAACTTCATATGAAATATCATCATTTTCGAAAATATCTTCTCTTCATCTGTGGGAGAATACATCTTCGTAAATACTTGTAGTGATGGTCTCACTACATCATTCAAATATTCTGCACAGGAGCCAAAATGATCCCACCATGCTGCGAACCAATATGGAATATTCTTCGTCGTTATCCTTCTGGTATCAAAAAATATTAACCAGGTGTGTGAACCCCTGGAGTTCTGAAAATATAGAGAATTATACCAAGCTTGTTGGTAATCCCAATAATTAAAAGAGACATTTGAAAATAAATTTGAATTATATCCTGCAGGAAAATCAATTTCCTCAGATAAGATCCAAATTGTTTTTTGCCATTGCTCCGGTGTCATTATAGACACTATTTTAAAGTTGGAGAAGGCATACTCTATATTATCTTTATTAAAATGATGTTTTATTTCAACAGAATTTGTCATTATCAACAGATGTTGATAATATTCTGTAGTTTTTGCAATATTCCATGATTTATAGAAAAAATCTTTTCCAAAATAATTTTGTAAAGAAATTAATGGATTTTTATCATAATATGATTTTTCTATAGTAGTAATATATTGATAATAAGACTTTTCCACAAACTGGGTTGTTTGCACGGCTTTTTTATATGTGGGCATTTTGCTGGTAATTTCTGTGGATTGGGGTTTGAAAACTTTATTGGTTTTTTGGGATATTGAAGTAGTTGGCTGTTGTTTTGATATTGCTGATGAAGTCTCTGCTATTTCTGTAGATTTTGGAATATTGAATCTTTCAAGCAATGCTTGAAATTCAGAACTATTGGATAGGCTTTCAATAATGGATATTGGTGTTTTATTTGGAGATATTTGGGATATTGGAACTGCGGCTATTGGGGTTTTTTGAAGAAGTTCTTCCTCTTCTTCAACTTTATCTGCCCACGTTTTCCGTGGGATATTATTGTCATTATCCGCCGGTAGCTTTCCTTTGTCTTTTGACTTCCTCGGCATTATGTCTGTTTTGGAGGAATTCTCTGGTCAGAAAGTCTGGAACAAATTTGTATCTCCTTTTATATATTCAATATAAAAATCATAAATACTTAATAAAGCTTGCCATCTAGCAAATATTTGTTTTGAAGCTAAGTTTTTAACATCTTTTTGCAAAATTTCTTTCGCAGATTTGCAATCAATACGTAAAAGAAATTTTTTATTTAATAAATCACTTTGAAATTTATTAATACATAATACGATACTCAAAATTTCTTTTTTAATAGTAGAATATGATTTTTGGGTATCATTCCAATGACCAGAAGTATATTGAACTATAGACTCTTTTCCATTTTGTAATTGTTTTAATATTCCACCATATCCTATATCAGAAGCATCTGTTTCAACTATTTTAAATAAATCTGGATCTGCTATATATAAGCAAGGTATATCAGATACTAGACTTTTTATTTTCTTAACTACTGAAGTATGTTCTTCTGTCCATATTGGTGGATTTTTCTTTAATCTATTATGTAATGGTTTTGCAATTATTATTATTTGGAATAAAATCAACAACATAATTTAAAGATCCTAGAAATCTTTGTAATTGATTTTTGTCCAATATTTTATCTGGAAATTTGGATGCAAATTCTAAAGATCTTTCTATTGGTAAAATTGTTCCTTGAGTCAGATGATGACCTAGGAATCTTATTTTAGTCTGAAATAAAGACATTTTAGATTTAGATAATACTAAACCATTTTTCTTTGCTATATAAAAGAAGGTTTTTAAATGTTTAAAATGTTCTTCTATTGATTTGGAAAATATTAATACATCATCTATATAGACAATGCAAAAATTAGAATAATCCATAAATATATTATTCATAATTCTTTGATATTCAGAAGGTGCATTTTTTTAATCCAAATGGCATTACTTTCCATTCATATTGCCCAAATGGAACTGTGAATGCTGTTTTGTATCTATCTTTTTCAGATATTTGTATTTGCCAAAATCCTGATTTCATATCAAATTTTGAATATATCCATACAGAATGTAATCTTGTTAATAAATCTTTCTTATTAGGTAATGGGTATCTTATCCATTTTAACGCTTTATTTAGTGGTTTATAATTTATTACCAATCTAGGTGTTCCTCTTTCTATTTCTGCATTTTTATTGACATAAAAAGCAGCACAACTCCAAGGAGACCTTGATTTTTGAATTAATCCTTTTGATTCTAGATCTTGTATTTCTTTTTTGCAATGTTTTTCTAATTCTGCATTCATCTGAATTGGTCTTGCTTTTGTAGGTATATCTTCTTCTCTGAATTCTGGAGTATATGGAAGATCAACTATATGTTGTTTCCTTGACCAGAAAGCATTTGGAAGATCTGAACAAAGTTCATTTTCAAATGATAATTTAAGATTTTTGTAATTTAGTAATTATCTTTGGATCCTTTAAATATTGTTCTATTTTATTTATATTTACTGTATCTTTTAATGATTGTAATTGAAAAATTTTACTTTTAATTATTGCATTTATTTGTTCTTTATGAATAGAACAAGCTTTTATTAAATCTAAATTTTTTGTTTTAGGTTTTTCTAAAAATTCAAAATGTAATTTTTTATTTCTTATTTTAAAAGAAATAGAATTAATTCCTACTTTATATGGTGTAATTAGATTCATAAAAGGTGTTCCTAGTATAACTGCATGATGGATATCATCTACTACTAAAACATTGTTTTAATTGAGGTATTGGATTTTATAATATAAGCTTCAGTTTTACTTTTGACTTGTAATTTGGTATTATTTGCTGTAGAGAGTCTAGTAGTTGTAGATTCTCTATATGATTTTGGAACCAAATTAGTTTTAATACAATTAAGATCTGCTCCTGTATCAAATAGAGCAATTGTATCTAAATGATATTGTTCTGAGAATTTTATTGTTATTCTTATTAAATATTTTCTTGATGTTATCTCTCTTAAAACAAATAAAAAATCTTCTGGAACATTAGAAATATTTTCTATGATATTGTTATCTATATTTACTGGTTCTGTTTCTGAAGATTGATCAGACTCTTCTGTAGTCTGTAATTTTGTAAGTATCAATTTCATAACTTCTGAAATCTTGTTTTTGTTTATTTTTTAACTCTTTTAATTCTATTTTTATTTCTTTTATTTCTTTTTGTAAATCTGGGATTGTTGCATTTTTATTCTTTGTATCTTTGTTTTTATTTAATATACTAGTTAAATCATAATAACTAGTTGAAACATTTGGTAATATAGTTGGTTTATTTGTCTCTTTTGTTTTGAATTTATATCTATTATTCTATCTAAATATTCTTTTTGTAATTGGGGATTCTCTATATGTTTTAACATTTCTAATATTGTTTCTTGTTCTTTTGTTAGAACATAAAGATGTTTTTCTTCATCAGAGGTTTCTGAAGAAGATGTGTATATTTCATCAACTTGAAGATCTTCAGCAGACTCGAAAGATGTTTCCTCTGTCTCCGAAGAAGATTCAACAAGTAGATTTGAAAATTTTTCTAGTATAGATTCTTCTAGATTTAATTCTTATAATTTTGTTTTTAATCTACAATAATTTGCATTATGACCTTTCTTATGACATTTATAGCATTCAATATTTTTGTAATCTTTTGTATTTTTATTTTTCTTGTAATTTGTCTTTCTGTAAGGTTTTTTAGTATACTTATTGTTGTATTTATTTTTATAGAATTCATTAGAGGATTTTTGAAATCTTTTATTATATTTAATGTTTTTATTATATCGATTGTTATATTTATTATTGTATTGCTTTCTAATATTTCTATTATAAGGTTTTCTAGAACATTCTCCTTGACATTCTTTATGATAAGGTTTATATGGATCATTATCAAATTGTTTGCAGAAAGTTCCTAATTCAGACTTAGTCTGTCTTAATTCTTTCTTTAAACCACTTTGTAATCTTATGTCTTGGCATAATCTTAATCCTTCTTTTTGTATAAAACTTATTAATTCTCCATATGTATAGTTTGAATAAGATATTATTGTTGTCCTGAATTTTTCTCTTATTTTATTTCTAACCTTTTCCCCTAGTAAATTTGGTAATCCTGCAAGGAATTTTTCTTTCCAAAATGGCTGATTAGAATCTTCTCTAATCATGACTCTGGTTAGAAAAGTATTTTTATACCATTGAAAATCACTAAGTTTTCTACATCTTAGATTTGCTAATAATTCAGCATTTTTATCTTTAATATGTGATGGGTCTCCTATAAAATGTAAGGATATACATAATATAAGTGTAGCAACCGAATCAGATATTGTTCCTTCATCTATAATTATAGGATTATTTTCTTCATCAACTTTTATTGCATTTAATATTTCTTGTCTCTGTATGGGAGTTAAATAATGATCCCACCAACCTTTAAGTTGTCCAGAGAAACCAGAAATAAGATATTCAGCAATTGCTTTATCATCAGGTGTTAACTGAGTTCTATAAGCATTGGCTGCCATTGTCATTTGTTGTAATACATTTATTATTTGATATTCTGACATACCATCTATATTCCAAGAATATATTGATTGTGCATTAAAACGATATTGGGAAATAGGTTTTATTTTTAGATCTGTAGACATTTGTACTGGTATTATAGATTTATCCCATTCTATTTTTTCTACTTTATTAGAATTGTTATTCTGAAATTGTTCAAATGCTTTGCTTATTTCATTATCTGAACTATCAGAATTATCCGAATTATTTGAAGATTCATTTTCTTCTAAATTATTAATTTTAGAAGAAGTAACTTCTTTTTCTTTATTTCTAGTTCTGCTAGCTATAGAAGTATTAACATTTGAATCTGCAACTACCTCATTTGTTATAGAATTACTATTTTCTAGACTTTTTTCTATACGACTTAATTGTTGTTTTATAAATTGATTGAATAATGTTTGTGGTGTGATACCACACCACAAACAGGAATATAAACTACCGACACTAACAGATAATAATAATAAACAAATAACAAAGCAATAATATAAACAAAGTAAAAATAAAAGTAAAACAAAATATAAAAACAGTAAGTAAAACAAAATTAAATAACAGAATTTAAATGGGGGTTATTAAACTCCCCAAGAATAAAGATAAAAACAGAAAATAAAAAAGGAAATGGAATAAGATTAGGCTAATAATAT
>AP025058.1:16761478-16827789 GCA_036186865.1 Eustoma russellianum | reverse complement strand
TCAAGAACAAATAAAGTGTTCTTGGTATGGGATAGTATGGGAGAAAGCTTGGAAGTATCTTGGATGGAAATGGAAAGTGGGAATTATGAGAGAGAAAATATAAGTAGTATGGTAGAAAAACTTGTGTGCCTTCAAGTGAGCATATCCCCTCCTTTTATAGGAATTTTGAGAGGAATATGGCCAAAATAAGGGTCCCTCTACTATTATTTGCTTTGTCATTTTCGCACAATTTTTTTTTTTACACTTGCGTAGATATTTTCGCACAATTTTTTTTTATTTTTTTTTATTTTTTTTTGCATGTTATATCAACTATTACAATATCAACTATTACAATATCAATTCAAATTTTACAAATATGAAATTATTACAAATATTACAAATGATTATGTTATTCTATCAAATCAACATCTTCATCCACTGCATTTGTCGATCCTGAAGATGATGAAGGTTTTGCTTCTCGTAATAAAGGAGCAAATTTCATCAAAATATTTTGCATCTCTTCAGGGTCTTTCGCCATTGCCAGTTGAGATTGCATCCTGATTTATGTAATAAAAATTGTTCATGTCCGGGCTTCACCGGTGCTGTTATTGTTTTTCTGCTATCTGTAATTTGTTTTTGCGCATTCCATATTTTTATTTGCTCCATTACTTTGTGAGGGTAAATGGATTCTGGAATATTGAATGCTATCCACCATTTGATATAAAATTTTCTTTTTATCAAGGGTACTTTTATATTTGGAGTATATTCTGCTCTCCATTGGAATACCCATGGCAAATAGAACTTCATATGAAATATCATCATTTCTGAAAATATCTTCTCTTCATCTGTGGGAGAATACATCTTCGTAAATACTTGTAGTGATGGTCTCACTACATCATTCAAATATTCTGCACAGGAGCCAAAATGATCCCACCATGCTGCGAACCAATATGGAATATTCTTCGTCGTTATCCTTCTGGTATCAAAAAAATATTAACCAGGTGTGTGAACCCCTGGAGTTTTGAAAATATAGGGAATTATACCAAGCTTGTTGGTAATCCCAATAATTAAAAGAGACATTTGAAAATAAATTTGAATTATATCCTGCAGGAAAATCAATTTCCTCAGATAAAGATCCAAATTGTTTTTGCCATTGCTCCGGTGTCATTATAGACACTATTTTAAAGTTGGAGAAGGCATACTCTATATTATCTTTATTAAAATGATGTTTTATTTCAACAGAATTTGTCATTATCAACAGATGTTGATAATATTCTGTAGTTTTTGCAATATTCCATGATTTATAGAAAAAATCTTTTCCAAAATAATTTTGTAAAGAAATTAATGGATTTTTATCATAATATGATTTTTCTATAGTAGTAATATATTGATAATAAGACTTTTCCACAAACTGGGTTGTTTGCACGGCTTTTTTATATGTGGGCATTTTGCTGGTAATTTCTGTGGATTGGGGTTTGAAAACTTTATTGGTTTTTTGGGATTGGCTGTTGTTTTGATATTGCTGATGAAGTCTCTGCTATTTCTGTAGATTTTGGAATATTGAATCTTTCAAGCAATGCTTGAAATTCAGAACTATTGGATAGGCTTTCAATAATGGGTATTGGTGTTTTATTTGGAGATATTTGGGATATTGGAACTGCGGCTATTGGGGTTTTTTGAAGAAGTTCTTCCTCTTCTTCAACTTTATCTGCCCACGTTTTCCGTGGGATATTATTGTCATTATCCGCCGGTAGCTTTCCTTTGTCTTTTGACTTCCTCGGCATTATGTCTGTTTTGGAGGAATTCTCTGGTCAGAAAGTCTGGAACAAAATTTGTATCTCCTTTTATATATTCAATATCAAAATCATAAATACTTAATAAAGCTTTCCATTTAGCAAATATTTGTTTTGAAGCTAAGTTTTTAACATCTTTTTGCAAAATTTCTTTCGCAGATTTGCAATCAATACGTAAAAGAAATTTTTTATTTAATAAATCACTTTGAAATTTATTAATACATAATACGATACTCAAAATTTCTTTTTTAATAGTAGAATATGATTTTTGGGTATCATTCCAATGACCAGAAGTATATTGAACTATAGACTCTTTTCCATTTTGTAATTGTTTTAATATTCCACCATATCCTATATCAGAAGCATCTGTTTCAACTATTTTAAATAAATCTGGATCTGCTATATATAAGCAAGGTATATCAGATACTAGACTTTTTATTTTCTTAACTACTGAAGTATGTTCTTCTGTCCATATTGGTGGATTTTTCTTTAATCTATTATGTAATGGTTTTGCAATTATTATTATATTTGGAATAAAATCAACAACATAATTTAAAGATCCTAGAAATCTTTGTAATTGATTTTTGTCCAATATTTTATCTGGAAATTTGGATGCAAATTCTAAAGATCTTTCTATTGGTAAAATTGTTCCTTGAGTCAGATGATGACCTAGGAATCTTATTTTAGTCTGAAATAAAGACATTTTAGATTTAGATAATACTAAACCATTTTTCTTTGCTATATAAAAGAAGGTTTTTAATGTTTAAAATGTTCTTCTATTGATTTTGAAAATATTAATACATCATCTATATAGACAATGCAAAAATTAGAATAATCCATAAATATATTATTCATAATTCTTTGATATTCAGAAGGTGCATTTTTTAATCCAAATGGCATTACTTTCCATTCATATTGCCCAAATGGAACTGTGAATGCTGTTTTGTATCTATCTTTTTCAGATATTTGTATTTGCCAAAATCCTGATTTCATATCAAATTTTGAATATATCCATACAGAATGTAATCTTGTTAATAAATCTTTCTTATTAGGTAATGGGTATCTTATCCATTTTAACGCTTTATTTAGTGGTTTATAATTTATTACCAATCTAGGTGTTCCTCTTTCTATTCTATTCTGCATTTTTATTGACATAAAAAGCAGCACAACTCCAAGGAGACCTTGATTTTTGAATTAATCCTTTTGATTCTAGATCTTGTATTTCTTTTTTGCAATGTTTTTCTAATTCTGCATTCATCTGAATTGGTCTTGCTTTTGTAGGTATATCTTCTTCTCTGAATTCTGGAGTATATGGAAGATCAACTATATGTTGTTTCCTTGACCAGAAAGCATTTGGAAGATCTGAACAAAGTTCATTTTCAAATGATAATTTAAGATTTTGTATTTTAGTAATTATCTTTGGATCCTTTAAATATTGTTCTATTTTATTTATATTTACTGTATCTTTTAATGATTGTAATTGAAAAATTTTACTTTTAATTATTGCATTTATTTGTTCTTTATGAATAGAACAAGCTTTTATTAAATCTAAATTTTTTGTTTTAGGTTTTTCTAAAAATTCAAATGTAATTTTTTATTTCTTATTTTAAAAGAAATAGAATTAATTCCTACTTTATATGGTGTAATTAGATTCATAAAAGGTGTTCCTAGTATAACTGCATGATGGATATCATCTACTACTAAAAACATTGTTTTAATTGATGTATCGGATTTTATAATATAAGCTTCAGTTTTACTTTTGACTTGTAATTTGGTATTATTTGCTGTAGAGAGTCTAGTAGTTGTAGATTCTCTATATGATTTTGGAACCAAATTAGTTTTAATACAATTAAGATCTGCTCCTGTATCAAATAGAGCAATTGTATCTAAATGATATTGTTCTGAGAATTTTATTGTTATTCTTATTAAATATTTTCTTGATGTTATCTCTCTTAAAACAAATAAAAAATCTTCTGGAACATTAGAAATATTTTCTATGATATTGTTATCTATATTTACTGGTTCTGTTTCTGAAGATTGATCAGACTCTTCTGTAGTCTGTAATTTTGTAAGTATTAATTTCATAACTTCTGAATCTTGTTTTTGTTTATTTTTTAACTCTTTTAATTCTATTTTTATTTCTTTTATTTCTTTTTGTAAATCTGGGATTGTTGCATTTTTATTCTTTGTATCTTTGTTTTTATTTAATATACTAGTTAAATCATAATAACTAGTTGAAACATTTGGTAATATAGTTGGTTTATTTGTCTCTTTTTGTTTTGAATTTATATCTATTATTCTATCTAAATATTCTTTTTGTAATTGGGGATTCTCTATATGTTTTAACATTTCTAATATTGTTTCTTGTTCTTTTGTTAGAACATAAAGATGTTTTTCTTCATCAGAGGTTTCTGAAGAAGATGTGTATATTTCATCAACTTGAAGATCTTCAGCAGACTCGAAAGATGTTTCCTCTGTCTCCGAAGAAGATTCCACAAGTAGATTTGAAATTTTTTCTAGTATAGATTCTTCTAGATTTAATTCTTGTAATTTTGTTTTTAATCTACAATAATTTGCAGTATGACCTTTCTTATGACATTTATAGCATTCAAAATTTTTGTAATCTTTTGTATTTTTATTTTTCTTGTAATTTGTCTTTCTGTAAGGTTTTTTAGTATACTTATTGTTGTATTTATTTTTATAGAATTCATTAGAGGATTTTTGAAATCTTTTATTATATTTAATGTTTTTATTATATCGATTGTTATATTTATTATTGTATTGCTTTCTAATATTTCTATTATAAGGTTTTCTAGAACATTCTCCTTGACATTCTTTATGATAAGGTTTATATGGATCATTATCAAATTGTTTGCAGAAAGTTCCTAATTCAGACTTAGTCTGTCTTAATTCTTTCTTTAAACCACTTTGTAATCTTATGTCTTGGCATAATCTTAATCCTTCTTTTTGTATAAAACTTATTAATTCTCCATATGTATAGTTTGAATAAGATATTATTTGTTGTCCTGAATTTTCTCTTATTTTATTTCTAACCTTTTCCCCTAGTAAATTTGGTAATCCTGCAAGGAATTTTTCTTTCCAAAATGGCTGATTAGAATCTTCTCTAATCATGACTCTGGTTAGAAAAGTATTTTTATACCATTGAAAATCACTAAGTTTTCTACATCTTAGATTTGCTAATAATTCAGCATTTTTATCTTTAATATGTGATGGGTCTCCTATAAAATGTAAGGATATACATAATATAAGTGTAGCAACTGAATCAGATATTGTTCCTTCATCTATAATTATAGAATTATTTTCTTCATCAACTTTTATTGCATTTAATATTTCTTGTCTCTGTATGGGAGTTAAATAATGATCCCACCAACCTTTAAGTTGTCCAGAGAAACCAGAAATAAGATATTCAGCAATTGGTTTATCATCAGGTGTTAACTGAGTTCTATAAGCATTGGCTGCCATTGTCATTTGTTGTAATACATTTATTATTTGATATTCTGACATACCATCTATATTCCAAGAATATATTGATTGTGCATTAAAACGATATTGGGAAATAGGTTTTATTTTTAGATCTGTAGACATTTGTACTGGTATTATAGATTTATCCCATTCTATTTTTTCTACTTTATTAGAATTGTTATTCTGAAATTGTTCAAATGCTTTGCTTATTTCATTATCTGAACTATCAGAATTATCCGAATTATTTGAAGATTCATTTTCTTCTAAATTATTAATTTTAGAAGAAGTAACTTCTTTTTCTTTATTTCTAGTTCTGCTAGCTATAGAAGTATTAACATTTGAATCTGCAACTACCTCATTTGTTATAGAATTACTATTTTCTAGACTTTTTTCTATACGACTTAATTGTTGTTTTATAAATTGATTGAAATCATCTTTATTAGATATAGTTTGCATACTAGAAGATGATATTTGAAAAGGTTTGAATAATGGTTGTTTAAATTTTTGGTTAGGTATTTCTTCACTTGTAGATTTTATTGTTGTTGTTTGATAATATTTTTCTAACTTATCTAATTGTTTTCCTATTGTATGTAGATGTGTATTTGTATAATTATTTTGTTGAATAATATGTTTAGTATTTGTAAGAGAATCTTCTGTCATATTTTTGTAAGGAATAGCTTCTATTGGATTCCCTGATACATCTAACTTTATGCCTCCTAAAGGTGGATGATTTGACACTATCTTTTTTGATGCTGTGATGGTTATCCATTCTTTTGGTTTTTCAATAATTGGGTTTAAAGTTTTAAAAGGAAATCGTATATTATTTTGTGAAGCATATATTTGAAACCAATCAAAGAAAAATATATTTATTTTATGAGTATTTATAAATTCATAATAATCTTTTTGTATTTGTTTTCTAATATTACAATAATGTTTAAAAAACCATTCTCTTTTACTAGTATTTTCCTGGCTATAAAAATCATTGTGTAATATAATTTTATTTACCTCAAATTCTTTTTCTATAACATTTAATTCATTTGCAATATTATCTGTTATTGCTGATTGTGTTGGACTATTAGGTTCACTAAAGTCTGATTTATTGTAAATATTTTGTGATGTACTGGGTGCATTAATATCAGATTTAGAATAATACTCTTTTTTAGAATAAACTGGTCTAGGAATTTCCGTAGAATAATCAGCTTTTCTAAATGAAGAGGTTGCATATTCAACATCTGATGTTGAATATAATCTTTGTTTTTGGTAAGGAACATCTATCACAGATGGTATCTGTGAAAATCTTCCTAAATTTATTGTACTAGAAATAGATGCATTATCTCTTTCTCTAGCAGAGAAACTTCTAGCAAAACTCAGTTTAACTGATCCATCATTTAATTGTCTTATTTTGTTGATCTCAGTATTTGGTTCATGTATTTTATTTGTAGCTTTAACTGCTCCTTCCAAAACCCATTCATCTGGAAGATTTACATCCTTCCATTTTATAGATCTTGAAATTACAGCATTAGATCTGGTAAGATCTGTATGTAAAATCATTGTTTCTCCTCTTTTTAAAGAGTGTTTGGGTTTTGGACCAATAAACATGGAACTCATTACTTTGTAATGAATCCGATATATTAAAGCCAATGGAATTGATCCTGGCAACATATCATATCCATGTGTTTTGATTTGAAGTACTAAAGTTTTCAATATTTGTGTATCTTTCAAAGAACATGAAAAATTAGGATAACAATCAAAAGAGATTGGTCCTGTACATAGACTAGATTCTACAGAACTAAGAAGTGATTGTTCAAAATTATTATGTCTTATATCTCTTAAGACAACTAATATTGATGTATCTAAACCTTCTCTTGTTAAAGGTTTGATACCTACTTGTATTAAACCAACATGTAAATATTGATATCCTTTCTTTTTATGTTTTTCTAGTGATTTATAAGATAAAAGTTGTATTGTTTCAAATGGTTTAGAGAGTGGAATATCTCTTTCCTCTGTTTTAATTATATAATCTGATTTTAACATATTGAATATTAAAGACTCATATATTTCATTTTTCTTGATCTTTGGAATGACCCAGTTATTTACTGCTTTGTCAAAATTCTCTATTATTATTTCTTCAGTGTTGACAATTTTATTCTTATTTGCACATGTTACCGAGCTGCACGAACCAGATCCTTCGAACATATCTTCCATTTTTATATATGCTTTCTTTTATATTTGTTTGGATCTTTGGCTACAAACACTTTGACGCATACAGGATTTATTGCTCTTCAAAACGAGACTGATAACCCAGCGTGTACAAAGCAAACACTCACCAAAGATTTACACAAATATAATTAAAAGATATATAAAACTGAATGAGCTGTCGGTAGATCTGAACCGTTTGGCTCTGATACCACACCACATAATATAAACAAAGTAAAAATAAAAAATTTTTACTTTATATTATCTGTTAGTGTCAGTTTATCTGTTAGTGTCGGTAGTTTATATTCCTGTTTGTTATAGATATATATATATATATATATCTGTGTGTGTGTGTGTGTGTGTGTGTATATTCAAATATCTATAAAGGCAACAATGTAGACATACATGATGCATGGGGTTATAACAAAATAAATACATAAGTTTCGCAAAAGCATAGCAAATATACCAAAATTACTTATGAACATGTTCATAAATAATTTCAGCAACCAACAGTGGCCGAGAGCCACTGCCTTTGACACTCCCACTAATTATAATTGTTAAACAAAAAGGTAGCCACTGTCCTAAAATTTCCCAACAATTAAACATATGCTTTCATATATACATATATAAATACCATGATAATATAAATATTTCTACCCCATCCATGCATGAATACGCCATGAATCTGGCCGCTGTCTTCCAAGTGACAAGCGGCCAGTGGCCATCACACTAAAATATTATGCGCATACACAATCCAACGGCATAAACAATTAGATACATGTATAATCTAAAAATCCATGAAAACAATGATAATCATGCATGATTGAAGTTAGTATCGAAAATATAAACATATAGTTTGTCAAAATCACAGTAAATACACCAATGTTACTTACCTCAAATGGATTATACTATACTGTAAATGGATTCGGAATGAGTTGAAGATAATATTTTTCATTTTCTCCAAAAACTGGTCTCTCGGCAGTGGCTGGGCTTCTTGGGGAGAATACTTTTTTTTGTTTAGTGTTGTTTTGTTCTGAGCATGGCTGGGGCGACAAGGGAAGGGTTTTTAAAGGAAGAAACAAATTTTTTTAATTAGATCAAGTAACGGCTGACAACTGGGGAGCATAAATCTGGGGTGGATTTTTAATGGGATTGAGTAATTAGGGGTTATTCAACCCCCAATCAGACGTTACCTTCTTTTGCTTTTTTCTCTTTTTCCTTTTCTTTCATTTACCAAGTCCAGGATGTAACAGACCTTCCCCCTTACAATAAGTTTCGTCCTCGAAACTTGTGTGTTACGTGGTTCATAACTTAGTATAGAACTACTTAATCGATTCACCCAATATATGTCTCGAATATCATCATATCAACCTTACTTCACGGTTGGTAAGCCTTCAAATCCATTTATACAACTTAACATGTATCATCTACTTATATAAAGGTAATATACAATTCTGATTTCTTATACTTATCATATTTGATTCATCTCCTGAATACATAACTAAACTAAACATCCCTGGAGTTCTCCAATATGTTAATCATTACACTGACCATCACTCTTCCTTGACATAGAACCAAGTTCTCAGAATCAATTCTTATACTTATAAACTAGCTCTATGATCATGTCCTTACTTCTACAGAGATATCGTCAATAGCCTAATAAAAATATGTGTATGTACATGTTTCCTCCAAATAAAAAGGTAACTTCCATAACTATAGTTCAGAATATGGCCTTAATTATTTAAAATAATATTCAAATCCTTTTTTAAGACAAGATCTAAGGTATCATGTATTTGTTTTCGCAAATTAGTGTCTCAAGCGGACTATTATAGAGCAATATGTATATAACTCACTTGTCAAAATATTTCGATGATATAACATTAAACAATTTAAAACTCACAAGTGAGAGGTATTTTAAACCAATTTGAATACATCTTTCTCTTTTCTAAAAGAGAGTGTATATTTTGAATGCTATTTTTGGCTTCACAAAAACTAAGTTCATCGCAAGCAGGTAAACAACTTTGAAACACTTAATGGATAAAATTATGGCTATATCAATAATCGACAAATCAAATTTATTTCGACTAAAATGATTGTAACCAAAATTGAATATTTGCAATATTGTATAAGGAAGATATAGAAACATATCGTCCTTAGAAAAACATCGACATCTTAAAAACATATATTTTTTTTTGAAGTTGTCAGAGATAGTTGGAGCTTCATTATGTTGATACACGAATTCGGAAAAGAAATAGACTTATAAAGTTAGTAGACTAGAACAACGAAATTAGTTAAAATATTTAGGATCAAAATCTTTGAAGTACCCTTGAAGTATAGAACATGTCTTGGTGTGCTGATTATGAAAACAGTTTTCTACTTGGAAGAGTTACAGTCCAATACTTCGTATAATTTTTCTAAGTCATCCATACCTACATGTGTACGGTTTTTTATAAATCTAGTATTCGATTACCCATGATAAATCTTTAATTTAGGTTGCCCGATCCTAGCAATGTATACCAAAGATTAATCGACTTAGGGCCTTCTAGTTCACCATGCTTCCGCGCGCCACGCTGACCACAGTACTTCTTTACCTGGTTATTTCAACCGCTAATTTTTAACCTAGGTAATCTCATATGAAAAAGAACAACTACTTGTTCATGCTTACTCTATTTCAATTCAAGCTTACCAGATTCAAGCAAACTAATCCGATGTTCTTAGGAATCAGCGCTTAACCAACGTCTGTAATAATTTATTATTCCACTATATTTACTATAGTAATGCCCCGATCATAATGTTTATAAATCATCCCTTAGTAATTATTATTCTACTATAAATTATTTCTTAGGACTACGATCCCAACTTAGACCTATCCGTGCTCTGACACTACCGTCCAAAGTATGGACATGGGCCCGCTTCTTTTTATCCTAATGGTACCGGGTCCTATGCTGCTGTTACGATGGAACAGCTCGAGTAACCGCCGGGCCGAACTAAATTTATGCATCACCCAGCGCCTGTGATATGGCATCCTAGTTGACCTTACAATTTATGTAATTTAATTATACACAATTCACTTAGAGTTACTAAAATCACGGCTAAGGAAATGTGCAAAGGTTATGATCCAAACTTAGATAATATAATTAACCGAAATCACAGGGATATAATATCGTTCATGACATGTGTACCCCTCAACCGCTCATCACTTAAGTCTAAGTCATTTCTTAATTCTAAGATCATTCTTAGAATATAATCATCGCTTATGACTAAGATCAGTTCATATGTTCAGATAATCGTCTAATGTTCAGATAAAATCTTAAACAAAATCGTCACTTATGTCTAGGATTGTGACTTATAGGGCACAATCGTAACTTAATTTCTAAGATCATGGCCTAAAACTACGTTTCCGCTGTGGATCTAGAACCATGCTCTCATACCACCTATAGCGCCCTGCTCCCAAGCCCTAGCATCGGGAACAGTACATCTGTCTTATCTCTCTAAGGAGAATACAAGGCATCGTCCAAAATTTCTTTACACTTCAGAAATGACATAGAATTCAGTTGTGGAAACGTCATAACTAAAACTTTTAAATAAATACATTCCCAAGTATGATATACCAAGTACAAGAATGTCTAACCTCAAAAAATAAGTCTTACAACATCACAAAGTACCTCGAATACCTCATAAATTACCCAAAAGTCTCAGTCAACGTCTTCAGGCAAAAGATCTTCTAAGTCTATTGGCATCTTAACACGGCATCGTCCTCCACCTAAGCATACTCTAACTCCTCATACCTGCAAAACTGATGAATGTTGGTGTGAGCCAAATCAACGGGCTCAGTAAGCAGCCTACATATACCTGTTATGGAAATCATACATGCAGAGACAAATATATCTAACATTTACAAATCAACATACATGTCCCTAGTACACAATTAAATTCACATGAATATTTTTAACAGTTAACACATGGAGAATAGTCAAACAAGATAAGTAAATTCATCAGCTCAATGTACATTATCGTAATGCATGCTCCTCTCAGGTATGAAATACACAACAAACAGATAATCACATAAACAATGAAGAGAACAATGCACACCAATGAAGCAGATAAACTGCGGAAAGTAAGTCACTCCACATAATAATACGCAACTCATGATGCATGGCTTCCTTATTACTCTTTACACAAGCAAGAGACCAAATATGTATGGTTCCTCTTGTTTTAGACTTACACTCTCACAATTTACCACAACGAACAACAAGCAACAAGAGCTTAACAAGCTTTAAGTACTTTCGCAAAAATGAGAGAATTTTACAACAATGAAATATGAAGCTTGAAGAGGATAAAGTGTGTTTTGCCTTCATCTGAGCTTTTTCAATTTATAGGAAGTGTGAGCCATGTTTTTGCAGCCTCCTGTTAGTCTTCAATTCAATCATAAGCCTTGACAATGTCCAAATAGCATTTAGCCACCCTGTGGATTGATTTGATCCACAAAAGTCACCCTAGAGAATCTTAGATATGAAAATAATAGTCAAAGAAGCATGATTAATATTAGAGAAAATTCCATAAGAAATTTGATCCAGATTGAAAAGAGAAAACACCATAAATTTCCCTTGAATTTTGTTCTAATGGTCACAAAAACTTGAACTTTGGATGACATTGATCGATCGATGTGTCAGTGCTCAGAGATTGCTGTCTTCTAGTAAGGTTCCAGTTTTGCACCTGCCGTACATTGATCGATCAATGTCTCTTCTTAGAGAGACTGATGTGCACATCGATCGATCGATGTCTTATTGTTGAGAGATCGATATCTTCCAGTAAGGTTCAAGTTTTATTCCTTACATACATCGATCGATCGATGTCTCTTCTGAGAGAGTGATGTATCGATCGATGTCTCAAAGACTAAGAGATCGATGTCTTCCAGTAAGGTTTCAACCTTGAACATTCACTACGTCGATCGGTCGATGTCTCTAAACTTAGAGACTGATGCCATATCGACCGATTGATGTCTCCCAAACTGAGAGATCGATGTTCGACAGTAAGGTTTCAACCTTGGACCATTCCAACATAAATCGATCGATGTCTCTTTTTGAGAGACTGATGTATACATCAATCGGTCAATGTGAGAGATTGACGTCTCACAGTATGTTTTTCCGATTTTGCTTTAATTCCCAAGTATGAAAAATCTTTTTAACTCTGTTAAAACATCTTTTAACTTCATTGAAACATTTCATAGTCCAACAATCTCTCCCTTTTTGATGATTTCCAAACACTGACTTTTAAAAGATGTTTTTGTTTGAAAAAGATATATTTGAGCTAGTTAAAGGTTTTAAAACTTAAGATTTTGTCTCCCCCAATGTATAAAGCATACTCAAGATTTCTTATGAAACGCTTCCCCGTAATATGAACATGAAAACAATACTCTAGAATAGTTCAAAGACTTCCAATAACTACCCCTCAATTTATGATCATCCCAAACCCAATATACACGACATAAACTTTAAACTCCCCCTCAACATAAGCATGAATTGAAGTTAAATGACATATCTCCCAACACTTATACTAAGTATCCAACATATACGCTAAGCATGTCAAAAATTTTCATTTTCATATCAATTCTACTAATCCTTTCATGTCAAGCAAGCATTCATAGAAAAAACTAAACCATCACACGCATCAAGTCAAGCAAGCCAAATCATCAAGCAAGCAAGCAAGAAAATATACCCAAATATCAATATGAACACAACATAAGCAACATAAACAAAGCAAATATATTAACTTCTCTCCCTTTTTGAAAACATCAAAATATTAGTTAAAGATAATGGAAATATGTTCAATACATAGGATTACAATTAATTATGAGCTAAATAGACTAATAGGGATGATATGGGAAGGAAATTGTAACTATTCCTCGTCGGATGAGAATCATAGACTAGAGACGACCGCCTTAAGCTTTGATTTCATCTTTTGATATTTGGACTTTTGAGTGTTGAGCTTTGTCTCAAGTTTTGTAACCTGCTTTTTAAGGTTGACATTTTCAACCTCAAGGGCATCCATCCAAATTTGTTCCTCAATCAGTTGTTCTCCCCATTGATTTATGGTTATATTAAGCTCATCGATTTCCACCTCAGCATCTTAGAATCCTCCTTCATCGGAGCTTTTCCTTTATCAATGTGGGAGGTAGGGCTGGGTTAAGATTGCAGTTTAGTAGGGTGTGTGGTGGGAGCTGTTTCTTGAACAGGGATGTCTGTATCGTCTCCTTCTTTAGGCTCATTTTGAACTCCTCCGTTACGTTGCGCTTCCATTTAGGACTTGTGAATTTGTTAAATGTTTTCTTTGATATAGTAGTCCTTATCAAAAAAATTTTCTTCGTCCATTCCATCCAAAACCAAATTTGACTTCTTGAGCAATCGGTAAATGAGATTGTTATAAGGATGGGCCTTTCTCTTTTTAGCAACGGCCTCTAACACATTTACAAACAATATCTCCCCATAATTTAGTGGCTCTCTATTAGCAATACGATAAGAAATATAGAAGTCTAGATTACTAGGGAGCTTGGCCGACTTACCATTCACACAAAAAGTGACAATGGAAAGTAACACATGATAGACCAAGGGCATATCGTTAGTTCTCTTGGTGGGATGAAAGCCAAGTAAGGTTTTAACTTCACCTTCACTCACCTTATACTTATAGGTGTCCCAATTCCAAGCATCAAAATCTCTCAATCCTTCATCCGGGACCCCGAGAAATTCATTAATCTTTTTCACATTAAAATCAATCTCTTGACCATCAATGGTCGAAGAAAAAGGGAAATCCACTTAGATATTCTACCAATAGATTTTCATAAAACATTCGAGTGTAACGGGTAGACATATAATCTATTTCTGTTGCATCTAAACTTGCCTCCATTTTTGATCATCCAACCAATTTATAATAGGGCTTAACTCATCATGACTCATAATATCTTGAATTTTAAGTAACTTCAAAGGAATTGTAGACCTATTTGTAGATTCCCACTTATCAAACAATTCTTGTGCCCTAGATGAGATGTAGTGAAAATTACCTGGGGCCCCAGGTTCTTCCAAGGCTTTTTCATATTCACCGGATTTGAGCCATGAAAACTTTTGACGGTTAACCTCTCACGAACCTTCGTTAGAAAATTTGCTTGGGAGAAATCCGTCTTCTTTGAAGCATCTCCCTTTTTGTTATGCCCTTTGTTCTTGGAGTGGTAGGTACTCGTTGAAGAGGTTGTTGTGTACCTTCTTCTTCTTTATGAGAGGTTCATGGCTTCTTGGAAGTATTTATTGCTTCTTGGAGACATTTTTGAAAAGTTTAGATTTTTAAGGCTAAAGCTAGAAAAATTCAAGGATTTTGAAGGAAATGAAGAAGATGAAGTAGAATTCAAGTGGGTTGATGAGAAATTGAAGTGTTTTGCAAGAATTTGGAGTAAAATAATCGATTTTTTGAGTGGGACGATTTTGCAGGCAGGGTTTTCGCGTTTTAGAAGAGTTGGAATGAAGAAATTTTCGGTTTTTGCAGCTTTTATAGGTCCTGTGCCTGCTAACATCGATCAATCAATGTTGAAGGATGATGTCTACATCGATCCATCGATGTGAGAGGCTGATGTATACTTCTGTCTCTCAAATAGTTACATCGATTGATCGATCGATGTATGCTATTTTCTGAGTTTTTTTATTTTTGACCTTTTAAACATTGTTTATCATTCCTAATCTTATTCTAATTGATTCAAATATCTCAATGGGAAGAAATTTGTTAAAAATGTCATCTGGTTGGTCATTTGTTGGAACAAATTCGACAAACACTAATCTTTTTTGAACACAATCTCTTATAAAGTGGTGTCTCACTTAAATATGTTTGTACTACTATGGTGGACATGATTTTGCGCTATACTTATGGCTGAAGTATGGTCACACAAGATAGGTATTTTATCAAACTTGACATTATAGTCATTTAGGGTGTTTATCATCCAAAGTAATTGGGCACAACATGAAGCGGCCGACACATATCCGGACTCCGTCGTTGAAAGCAACACGCTATTTTGTTTATTGAAAAACCAAGAAACTCAGCAATCTTCAAGGAATTAACATATCGCGGAGGTGCTTTTTATATCGACTAGATTTCCGGCATAGCCAGAGTCATTATACTCTCTTAAGCCAAAACAACAATTTTTGGGATAAAAGTTCAAAGTACCTTTCAAATACCTAAAAATACATTTTATGGCAACTAGATACAATTCCTTAAGCATACATTAAAATCTAGCACATAAACACACAGATGTAAAATATCTGGTTTACTAGCGGTTAACTAAAGTAGACTACCAATCATACCCCTATATTTGGTGGTATACTTCGTTTGAGATATGTATACTCCATCTTGAGTTTGCTTGATTTGAAGTCTAAGAAAGTAGTTGAGTTCACCCATCATGCTCATTTCAAATTCTCCTTCCATCAACTTAGCAAAATACTCACAAAGAGAGTCATTCGTAGTACCAAATATAATATCATCAACATATATTTGAACTAGTAGTTGATTGTTTCCTTGTTCTTTGATAAATAATGTAGTGTCAACTTTTCCTCTTGAAAAACCATTTTCAAGAAGAAAGTTACTTAATCTCTCGTACTATGCTCTGGGACTTGTTTAAGTCCATAAAGGGCCTTTTTGAGTTTGAATACATGATTTGGGGAATCATGACTTTCAAACCCTGGTGGTTGAGCTATATATAGTTTCTATTGAATTATTCCATTTAAGAAGACTGATTTTACATCCATTTGATATAGTTTGAAATCCTTGTAGCATGCATATGCTAGTAGCATCCTAATGCCTTCTAATCCAGCTACGAGGGCAAAAGTTTCACCATAATGTATACCTTCTTCTTGTCTTTACCCTTGAACTACTAACCTAGCTTTGTTTCTAGTTATATTTTCTTGATCATCCATTTTATTTCTAAATACCCATTTTGTGCTAATTATAGGGTGCTCACTAGATTTAGTCACTAACTCCCAAACATCACTTCTTTCAAGTTGATTTAGCTCTTCTTGCATGGCGATTATCCAATCTTCATCAATCATGGACTCTTTTATATTCTTAGGCTCAACTTGTGAAATAAAAGCATTTTTATTAAATTTTCTGCTAGTCAATATGTCTTGACTTGTTTCTCCTAATATCAACTCTTTTAGGTGATCTTTCTTATATTTATATGATTATAGTAAATTTGAAGTGTCACCTCTCACTACTTCTTCTTCTTCTTCTTCTTCTTCTATCTTAGGTCTACTTTCAAGTGGATCAATCCTAAGATCGATAATGATATTTTCTTTTGGATTCTTAAACTTCTCTATATGACTTACTTCAATTCTTTCTTCATCATCGTCATTTATACTTGGTTCATCATCAAGGAATTCGCTAAACTTAACATGAATTGACCCTTCAACTTTCATATTTCTTTTATTGTATACCTTAAATGCCTTTCTATTTTGAGTATAACCTATGAAGATTCCTTCATCTGCATTGAAATCGAGTTTATCCAAGTTATTTTTGGTGTTAAGTATAAAATACTTACACCCAAATACCTTGAAATATCAAATATTGGGTACTCTTCCTTTACAAAGATCATAAGGAGTTTTTTTGAGAGATGGTCTCAAATAAACTCTTTATTACATGACAATGGTATTTACCGCTTCTGCCTAAAAATACTTAGATATCTCAAATTCATTTAGCATGCTCTACTCATTTCTTGAAGTGTTCTATTCTTCCTTTCTACAACAACATTTTGTTGAGGAGTTCTAGGAGCCGAGAACTTGTGTCCATACCTTTTGGATACACAAAATTCTTGGAACTTACCATCAAACTCACCACCTCTATCATTTCTAATTTCCTTGATGGTGTCTTCTTTTTGGTTTTCTAATCCCCTACAAATTTTTATAAGCTTTTGGCATGCATCATTCTTTTTAGCTAAGATATGACCCAAGTGGTGTACCTAGAGAAGTCATCTACCGCTACAAAAGTGTAATGTTTTCCATCTAGACCTGTCGTACCAATATCTCCATACAAATCCATATTAAGCAATCATAGAGGTTTCGTGGTGGCATATTTTGACCATTGGGGGATCAGTTCGTAAGACTTACGGTATAAGTCACTTGTAAGGTAAGAGTCATGGCCATTGCATCGAAATTGCATTGATATTGTTGATCGAAATATCGTATTAAATATCTTATCGTATCGAATATCGTATCGTATCGATCATCATATCATATCGTAAAGTATCGAACATTCGAAATTGGATTTGGAATTGGAAAATGGATATTTTGGAATTCAGGTTTGAATATCGGAAATTGATTTTTATCTCATCGCATCGGTTTTGAAATTGCATCATCGATTTTGATTGTGCTAATACTTGTGCGTTGCTGACTTAGTTGCGTGTGCTTTTGTTGCTGGGTTGGTATAGAGGGTAAGAAGGTAAACTTTATTTGCAAAGAGAAGCATGATACTTTTTTATATCGTTATTTATTTATTTTATTACACTTGCTTCTCCCTGTATGATCCCATGGTAAATATAGACAGGTTACTTGCTGGGCGATGTATGTCGCTCACCCCATGTTATTAATCATTTTTGCAGATAGACAAGTAATTGAGTTAGTATACCTGAGATGAGCAGGAGTGGAGATTTCAAGATTTATGGTATTCTGATGAGATTCACGAAGATTTAGCTGAGACATAGTTATGGATTTGATTTTATGTAATTGTGGAGGTTTAGTATTTAGCATCTACATTTCACCTTTGTATTGAACTAGATTTGCTTAGATGTTTATAATAATGATGATGATTGTTTTAGTGAGGATTTTTTTATTTATGGCTTCCGCTGACATCGATTTGCGTCACTTTGATAACGTGTAATTGAATTGTACTGACATCTTGTATTCTCCTTAGTGAGATACAGCGGGTGAGTCGTTTCGAGTACTAGGGCTTGAGACGGGTCGCTAGAGTTGGCATAAGAGATGGCTCTAGATCCACTGCGGAAACATAGATTTAGGCCATAATCGTAGAAACTAAGATTACGATTTTATACCTAAGTCATCATCTAGGTTAAGTATTTTGATATTGAGTATTGACCTTATATGTGAGATTTGACATTAGACTTAAGTGATGATCTTGCCCATAAGTCAGGACATCATACACAAGTGACGATTTGATTTAGAGTTGATCTTGGACATAAGTGCTAGTCATAAGTGATGATTATGCTCTAAGCATGATCTTAGAATTAAGAAACAACTTTAGACTTAAGTTGATCTGTTGAGGGTTACACATATCTAGGGCGATGTTATGTCCATGAGATTTTGGCTATGTTTTGATCATAACATTTGCACATCTCCTTAGCTGTGATCTTAGGGATCCTAACTAAATACTATACAATTAACTAACATGATGTTAACCAAAATACCCTACTGCAGACGTTGGTCGATATATCAATAGGTCAGATGGTTACTTGGGCCGTCTTACCGTAACAGGAGCAAGGGACCCAGTACCATTAGGGTAAAATTAGAGATGATTTATAAGCGTTATGAATAGTAGAGTTTGGCGAAGAATATCGTACAAAGTACTTTATATTTGTAGATAAGATGTTAAATTTATAGTTATCGAAATAGGTCAATGATATTAGTCTCACTAGAAACATTGATTGATAGTAATAAAACGAGCATTATTATAGTGCTACGGTGGGATGATAAATTATACCAAATGATAGGTTAGTATTGATTCTTAGGCACGTCGAGTTACTTGGACTTAATCTATTGAATTGTAATAGAGTAAGCATGAACAAGTAGTGTTTGTTTTTCATGTGAGATTAACTAAGTTAAAATTAGCGGTTGAAATAACTAAGTGAAGAAGTACAGTGGGTTAGTATAGCACGCGAAAGCGTGGTCGATTAGTATGCCTAAGATGGTTAAGTAAGTAATCAATTAAGTTGAATCTTGGAATATAGACCAAGAGAAGCTAAGCTATGGCTGCCTCAATAAGGTGTGATATCGCTACTAAGCATAACAATATATAGAGACAAGTAGACTTGAACACACATGCTAGGAAAAGCTCTAAGTTATAACTACAGGAGAAGTAAATTAAAGATTTAATCCTATAAGGATTAGATCATCTTGTAGGGTGCTAATGATGACTAAGTTGAATCATACTAGAATAAAGCGTGTTCTTAAGGTATATACGGATTAAGTGATTAGTTTTAGGACGTTAAGAAAATCGTAGTATACGTAAGCACTGATTATGAAAGGTTGCTGATGACATCAGATATAAGTACGATGTAGACGAACGATTGGGTTATGAAGCCCCGGTATGATGATGATACCCTTAAGATTGAATCGCGAACCATAGATAGATCAAGTTATGATTTGACAAACAGAAATCAATGGATTAGGAATTACCTTGTTGGTATACAATGAATGATTTAGAGGACTTGGTCCTATGACGAGGAAGTGAAATGAGAAACATATCGGAATACCTAGCTCGATCATTATTTAGGAAAATGGATTATGTAGATCCATACTAAGTTGTAACTAAGTAAAACGCAAGTTTAGAGGACGAAAATTTTTGTAAGGGGGTAGATTGTTACAACCGGAGTTTAAAAAAATGAAAAGAAAAAGTGTGTTCATTAAAAATGCTCTAAATGCAAAAAAAATTAAAATTAAAAACAAATATTTAGAAACCGTCAGTCGTGGGGGTGTTAATTTCCCCACTAACTGACCACTGAATCCGCCTAAAATCCCTTCCCACACTTCATCAGTTCATCTAGTCTAAATTTAAAAAAAAAACAAATTCTAACCCACCTTAAATTTCCCCTACCCCAGCGGCCATTTCGAAAGCAGAATAGGAAAGCAATTTTGGCCAAACTTTTTCCCCCAGCCGAGACTTCTCTTGGAGAAAGAGGAGACATTGGTCGCAACCCACTCCAAATTCTATTTGTTTACGGTATAGTATATTTGATCAAGTAATTAATCACCCTGTACTTAATATGTTTTGCGAAAATCTTTATGTTGTTTATAACGTTGGATCATGAATTCGTATATGTGTTTGAATAGATGAATGTACATACATGTTAGTAAGTAACCCTACTAAACATGCTATGTTTTTGCGAGAATTATATGATTATACTTTTCATTATCATCTTGGATCATGCATCCGTATACTTGTTTGGATAAATGATTGTCTACTTGTATATATTCAAATGTCTATGTACCATGTGCATATGGTTGATGTAATATATATTTATGTATGAGATTGTAGCGCCCCGGCCCGATACCGTCATCAGAACCAGTGCACCCGCCGTAGTCTACTATGAGAACTACGAAGCGTCAAAGCGGATCAAGCATACATCATCTATGACGAAAGATAAATCAGCGGAAACATTGATAAATTTAAAACTTCATCGTCATTAAAACCAGAAAATGCAGCGGAATTAAAAAGTGTTTGGTCTTCTAGCTAACACGAATGTCAGAACAACATAATAACATTGAGTTTCCAATCTCACGAAATAATCCAGCATCTATCTATCCCCATGTCCGTCTTCCCACTGAGCCCACTCGCCATCGTCCTCGATAAATATCAACTCATATTCAGGCTCACCTGAAAAGGGATAGAGAACTGTTCTTAGCGAAATTATCGCCAGTAAGTAACCCGTCTATACACCTTACGAAATCACACACGACGAGTCACCAGTGTATAAATCATTGCCCAAAATATAGGTGCTCGGGTTAACAAATAGCATCTCAATAAGAATTTCTCAAAACAGATAAAGCACATATATGGTACACGGGTATGAGAAGAAGCATGTGTTAAACAACGTATCACATAAGCAAGTCATAAACTAACCACGTTTCTTGCATATCAGGTCTTATGCTTCGTGTATCATGATGCATGTACTTCTTTAAAATCACACAAAACACCCATGCATATGTCTTCTTTCATAAACATGTCATGCATGTCATTTCTCAAAACATTTCATCGCTTTACATATCATATTCTTCGCGTAGCAGAACTTTATAACCTGTGGGTGATCAGTCCACAGCAAATAGAACTTTATACCCCGTGCTGAAAGGTCCACGGCCCCATAACATATAACTTTATACCCCATGCTGAAAGGTCCACGGCCCCATTACATATATCATATATCCGTGCTGAAAGGTCCACGGCCCCATTACATATATCATATATCCATGCTGAAAGGTCCACGGCCCCATAAAATAACTTTATTTTCCGTGCTGATAGGTCCACGACCCCATAAAATAACTTTATTTTCCGTGCTGATAGGTCCACGGCCCCATAAAATACTTTATACCCTGCTATTGATTCACAGATCACGCTTTTATACCCTGCTTTCGCAGGCATGACTTTTATACCCTGCGATCAACCAGCAGCCATCTTGTCTTTCGAAAACTTCAAACTTTTCTTGTAAACACATGTTCTTTCGCAAAGCAATTCTCAAATCAAATGCAAGTGTCCATGTCATGATGCAGAATGCTAATGTAACATCATATCAAACGTGTAATCATGCACACACACTTTACATATCAAGTACAAAGTCCTGAACCTCTATCACATCCTGCTCGTATCATTTCATGTCCCTTCGTATTACGAAATCATCTCGAGTTCACACTTAACCTTGCTCGTTCATATTTCCTCAAACACACCCTTTTCGTACCATTTTGTGCTCTTTCATATTGCTAACTCACTTTGGATTCATACCTAACTTTACTCATTCACACTTAACGTTTACTACTCAAATACACCTCGTTCATCCACTTCATGCCCTTTCGTATCACGAATTCACTTCGAATTCATACTTAACCCTACTCATGCACACTTAATGTTTACAACTCTAGCACACTTTCAAAAAAACTTTGTAATTTATGAGCAATGGAAGATAATAAAGGTATCTCACACACACATCTTACATATCAAGTATATGGTCTTGCACCTCAAACATTCCCTGTTTGTATCTTTCCAAGTCCGTTCGTCTCACTGATTCACTTGGGATTCAATCTTATTCTTACTTAATCAATCTTACCATATATTCCTCAATTACACCTCAAATACCCTTGCATTTTATGTTCAAAGGAAGTGTATAAAGTTGATACACTTACATAGGGTGCCTAAAAGGGTCAAAAAGACTTCCAGTATACTTGGAACGCCACATGAGGCACCTAAAGTGACATAGAGTGCCTATACTAGGTGTTCGAAGTGTTCGAGGATGTTCCGTAGACATTGAACGCCTACATGAAGCGCCTAATGTGACATAGAGCGCCTAATGTAGGTGTTCGAAGTGTTCGGGGATGATTCAGGACACATTGAACGCTACATTAGGCGCCTAATGTGACATAGAGCGCCTAATGTAGGTGTTCGAAGTGTTCTGACGGTTCTAAACTGCAGTTTTTCTGTACGGGAAAGCTTTAGGACACATTGAACGCTACATTAGGCGCCTAATGTGACTTGAAGCGCCTAATGTAGGCGTTCGAAGTGTTCTGACGATGCCAAACTGCAGTTTTTTTCTGCAGTAACTTCCTCCCATCATCTTCCTCCTTCAACCCTTTCATGTTAAACCTCTCAAGATCCATCTTACCATCTAGATTCATCGTACTTAACACACATCTAATCATGAATTGATGCTTAATTATGTCTAACAATATCCCCTCTTAACCTTCAATCATTCACAACCTTCAAAAGATATAATCAACATTCCCAACACAACAAGTCTACAACAATGCCATCACTCATCCTTCAATTCCCTGCACTTACTCCTAAACGTCTAAGTGTAGACAATCAACATGAGAATAGAACAAGACAATAAGCACATCAAATATACACTTTCATGGGCATGCTTGACAAACAACAAAGCACACATAACTACTTTCAGAAATATGGCCCAAAGAACAAGACTTTACACAACTAGCAACAAAACTTACATATAATAAAGCATTTAACATAGACAAGACAAGATTACCAATGTGTGATCCAAGTTTTCTCTTTGTAAGAACATAGGGCCTAACGTATCAAAATTTGCGTAAAGCGTATAGAAAGATTACTTGCATTTGTTTCTAGTTAAGCTTACGGATTTACTGCAGAATTTCGGTAAAGATTGCACTTAGATTGACCTTCCTTCTTTCCTTTTTCCTTCTTCTCTTCTTCTTCTTCCTCTCCTTTTCTCCTTCTCTTTTCACCTGCGGTTTCTCTCCCCTTTTGCACTGTTTAACCGTCCCCCTCTTAGGTGAATGGGGAGTTATACCAAAGTGTGGTGTAACTCCCCTATCTTTAGTAGGGGCTTTTTATGTAATTACCCTTAATTACCTCTAATTCTACTTCTAACCCCTTTTCTTATTTTTCCTATATTTTAAGTAACTAATTAAGACATCCTACATCATTACTTATATTGCATTTAAGGTTGACCTAACGTATTGAAGGTCGTGATTAAAAGTCACGGGGTATGACATTCCACCCCCCTTATAGAAAGTTTCGTCCTCGAAACTTACGTACCTTAGTCAAAGAGTTGAGGATACTTCCCCCGCATCTGTTCTTCGAGTTCCCAAGTGGCCTCACGTTCCGTGTGATTGCTCCACTGAACCTTCACATAAGGGATTACTCGCTTCCTCCACACATGTTCCTTCCGGTCTACTATCCTCACCGGTGCCTTTTTATAAATAACATCACTTTTGAGTTTCAAAGGTTGCGCTTCGAGCACGTGGCTTGGATCTGTCACGTGCTTCCTTAACACTGGGTCCTTTCGATTTACGATTTCATGGGTATCTCTCCGTAAGTAACGTCGTCGTTGAGTTTCAATGGTCGGGTTTCAAGCACATGGCTTGAATTTGTCATGTACTTTCTTAACTATGATACGTGAAATACGTTATAGACTTGCGCCAATACCAGGGGTGATGCCAAATCTCCCACTTCCTCATGTATCTCGTAAGGATGAATAAAACGGCTTAACTTGCCTTTGATTCCAAATCTCACAATACCCTTCGTAGGTGATACTTTTAAACAAACTTTTTCACCTACGTTAAACTCCAAAGGCCTTCGTTTATAATCAACCCAACTTTTATTGCGGTCCTGAGTCGACTTGAGTCTTTCTCGAGTGACTCTCGCGCTTCCTAATGTCTTCTCGAGTCATTCATGTTCAGTGATGGTCCTCCCACCGAATTCATCCCAATAAACCGGGGAGCTACACTTCCTTCCATACCAAGCTTCAAAAGGAGCCATATCAATTGCACTATGGTGACTGTTATATGATAGAACTCCATTAACTTCACCATTACATCCCCAACTTCTTTTGAAATCTAGGACACCAGCCTTTTAACATGTCTTTTAGGGTATGCGTAGTCCGTTCAGACTGTCCATGTCTGAGGGTGGTAGGATGTACTCATCCTTAACTCCTTACCCAGGGCTCTCTAGAATACTATCTAGAACTTGGAAGTGAACTGTTGGTCTCAGTTAGACACTATACATATTGGAACACCGTGTAGGCTGACAATGTTGTCCATATCTAAATTTACCAACTTCCGAGAGATACTTCCCTCGAGACCGATAGAAAATGTGCAGATTGGTTGATCGATCCACAATCACCAAAATCATGTTATATCCACTTATTGTTCTCGGTAAACCAGTCACAAAGTCCATTATGACACATTCACATTTCTACTCTGGAATCTCCGACAACATCGATAATCCACCAGGTCGTTGATGTTTATCCCCACTTACTGACGCACCAGACCTCCCTCAAATCTCCACAATATGCCTCTTCATCTTACACCACCAATAGTATTGTCATAAATCCCTGTACATTTTGGTGCTACTAGAATATATCGATAACCTTGAGCTGTGAGCCCCTTGCAATATTTCTTTCCTTAGCTCACCTTAATCAGGCATACACACATTTTTTTCCGACACATAAGCGCCCGTCCTCATTGGTCTTAAATCCATCAACCTGACTATGCCTCAGTTTCCAAGCAATATCACCCACAGTCTTATTCTTCTTTTGAGCTTCTTTCACTTAATTCATCAAACTCGGGGTGACGGTCAATGATGCGAAAACATTACTATAGAGTCAACAGAAACCAAGCTAGATTCTTCTATTTCTCTCTCAAGTGGTTACTGTCGCGCACTGTTAGATTTTCCGTTTAATACATTGGCCACTTTATTAGCTCTTCCTGGATGGTAATTAATGGTTAAGCCGTAGTCCTTTTGTAGTTCCAACCCTCTTAGCTGTCTCATGCTTAGCTGTCCTGAGGCATACGTGATAACTCGTTCATATTGCATCAAAACACAATCTACAAGTGAAGTATCAACTAAACTCAATTTGGATGGAAAGTCATAACTTACGCTACAGTTTACGTACCTAGACTTTTTTTTTACACATCACTTCATATCACAACCCATCAATACCAGAAGGTTGAGCCAATACTGGAGCTATGGTTAACCTCCTCTTACGCTCCGTGAAGCTTTTCTCGCATTATGCCGTCCACTCAAACTTGGACTTCTTTTGAGTAAGGCAATTAAGAAACATCTCTATTGTCGAGAATCCCTCGACAAACTTCCTATAATAACTAGCTAGACCCAAGAAACGCCGACTTCGGTGTCATTCGTAGATCTAGACCACTTGGTAGTAAGTTCAACTTCCTTCAATCAACAGCAATTCCCTTGAAAGGTTATACCTTCCATCACAGAATTCTTAACTGTCACTTGTTTTAATCGATAGTCAATGTTGATGTGAAATCGTAATTTGATCTTGGACGCTTGGACACAGTACGGAATCTCCAACTATTCTGGTGAACCACAAAGACGCTTAACAAATCCCTTTGCCACAAAAGAGGGGTTCACACCGCTATTAAAAGAACATTGGTGAATATCTTGTTCACTAAAATTGTACCTCATACCACATCGGCGACTTTCAAATATCCATGGCAATCATGACATTGACGCGGACATTCGTCCTCGGCTACTGAGCGACTCCTCCCAGAGCATTCTTTCTCATCTCTGAGCAATCTCGAATAAGGTTTCCCACCTGTCTGCATCGATAACATGCTCCTGGCACCTTCCCACATTCACTGTCATGGCTCTTATTACGATGCGGCAAACTCATACAGCCTGGTGTACAACTGAACTCTGTGACGGGGGTCTCTGAAAACTTCCCGATCGGCCTCTTTTCTGGATCTTAACATAACGTCCAGGCCTGTCACCAAATCCAATCTCCTCCCTTGGCCTCTTATCTCTGTCAGAGTATCTTGCATCGGCCTCTCTTGCAGCTATTCTGCAGAAATCCCTCTTAACGTGAAAGGACATGTCCAGCATGTCTTAGTAGGTTCTCATCTCCGCATTTACAATTGCCGACTGAATTCTCGAATTCAAACCTCGCTCAAACTTTGTCATCTTTAAGCGATTATCAGACATAATCGCATGAACGCATTTACTCAAAGCATGAGAATGGTCGGCATACTCCGACACTGTCATCCGACCCTATTTCAGCTTGTCGAACGCCTTATCTTATCTAAGATTGCTGCCTTAGGTACGTGACACTTCAGAGATGGCATCACAGAATTGTGTCCATGAGATCAGTGGTGTCTGAAAATTTAAATTATTATAGAAATGTAAATGATATACGCGCTCGCACACACCCAACCCAGATCATACTTAGACTCTAGAAAATCATCACTTATACCTAAGGATCAAACTTAAGGGAAAATCATATCTTAAATTGCTCAAAGATCATGAACCTAAGTTTCCGAGATAGATCTGAAGCCTAGTCTCTGATACCACCTGTAGCGCCCTGGCCCGATACCGTCATCAGAACCAGTGCACCCGCCGTAGTCTACTATGAGAACTACGAAGCGTCAAAGCGGATCAAGCATACATCATCTATGACGAAAGATAAATCAGCGGAAACATTGATAAATTTAAAACTTCATCGTCATTAAATCCAGAAAATGCAGCGGAATTAAAAAGTGTTTGGTCTTCTAGCTAACACGAATGTCAGAACAACATAATAACATTGAGTTTTCAATCTCACGAAATAATCCAGCATCTATCTATTCCCATGTCCGTCTTCCCACTGAGCCCACTCGCCATCGTCCTTGATAAATATCAACTCATATTCAGGCTCACCAGAAAAGGGATAGAGAACTGTTCTTAGCGAAATTATCGCCAGCAAGTAACCCGTCCATACACCTTACGGAATCACACACGACGAGTCACCAGTGTATAAATCATTGCCCAAAATATAGGTGCTTGGGTTAACAAATAGCATCTCAATAAGAATTTCTCAAAACAGATAAAGCATATATATGGTACACGGGTATGAGAAGAAGCATGTGTTAAACAACGTATCACATAAGCAAGTCATAAACTAACCACGTTTCTTGCATATCAGGTCTTATGCTTCGTGTATCATGATGCATGTACTTCTTTAAAATCACACAAAACACCCATGCATATGTCTTCTTTCATAAACATGTCATGCATGTCATTTCTCAAAACATTTCATCGCTTTACATATCATATTCTTCGCGTAGCAGAACTTTATAACCTGTGGGTGATCAGTCCACAGCAAATAGAACTTTATACCCCGTGCTGAAAGGTCCACAGCCCCATAACATATATCATATATCCGTGCTGAAAGGTCCACGGCCCCATTACATATATCATATATCCGTGCTGAAAGGTCCACGACCCCATAAAATAACTTTATTTTCCGTGCTGATAGGTCCACGGTCCCATAAAATAACTTTATTTTCCGTGCTGATAGGTCCACGACCCCATAAAATACTTTATACCCTGCTGTTGATTCACAAATAACGCTTTTATACCCTGCTTTCGCAGGCATGACTTTTATACCCTGCGATCAACCAGCAGCCATCTTGTCTTTCGAAAACTTCAAACTTTTCTTGTAAACACATGTTCTTTCGCAAAGCAATTCTCAAATCAAATGCAAGTGCCCATGTCATGATGCAGAATGCTCATGTAACATCATATCAAACGTGTAATCATGCACACACACTTTACATATCAAGTACAAAGTCTTGAACCTCTATCACATCCTGCTCGTATCATTTCATGTCCCTTCGTATTACGAAATCATCCCAAGTTTACACTTAACCTTGCTCGTTCATATTTCCTCAAACACACCCTTTTCGTACCATTTTGTGCTCTTTCATATTGCTAACTCACTTTGGATTCAAACCTAACTTTACTCATTCACACTTAACGTTTACTACTCAAATACACCTCGTTCATACCACTTCATGCCCTTTCGTATCACGAATCCACTTCAAATTCATACTTAACCCTACTCATGCACACTTAATGTTTACAACTCTAGCACACTTTCAAAAGACTTTGTAATTTATGAGCAATGGAAGATAATAAAGGTATCTCACACACACATCTTACATATCAAGTATACGGTCTTGCACCTCAAACACTCCCTGTTTGTATCTTTCCAAGTCCGTTCGTCTCACTAATTCACTTGGGATTCAATCTTATTCTTACTTAGTCAATCTTACCATCTATTACTCAATTACACCTTAAATACCCTTGCATTTTATGTTCAAGGGAAGTGTATAAAGTTGCTACACTTACATAGGGCGCCTAAAAGGGTCAAAAAGACTTCCAGTATACTTGGAACGCCACATGAGGCACCTAAAGTGACATAGAGCGCCTATACTAGGCGTTCAAAGTGTTCGGGGATGTTCCGTAGACATTGAACGCCTACATGAAGCGTCTAATGTGACCTAGAGCGCCTAATGTAGGTGTTCGAAGTGTTTGGGGATGATTCAGGACACATTGAACGCTACATAAGGCGCCTAATGTGACATAGAGCGCCTAATGTAGGTGCTCGAAGTGTTCTGACGGTTCTAAACTGTAGTTTTTCTGTACGGGAAAGCTTCAGGACACATTGAACGCTACATTAGGCGCCTAATGTGACTTGAAGCGCCTAATGTAGGCGTTCGAAGTGTTCTGACGATGCCAAACTGCAGTTTTTTTCTGCAGTAACTTCCTCCCATCATCTTCCTCCTTCAACCCTTTCATGTTAAACCTCTCAAGATCCATCTTACCATCAAGATTCATCATACTTAACACACATGTAATCATGAATTGATGCTTAATTATGTCTAACAATATCCCCTCTTAACCTTCAATCATTCACAACCTTCAAAAGATATCATCAACATTCCCAACACAACAAGTCTACAACAATGCCATCACTCATCCTTCAATTCCCTGCACTTACTCCCAAACATCTAAGTGTAGACAATCAACATGAGAATAGAACAAGACAATAAGCACATCAAATATACACTTTCATGGGCATGCTTGACAAACAACAAAGCACACATAACTACTTTCAAAAATATGGCCCAAAGAACAAGACTTTACACAACTAGCAACAAAACTTACATATAATAAAGCATTTAACATAGACAAGACATGATTACCAATGTGTGATCCAAGTTTTCTCTTTGTAAGAACATAGGACCTAACGTATCAAAATTTGCGTAAAGCGTATTGAAAGATTACTTTCCTTTGTTTCTAGTTAAGCTTACGGATTTACTGCAGAATGTCGGTAAGGATTGCACTTAGATTGACCTTCCTTCTTCCCTTTTTCCTTCTTCTCTTCTTCTTCTTCCTCTCCTTTTCTCCTTCTCTTTTCACCTGCAGTTTCTCTCCCCTTTTGCACTGTTTAACCGTCCCCCCCTTAGGTGAATGGGGTTATACCAAAGTGTGGTGTAACTCCCCTATCTTTAGTAGGGGCTTTTTATGTAATTACCCTTAATTACCTCTAATTCTACTTCTAACCCCTTTTCTTATTTTTCCTATATTTTAAGTAACTAATTAAGACATCCTACATCATTACTTAAATTGCATTTAAGATTGACCTAACGTATTGAAGGTCGTGATTAAAAGTCACGGGGTATGACAGAGATATACATATATTTTTGCAAATATATATATATATATATATATATATATATATATATATATATATATATATATGTCATATGGAAGTCGTGTATACGTTAAATGCTATAGAAATTTACAAAGTGAACTTGTCAAATTTCTCAATTCAAACTTTTCAAATCTCAGAAGTCATGAAGACTTCACCATCAACCGATGTGGTACATTGAAAAAGGAGTTTGAAAATTTAGTCTTATACATAGTTGATGCATGTACAAATTGTGTATTTGCAAAACACAGTTTTTTTTATTGGCAAACCCAGGCTCAGTTTTTCAATTTTGGCGGTGTTGTTTATATGTGATAAATGAATTTTGTTATCAGCTGAATTTCAAAAGAGGCCACTGACGATTGTATTTTACAAATTAAATAGCCAATCCATTGCAAATTCTCAAAATTTTCATTGTAAATGAAATTGGCAACCGGTGTGGTACTTTCTTTCCTTTGCAACTTATTGCTACTTGGCAAACAGAATTTATATGTATGCTTGAATGTACATAAAATATGCATGTGCTGACGAGGAAGGTTACAAGTAATTAAACCAAACCTTGTTTTCTCAATTCTCAGAAGCCAACTTCACTGGTGCCGACGGTTACTTTCTTATTGTATTTGAATTTTGTGATATTTTATTATAAGGTATTTTAACAAATGAATTGTTTGCAAATTGATTGCCATGGCGGATGTTTTTGCTTGGTAATCAGTGTGGTTTTCCTTGTGGGGTTTTTTTTTGAGAGATATCCGATGGACAGCCGCCAGCCTTCTTGTGTAGTGCATTATATATATAATCAATATATATATGATTATGTAGGCATTTACATGAAAATTTCATACGTGATACTTGTGTTACTCGAATTGAGGAAGTGGGCTGAGGGAGTTACGTGTGCGTAATACATGCATATGCACATGTATGTGCATGGGCATATATATGTATATACGTACATATTAGTGGTGGTTATTAGGACATCGATATCGTAATTTGACATGTGATCGTACTTGGATATTTGTGTAATTGTATCGGATGTGATCGGAATTGATTGAACTTTATCTTTGGAAAATATTTTGAAAGTTGAAATTTGAAATCGTATTTGGAAAAAATAGCATCGATATTTGAAAATCGTTTTGAAATTTGCATCGCATATTTTTGAAAGTCACCCTTACAAAGGAAATATATCGGTGAGCCGGATTGGTCCCAAACAAACGGAGCGTTCGGGCATATTTGACTATTTTGATAGAGCGTCCGGGCATATTTGACTGCCAATTGGAGCGCGCAGGCATATTTTACTATTTCGATAGAGCGTCTGTGACATATTTTGACCATTGGGGGATCAGTTCGTAAGACTTACGGTATAAGTCACTTGTAAGGTAAGAGTCATGGCCATTGCATCGAAATTGTATTGGTATCGTTGATCGAAATATCGTATTGGAAATCGTATCGTATCGATCATCATATCATATCGTATCGTATCGAACATTCGAAATTGGATTTGGAATTGGAAAATGGATATTTTGGAATTCGGGTTTGAATATCAAAAATTGATTTTTATCTCATCGCATCGTTTTTGAAATTGCATTATCGATTTTGATTGTGCTAACACTTGTGCGTTGCTGACTTGGTTGCGTGTGCTTTTGTGTCTGGGTTGGTATAGAGGGTAAGAAGGTAAACTTTATTTGCGAAGAGAAGCATGCTAATTTTTATATCGTTATTTATTTATTTTATTACACTTGATTCTTCCTGTATGATCACATGGTAAATATAGACAGGTTACTTGCTGGACGATGTATGTCGCTCACCCTACGTTATTAATCATTTTTGCAGATAGACAGGTAATTGAGTTAGTATACCTGAGGACGAGCAGGAGTGGAGATTTCAAGATTGATGGTATTCTAATGAGATTCTCGAGGATTTAGCTGAGACATAGTTATGGATTTGATTTTATGCAATTTTGGAGTTTTAGTATTTAGCATCTATATTTGACATTTGTATTGAACTAGATTTGCTTAGATGTTTATAATAATGATGATTTTTATTTTATTGAGGATTTTTTTTATTTATGACTTCCGCTGACATCGATTTGCATCACTTTGATAACGTGTAATTGAATTGTACTGACGCCTTGTATTCTCCTTAGTGAGATACGGCGGGTGAGTCGTTTCGAGTACTAGGGCTTGGGACGGGTCGCTACAGTTGGTATAAGAGACGGCTCTAGATCCACCGCGGAAACATAGATTTAGGCCATAATCATAGAAACTGAGATTACGATTTTATACCTAAGTCATCATCTAGGTTAAGTATTTTGATATTAAGTATTGACCTTATAGGTGAGATTTGACATTAGACCTAAGTAATGCTCTTGCCCATAAGTCACGACATCATACATAAGTCACGATTTGATTTAGAGTTGATCTTGGACATAAGTGCTATTCATAAGCGATGATTATGTTCTAGCAAGATCTTAGAATTATGAAACGACTTTAGACTTAAGGTGATCGGTTGAGGGTTACACTTACCTTGGGCGATGTTATGTCCATGAGATTTTGGTTAAGTTTTGATCATAACATTTGCACATCCCCTTAGCTGTCATCTTGGGGATCGTAACTAAATACTATTCAATTAATTAACATGATGTTAACCAAAATACCCTACTGCAGACGTTGATCGATATATAAATAGGTCAGACGGTTACTTGGGCCGTCTTACAATAACAGAAGCAAGGGACCCAGTATCATTAGGGTAAAATGAAGCTGGCCCATATCATTGCTTTGGACTGTAGTGTATGAACATAGTTAGGTCTAAGTTGGGATCGTAGTTCTAAGATATAATTTATAATAATTATTAAGAGATGATTTATAAGCATTATCAATAGTAGAGTTTAGCGAAGAATATCGTACAAAGTACTTTATATTTGTAGATAATATGTTAAATTTATAGTTATCGTAATAGGTCAATGATATTAGTCTCACTAGAAACATTGATTGATAGTAATAAAACAAGCATTATTATAGTGTTACGGTGGGATGATAAATTATACCAAATGATAGGTTAAGTATTGATTCTTAGGCACGTCGAGTTACTTGGACTTAATCTATTGAATTGAAATAGAGTAAGCATGAACAAGTAATGTTTGTTTTTCATGTGAGATTAACTAAGTTAAAATTAGCGGTTGAAATAACTAAGTGAAGAAGTACAGTGGGTCAGTATGGCACGCGAAAGCGTGGTCGATTAGTATGCCTAAGATGGTTAAGTAATCAATTAAGTTGAATCTTGGAATATAGATCAGGCGGAGCTAAGCTATGGCTGCCTCAATAAGGTGTGATATCGCTACTAAGCATAACAATATATAGAGACAAGTAGACTTGAACACACATGCTAGGAAAAGCTCTAAGTTATAACTACAGGAGAAGTAAATTAAGGATTTAATCCTATAAGAATTAGATCATCTTGTAGGGTGCTAGTGATCATTAAGTTGAATCATGCTAGAATAAAGCATGTCCTTAAGGTATATATAGATTAAGTGATTAGTTTTAGGACGTTAAGAAAATCGTAGTATACGTAAGCACTGATTATGAAAGATTGCTGATGACAGCAGATATAAGTACGATGTAGACGAACGAAATGAAGCCCGGTATGATGATGATACCCTTAAGATTGAATCTTGAACTATAGATAAATCAAGTTATGATTTGACAAACAGAAATCAATGGATTAGGAATTACCTTGTTGGTATACAAAGAATGATTTAGAGGACTTGGTCCTATGATGAGGAAGTGAAATGAGAAACATATCGGGATACCTGGCTCGGTCATTATTTAGGAAAATGGATTATGTAGATCCATACTAAGTTGTACCTATGTAAAACGCAAGTTTAGAGGACGAAACTTTTTGTAAGGGGGTAGATTGTTACAACCGGAGTTGTAAAACAAAAGAAAAGAAAAAGGGTGTTCATTAAAAAAAATGCTCTAAATGCAAAAAAAAAATTAAAAACAAATATTTAGAAACCGTCAGTCGTGGGGGGTGTTAATTCCCCCACTAACTGACCACTGAATACGCCTAAAATCCCTTCCCCCACTTCATCAGTTTATCTAATCTAAATTTTAAAAAAACTAATTCTAACACACCTTAAATTTCCCCTACCCGAGCGGCCATTTCGAAAGCAGAATAGGAAAGCAATTTTGGCCAAACTTTTTCCCCCAGCCGAGACTTCTCTTGGAGAAAGAGGAGACATTGGTCGCAACCCACTCCGAATTCTATTTGTTTACGGTATAGTATATTTGAGCAAGTAATTAATCATCCTATACTTACTATGTTTTTCGAAAATCTATATGTTTGTGTTGTTTATAACGTTGGATCATGCATTCGTATATGTGTTTGAATAGATGAATGTACATACATGTTAGTAAGTAACCTTACTATACTTGCTATATTTTTGCGAGAATTATATGATTATACTTTTCATTATCATGTTGGATCATGCATCCGTATACTTGTTTGGATAAATGATTGTCTACTTGTATATATTCAAATGTCTATGTACCATGTGCATATGGTTGATGTAGTATATATTTATGTATGAGATATACATATATTTTTGCAAATATATATATATGTCATATGGTAAAAAAAAAAAAATATATATGTCATATGGAAGTCGAGTATACGTTAAATGCTATAGAAATTTATAAAGTGAACTTGTCAAATTTCTCAATTCAAAGTTTTCAAATCTCAGAAGTCATGGAGACTTCACCAATAACCGATGTGGTACATTGAAAAAGGAGTTTGAAAATTTAGTCTTATACATAGTTGATGCATGTACAAATTGTGTATTTGCAAAACACAGTTTTTTTTATTGGCAAACCCAGGCTCAGTTTTTCAATTTTGGCGGTGTTGTTTATATGTGATAAATGAATTTTGTTATCAGCTGAATTTCAAAAGAGGCCACTGACGATTGTATTTTACAAATTAAATAGCCAATCCATTGCAAATTCTCAAAATTTTCATTGTAAATGAAATTGGCAACCGGTGTGGTACTTTCTTTCCTTTGCAACTTATTGCTACTTGGCAAACAGAATTTATATGTATGCTTGAATGTACATAAAATATGCATGTGCTGACGAGGAAGGTTACAAGTAATTAAACCAAACCTTGTTTTCTCAATTCTCAGAAGCCAACTTCACTGGTGCCGACGGTTACTTTCTTATTGTATTTGAATTTTGTGATATTTTATTATAAGGTATTTTAACAAATGAATTGTTTGCAAATTGATTGCCATGGCGGATGTTTTTGCTTGGTAATCAGTGTGGTTTTCCTTGTGGGGTTTTTTTTTGAGAGATATCCGATGGACAGCCGCCAGCCTTCTTGTGTAGTGCATTATATATATAATCAATATATATATGATTATGTAGGCATTTACATGAAAATTTCATACGTGATACTTGTGTTACTCGAATTGAGGAAGTGGGCTGAGGGAGTTACGTGTGCGTAATACATGCATATGCACATGTATGTGCATGGGCATATATATGTATATACGTACATATTAGTGGTGGTTATTAGGACATCGATATCGTAATTTGACATGTGATCGTACTTGGATATTTGTGTAATTGTATCGGATGTGATCGGAATTGATTGAACTTTATCTTTGGAAAATATTTTGAAAGTTGAAATTTGAAATCGTATTTGGAAAAAATAGCATCGATATTTGAAAATCGTTTTGAAATTTGCATCGCATATTTTTGAAAGTCACCCTTACAAAGGAAATATATCGGTGAGCCGGATTGGTCCCAAACAAACGGAGCGTTCGGGCATATTTGACTATTTTGATAGAGCGTCCGGGCATATTTGACTGCCAATTGGAGCGCGCAGGCATATTTTAATATTTCGATAGAGCGTCTGTGACATATTTTGACCATTGGGGGATCAGTTCGTAAGACTTACGGTATAAGTCACTTGTAAGGTAAGAGTCATGACCATTGCATCGAAATTGTATTGGTATCGTTGATCGAAATATCGTATTGGAAATCGTATCGTATCGATCATCATATCATATCGTATCGTATCGAACATTCGAAATTGGATTTGGAATTGGAAAATGGATATTATGGAATTCGGGTTTGAATATCAAAAATTGATTTTTATCTCATCGCATCGTTTTTGAAATTGCATTATCGATTTTGATTGTGCTAACACTTGTGCGTTGCTGACTTGGTTGCGTGTGCTTTTGTGTCTGGGTTGGTATAGAGGGTAAGAAGGTAAACTTTATTTGCGAAGAGAAGCATGCTACTTTTTATATCGTTATATATTTATTTTATTACACTTGCTTCTCCCTGTATGATCACATGGTAAATATAGACAGGTTACTTGCTGGGCGATGTATGTCGCTCACCCTACGTTATTAATCATTTTTGCATATAGACAGGTAATTGAGTTAGTATACCTGAGGACGAGCAGGAGTGGAGATTTCAAGATTGATGGTATTCTAATGAGATTCTCGAGGATTTAGCTGAGACATAGTTATGGATTTGATTTTATGCAATTTTGGAGGTTTAGTATTTAGCATCTACATTTGACATTTGTATTGAACTAGATTTGCTTAGATGTTTATAATAATATTGATTTTTATTTTATTGAGGATTTTTTTTATTTATGGCTTCCGCTGACATCGATTTGCATCACTTTGATAACGTGTAATTGAATTGTACTGACGCCTTGTATTCTCCTTAGTGAGATACGGCGGGTGAGTCGTTTCGAGTACTAGGGCTTGGGACGGGTCGCTACAGTTGGTATAAGAGACGGCTCTAGATCCACCGCGGAAACATAGATTTAGGCCATAATCATAGAAACTGAGATTACGATTTTATACCTAAGTCATCATCTAGGTTAAGTATTTTGATATTTAGTATTGACCTTATAGGTGAGATTTGACATTAGACCTAAGTAATGCTCTTGCCCATAAGTCACGACATCATACATAAGTCACGATTTGATTTAGAGTTGATCTTGGACATAAGTGCTATTCATAAGCGATGATTATGTTCTAGCAAGATCTTAGAATTATGAAACGACTTTAGACTTAAGGTGATCGGTTGAGGGTTACACTTACCTTGGGCGATGTTATGTCCATGAGATTTTGGTTAAGTTTTGATCATAACATTTGCACATCCCCTTAGCTGTCATCTTAGGGATCGTAACTAAATACTATTCAATTAATTAACATGATGTTAACCAAAATACCCTACTGCAGACGTTGGTCGATATATCAATAGGTCAGACGGTTACTTGGGCCGTCTTACAATAACAGAAGCAAGGGACCCAGTGTCATTAGGGTAAAATGAAGCTGGCCCATATCATTGCTTTGGACTGTAGTGTATGAACATAGTTAGGTCTAAGTTGGGATCGTAGTTCTAAGATATAATTTATAATAATTATTAAGAGATGATTTATAAGCATTATCAATAGTAGAGTTTAGCAAAGAATATCGTACAAAGTACTTTATATTTGTAGATAAGATGTTAAATTTATAGTTATCGTAATAGGTCAATGATATTAGTCTCACTAGAAACATTGATTGATAGTAATAAAACAAGCATTATTATAGTGTTACGGTGGGATGATAAATTTTACCAAATGATAGGTTAAGTATTGATTCTTAGGCACGTCGAGTTACTTGGACTTAATCTATTGAATTGAAATAGAGTAAGCATGAACAAGTAATGTTTGTTTTTCATGTGAGATTAACTAAGTTAAAATTAGCGGTTGAAATAACTAAGTGAAGAAGTACAATGGGTCAGTATGGCACGCGAAAGCGTGGTCGATTAGTATGCCTAAGATGGTTAAGTAAGTAATCAATTAAGTTGAATCTTGAAATATAGACCAAGCGGAGCTAAGCTATGGCTGCCTCAATAAGGTGTGATATCGCTACTAAGCATAACAATATATAGAGACAAGCAGACTTGAACACACATGCTAGGAAAAGCTCTAAGTTATAACTACAGGAGAAGTAAATTAAGGATTTAATCCTATAAGGATTAGATCATCTTGTATGGTGCTAGTGATGACTAAGTTGAATCATGCTAGAATAAAGCGTATTCTTAAGGTATATACAGATTAAGTGATTAGTTTTAGGACGTTAAGAAAATCGTAGTATGCGTAAGCACTGATTATGAAAGGTTGCTGATAACAGCAGATATAAGTAGGATTAGATCATCTATATGTTTATGTTGTTTATAACGTTGGATCATGCATTCGTATATGTGTTTGAATAGATGAATGTACGTACATGTTAGTAAGTAATCCTACTATACTTGCTATGTTTTTGCGAGAATTATATGATTATACTTTTCATTATCATCTTGGATCATGCATCCGTATACTTGTTTGGATAAATGATTGTCTACTTGTATATATTCAAATGTCTATGTACCATGTGCATATGGTTGATGTAATATATATTTATGTATGAGATATACATATATTTTTGCAAATATATATATATATGTCATATGGAAGTCGTGTATACGTTAAATGCTATAGAAATTTACAAAGTGAACTTGTCAAATTTCTCAATTCAAGCTTTTCAAATCTCAGAAGTCATGAAGACTTCACCATCAACCGATGTGGTACATTGAAAAACGAGTTTGAAAATTCAGTCTTATGCATAGTTGATGCATGTACAAATTGTGTATTTGACAAACACAGTTTTTTTTATTGGCAAACCCATGCTCAGTTTTTCAATTTTGGCGGTGTTCTTTATATGTGATAACTGAATTTTGTTATCAGCTGAACTTCAAAAGAGGCCACTGACGAATGTATTTTACAAATTAAATAGCCAATCCATTGCAAATTCTCAAAATTTTCATTGTAAATGAAATTGGCAACCGGTGTGGTACTTTCTTTCCTTTGAAACTTATTGCTACTTGGCAAATAGAATTTATATGTATGCTTGAATGTACATAAAATATGCATGTGCTGACGAGGAAGGTTACAAGTAATTAAACCCAAACCTTGTTTTCTCAATTCTCAGCAGCCAACTTCACTGGTTCCGAGGGTTACTTGCTTATTGTATTTGAATTTTGTGATATTTTATTATAAGGTATATTAACAAATGAATTGTTTGCAAATTGATTGCCATGGCTGAAGTTTTTGGTTGGTAATCAGTGTGGTTTTCCTTGTGGTTTTTTTTTTTGAGAGACATCCGATGGACAGCGGCCAGCCTTCTTGTATAGTGCATTATATATATAATCAATATATATATGATTATGTAGGCATTTACATGAAAATTTCATACGTGATACTTGTGTTACTCGAATTGAGGAAGTGGGCTGAGGGAGTTACGTGTACGTAATACATGTATATGCACATGTATGTGCATGGGCATATATATGTATATACGTACATTTGAGTGGTGGTTATTAGGGCATCGATATCGTAATTTGACATGTGATCGTACTTGGATATTTGTGTAATTGTATCGGATGTGATCGGAATTGATTGAACTTTATCTTTGGAAAATATTTTGAAAGTTGACATTTGAAATCGTATTTGGAAAAAATAGTATCGATATTTGAAAATCGTTTTGAAATTTGCATCGCATATTTTTGAAAGTCACCCTTGCAAAGGAAATATATCGGTGAGCCGGATTGGTCCCAAACAAACGGAGCGTCCGGGCATATTTGACTATTTTGATAGAGCGTCCAGGCATATTTGACTGCCAATTGGAGCGCCCAGGCATATTTGACTATTTCGATAGAGCGTCTGTGGCATATTTTTGTCATTGGGGGATCACTTCGTAAGACTTACGGTATAAGTCACTTGTAAGGTAAGAGTCATGGCCATTGCATCGAAATTGTATTGGTATCTTTGATCGAAATATCGTATTGGAAATCGTATCGTATCGAATATCGTATCGTATCGTATCGTATCGTATCGTATCGATCATCATATCATATCGTATCGTATCAAACATTCAAAATTGGATTTGGAATTGGAAAATGGATGTTTTGGAATTCGGGTTTGAATATCAAAAATTGATTTTTATCTCATCGCATCGGTTTTGAAATTGCATCATCGATTTTGATTGTGCTAACACTTGTGCGTTGCTGACTTAGTTGAGTGTGCTTTTGTTGCTGGGTTGGTATAGAGGGTAAGAAGGTAAACTTTATTTGCGAAGAGAATCATGCTACTTTTTTATATCGTTATTTATTTAGTTTATTACACTTGCTCTCCCTGTATGATCCCATGGTAAATATAGATAGGTTACTTGCTGGGCGATGTATGTCGCTCACCCCACGTTATTAATCATTTTTGCAGATAGACAGGTAATTGAGTTAGTATACCTGAGGACGAGCAGGAGTGGAGATTTCAAGATTGATGGTATTCTGATGAGATTCTCGAGGATTTAGCTGAGACATAGTTATGGATTTGATTTTATGTAATTTTGGAGGTTTAGTATTTAGCATCTACATGTAACATTTGTATTGAACTAGATTTGCTTAGATGTTTATAATAATGATGATGTTTATTTTATTGAGGATTTTTTTTATTTATGACTTCCGCTGACATCGATTTGCGTCACTTTGATGACGTGTACTTGAACTGTACTGACGCCTTGCATTTTTCTTAGTGAGATACGGCGTGTGAGTCGTTTCGAGTACTAGGCCTTGGGACGGGTCGCTACACCATATGTTCTTACTCTGTTTGCTGTGAATGAAGGTTCTCTATGAAGCCCTTCAATTCACATGTCAAATTAATGGTCCCGAAATATTTTGTCCGTCGTCTCCACTATTGTTGTCATCCGTCTTTAGATGGTCGAAGCAACCACTGCTACTGGTGGCCTTGAGGTTACTCACAGCGGTGGCTCCTTTTTCTTGTGCCGTCCAATCTACCATGACCCATATCCAGAGCGACGGCTTTGATTTTGAAGAAACGTGCAATCACGTAATTTGATTGATTAATTCCAAAAATGTGTACAACATATTATGTATATCTTCCATCTATCTAATCTATCCAATCACTATAATCACTCTACACCATAATCACTACAATCACTATAATCACTCTATTAAATTAGTAAACAAATATACACCATAAATACAACATAAATATATACATATCTTTCACATCTAATCACATTAATTATGGATATCTTAATACTCCCCCTCAACTTGGCGCATGGATATCGAGCATGCCTAACTTGCCACAGAATCGGCGGAAAAGATCGGGCCCAAGTGGCTTAGTGAACCCATCAGCTAACTGGTGTGAGCCGGGAACCTTGCAAGGAAGGATATGGCCGGCGGTGTAATGCTGTCAGACAAAGTGACAGTCAATCTCGATATGCTTCGTAGGCTCATGAAAGAAAGGATTAGCAACAATGTGTAACGCAGCTTGATTATCACAGCGGAGATGAATAGGCTGGGGGGGCGAAGACCAAGATCCGAGAGTAGCTGTCGTAACCAAACAATCTCACTAGTAGCGTGCGCCATAGCACGATACTCAGCCTCAGCAGAAGAACGAGAAACCACGGGTTGCTTCTTGGAGCGCCAGGACACAAGAGCGTCACCAAGAAACACCATGTAACCAGAAGTAGAACGCCGTGTAATAGGACAACCTGCCCAATCGGCATCACAGTAGGCATGAAGACGCAAAGAAGACTACGCAGGGAAAAACAAACCTTGACCTGGAGCACGTTTAAGATACCGCAACAAATAAAAGACAGCATCTAAATGACATTTGCGCGGAGCCTGCATGTACTGGCTGAGGGTGTTAACAGCAAAACAAATGTCAGGACGAGTAACATTAAGATAGAGTAAGCGACCAACAATACGGCGATAAAATGTGGGATCGTCCAAGAGGGGACCGGAGTCAGAAAAACGACCCTTTTGATCCATGGGCGTAGTAGTGGGATGGCTCCCAAGGAGCCCACACTCGTTGAGAATGTCAAGAACATATTTACGCTGATTTAGGACCATGCCAGTGGATGACCGAGCAACCTCAATCCCGAGAAAGTACTTAAGGGGCCCAAGATTCTTGATCTTAAACTTGTGATCAAGATAGGACTTGAGAGACTCAATACGAGTGATATCATTTCCAGCAACAATAACGTCATCAACATAAATCAAAACAACCACAATAGACGAAGAAGTGATCAAAAGAAACAATGACGGATCCGCATTAGACTGAGAATAGCCAAGTCCAAGGAGGGAGGATGTAAACTTAGCATACCAATTCCGTGAAGCCTTTTTCAAACCGTATAGGGACTTTTGGAGTTTAAAAACATGATTCTTCCCCTTACGAGAAAAGCCAGGCAGAATGCGCATATAGACATCCTCAGTAAGATCGCCATGTAAGAAAGCATTATTGACATCAAGTTGGTGAACATGCCAACCACGCGCGACAGCAAGAGCTAGAAGACACCGAATTGTGACTAACTTAGCCATAGGAGAAAAGGTTTCACGAAAATCGATACCCTCAACTTGGGTATAACCACGCGCTACTAAACAAGCCTTGTAGCGCTCAACAGAACCATCAGGATGATACTTTATTTTATAAACCCACTTGGAGTCAATGGTACGTTTACCTGGAGGTAAAGAAACGACAGTTCAAGTACTGTTAGCCTCAAGTGCGGCAATTTCACGCTGCATCGTATCTCGCCAATGGACATGTTTGACGGCCTGCTTAAAAGAAACTGGCTCGTCGCCATCATTAATAGCCGCAATCAAACCATAATAAGAGGACGATAACCGAGCATATGAAAGGTAGCTAGATAAGGGAAATACTGTAGAGTTTGCTGTAGGAGTGGTGGGAGCAGCGGATGGCACAAGAGATGGAGGCAAGGCAATATGGAAATCTGTAAGACGACGGGATAACTAACGAGAACGTACGCTACGGGACGGAGGTAGCAAAGCAGACTCGTGGGAGGCTCAACAGAAGCCGACGGCAGGCCTGAGGCCGTCGGCTGGGATGACGCGTTTGGCTCGGAGGGATGGCGCGCAGGGATCGCGTCTGGCACGAGAGGTTCGACCAATGGTGGAGGTGGTTCGGCCGGTGAGTGTAGGTGCGTGACATCCCAACTGACTGAAGATGGGGGGTCAACAACCAAATCTGAAACAGAAGCAATAGAGGACGACACAGAAAAGGGAAAAATATCCTCATAAAATGTGACATCCCGACTAACATAAACCTTTCGACTGGAGATGTCAAATATTTTGTAACCCTTTTGAGTATGTGGATAACCAATAAAAATGCCAGGCGCGGAACGTGACGCAAATTTATCACGGGGACCATGATAGGTGTAACCATAGCAAAGACAACCAAAAACACGAAGATGACCGTAAGAAGGTAAACGCCCAAGCAAGAGTTCATATGGAGTTTTATTTTGAAGAGGTGCAGTAGGCGTACGGTTAATAAGATAAACAGCAGTGAGTACACATTCTCCCCAAAATGACACAAGTAAGTGAGCATGAAAACGAAGTGCGCAAGCCACTTCTAAGATATGCCTATGTTTCCGTTCAACCACACCATTTTGTTGAGGCGTGTGAATGCATGATGTTTGAGAATCAATACCATGCTCCGCAAAGTAAGTGCGAATGTTGTGACTAGTGAATTCTAACCCATTATCACTTCCAACCCGTTTGACTGGATGTCCAAATTGTGTATGAACCCAACGCAAGAAATGCAAGAGAAAACGACAAGTATCAGATTTAGCTTGCATCAAATAAACCCAAGTACTGCGACTGTAGTCATCAACAATTGTTAAGAAATAACGCGCCCCAGAAAGACTAGGTGTTTTATACGGCCCCCAAATATCACAATATATCAAATCAAAAATACGACTAGTAATGCTAGTGCTAATAGGAAAAGGTAAACGAGTCTGCTTAGCACGATTACAAGCGTCACAAAGAACATCTTTATTTGGAACTAGAATAGACGGAAGAAAACGAAACTTTGACACAGGAAGATGACCCACGCGACGATGCCAAAGGTATGCTGAGGGCTGGACCACGGCATGGACTGTGGCGGCCGAATGGTGTAATAAGTGGTAGAGACCATCGTGCTGCCTACCCACTCCAATTAGCTTCCTCAAGGGTATCTCCTGCACAACACAGAAATCCGAACCAAACGTAAGAGCACAATGTGAATCTTTCACCAATCTACTGACTGAAATAGGATTGAATGCAAATTCCGGAACCTCCAAAACATCACGAAGGACCAATCTGTCCGATAGGTGCACGGTTCCAATCGTACGAACCGCCACGTGCGTACCGTTCGAAATTTGAACCATAGCTGTCAACTTATCAGTGGTGATAGACGTGAATATAGATAAATCATTGACGATATGTGCTTTAGCCCCACTGTCTAATATCCAATTAAACCATGAAAGAGAGAGAGAAGGAACAATACCCGATTCTGGTTTGCCCGTAGGCGGCAATGAGGACCCGAAATTACCTCCATTTAGGTGCTCAATGAACTGTGCCAACTGATGCTGTTGAGCGAGGGTTAGGCCTGCAAAGTTGGATGGCGCAGGCTGAACGTCGGTGGTGGCAGATGGTGCCATCCCTTTCGCCATTGCTGCCACTGTAGAAGATCCCTGACCTGCAGAAACCTTACTTCGACGACTACGATTCCAATCAGCTGGATAACCAATTAAATCAAAGCAAGTTTCACGTAAATGGCCAACTTTACCACAATGATTGCACCGTGGGCGTTCCCCTTTCCCTTTTTGCTTCGACAATCGGCCTTCCTGGGAGTGTTGCCAGGAAGCCGATCTGGTTTCCTGTGTCGGTTGCCAGGTGGCCAAAGCTGCAGCGTCAAACTGCGGAACAAGACTTTGGGCCATATTTCGCTGTTTCTCCTCCTGCGCCACAATTGCATACGCACGACCAAGTGAAGGCAGAGGGTCAATACTGAGGATGTGAGAATGTACCGTACCAAAATTCTCGTCCAGACCCATAAGGAAATCAAAGACCATTTCCTTTTCACGAACTTTCTCCATGGCTTTGGACACACCACACGTACAAAGGCCACAGCTACACATTGGGATTTCATCGAAGGAATGAAGCTCTCCCCAAAGAGCCTTGAGTCGCCCATAATAGACAGATATAGTGCTCCTTTCTTGTCGAAGAGAAGCTATGGCACGACGCAACTCATACACACGGGCATCCACACCTTGCCTGAATCGCTCTTCCAAATCAACCCAGACTTCTCGGGCAGTCTCCGCATGAGCAGCAGCCCCTTGAAGCTCTTTCACAAGTGAATTCGACAACCATGACAGCACCAGCGCATTGCACTGCTGCCAAACAGGAAAATTAACGGAGGCAACATCCGGACGTTGGATGGTGCCATCGACAAAGCCTGCTTTGTTTTTGGATCGCAAAGCATTGACGAACGCCTTTTGCCAAACAAAATAGTTCTCTCCATTCTCACCTAATGGTTGAGTGACAAAAAGGAGACCAGGATGGTCAGATAGGATCGGTAGTGGTGAGGGGGACGGTGGCGGTGTCAGTGGTGGCGCCGGAGACTTCGGCGACGGCCATAGTATCACCGGACGGTTGAAGATGGCGGCGAAAGGATTTTAGGGTTCTTGCTCTGATACCATGAAGAAACGTGCAATCACGTAATTTTATTGATTAATTCCAAAAATGTGTACAACATATTATGTATATCTTCCATCTATCTAATCTATCCAATCACTATAATCACTCTACACCATAATCACTACAATCACTATAATCACTCTACTAAATTAGTAAACAAATATACACCATAAATACAACATAAATATATACATATCTTCCACATCTAATCACATTAATTATGGATATCTTAATAGATTTTGATTGAGGCCTGCCGATACCAGCCGATTGTTTCTCCTTGACTTTTGTTTCGATTGTCTGGCATCATTCTTGGGGATTGTTTGATTTGTGGACTACTTTTCCTTGTTGTGGGTTATTTTTAGTCACTTGGATGAGAAAGGTATGGCGATGATAATTTGATCTGAGACCCAAAAAAATATATGGCTGAATTTTGCGTCCATAGTTTCTGTTTGTTGGTTTTGTTTTGTGGATTTGCATGGTTGATATCGTGATGATCAGGACTGGACTATCTCATAGATAATTTGCCGAGAAAGGTAATTAGAACGATGATAAAACTTGTTTAGTCTAAGTCTCGAGACAAATTGTGATATTTGTTTCTGGGTATTCTATTTGGTTTGTTGTTCTTGTCTCCATTTCGGTTGTTTGCTTGGTTTTCTATTTTTATGTCGGTTAACAATCTTGTCCGACTGAATTTGTATAAATGGTCACGAAAGGTATAGACGGTGATTATCCTCGTTTTCTGAATTTTAGAGGATCAAACATGATATAGTACCGTGTTAAATTAGAATATCATGATATAATACTATGTTAGATTAGGATGTCGTAAATGAAAGTCTTTTTTTATTGAAAATGTTTGTACTTATATACATTCTATGTATAGTGTCTAATTATCGCTAATTAAGGTAAATAATATTTATAAAGAACCCAATAGTAAATACAAGAATTTGACTTGATATTATTCGTACAATTAATAGGCCTATGATCAGGATTTGGTTATTTGGCTTTACATTCCACCAATACTATCACATTTGCTGCCCCTCCTACAAGGCCATCATTTCGGCCTAGACCTAAGACTTTTAGCCGTAATAACTTGAGAAAGAAACCATAAGCTGGCCCTGTCATCCCTTAATAGACCACCTCCACCAGATCTCATCTGACTCGCATGGTCCACGTTAACTGTAAACTAAATACCAGATAAGGGTTTCTACCAACTAACCAAAATTCCACCTCCTATTGGACGTTCCATGAACCTCAAACCCCATCTTCAAGTTATGTCAATATTGTCAATTTTCGATCAATTCTTCCAGATCAAACGAATTCAATATTCACGAATGCAAACAAGAGAGCTGAAGGGAAGAAACTACTTTCTCATTCATTTGCTTGCTACAGAAGTGCAGTATATAACGAAGAAGGAAACGACCTAAAACTACAAGAATAACTCTGACAACTAACTTCCTTTAATTATTAACACAACCGTAAAATCGTCATTTCACTTGTTTAAACAATTCCCTCCTGTTGTCACCCGCTAAATCAGTTTGTTGCAGCCAGTTGCAAACTGATGCAACAAACTCCTCTTCAACCCATGGTGATCACATAGTCCTAGCCAATCATTATCATTCCTCTCAATTCTGCGTGGCTCCCATGATCCTTAGACATCAACTGCAACCGAATTTTCTTCTTGATGGAATGAAACAGGTGTTCGATCATATTTCTGCTGCTGTGCCTGCTGCATTTTCATTCTATCTTTGACAAATATGCCCTCACCATTGACGAATAGGCAATAAATTTGCTCCGCCCAGGGATTAAATGTAAGACCATGCCTTCTTGATATTGTTATGTATGATTGTTTTTGATGATTTGCACAATATAGCATGCTAAAAGGTTCAAAACTTTGAGTAGAAGTGTTGTTCAAACTTCAAGCGCTTAATCTAGCGTTTTTAGCTCTCAGAAGATAACACATAAAGGTTGGCTTTGGTATGAGGAGCCTCACCAAGCGCTTCATTCAATAAAATTCTCTGAACAGAAAGTTTTGAATGAAACATGGAGCACTATATAAATCGGTTCATCTTCTGACTTCTCTGAACAGAAGCAAGGAGCACTATGAGGCCCCTCACCAAGCGCTTCATTCAATAAAAACCTCTGAACAGAAAGTTTGAAAGAAACATGGAGCACTATATAAAGCGCTTCATCTTCTGACTTCTCTGAACAGAAAGTTGGATAAAACATAAAGTACTTCACCAAGTGTTTCGTCAAATGAAACGTCTGAACAGAATATTTGGCTAAAACATAAAGCGATATATAAAGCGCTTTGCTCTTTTGACCTCTCTGAACAGAAAGGTTTGCTAAAACATAAGGCGCTTCATCAAGCGCTTCATTGAATGAAACATTTGAACAGAATGTTTGTCAAAACCATAAAGCAATATATAAAGCGCTTTGCTGGTTGAAGTCCAGAAACAGAGAGTTCTGGATGAATCAAGAAGCGCTACATAAAGCACTTCATCTGAACATCTGAAGCATGACGAAAATTCTGCAGGTACAATTTTCTCTTTCCTATCATTTTAGTTTACCAATGTGATTTTTATTTTTCCCATGCTAACTTGACAGCTGCAGATTTTTTCAAAAAGGCAAATCCAATGGATTCTGAAAATCATTCCATTTTGAGCTTAAAAATACAAAGCTTCTCCAAGAAGCTTTGACTTCTTTCAAGGAGTGTCCTTCAAAGTAATGATGTTCTAACAAGTGGGACAAAAAAAGTCTCTCTCCTCCTTTCTCCATTCCAACGGCTATGAGAACCTCTATAAGGCTTGGGAGATTCATTTTTGAAGACAAATTTCTACTCCAAATGCTCTCAAGTCTTTATTGTTATTTTGCTCTCAAAAATCATTGTATTTACTTTATTGTTGAGAGTGTATTGTAAAGAAGAAGAAGTATTCTTCTAAGTGAGGATTGTGAGGAGAAATAGTGTAGATTATTGGTCAAGAAGCAATGAGTCTTCTTGTTGGTCGAAAAACTCAAGGTTCCAAGAGCTAATTGATGGTGTAGGAGCTACATCATACTCCATAGAAGATTTCTTTGGTGCAAGGAAGAGCTTAAGGAGGCTAGGCTTCAAAGAGGTTGAGTTTTTCATTGTTCTTGAGCTAGGTTTGTTAAACCTAATTTGTTCTTGTATTTTCTTTGATTGTTGTTTCCCCCAAAGAGAAATAACAATCCCTTGTTCAAAAATCCTTCTTGTTCAACGAAAGATGGTAGAGGAGTAGAGTCTTTGACTTGAACCTCTATAAATTTGGTGTTCTTTCATTTCTGTAATTTATTTTCTTCAAAGAACACATCAAATATTGGTTTAAACACTTCCATTGCAAAAAGATTTGAAAAAGAACCATACTTGTATAAACACACAATTGAACCCCCCTTCTAGTGTGTTTCACGAACATAACAATTGGTATTAGAGCCTAACTTTGATTGTTTGGTAGTCAAATAGCAAGGCTTGATCCTATCTAGTATGGAAGAAACACCTTATGATTGGGAATCTTCAGGTGGTGAGTCTTGTAGAACAAGAAGAAGAAGACAAGAGACTTTGATACCGTCCGTATCAAATATTCATACCAAAGTGCTTATGTTTGATCAAAAGAATTACTCTATATGGAAATAAAACATGGAGACTCATCTTCGGGGTTGTGGCTACTGGATTTGGAAAGAGGTCACTAAGGGTCCAAAAGCTTCTATTGACTATGATAATCCTACTCAAGAAGAAGAGTTGTTATTTGCTATAAATGTAAAAGCTCTTGATATTTTGAATAGTTCTCTTACTCCAAATAAGAGAGCTAAGATTCAAGGTGTTCTATCGGCTCATGAAGCATGGGTAAAGTTGGAAATGATCCATGAGGGTACCTATCAAGTTAGAAAAGCAAGGAGGATGATGTGTATGAAGAAATTCTATAATTTTTCCGTCTACAAAGGTGAAAAGATAGAAGATACTATCCAACGGTTCACTAAACTTGTAAACATGATTAATGCGGTGGGAAAGAAGATTGAGAAAGAGGATCTTAATCATCGACTTCTAAACAGCTTGGGAAGAGAGTGGAATCCAAAGGTAATGGCTATAGAAGAGTCAAAGGATCTTAAAACTCTTACATTGGATGAATTGTATGGGAATCTTATGACTCATGAGATTTAACTTGAGGAACAAGAGGAAAATGATCCTATCAAACAATCACCTAAAGCGTTGGTATGTGATACGGATGATTCGAATGATGAGTTTGGACTTCTTGTAAGAAAGTTCAAACAGTTTGCTAGAAAGAATGGAGATGAGGCAAAAAGATTTATCAAGGGGACTTTATCCAAGGATAAAGATAAGATGAAGGACCAAGATAACAAATGTCTCAAGTGTGGAAAATATGGTCATTACATGAAGGATTGTAGAGTGAAGGATCCTCATCCTAAAGATAAGTAGGCTATCTATCAAAAGAAGAAGGTTCTTCAAGCGGAGGTAGCTCATTGGGATAGTCTCCCCTGATGATGACAAGGATCTCGCTCTAATAGCTATAAGTGATGATGATCTTGAAAGAGAGTATTCTTGTTTCATGGCCATTGAAGACAATATGGAGGCCCTAGCATTAAATGGAGAAATCAAGGACAAAGGCATCCAATGGGTCGTGGACAGTGGGTGTTCCAACCATATGACCGAAAACAAAAGATTGTTTCATAAGATCACTATGCAAGATGGAAGAGTTGTTCACTTTGGAGGTAGCAAAGGTCAAATCAAAGGACATGGTAAAGTGGGTAACGATTCTTTCTCTCTTAGTAATGTACTTTATGTGGATGTGCTTAAGTATAATTTGATAAGTGTGAGCCAATTGTGTGAGGCCAATTATGAAGTTACATTTGTGAAAACAAAATGCATTGTGAAAAAGGATGATGTTGTTATATTTGAGGCCTTGAGGGACAAAAACATTTACAAACCTAGCATAAATGATTTAGTTTCACAAAATGTTTCATGTTTAGTAGCTAAAAATGATTTGGCACAACTATGGCATAGACGCCTCAGACATGTTTGTTTTAAAACCTTTAAATATATTTGTGAAAATGAAAAAGTTCGAGGGCTTCCCAAAATGAATTTTGAAAACCAAGAACTTTGTAGCACTTGTCAAAAAGCGAAGCTTGTGAAAACAAGCTTTAGGCCCAAAACAAATAGTTTCACCTCAAAACCCCTACAAATGTTACATATAGATTTGTATGGGGATATTGGTACAAAAAGCTTAGGTGGCAAACATTACACATTTGTGGTAGTAGATGATTACACTAGATATACATGGGTAATGTTTCTTGCTAAGAAAAGTGATGCATGTCATGAGTGTTAGGAAATCCGACAAGATCACTGCAAGACGCACAATGGAAAAACAAAACTTGATCTCCGATTTCCTACCAGATCCATGTTGTTCGTTTAATCGATGAAATAAACACAAGAATTACCTCTAAAGAATCGAAATCTACAGGTGGAAGAGGTGCGAAATCACGAACCCTCTGTCGGTATCCACACGAATGCTTCCGCCCGGAGTGCTAGCTCTTGAAAGGCGCGACTGAGAGAACTCGTTTTTCTCCAAAAAGGCTCTAGGGTTTTCTGTTTTCGTGTGTATTTTCGTCTGTCCTCTAAGGACGAGATAAACATATATATATATATATACACATATACGGACATCAAAAACCGAGTCCTAATCGGATTAGTTGATGCCAATCGAAATCCATATCACATATGGATTCTATCAGGATATTCAAAATCCATATCAGATATGGATTCTCTCATTATTATCCGACAACATATATATATATATATATATATATATATATATATATATATATATATATATATAACCAAAAACAAAAATAATAATAATAATAATTAATATTCAATACTAATATTATTAATATTAAAAACGATAATAATAATAATAATAATTAATATCCAATATTAATATTATTAATATTATTAATCTCAGCCATACGCATTCTTGTGTGTGACCCGATAGGCCCATATTAATTGGCAGTTGATTAAATCACTATTAAACCAACAAGTCGTAATTGGCCTCTAGCAAGGCATTACAACTACCCAATTAATACAAGTAAAGTCCAACTAGCCTAACAATAGTACATGCATTAATCCCTTTGTCACATGATATCTAGTTTGAATATAAGTCATGGTCAGCGTCATACTTATATTGTTCAAACATATGATTACTCGATCTCTAAGTAGACTGATAAAACAAATGATATTGATCACGCTATCAATTCATTTGAGCACGGCCATGCATTTCACACTCTCACTAATCGAGGGACCCAAAGATATCTCTCTCAAAAGAGAGGGACAAATTCTATCTTGATTATTCAATATCCTCTGCATAATTTCTATCACATTCAATCATGACCTTTATTATTATCTAGTTACAGATAATGTCTGATCATATCAAAATATAATAGTCCTTATGTTGGAAACTATGACAATCTCAAGTCAAAGGATTAAAACATGACTATCATGAGATTTAATTATGACGCTAATCCATGTAGTAATCTCATGATGGGTCTATCCAATACACTGTTCTCTAACAAGTATCTATGAGATTGATTCGTATCACCATACACATAATCATCTCATGATTATCAAATCAATACTCATACTCATTATAAATTATTTTATCTCTAACAATAATGAATCAGGGACATACATCAAAATTGTGTAACATACTAACCAACAATATTGATAATAAAACCTCTTTTATTAATAATAAATGCATAACATAAATATCCAAATCATAGCCTAGGGCACATACACTAACAATGAGTTTATTGATTTATGTAGGCAATTGGAAAATTACATGAGTGACACCATTAAGACAATTAGAAGTGATCGTGGTAGAGAGTTTGATGGAGATTTTCAAAGGTTTTGTGTATCCAAAAGATATGTACATAACTTTTCGGCTCCAAGAACTTCACGACAAAATGGTGTGGCCGAACGAAAGAATAGAATCCTACAAGAAATGAGTAGGGCAATGCTTAATGAGTTCGGCTTGGCCAAATATTTTTGGGCCGAAGCAGTTAATACCGCTTGTCATGTAATTAATCGTGTCTATTTGAGACCATACCTAAATATGACTTCTTATGAACTTTGGAATGGGAAAGTCCCCAACATTGGGTATTTCAAGGTGTTTGGTTGTAAGTGTTCCATACTTAACACTAAAGACACTTTGGACAAGCTTGATTTCAAAGCGGATGAGGGCATATTTTTAGGTTATGCCTCAAATAGTAAAGCATTTCGTGTATTTAACAAAAGAAGCCAAAAGGTGGAAGAATCTATTCATGTTAAGTATAGTGAATCACTTAGTGATGAAACTAAACTCAATGATGAAAATGAAGATGATGAAGGTGATACTTCTCAAGAATAAATTCTAAACATTGTTCCAAGTGTTGTTTATCAAGAAGAAATTGTTGATAAACCACCCAAAGGAAAAATCTTCATCGATTTAAAAATTGATCCTATTGAAGGAACTCAATGTTAGTTTATAAAATGTTTTGATGATACAAAAAGATGTTTTAAAAAGAATAAGAAAATTTCATATCTTAAGTTCAAAGCAAAATTCAAGTAAACATGTGCGAGATAAAAAATCTCTCATGAATCGGATGAAGGTTACATCAGCTCCTCAAGAGATCCATGTGAAGGTTGGTAAAAATTTAAGCACTCAGAATAACGTCATACTCTCAGCTAAGAGACGTAGATCGATTGACGTGTATCTGAGAGACGTTGATCTCTCAGTTAAACATACGTCGATCGATCGACGTATAACTGAGAGATGTCGATCTCTCAGCTTCAGGTATGTCGATCGATCGACATACATCTGAGAGACGTCGATCTCTCAGCTTAATGACGTCGATCGATCGACGTCATTCTGAGAGACGTCGATCTCTCAGCCAGGCTGACGTCGATCGATCGACGTCTGGCTGAGAGACGTCGATCTCTCAGGTCTGGCACGTAGATCGATCGACGTCTCCAGAGTTCAAAAATTTTCAAACGTTGGAACAAAATCCAAGGGAGATCTATGATATTTTCTCTCTCCAATCTTGCTCAAATTTCTTGTGGACTTTAACCCAACATACTACATGCTTCCTTGACTATTTTAAACATGTCTAAGATTCTCTAGGGTGGCTATCCAAGATCAAATCACTCCATAGGGTGGCTAAAGACTATTTGGGCACTATCTTGACATTTTTGAAGATGAAGACTTGGTGGAGAGCCTCAAAAACGTGGTCAACTTTATTTATAAATAGAAGAGGCTTGGATGAAGCAATTACACACTTTCAACATCATCTAGCTTCATTTTCCATTGTTGTATATTTCTCTCATACTTGTAAATTTGTTTAAAGCTTGTCTAGCTTTTCTTTGATCTTCATTATTGTATATTGAGAGAAAGAGAGTCAAGCACAAGAGGAACCATAAATATTTGATCTCTTTCTTGTGCTTAGACTTATGAGAAAGTGTGAACCTTACTATATTTCTTCAACCCACTGTGAGAAGTTCTTGAGGGAACTTTTGTTGAAGTAGTAAGGAAGCAAGAAGTTGTTCTTGCTAAGAAGCTGTAGTTGCTGTAGTTGCACAAGTGTGTTTTGTGCAAGAAGTTGCTGTTGTTGTTGCTTACACTAAAGTGTTAGTGTAAGTGTTGCTGTGGTTGTTCTTATTGTTCATAATAAGAAGAGTAGTTGTTGAAAATCCACTTTGGAAACAAAGTGGTAGTGGAGTAGAATCATTTACGATTCGAACCACTCTATATCCGGTGTACTCATTCATTATCTCTCATCTCCAATTCTTGCTCTGATTTTGAATATCCTTTTTGAGTTGAGACAAACGAGAAAATTCCGCAAAAAGAGCCAAACGCTCTATTCACCCCCCCACTCTAGAGTGTATTTTGGACCTAACAATTGGTATCAGAGCCTAACCTTGCTTGCTTGGCCTATCTTTGCAAGTAGCAAGGTTAAAGATCATGGAAACCTCAACCTCAACTTCAACCTCTTCATCTCCTAAGCCTACTGCACTATTTTCCGGATCAAACACTAAAGCACCTATGTTTGATGCCCAAAATTATTTCTTGTGGAAATTTCGAATTATCAATCACTTGAAAGGCTGTGGATTCGATATATGGAGAGCCGTTGTCAAAGGAATTGAAGTTCCTATGATTAACAACTCAAAAGGAGAATCAATATTCAAAGATGAGGATGACTACACCGATGAAGAAAAGATAAGATTTGCCATTAATGGCAAGGCATTTGATATTCTTTCAAGTGCTCTCTCACCACCGAGCTTATAAGACTTCAAGGTCTTGAAACAGCTCATGAGGCATGGAAAAGGCTTGAAATGATACATGAAGGAACTGAGCAAGTAAGAATGGCTAAACGACTTATGCTCATGAAGGAGTATGAGATGTTTGGAATGAAAAGCGGTGACAAGATTGAGGAGACAATCGATCGATTCACACGAATAGTGAATCAACTCTCCATGGTTGACAAATAAATCTCAAATGAAGACCTTGTCTCAAAACTCCTCAACTCTTTGCCAAGAGAATGAACACCCAAAGTCACCGCCATCACCGAATCAAAGAATCTCAAGACTCTTACCCTTGATGAGCTATCCGGTAATCTTCTTACTCATGAAATTCTTATTGATGAACAAAATAGGATGAATCCCATCAAGCCTACACAAACATCACACAAAGAATTGGTAGTAGAGTCCGATGAATCGGATGAGGAAGTTGCCCTTCTAGTAAGAAAATTTAGAAGAATGGCAACTAGAAACAAAACTCAGGCAAGAAAGTTTTTCAAGAAACCATCTAAAGAAAAGGAAGCAAGTGAAAATTGTTATAGATGTGGTCGACCCGGTCACTTCATTGCCGATTGCCATGTAAAAGAACCGCAAAAGCAAGAGAAGAAGGTCTTTCCTCAAAAGAAGAAAGCCCTCAATGTAGAGGTAACCACGTGGGATGATCTCCTTTCGGAATCGGAAGGAGAAGAGAGTGAAGATCAAGGTGTTGGAATTGTGGCAATGGTTGACAATCCAAAGTTTCAACATACTTGTCTTATGGCGATTGAAGATGACCTTGAGGTAAATTTTAACCCTTCAAATTTACATGATGAAATAGGAGATTTGCAAGATGACTTTGAGAAATTAAATTTGAAATATAAGCATTTAAAGAAAGAATTCAAGAAATGCATTTTAAAAAATAAGAGCTTGCATGACAAAAATATTTTGATGTTTCAAGAGCATGATATCATACTTACCACGCATAAAACCGTAGCTCTTGAAAATGAAGAAATTAGAAAAGAATGTGAGAAACTAAAGTTAGACTTACAAAGACTAACAAATGGTAAAAACAACTTAGACATACTACTTGGAAATCAAAGAATCGGAAATGATAAATCCGGTTTAGGATTTAACTCATCATCTTCTTCTATTAAACCTAAGTCCTTAAAGAAAAAGGCAAACAATAGAAAAACACAACAAAATTCATCATCTTCTAAACCAAAGCATGTACCCACTTGTTTTTATTGCAACAAACTAGGACATGTAAAGAAAGCATGTAAAGCTCGATTTGAAAGCACATATGTTTGGAAGCCTAAGGGTCAAAAAACTAACCCTAAAGGACCCAACCATCAAAGGGTACCAATGCATACATCTTTTGGTTTTGTAGGCTCTTAAGATAAATGGAGTAGCCAAAGAAGAAGGAACCAAATGGCTTATGGACAGCGGATGTTCAACTCACATGACCGGAGACAAGACGTTGTTCACCAAGCTCAAGCTCCAAGATGGTGGAACGGTGCATTTTGGCAATGGGAGAGCCAAAATCCTTGGACATGGAGAAATTGGTAATTCTTCCTTTACTATTAATAATGTACTATATGTAGAAGGGCTTAAGTATAATTTGATAAGTGTTAGCCAACTATGTGATGCTAATTTTCAAATAGAGTTTGTGAAAAGAAAATGTGTTGTGAAAAAGAACGATAAGATAGTTTTTGAAGCTATTCGTAAAAATGATGTTTACAAATTTAGCACACATGATTTGATATCACAAAATATTTCTTGCCTAGTTGCCAAAAATGATTTGACTCAACTATGGCACAGACGACTTGGACATATTAGCTTTAAAAACTTCAAAGAGATTTGCAAAAATGAAAAGGTCCAAGGTCTTCCAAAATTAAATTTCGAAAATCATGGCTTATGTGACACTTGTCAAAAGGCAAAGCTTGTTAAAACAAGCTTCAAACCCAAAAGTGAAATCTCCACCACCAAACCCCTACAATTGCTTCATATGGATTTGTATGGGGATATTGGTACAACAAGTATAAGTGGAAAACATTACACCTTTGTGGTGGTAGATGACTTCTCTAGGTACACTTGGGTAATGTTCTTAGCTAAAAAGAATGATGCATGATAAGAATTTATAAAGCTTTGTAAAAGATTAGAAAATCAAAGAGAGGACACAATTAAGGAAATTAGAAGTGATAGAGGTGGTGAGTTTGATGGAGAATTTCAAGAATTTTGTGTATGCAAGGGTTATGGACACAATTTCTCAGCTCCAAGAACTCCTCAACAAAATGGTGTTGCGGAAAGGAAGAATAGAACACTTCAAGAAATGAGTAGAGCCATGCTAAACGAATTTGAGTTACCCAAATATTTTTGGGCCGAAGCGGTAAATACCGCTTGTCATGTGATCAATAGAGTTTATTTGAGACCATTTCTCAAAAAGACTCCTTATGAGCTTTGGAAAGGTAGAGTACTAAATATTGGTTATTTCAAGGTTTTTGGTTGTACGTGCTTTATACTTAACACCAAAGATAACTTGGATAAACTCGACTTCAAAGCGGATGAAGGAATCTTTATGGGCTATGCTCAAAATAGCAAGGCATTTAGAGTATATAATAAAAGAAGCATGAAAGTTGAAGAATCAATTCATGTCAAATTTAGTGAACTCAATGAGGACAAATCAAACATTAATGATGATGATGATGAAATAATTGAAGTAAGCCATATAGAGAAATTTGAGAATCCAAAACGTAATGTTGTTATTGACCTTAGGATTGATCCACTTGAGCCTAAGGTTGAAAATGAAGAAGTAGGAGGAGATACCTCAAATTTACCGGATTCATACAAGTATACGAAAGATCACCCTAAAGAGTTGATATTAGGTGAAACTAGCCAAGGCATAATGACTAGGAGAAAATTCAATGAAAATGCCTTCATTTCACAAGTTGAGCCTAAAAACATAAAGGAGGCAATAAATGATGAAGATTGGGTATTGGCTATGCAAGAAGAATTAAATCAATTTGAAAAAAATGATGTTTGGGAATTAGTTGCTAAACCTAGTGATCATCCCGTAATTGGTACTAAATGGGTATTTAGAAATAAAATGGATGATAAAGAAAACATCACTAGAAACAAAGCTAGGTTAGTAGCACAAAGTTATAGGCAAGAGGAAGGCATAGACTATGATGAAACGTTTGCCCCCGTAGCTAGGTTAGAAGCTATTAGGATGCTATTAACATATGCATGCTATAAGGATTTCAAACTATATCAAATGGATGTGAAATCCACATTCTTGAATAGAATAATTCAAGAAGAGGTCTATGTAGCTCAACCTCCGGGGTTTGAAAATCATGATTATCCAAATCATGTTTTTAAACTCAAAAAGGCCCTTTATGGACTTAAACAAGCTCCTAGGGATTGGTATGATAGGTTAAGTAACTTCCTACTTGAGAACGAGTTTTCAAGAGGAAAAGTCGACACTACTCTTTTTATTAAAGAACAAGGAAACCATCAATTGCTTGTTCAAATTTATGTGGATGATATTATACTTGGTGCTACTAACGATTCTCTTTGTGAGCATTTTGCAAAATTGATGGAAGGAGAATTTGAAATGAGCATGATGGGTGAACTCAACTACTTCCTTGGTCTACAAATCAAGCAAACTCAAGATGGAGTGTACATATCTCAAACAAAGTACACAAATGATTTTCTCAAGATGTACAAATTCGAGGATGGAAGAAGTGTGAGCACTCCGATGAGCACAAGTACAAAGCTTGACAAAGACGAAAAAGGAAAGCCGGTTGAGGTAACCAAATATAGGGGTATGATTGGTAGTTTACTTTATTTAACAGCTAGTAGACCAGATATTTTGCATGCCGTGTGCTTATGTGCTAGATTTCAAAATATGCCTAAGGAATCACATTTAGTTGCTGTTAAATGTATCTTTAGGTATTTAAAAGGAACTTTGAATTTTGGATTGTTTTATCCCAAAAATGGATGTTTTGATTTAAGAGGGTATAGTGACTCCGACTATGCCGGAAATCTTGTTGATAGGAAAAGCACCTCCGGGACGTGTCAATTCCTTGGAGATTGCTTGGTTTCTTGGTTCTCTAAGAAACAAAATAGTGTGTCACTATCAACGGCGGAATCCGAATATATATCGGCCGCTTCATGTTGTGCACAACTACTTTGGATGACAAACACATTGAATGATTACAATGTTAAGTTTGATAAAGTTCCCATCCTATGTGACAATACCTCAGCCATAAGTATAGCACAAAACCCGGTTCATCATAGTAGAACAAAACACATTGAAGTGAGACATCACTTCATAAGAGATTGCATTCAAAAAGGATTGGTATGCATTGAGTTTGTTCCAACAAATGACCAACTGGCGGACATCTTTACCAAATCTCTCCCCACTGAGACATTTGAATCAATTAGAATGAGACTGGGAATGATAAACATCAGTTAAAGGGATGAAAATTGAAAATTTCAAAATCAGGGACACGTTGATCGATCGACGTATCAAAACAAGAGATCGACGTACGTCGATCTCTGACATCGATCGATCGACGTACGTCGAACTCAGACGTCGATTGATCGACATAGACGATTTCAGCAGGTATGAATACTCTGCAAAACACGAATTCCTCTTCACTTTCCAACATTTCATAGGCTAAAACCCTACTAACACGCCGCCCCTTTCCTTCCCAAGCCATTCATCTCTTCAATTTCATCTCCTAAACAAAACTTCTTCATCCTTACACTTGATTTTCATCTTCTTCATTCATTCCTCTCTAGAAATCCCTAAATTTCAAATCCAAATTCCTCTCAAAATGTCTTCAAGGAGCAAAAATACCACAAAAAGGCCAAGATCCTCTAGGGGTGGAGGAGAAGGTTCAAGCTCCTCTCAAGCACAATCTTCTCAACCTAGGATGAAACAATCAATGGACATGAGTCAAGGGCGAGTACTTGCTGCGAGTTGAAGTGCGCTCACTCTATCAAACTTCCCTTGGATTAAAGCAAAAGATGCCAAGGAGGCCTTGACGGAACCCTTGCCCCCGGGGCAAATAAGGTATATAACTAGACATTCTCAGATTTTATATGATAAATGGGATGATGATGAAAGAGCAACCATCCCACTCAAGTTGCTTAGAATAAATGATATTCTAAGCAATAATGAACTAAGACCTATCATTGAATGGTTACATGTTCAAGAATGGAGGAGTATATGGAATGAGAATGAGATGTCAAAAATGTCCACTAGGTATACTCGACTATTTTATGTAAATTTGTGGGTTGAATACATAAATAACCTTCCCTTAGCTCTACACTCTGTTATTAATGGACACCATATCAAATGGAAATTTGAAAAAATTTGTGACCTGATTGGTGTACCAAACGAAGGGTATTTTGAGTTTGATGCGTGGAAATGGGATGCAGCCAAATGGAAAGTATCTAAAGATGAAGTTAAGACTTTCATAGGCTTCCATCCTAGTAAAAACACAAATGATATGCTTTTAGTCTACCGCACTCTTCTGGCCATTGTTACATTTTGTATCAATGGTAAATCCGCAAAACTGTCAAGTAACCTTGACTTCTACATAGCATACCTAATAGCTAACCGGGAGAAGGTTAAATTTGGGGAGCTTTTCATGACAAATGTTGTCGAAGCAGCAACCAAACAAAACAAGGCCCTACCCTATAGTAACCTTATTTATCGGATGCTTGTGAAGTCGGGTATTCAGGTTGATGACACGGATATTGACAGTATTACGCACAAAGACTTCTACGAGAAAGTCAATATCCAACAAATACTAAAGTCTAGAAAAGAAGCGATGAGAAGAGAACAGGAGGAGGAGGCAAGGGAAGAAGAGGAAAACTTTCCGGATGAGGCACCTATCCCTCAACCAGACGCTCAACCAGCACCAAGTAGCTTCAGCACCAATGTTCCAGAACTTCATGCTCAAGTTATCAGTCTTCAGCAGGAAGTCGGTGAGCTAAAGGGCAAAGTAACCGTGCATGAATCAAGATTTGCCAAGCTCAACGCAAAAATGAAAGCGTGTATTCCTGGAATCACGTTTAGACTAGAGTGTTTTGTTTTAGCTTGCTTCTAGTTCTAGCTTAGTGTTTGTTGTTGGTTGTAAAACTTGAATGAGTCCTTGAATTTAGTGAATTATTGTTGCTTATTTTTTTGATGCTTTCAAAAAGGGGGAGAAAATGGGTGTTGTTGCTTAAGTGGCTTAGTGGCTCATTGGTTGATTAAGTGGTTTATTTTGACTTATTTGTTGCTTATTGGCTTAATTACAAATGGGTGTTGTTTCTTAAGTGGCTTAGTGGCTCATTGGTTGATTAAGTGGTTTATTTTGACTTATTTGTTGCTTATTGGCTTAATTGCTTAAATGTTTTATTGGCATGTTGCTTAAGTGGTTGGCATGGTTTATTGACATGGTCTATTGGAATAATTTATTGGCATGTTGCGTTTCTTTGGAAAAATGAGGTAAGCTTGAAAATTGGAATCTTTGTAAATTGTTGGAGAAATGAAAATAAGCATGAAAAGTTATTTGATTGACGGGGAGCAAATTTAAGGAGAAGTATTTCGATTGGATTTGCAGAATCTTGTTCACATTGATTATTGTGGAAGGTATAGAGTGCATATACTTAGGGGGAGATTGATATTTTTCAAATGTAAAATATTCAAAAATAAAGCAAAAACATCTTTTAGAATCTCGGTTTTGAAATCATCAAAAAGGGGGAGATTGTTAGTTTATAAAATGTTTTGATGATACAAAAAGATGTTTTAAAAAGAATAAGAAAATTTCATATCTTAAGTTCAAAGAAAAATTGAAGTAAACATGTGCGAGATAAAAAATCTCTCATGAATCGGATGAAGGTTACATCAGCTCCTCAAGAGATCCATGTGAAGGTTGGTAAAAATTTAAGCACTCAGAATAACGTCATACTCTCAACTAAGAGACGTAGATCGATTGACGTGTATCTGGGATACGTCGATCTCTCAGTTAAACATACGTCGATCGATCGACGTATAACTGAGAGACGTCGATCTCTCAGCTTCAGGTATGTCGATCGATCGACATACATCTGAGAGACGTCGATCTCTCAGCCTAATGACGTCGATCGATCGACGTCATTCTAAGAGACGTCGATCTCTCAGCCAGGCTGACGTCGATCGATCGATGTCTGACTGAGAGACGTCGATCTCTCATCTCTGGCACGTAGATCGATCGACGTCTCCAGAGTTCAAAAATTTTCAAACGTTGGAACAAAATCCAAGGGAGATCTATGATATTTTCTCTCTCCAATCTTGCTCAAATTTCTTGTGGACTTTAACCCAACATACTACATGCTTCCTTGACTATTTTAAACATGTCTAAGATTCTCTAGGGTGGCTATCCAAGATCAAATCACTCCATAGGGTGGCTAAAGACTATTTGGGCACTATCTTGACATTTTTGAAGATGAAGACTTGGTGGAGAGCCTCAAAAACGTGGTCAACTTTATTTATAAATAGAAGAGGCTTGGATGAAGCAATTACACACTTTCAACCTCATCTAGCTTCATTTTCCATTGTTGTATATTTCTCTCATACTTGTAAATTTGTTTAAAGATTGTCTAGCTTTTCATTGATCTTCATTATTGTATATTGAGAGAAAGAGAGTCAAGCACAAGAGGAACCATAAATATTTGATCTCTTGCTTGTGCTTAGACTTGTGAGAAAGTGTGAACCTTACTATATTTCTTCAACCCACTGTGAGAAGTTCTTGAGGGAACTTTTATTGAAGTAGTGAGGAAGCAAGAAGTTGTTCTTGCTAAGAAGCTGTAAGTTGCTGTAGTTGCACAAGTGTGTTTTGTGCAAGAAGTTGCTGTTGTTGTCGTTTACACTAAAGTGTTAGTATAAGTGTTGCTGTGGTTGTTCTTATTGTTCATAATAAGAAGAGTAGTTTTTGAAAATCCACTTTGGAAACAAAGTGGTAGTGGAGTAGAATCATTTATGATTCGAACCACTCTATATTCGGTGTACTCATTCATTATCTCTCATCTCCAATTCTTGCTCTGATTTTGAATATCCTTTTTGAGTTGAGACAAACGAGAAAATTCCGCAAAAAGAGCCAAACACTCTATTCACCCCCCACTCTAGAGTGTATTTTGGACCTAACAATTGGTATCAGAGCCTAACCTTGCTTGCTTGGCCTATCTTTGCAAGTAGCAAGGTTAAAGATCATGGCAACCTCAACCTCAACTTCAACCTCTTCATCTCCTAAGCCTACTGCACTATTTTCCGGATCAAACACTAAAGCACCTATGTTTGATGCCCAAAATTATTCCTTGTGGAAATTTCGAATGATCAATCACTTGAAAGGCTATGGATTCGATATATGGAGAGCCGTTGTCAAAGGAATTGAAGTTCCTATGATTACCAACTCAAAAGGAGAATCAATATTCAAAGATGAGGATGACTACACCGATGAAGAAAAGATAAGATTTGCCATTAATGGCAAGGCATTTGATATTCTTTCAAGTGCTCTCACCACCACCGCGCTTATAAGACTTCAAGGTCTTGAAACAGCTCATGAGGCATGGAAAAGGCTTGAAATAATACATGAAGGAACTGAGCAAGTAAGAATGGCCAAACGACTTATGCTCATGAAGGAGTATGAGATGTTCGGAATGAAAAGCGGTGAGAAGATTGAGGAGACAATCGATCGATTCACACGAATAGTGAATCAACTCTCCATGGTTGACAAGAAAATCTCAAATGAAGACCTTGTCTCAAAACTCCTCAACTCTTTGCCAAGAGAATGGACACCCAAAGTCACCGCCATAACCGAATCAAAGAATCTCAAGACTCTTACCCTTGATGAGCTATCCGGTAATCTTCTTACTCATGAAATTCTTATTGATGAACAAAATAGGATGAATCCCATCAAGCCTACACAAACATCACACAAAGAATTGGTAGTAGAGTCCGGATGAATCGGATGAGGAAGTTGCCCTTCTAGTAAGAAAATTTAGAAGAATGGCAACTGGAAACAAAACTCAGGCAAGAAAGTTTTTCAAGAAACCATCTAAAGAAAAGGAAGCAAGTGAAAATTGTTATAGATGTGGTCAACCCGGTCACTTCATTGCCGATGGCCACGTAAAAGAACCGCAAAAGCAAGAGAACAAGGTCTTTCCTCAAAAGAAGAAAGCCCTCAATGTAGAGGTAACCACGTGGGATGATCTCCTTTCGGAATCGGAAGGAGAAGAGAGTGAAGATCAAGGTGTTGGACTTGTGACAATGGTTGACAATCCAAAGTTTCAACATACTTGTCTTATGGCGATTGAAGATGACCTTGAGGTAAATTCTAACCCTTCAAATTTACATGATGAAATAGGAGATTTGCAAGATGACTTTGAGAAATTAAATTTGAAATATAAGCATTTAAAGAAAGAATTCAAGAAATGCATTTTAGAAAATAAGAGCTTGCATGACAAAAATATTTTGATGTTTCAAGAGCATGATATCATACTTACCATGCATAAAACCGTAGCTCTTGAAAATGAAGAAATTAGAAAAGAATGTGAGAAACTAAAGTTAGACTTACAAAGACTAACAAATGGTAAAAACAACTTAGACATACTACTTGGAAATCAAAGAATTGGAAATGATAAATCCGGTTTAGGATTTAACTCATCATCTTCTTCTATTAAACCTAAGTCCTTAAAGAAAAAGGCAAACAATAGAAAAACACAACAAAATTCATCATCTTCTAAACCAAAGCATGTACCCACTTGTTTTTATTGCAACAAACTAGGACATGTAAAGAAAGCATGTAAAGCTCGATTTGAAAGCACATATGTTTGGAAGCCTAAGGGTCGAAAAACTAACCCTAAAGGACCCAACCATCAAAGGGTACCAATGCATACATCTTTTGGTTTTGTAGGCTCTTAAGATAAATGGAGTAGCCAAAGAAGAAGGAACCAAATGGCTTATGGACAGCGGATGTTCAACTCACATGACCGGAGACAAGACGTTGTTCACCAAGCTCAAGCTCCAAGATGGTGGAACGGTGCATTTTGGCAATGGGAGAGCCAAAATCCTTGGACATGGAGAAATTGGTAATTCTTCCTTTACTATTAATAATGTACTATATGTAGAAGAGCTTAAGTATAATTTGATAAATGTTAGCCAACTATGTGATGCTAATTTTCAAATAGAGTTTGTGAAAAAAAAATGTGTTGTGAAAAAGAACGATAAGATAGTTTTTGAAGCTATTCGTAAAAATGATGTTTACAAATTTAGCACACATGATTTGATATCACAAAATATTTCTTGCCTAGTTGCCAAAAATGATTTGACTCAACTATGGCACAGACGACTTGGACATATTAGCTTTAAAAACTTCAAAGAGATTTGCAAAAATGAAAAGGTCCAAGGTCTTCCAAAATTAAATTTCTAAAACCATGGCTTATGTGACACTTGTCAAAAGGCAAAGCTTGTTAAAACAAGCTTCAAACCCAAAAGTGAAATCTCCACCACCAAACCCCTACAATTGCTTCATATGGATTTGTATGGGGATATTGGTACAACAAGTCTAAGTGGAAAACATTACACCTTTGTGGTGGTAGATGACTTCTCTAGGTACACTTGGGTAATGTTCTTAGCTAAAAAGAATGATGCATGATAAGAATTTATAAAGCTTTGTAAAAGATTAGAAAATCAAAGAGAGGACACAATTAAGGAAATTAGAAGTGATAGAGGTGGTGAGTTTGATGGAGAATTTCAAGAATTTTGTGTATGCAAGGGTTATAGACACAATTTCTCAGCTCCAAGAACTCCTCAACAAAATGGTGTTGCGGAAAGGAAGAATAGAACACTTCAAGAAATGAGTAGAGCCATGCTAAACGAATTTGAGTTACCCAAA
>AP025058.1:16667156-16759395 GCA_036186865.1 Eustoma russellianum | reverse complement strand
GGCTGGGAATGATAAACATCAGTTAAAGGGATGAAAATTGAAAATTTCAAAATCAGGGACACGTCGATCGATCGACGTATCAAAACAAGAGATCGACGTACGTCGATCTCTGACATCGATCGATCGACGTACGTCGAACTCAGATGTCGATTGATCGACATAGACAAATTTCAGCAGGTATGAATACTCTTCAAAACACGAATTCCTCTTCACTTTCCAACATTTCATCGGCTAAAACCCTACTAACACGCCGCCCCTTTCCTTCCCAAGCCATTCATCTCTTCAATTTCATCTCCAAAACAAAACTTCTTCATCCTTACACTTGATTTTCATCTTCTTCATTCATTCCTCTCTAGAAATCCCTAAATTTCAAATCCAAATTCCTCTCAAAATGTCTTCAAGGAGCAAAAATACCACAAAAGGCCAAGATCCTCTAGGGGTGGAGGAGAAGGTTCAAGCTCCTCTCAAGGACAATCTTCTCAACCTAGGATGAAACAATCAATGGACATGAGTCAAGGGCAAGTACTTGCTGGGAGTAGAAGTGAGCTCACTCTATCAAACTTCCCTTGGATTAAAGCAAAAGATGCCAAAGAGGCCTTGACGGAACCCTTGCCCCCGGGGCAAATAAGGTATATAACTAGACATTCTCAGATTTTATATGATAAATGGGATGATGATGAAAGAGCAACCATCCCACTCATGTTGCTTAGAATAAATGATATTCTAAGCAATAATGAACTAAGACCTATCATTGAATGGTTACATGTTAAAGAATGGAGGAGTATATGGAACGAGAATGAGATGTCAAAAATGTCCACTAGGTATACTCGACTATTTTATGCAAATTTGTGGGTTGAATACATAAATAACCTTCCCTTGGCTCTACACTGTTATTGATGGACACCATATCAAATGGAAAGTTGAAAAAAATTTGTGACATGATTGGTGTACCCAACGAAGGGTATTTTGAGTTTGATGCGTGGAAATGGGATGCAGCCAAATGGAAAGTATCTAAAGATGAAGTTAAGACATTCATAGGCTTCCATCCTAGTAAAAACACAAATGATATGCCTTTAGTCTACCGCACTCTTCTGGCCATTGTTACAGTCTGTATCAATGGTAAATCCGCAAAACTGCCAAGTAACCTTGACTTCTACATAGCATACCGAATAGCTAACCGAGAGAAGGTTAACTTTGGGGAGCTTTTCATGACAAATATTGTCGAAGCAGCAACCAAACAAAACAAGGCCCTACCCTATAGTAACCTTATTTATCGGATGCTTGTGAAGTCGGGTATTCAGGTTGATGACACGGATATTGACAGTATTACGCACAAAGACTTCTACGATAAAGTCAATATCCAACAAATACTAAAGTCTAGAAAAGAAGCGATGAGAAGAGAACAGGAGGAGGAGGAAAGGGAAGAAGAGTAAGACTTTCCGGATGAGGCACCTATCCCTCAACCGGATGCTCAACCAGCACCAAGTAGCTTGAGCACCAATGTTCCAGAACTTCAAGCTCAAGTTATCAGTCTTCAGCAGGAAGTCGGTGAGCTAAAGGGCAAAGTAACCGTGCACGAATCAAGATTTGCCAAGCTCAACGCAAAAATGAAAGCGTGTATTCCTGGAATCACGTTTAGACTAGAGTGTTTTGTTTTAGCTTGCTTCTAGTTCTAGCTTAGTGTTTGTTGTTGGTTGTAAAACTTGAATGAGTCCTTGAACTTAAGGAAGTATTGTTGCTTATTTTTTTGATGCTTTCAAAAAGGGGGAGAAAATGGGTGTTGTTGCTTAAGTGGCTTGGTGGCTCATTGGTTTATTAAGTGGTTTATTTTGACTTATTTGTTGCTTATTGGCTTAATTACAAATGGGTGTTGTTGCTTAAGTGGCTTAGTGGCTCATTGGTTGATTAAGTGGTTTATTTTGACTTATTTGTTGCTTATTGGCTTAATTGCTTAAATGTTTTATTTGTATGTTGCTTAAGTGGTTGGCATGGTTTATTGACATGGTCTATTGGAATGATTTATTGGCATGTTGCGTTTCTTAAGCAAAATGAGTTAAGCTTGAAAATTGGAATCTTTGTATATTGTTGGAGAAATAAAAATAAGCATGAAAAGTTATTTGATTGACGGGGAGCAAATTTAAGGAGAATTATTTCGATTGGATTTGCAGAATCTTGTTCACATTGATTATTGTGGAAGGCATAGAGTGCATATACTTAGGGGGAGATTGATATTTTTCAAATGTAAAATATTCAAAAATAAAGCAAAAACATCTTTTAGAATCTCGGTTTTGAAATCATCAAAAAGGGGGAGATTGTCAGTTTATAAAATGTTTTGATGATACAAAAAGATGTTTTAAAAAGAATAAGAAAATTTCATATCTTAAGTTCAAAGAAAAATTGAAGTAAACATGTGCGAGATAAAAAATCTCTCATGAATCGGATGAAGGTTACATCAGCTCCTCAAGAGATCCATGTGAAGTTTGGTAAAAATTTAAGCACTCAGAATAACATCATACTCTCAGCTAAGAGACGTAGATCGATTGACGTGTATCTGAGAGATGTCGATCTCTCAGTTAAACATACGTCGATCGATCGACGTATAACTGAGAGACGTCGATCTCTCAGCTTCAGGTATGTCGATCGATCGACATACATCTGAGAGACGTTGATCTCTCAGCTTAATGACATCGATCGATCGACGTCATTCTGAGAGACGTTGTCGATCTCTCAGCTCTGGCATGTAGATCGATCGACGTCTCCAGAGTTCAAAAATTTTCAAACGTTGGAACAAAATCCAAGGGAGATCTATGATATTTTCTCTCTCCAATCTTGCTCAAATTTCTTGTGGACTTTAACCCAACATACTACATCCTTCCTTGATAGTTTAAACATGTCTAAGATTCTCTAGGGTGGCTATCCAAGATCAAATCACTCCATAGGGTGGCTAAAGACTATTTGGGCACTATCTTGACATTTTTGAAGATGAAGACTTGGTGGAGAGCCTAAAAAACGTGGTCAACTTTATTTATAAATCGAAGAGGCCTGGATGAAGCAATTACACACTTTCAACATCATCTAGCTTCATTTTCCATTGTTGTATATTTCTCTCATACTTGTAAATTTGTTTAAAGCTTGTCTAGCTTTTCTTTGATCTTCATTATTGTATATTGACAGAAAGAGAGTCAAGCACAAGAGGAACCATAAATATTTGATCTCTTGCTTGTGCTTAGACTTGTGAGAAAGTGTGAACCTTACTATATTTCTTCAACCCACTGTGAGAAGTTCTTGAGGGAACTTTTGTTGAAGTAGTGAGGAAGCAAGAAGTTGTTCTTGCTAAGAAGTTGTAGTTGCTGTAGTTGCACAAGTGTGTTTTGTGCAAGAAGTTGCTGTTGTTGTTGTTTACACTAAAGTGTTAGTATAAGTGTTGCTGTGGTTGTTCTTATTGTTCATAATAAGAAGAGTAGTTGTGAAAATCCACTTTGGCAACAAAGTGGCAGTGGAGTAGAATCATTTACGATTCGAACCACTCTATATCCGGTGTACTCATTCATTATCTCTCATCTCCAATTCTTGCTCTGATTTTGAATATCCTTTTTGAGTTGAGACAAACGAGAAAATTCCGCAAAAAGAGTCAAACACTCTATTCACCCCCCTCTAGAGTGTATTTCGGACCTAACACTGAACCACCTAGTGTCAAAGAACAAAGTGAAACAAGTAGAGACATTTCACAAGGTCCTCTTGATGATACACAAAATGTTAACAATGCATCTTATTTTCCGGAAAATGATTCACACATTGACAACGATAATTTGTCTCTTCAGGAAAGCGATCATGAGGAGGTTGGTGGGGATGTATCCAATATTCCTAGGTCATTTAATCATAAGAGTTCTCATCCTCATGATCTAATTATAGGTGATATAAATCGTGGAATTACAAATCGAAGGAAATATAAAGAAAATGCTTTTGTGTCCCTTATAGAACCCAAAAATGTTAAAGAAGCACTTCTTGATGAGGAACGGATTCTAGCTATGCAAGAAGAGCTAAATCAATTTGAGAGAAGTGATGTTTGGAAGTTAGTTCCCAAACCTCATAATCATCCTATTATTGGCACCAAATGGGTATTTCGTAACAAGATAGATGATCAAGGTAATGTCACATAAAATAAGGCTAGATTAGTTGCTCAAGGATATCGTCAAGAAGAGGGTATTGATTTTGATGAAACATTTGCACCCGTAGCACAACTTGAAGCCATTAGAATGTTGTTAGCTTATGCTTGCTACAAGGATTTCAAGCTTTATCAAATGGATGTTAAATCCGCTTTCTTAAATGGCATTATCGAAGAAGAGGTATATGTGGCTCAACCTCCTGAGTTTGAATATCATGATTCTCTAAATCATGTTTATAAACTCAAAAAGGCACTTTATGGCCTTAAACAAGCTCGTAGAGCTTGGTATGATAGGTTGAGTACATTTTTTCTTAATAGTGGGTTTTCAAGAGGTAAAGTGGATACACCTTGTTTATCAAAGAACAAGGTAAACATCATTTACTTGTTCAAGTATATGTAGATGACATTATTTTTGGTGCTACTAACAATCTTCTTTGTGAGCAATTTGATAGCTTAATGCAAGGTGAATTTGAAATGAGTATGATGGGAGAACTCACTTATTTCCTTGGAGTCCAAATCAAGCAAACTCAAGATGGAGTATACATTTTTCAAACCAAGTATGCAAAAGACTTGCTCAAAAAGTACAACTTTGGTGAAGGTAGAAATGTGAACACTCCTATGAGCACAAGTTTGAAGCTTGACAAAGATGAAAAAGGAAAGCAAATTGAGATAACCTTGTACTGTGGCATAATTGGTAGTCTACTATATTTGACCACAAGTGGACCTGACATTTTGCATGCCGTACGTTTATGTGCTAGATTTCAAAGTGATCCTAGAGAAATGCATCTCATTGCGGTAAAACGTATATTTCGTTATCTTCGAGGAACTTTGAAGTTTGGTTTATTTTGCCCTAAGAATGCATGCTTTGATTTAGATGTTATAGTGACTCCGACTATGCCGGAAGTCTTATTGATAGGAAGAACACATCCAGAACATGTCAATTCCTTGGACATTGCCTTGTCTCTTGGTTTTCCAAGAAACAAAATAGTGTTGCTCTTTCTACGGAGGAATCCGAATATGTTTTGGCCGCCTCTTGTTGTGCACAATTATTATATATGTCACACACATTAAATGATTACAATGTTAAATTTTCCAAGATACACATCTTGTGTGGCAATACTTCGGCTATTAATATTGCACAAAATCTTGTTCATCATAGTCGAACTAAACATATTGAAGTAAGACATCACTTCATTAGGGATTGTGTGCAAAAAAGATTGGTTTGTGTTGAATTTGTTCCTACTAGTGACCAACTAGTAGACATATTCACAAACCATTGGCTAGCGAAGTATTTGAGTCGTTTAGAAGTCGGCTAGGATTACTTAACATTGGTCAAGGTCAAATGGTGTGAAAATATACATGTTCTCTTGATTTTAAGCTCTTTATGCTACTTCGAATTTGCATTCATAGTCAAATTAAGCGCTTTATTTGGTTAAATGCCAATGCAGAGTTGAAACTTTTGAATGTTTTCAACTTAAAGTGCTCCAAATGATCATTTCTACCGCTTAATAGCATCAGGCGCTTGAAAGGTTAAAATTGTGTACAGTTGAATCTGTGATTCATTTCAAGAAAACAAAAGCCTTACTTTTTGCAAATTGCATTCGTATAATGCTTTTGCACTGTGGCAATGTGCTTGATTCTATTCTACGCTAATCTTGTACAACTGCAGAACCATAATGATGCTCGTCTTGAATATTTGATTCTATTCTCCCCTACCATGCTAAAGTTATTGCAACTATTAAGAATGAACCTAAGAGTGTTTAATTCTCTTGGTCCTGATTCTCCACCCTTGGTTTTTACTTTTTTGATGTTTTAGGGGGAGAAATGTGTTGTGAGCTGTAGCTGTAAATGTGTTGTTTTGTTGTGAGCTGTAACTGTGAATGTGTGGCTGTTGTGTGCTTGTTGTGTTGTGTGTTGTAGCTGTGAATTTGTTACTGGTTGATTGTTTGTTGCTGTTTGCTTTTATGGATGGATGTGTGGGTTGTGCTATTTTGTGGTGATGATTATCAGAAACTAAAAACTTGGATGTGTTTAGAGTGTTTGGTGTTGTTTTTATGCAGCTTCAAATGGTTTCCTATTATTATTCTTTTTTATTAGGAATTTGAATTTTAGTTATGTAAAAATTAGTAATAAAATATCATTCCTTAAGAATATGCATCTAGTGAGGGGGAGTGTAAGATGCATCTAGTGAAGGGGAGCTAAGTGTGAAATCATCAAAAAGAGGGAGATTGTTATGTATGATTGGTTTTGATGATTTGCACAATATAGCACGCTAAAAGGTTCAAAACTTTGAGTAGAAGTGTTGTTCAAACTTCAAGCGCTTAATCTAGCGTTTTAGCTCTAAGAAGATAAAACATAAAGGTTGTCTTTGGTATGAGGAGCCTCACCAAGCGCTTCATTCAATAAAAATCTCTGAACAGAAAGTTTTGAAAGAAATATGGAGCACTATATAAATTGCTTCATCTTCTGACTTCTCTGAACAGAAGCATGGAGCACTATGAGGCGCCTCACCAAGCGCTTCATTCAATAAAAACCTCTGAATAGAAAGTTTTGAAAGAAACATGGAGCACTATATAAAGCACTTCATCTTCTGACTTCTCTGAACAGAAAGTTGGATAAAACATAAAGCACTTCACTAAGTGCTTCGTCAAATGAAACGTCTGAACAGAATATTTGGCTAAAACATAAAGCGATATATAAAGCGCTTTGCTCTTTTGACCTCTCTGAACAGAAAGGTTTGCTAAAACATAAGGCACTTCATCAAGCGCTTCATTGAATGAAACATTTGAACAGAATGTTTGTCAAAACCATAAAGCAATATATAAAGCGCTTTGCTGGTTGAACTCCAGAAACAGAGAGTTCTGGATGAATCAAGAAGCGCTACATAAAGCACTTCATCTGAACATCTGAAGCTTGACGAAAATTCTGCAGGTACAATTTTCTCTTTCCTATCATTTTAGTTTACCAATGTGATTTTTATTTTTCCCATGCTAACTTGACAGCTGCAGATTTTTTCAAAAAGACAAATCCAATGGATTCTGAAAATCTTTCCATTTTGAGCTTAAAAATACAAAGCTTCTCCAAGAAGCTTTGACTTCTTTCAAGGAGTGTCCTTCAAAGTAATGATGTTCAAACAAGTGGGACAAAAAAAGTCTCTCTCTTCCTTTCTCCATTCCAACGGCTATGAGGACCTCTATAAGGCTTGGGAGATTCATTTTTGAAGACAAATTTCTACTCCAAATGCTCTCAAGTCTTTATTGTTATTTTGCTCTCAAAAATCATTGTATTTACTTTATTGTTGAGAGTGTATTGTAAAGAAGAAGAAGTATTCTCCTAAGTGAGGATTGTGAGGAGAAATAGTGTAGATTGTTGGTCAAGAAGCAAGGAGTCTTCTTGTTGGGCGAAAAACTCAAGGTTCCAAGAGCTAGTTGATGGTGTAGGAGCTACATCATACTCAATAGAAGATTTCTTTGGTGCAAGATCTTAAGGAGGCTAGGCTTCAAAGAGGTTGAGTTTTTCATTATTCTTGAGCTAGGTTTGTTAAACCTAGTTTGTTCTTGTATTTTCTTTGATTGTTGTTTCCCCCAAAGAGAAATAACAATCCCTTGTTCAAAAATCCTTCTTTTTCAAAGCAAGAAGGTAGAGGAGTAGAGTCTTTGACTTGAACCTCTATAAATTTGGTGTTCTTTCATTTCCGCAATTTATTTTCTTCAAAGAACACATCAAGTATTGGTTTAAACACTTCCATTGCAAAAAGATTCAAAAAACAACCATACTTGTATAAACATACTATTCAACCCTCTCCCCCTTCTAGTGTATTCCACGGACCTAACAGATATGTGGTTAGAAGACACAGCAATACCTTCATGCCGAGCATGATCGCATCCAGGAAAGTCCAATAAGCGGAACATGGCGCCCACATGTCCAGCCCCACTATAGTCACCACAAAATTCAACAATGAAACTGTTAAAATTCAAGAGCTAAAATCACCGAACATTCATGTCTGAATTTGATCAAGCCATGATTCTCATACAAATCAAGTCAAATCACAAATCAAAGCAACAAATATAATAAAGGAGGAATCAACCAGAGAGAGAACAAGAAAGGAGAGAAAGAGAGATAACTGCCCAAAAATACCTTTTGCATTCCAAAGAATATCGTCGAACGAGTCACATACAGGGAGGAAGGCAGTTGCAAGAGAAAGGGCTATGAAATCACAAGAATGTTCTTATTATTTAACTGTCATAAGAAACAAAGCCAAGGGTATACAAGTAATTTCGTTACATTTTAATTCTTCCCGCCAGTGTTTCTCTTCTTCTTCCTTCGATCTCCTGCTCCAACACTTTACTTCTTCACCCCATCACGTGATCATGTCACTAAGTTGTTTAATCTCCAATGCAAATAACGAACATCGTGGATTAAGCTTCTTATTCGATGGTATAGATGCTTTGCTTCTTGGATCATTGCGGTTCTGCTCATCATTGTCCAGCTTTCCCAGTATGCTTTCTGTTCTTCTATCTTCGTCCAAGCTCATCATATTTTCAACAGAAACAAGTATCCGACATTAGAAACCTGTAAGAAGACAGTACCAAACACACGGAAAAAATAACACCAAGCCTCCACGACAACTCAACCAAAACTAAAACGATATTCAATGGATTCTTCCGCCTGACCACAGCAAGAACAACATGAAGCCAATTGTAGGACCTTTTCCCTCATTATTGCATCCGCCGACATCCAAAATTTAATTATTCTCTAAGCAAACAAAGAGCGTTTGACAATAATACTTTACCGATGATTTATCGGAGATTTTCTGTTTGTGAAAACATATTTGTCAGTATTTCGTCAGAAAGTCACTCGCGGATTGTTTGGAATTTGGCGTCTAGCCCACCGAAGGAGGTTATCAACCGACTTCTGCCGGGTCAGTAAAATACTGTCGGAAAATACAATTGGTTATTTGTAGGTAAGGTCGCCAAATTACTATTGAATATCAGCTTTTTATTACAAACAGAGATGGACAGGCGATAAAAAAATACAACACACGGGTTACATGCAACAATTCAAGGCAACAAGATGATGATCATGTTGAATTTGAAGATGCTTATATGGTTGTTGTCCAAAACATGTACATCCTAGGGACACAGGGTAGCAAGGCAGTTCTCGGAAATTCATCGGCCACCTTGCTCAATGTGTTGAATACCTCAGTTGTCCATTAATTTCTTACTGTTAATTGTGTTTAATTATCTGTAAATAGTGTGTTTAGACAGCTTAATATGTCAGCAGTAGATTGTGTAGTTTGGAAGTTTCAGGTGGGTCAAGATCATGTAGATATTCATTGGGTAAAAGGGTACTTAAACTAGCCGTTGCAACGGCTAGCTCCCATTGTTGTATATATATATGTACACTTCGTGCCTCTTGTGAATAAGACTGAAGTTTCAACCTTTGAAACGTCTTTCTTCTTTGTCTTTCTTGACTTAGACATTTTTTGAACATTTCTATGTGGTATCAGAGATACAAAACCTTAAGACCATATTGTGCAATAGTTGAAAAATTTTGTAAATTTGAAAATTTGAAAAACATGTCTCAAACTGTTGAGTCTGCAGCTTCAGTTCCTGGTGCTATACAAACATCTACTAGAGGAGGGACTATTGCGCGCTATACTATTGATGATTCTACATCTATTATCACCAATCATAAGTTGAATAGTGATAATTGTTTGTCCTGGTCAAGAGGAGTAGAAATGTATGTTGCTCGCAAATGGAAAGATGATTATCTGTATGGAACGATTACCATACGAGATGTCTCCGACCTTAAGTACAGAACATGGAAATATGAAAATAATATGATTACATCACGGTTGATCAGGTCCACGATTCCTGAAATAAGTGATGACTTTATAATGTATAAAACTGCAGATGAAACCTGGGAAGCTATTAATGGGATGTACACCAAGAAGGATAACACCTCCAAATTATATGACATTGAGGCTCAGTTACGTTTTATTAAGCAAGGCAACCTTGCTGTAAACAAATACTTTACTCTACTTTGAAAAGCTTGATAGCATATTGATGTTTATAACACTCATGTCTGGACATCAACTAGTTATGTAAAAACATACAAGAACATTGTTGAACAGAGAAGGTTATTCACCTTCTTGAATGGCCTTAATCCTGAGTTTGATGGTCCTAGGAGGAGAATCATTCCTACCAAGCCTCTTCCTACTCTCAAAGCCTTATTTGCAAAGATTAAACATGAGAAAAGTAGAAAAACGGTGATGATGGTGGCTATTGGTTCTAATCCTAACACTGTAATGACTGCTTTGATGTCTGTAAAAACTCATAATGAAGATGAATCAAGAGCTTGTGCTGCTAATTTGACAAATCATGGAGACAATGTACCTTATGTAAAAGGAAATGTGACACTATTCACTATGGTTTCTTCATCAAAGGTTTTCCTCAGGAAAAAAAACCTCTATCTGAATTTACCAGATGGAGAGAAGTTTTGACAACAAAAGACCTCCACTAAGTGATAATTGTAGAGATAGAAATAATAACTGGAGCAACAAAAATTTTCATAGTTCCTTAAGGACGGCAAATATGGTAGCTGACTTTGATCAACAACAGCAACTTACCTCCTTTCTAAGTGCTTCTTCAATGCCATCCAAGGAATAGGTTGAAAAGTTTTTGGAGGCTTGCAGTCAGCGGCAGAATCAAGGCCTTTCTCATTCCTCTATTCAGGCATCTGTGGCTTGCATGGGAAGTCCACAAAATTTATCTTAGATTGTGGATTCTGGAGCCACATATCATATGACTTGTAATGGTACAATTCTGTCCTCCTATCAGTCATTTCTGAATCCTTTACAAGTTCATATTGCTAATAATGCACCATTGAAAGTTGTTGGTATAGGATCAGTGAAGTTAAATGAACAAATAACTTTGAAAAATGCCTTTTACATTCCTGATTTAAGCTTTAATTTATTGTCTGTTGGAAATTGGTTAGAGATGAAAACCCCCTGGCCTATTTCTTACCCACTCAATGTTGGTTTCAGGACCCTTCTCAGAAGGGAATGGTAGGCAATGCTAACTATGTAAAGTGGCTATATCTATTTGAGAATTAAGCTGCAGAAAGAAAGGGATTGCATTCAAGACTTGAAGATTCAAGTAGAAGAATTGGTAACAAGCCTAGTCAAGATGTTTTGATGTGACATAGAAGATTAAGACATCCTTATTTTTGTATTTCAAAAAATTGATGCCACAAATTTTTGGCAAGAATGAAATTGAAAATCTCTGTTGTGATCATTGTCATTGCAAAATATGTGAAATCCTCTTATTCTGCTAAACCTTATCTTGAATCTCAATCTTTTAATTTAATTGCTAACATTAATGGAGCCAAATGGCTTATCACATTCATTGATGATCACACCTGTGTTACTGGATCTATCTTATAAAGCATAAAACTGAAGTAAATTATGTAATTATGCATTTCTTTGCTTTGATCCAAAATCAGTTTAATAATAGTGTCAAAACATTTAGAACTGATAATGGAGCTGAATATCTTGACACCTCTATTAAAGAATATATGGCCAGAAATGGCATTCATTATCAGACCTCCTTCACCTACACTCCTTAGCAGAATGGAGTTGTAGAGAGAAAAAACGGGCATTTTTTGGACGTTGTTAGGACACTCATGTTTACAATGCAAGTACCTAAGCAATACTGAGGAGAATCTGTCTTAACTGCAACCTATTTGATCAATAGATTGCATTCAAGAGTGTTATCCTACAAAACTCCCAAATCTATGCCTTGTGACACCTTTTCCTTATCAAGGTTATTGTATAATGTCTCTTTAAAATATTTGGATGTGCTGCCTATGTTCATGTTCAATCTCATTTGAGAAGTAAGCTTGATCCTAGATCTATTAAATGCATTTTCTTCGGTATTTTTAGACTCAAAATGGATACAAGTGTTTTTGTGCCCAAACAAGAAAGGTTTATGTGACTCTTGATGTAACTTTTAACAAGAATCAACCATTTTATACTAGTTCTATCAATACATCAAAAGGAGAGATTCAGGAAGCCTGAACAATCATTGACATAATTAGACAAATTTCTGAATCACCTTCTCATGTTGAGATTGGTGAACCTCTTTTATCTCAGAATAACATGACTGGGAATGAACCTAATGCTGTTGAGAAAATTGCCATTTAAAGACCCCCTATTACTCAAGTTTATACCATGAAGAATCTTGTTATTCTTTCTGGTATCAATGGAGTTTTCCTTGGTACAAGGGAGGTAACTCATCATCCACTACAAAATATTTTATCATATCATAGGCTATACCCTATGCTTAAATCATATATTTGTGCTATTAACAAAGATCATATACCAAACAGTATCGAAGAGGCTTTATCCATACCATCCTGAAGAAATACTGTGAATGATGAAATGGTTGCGTTAATTCAAAACAGGACTTGGAAAATTGTTCCAAAAAGGTGAGACATGAAACCTGTTGGCTACAAGTGCATTTTTACAATCAAGTACAACTCTGATAGTTCTGACAACAGACATGAGGTAAGATTAGTAGAAAAAGGGTATACTCAATCCTATGGGATTGATTGTTTTGAAGTCTTTGCTCTAGTGGCTAAAATAAACACTATAGGAGTTCTTTTTTGTGTGGCTGTGAATCTCGGATTGGAGCTGTATCAATTGGATGTCAAAAATGCTTTCTTGAATGGTGATCTTCAAGAAACCATTTACATGGATAGTCCTCCTCGTTACTCACTGGATCAGCCTGGTATGGTTTGTAAGTTAAACAAATCCTTGTATTGTCTTAAACAGTCTCCTAGAGCCTGGTTTACTACCATTAAGAAATATATGTTCAAACAGTGCCATAGTGATCATAATATGTTTATTGGATGTGTTAAGTCTGATTTTGTTATTGTTTTTATGGTATATGTTGATGATATTATTATTACTGGCAATGATGCTCATGGTATCTATCATATTAAGAGTCTGCTTGCTTTCCAATTTGAAATGAAAGATTTAGGCAGGCTTAAATATTTTCATGGCATGTAGATTGCTAGAAGTGAGTCTGGTATATGTGTAAGTCATAGAAAGTATGTGTTAGACCTTTTGGCTGAAGTTGGTTTATCAGGTTGTAAACTTGTTGCTTCTCCTGTTTAGCCTTGATATAAACATAAAGCCTAGTGGGATATGACTCATGTTGATAAAGGCAAATATCAAAGGCTTGTTGGGAGAATAATTTATTCGTGTCATTTTTGCCATTAGTATGGTAAGTCAGTATATGACAATCCTACTAATGAAATAAGCAAGCTATATTGAGAATTTGCCAGCACCTCAAAGGGGCTCCATGTTTAGAAAAAGGGTTTGAGTGATTTACAAATGCATAATTTAACTTTTACGTACCTACGAAATGGATAAATAAATTGTTACTTGACACGCTTATGTGATAAACATGCTTATATATATTATTGCCGTACTAACGAACCATGAAGCATTAAAGCTTACATCATATGGCAAACATTTGTTGTCTTTATACTATATTCAGATGCCATAATTAATGAACTAAACTATTTCATTAAGTGAAGTGCTTAAGTTAATGAACTAACTAGGTCATTAAATGAAGACACATTTGGAGAGAGCTATATAGCAACAAATTGGAAATTGAAAATCTCCTCATCCCCTTTAATTCACACGCCATATATATATATATATTTAATATATATATCCATCTTTTTTAAAAGGGCACTGTATACTTATATTCAGATGTCACACCGACACGTCACATATATTATAAACGTACGTCGACGTCACACCACTATATACACCTCATATTTATGAGAATATTCAGGTCTTATATCATATGATATAAGTTATGGTGACTTCAAAATTATAATGACATGTTACAAGGTCATAAACTGAAAATTGTTGTATCGGGTGACTACCAAAACTTCACCGACGTGTCACGTACTTGCCATATAAATATGGCCAGCCCATATGCATAAAAAATGCTTAAAAAGTTCGTGGCTCACATGTTACAAACAGCCACTAAGTCATACCATGTTGGCACACGTAAATCACCCACAATTTAGGCCAGATTTGTGGAGAATTTAAACTCAATTGCATTTTTGCACATGGGCATTTTCTTCTCAGCAATTGGAGCTGAATATGCACTTCATTTTATGTATATTATATGTGACATAATATATATTACATGTGTAAGAAGTTTGAAATTAATCTGAGAAAAATCGCGTAATCGACGAAAGTCGAAAATTCGAATTTCTGCGAACGTACACACATGGAATGCTTTTGGCATAGGTGTGACATATATCTAGACACTTCTTATATATTCAAAACATGTTAAAGTGTTCCAGAAAATTCAAAATAAGTCTGATTATTATTTACCATATATGCATAAATATTGTGCATTATTTGACAAAGCTTGCCAAAATAAAATTTCAGCACATGTGCAGCCTCTTATACGCGCCCAATACATCCATGTTGGAGCTAAGATGGAGCTTATTTGGCACTTCAATTGGTGGAGGATATGCAAACAAGATTGGTGATACTAAAGAGGGCACCACACAAAGAAAGAATTGAAAAGAGACATATGCTGAAAATTTCAACACATGTCTACTAATGTGGCCGATTTTCCCCTTGATTGTACTTCAATTTGTCTTCCAAAATTTAAGGGGGATTAATTTGTGATTTTATGGTAATGATTTGACTAGAATTTGAGCACATGTTTTCAGTTTTTCTTTAGAATTTACAACTAATTACAAGGGTGTCAAGGTGGACCAATCAACAAGTGACGACTAAGTAAGGTCAAGTCATCGTTCCAATCATTTTACACCAAGTAAGCAAGATTGTGTCATCTTTTAGACAAGGCAATCTTACAATGATATTCAAGACAATTCTCAAGGAGGAAGAGGAACCCTAGGGGGCAGCCATGAGACTATATAAAGGAGAAGATGGTGCAAGACAAGGCTAAGCAAAAAATTGATATTCTTACAAGTGCAAAAAGCAAAACTACTTTCTTCTTCTTCCTTTCTTTCTCTTCTTCTTAGTCTCAAGACTATCATTCATATATTCCACATATCATATATGCTTTGATTATACCACCTATACATGTTCATTTCTTGTGAAAGGTTGATCAAGTTGTGATCAAACCTTTATTCGATCGGTGGTGGTATTCGTGATTGATTTGTTTGATTATTTTAATTGTAAAAGGGTGGAGTTGGTGTTTAACTCCAGTCACCCTTGTGGTAAGGTGCTTCTGTGTTTAGTGATAACTGAGGAAGGTGTCCTTGAAGACCGGAGTAGGTTGTTTTAACCGAACCAGTATAAAATTCTTGCTGTTCTTACTTTTCAGCAATTTACTTTCACTTTTTCAATTTTCTGCATCGAATTCATTGCAAGGATAAAAACAGCAAAAGATTTTCAAAAATCATAAAAGTTTGCTGAAACATAGTCACACGTCCTAGTTTTCTTTTGGCACAAGTTTCACCTCATTTGGATAAGTATAAGTCAGTCAAACGTTAATAGTTCTGAGACTAGTGCAATCTGATTTTTAGACTTCAAAGGCTGAGAACATCAATGCATTTGACATACTTACCACAAGAGTTTTGAAAAACTGTTTCAAGCCATTAAAGTACATATCCTGAAGGTCTCACCATAAAATTTTCAGGTTAATTAGAGTTCCCAATTAATAGGAATAAAATTTTTAATTCAGAGAACAGTTTGTGGAAGATTTGCGTAGTCTGAACAAAAACGTGTTTTTAAGGGGTTAGGCTTGGAGTTTTAATTTGAAATTTTCGTGAGTCACTCAAAACATCTCAGAACACATCCTCAAAAATTTTTGGAGGTCTACAACTATGTCATTTAGATAAATCAAATCAGGATCTGAAAACAAATAAATGTTTTCAGAAGTGAGTAATTTGGTTCATAAAGTTTTAAAAACTGAATTTATTAGCACTCACTATTCAACCGCCCTTCTGATGGTGCTATACAGGTCTTGCACTCAAGGTCAAGGATAATAGTTCAAGAAGTCTGCTAACAGGTCCATTGTTGTGTTTACTGATTTAGACTAGGGTTGTTCCAAAGGTGACATGAGGTACACTACTGGTTATGCTACTATTTTGTGGGGAAATTTGGTAAGCTGGAGGAGTAAAAAAGCAACAGACTGTATCAAGGAGCAGTTCAGAAGCTGAATTGAGGGCACTGGCTTTAGGGCTATACGAAAGATTGTGGATGAGAAGAGTCCTTATTGAAATATCTCAATACTTCTCTGTATCTATTCAAATTTTTTGTGATAAAAACCCTATTCATCATGATAAAACCAAGCATGTGGAGTTTGATAAAGATTTCATAAGGGAAAAGATAGAAGCTGGCATTGTTCAATTGCAGTACATTCCTACTAGAGCTTAACTAGATGACCTACTCACTAAACCAGTCTCTCTCAAGGTGTTCAAAGATCCAATCTCCAAGCTTAATTGTATCAATATTTATATACCTAAACTTGAAGGGGATGTGGAAATATTCAGGTTAATGCAACTATTCTTGAATTTGAAGATGCTTGTATGGTTGCTGTCCAAGACATGTACATCTTAGGCACACAGTGTAGCAACACAGTTCTTGGCAATTCATCAAACATTTTGCTCAATGTGTTGAGCACCTTTGTTGTCCATTAATTTCTTGTTGTTAATTGTGTTTAATTATATGTAGATAGTGTGTTCAGATAGCTTAATATGTCAGTTGTAGATTGTGCAGTTTGGAAGCTTCAGGTGGGTCAAGAATCATGTAGATATTCGTTGGGTAAAAGGGTAGTTAAACTAGCCGTTGCAACGGCTAGCTCCCATTGTGTTTATATATGCACACTTCATGCCTCTTGTGAATAAGACTGAAGTTTCAGCCTATCAAACATCATTTTTCTTCGTCTTTCTTGTCTTAGAGATTTTCTTAACATTTCTATAGTTACCGACGGATCTTTGACGACAACATCCACATGGTTGTAAATTAAAGTCAAATTGAATCGGGAATCCATCGGTTAGTTTTGTGAATTAATGATTAGGGTCTCTTGGTTTACGGTAGACAAGAAGGACGACCACCGAGATCACAGTATCTGCAAAACCTTATACCAGGATCATGCTTAGTAGATAACATTAAACCAGAACGTTACAAGATCAACATACTAATCATCAAGATCAGAGATACAAAATTTTGTTTATACTCTAACAGAAAATTACAGAAAAAAAATATACACGATATGTGTGTGTCTATGAATATATATATATATATATACATATACATATATATATATATACATATACATATATATATATATATGTTCAACCATTTACGGGGTACGTATTTATCCATCTTAATTAATGGAGCACCCACTGGTTACTTTCAGCCCTCTAGGGGGCTTAATCAAGGGGACGCATTGTCTCTTTTATTATTCATTCTTGGATCTAAGGCATTCTCAAGGGGTTTGAATCATTTGGCATCGATTGGCACTCTACGCTATTTTAATGTGGGTCGAGCCTAACCATGTATTACGCATCTAGCTTTTGCAGATGACTTGCTTGTTTTTCTAAATGGAGGGTTGACGAATTTGAGGAGATTTCGGCTATTTTTGCAATTGTATCAACGTGCCTCGGTACAAGATGTTAATTTTCAAAAAAGTCATTTTGTACCAGCCACATGTCTTTCAACAACAAGTGTCCGGCGAATGGATCAGGCACTACAAATGACCTCTGTGTCTTTACCTCTAAGATATTTGGGTGTTCAATTACATAGAGACAAAGAGAGAGCTTTGCATTTTTCAGCCTTAGTGTCTTCGTTTCAATCGAAGCTTCATATGTGGCAGAAAAAGTTTCTGAATTATGCAGGCAGACTGACACTAATAAAACATGTTTTGGTGACTATTCCGTTAAACATATGGCAGCTTGTTCACTTCCTAAAAGCATCATCTGCATCTTGCAACGCTTAATGTGTAAAATCATTTGGGGGAGTACTAAAGAACATGTACGTCATTCTTGGGTCTCGGCAGAGAAGCTATTTCGGTCAACTGAAGAAGGAGGCTTAGGACTTTGGAAATTAGATGATATTTATGATGCATACTCTTGTCGTTTATGGTGGAGATACCATGCTCAACATTTTTTATGGAGCAAATTCTTTCGGTCAAGGTATGGTAATTGATCAACAATTGAAATTCAAATTATAGATTCTCCGGTATGAAAACGTGTGTGTTAAGTGCACTTATTTTGTATGAATCATTCCGAGATAAACACAAGCAATTTCGATGACAAGTTTTCGCTATGACTCGCTTATGATAAAATTTGCATAGATGGGACCCAACGGCTATCATTTAAATTTATTTGGCATAAGATTATCCCACCATATATTTGTCTATTCTTATGGCGGCTATATCAACAAGCATTACCAATTGCAGATTATCTTATCAGATTTGTTACAATTTGTCCCAGCCGTTGCCTTTTTGTCTTAATGCGGTAGTGACACGTGATCATCTCCTTTTAGCATGTCCTATGGTCCACCCTATTTAGAGATACTACAGTTCTTGTCTGGATGGTCCAGCTTTGTTGAGGGACACTCTTCAACCATACTTATTGTAATGGTGGATGTCTACTCAACAACGATCATTTAATGGAAGATTACGTATTATTACACCAGCTTTCATAACATAGGAGATTTGGAAGGCTTATGCCTTGATTACATTTGGTGATGGATGTTGGTTTCAACAAAATGCAATCGAGATGATTCGCAGATCTATTTATGATTAGTCTCAACACAGGTAAAAAATATGCAATTTCGGATTCTACTTTAATCGCTTGTGGTATTTCGCCGATGTTATGCTCCCCTCGATGTAAACGTTCATGTTTTTTGTTATAAGGTTTGTTTTCGCTCTGTTATATCAGATGATATAACTGTGATAGTGAGGATTGAAATAAACTAATGTAACGTTTTTTACTTGGTTAAAAATCGAAGTACAATCTGCTCGATCGTCCTCTTGGAAATTTGTTCTACTGGAGATCTGTATTGTTTGTTTAAATGAGAATATAAACATGTATAAGATAAAGACGTGTTTTCGTTCTCCGTTTACTTTCTCGTTTTACTTTGGTTAAATATCAAAGTACAACCGTATTTTTGTTAGAAGGATCACGTGAATTAATGATTTTGTGTCAATACAATTTGCATTATGAGTCATTAGAAAACAATTTTGGTATGTTTTTAACATATGAGTATAGTTGCGTATATCCGATCTTTCTATATCTCGTTATAGACTGAGAACATGTTGTTGTTGATGATGCTCATATATTTCAACGTAACTGACAAGTTTTTTAAGGAAATGCTAGTCAAAAGATTCTCCATAGCCAATACTCATGCATATGGAGTGAATTGGATACTGGTGCAGCACATGGGCGTACCACAGCCGCTGGGGGTGCAAATTTACGGGATAGTCAGGGAAGCTTTGTTGGGCAATCTCCTTTCACCTGCCTTTATCAACAGCGGCTGAAGCAGAATTAGAAGCCGCATACTATGCCTTCTTGTTTTTTGCTCGTTCATGGACTCCAATTGATGTTGAGGCAGATGCTCAAGGCGTATTGAGACAAGTTCAGCGGGGAGACTCAAATAAAGCCATTGTATTTTGGGATCTTTTAAACAATCTGTCTTTATCTCTTTTGTATACACCAAGAGAAGCGAACCAACTGGCGCATTTTCTTGCACAATATGGTCAGCTTCGAAATAATCTTTCCGTATTCTGGACCATACATGATTTACCTCCGCTAGTTCGAGCAAGCAGTCAGACAGAGACAACACCATATTTAAGGCATGGATGAGAGTCGTATTTTTGCATTGTTGTCCGTATCAGTGTATGATATGGGAAAATCCGGGAACTCACACTCACTTTTCTTGCTTACGTCTTACTTGAGTTTCCATTACAGCGTCAGATTTGGAATTGGCTTTGTTTTAGGTTGCCTGTGTCTGAGGATACAGGCAACACAGGTATCTTTTTTGAAAAAATGGCTCATGTTTACATTCAGCTTCTCATATATCAATGTCACTAGTTTTCATCTTAATTCTCTTTTGCATGGATACACGTCGACTAGATTTCCGGAGATCAAATTATTCCTCTTGCTCCTCAGATGCAAGGTTATATCCTACCTGGCCCCTTCACTCGACAGACTTTACTTGGTTTTCAATGATCCCGCCAACAAATAATTCATGTGGATCAGTGAATGATGTATTTAGACCACAATATATTTTCACAATTCATTTATGTAATCATTCCAATTATATAAATATGTACGCTTTTTCCTTCGCCAAGGTTTTATCCAGAAGGATGGTTTTACTTGGCAAGGTTTTAATGCGGCATATCATATATGATTGCAAGTTAATAATTAATCGTTCTTTGCACTTGCTTTATTCATATGACAACTATGTATGTACTATGGTATTCCTCCGCCATAAGTAAGGGTTAAAAAAACACATTTTCGTTTGAAAAAAAATAATTAGATATTCAAATTATTGATTCACTCGAAAATACGTGTGATTACTCTTCGCCAAACCTGAACAACTACTGCACTTCATTACTTTCTAATTACACAAAATTAAATCACTGCTTCCTATTTCAAGAAAAATGACAACTCTTTTGATGTTTTTGTACATAAGGGTCCTTTGATTTCTCAAAGAGAATTTCTTGACAAAATTGAAGGATAAACTTCTTAACTACAAGAACATAAACTTGATCAACTAATTTCGTCAAAATAACAGTTGATTCAATTGGTTCAATACGAATTCAAAACAAGTGCAAAAGGATCAATAAGAAATAACAAACAGGAAGTTTTTGCCATATAACCTAAAAATATATTAAAAACTGACTGCCAATACACAGCAGCAGAAGCAGTTTATACACTGCTGCAACAGACATGCAAAATGAAGGAAATGGTAAAATTACAAGAATGTCATTTAACTAACTACTATGCTTCTATTTACAGAGGACAAAACTATCATTTCACTTGTTTATTCAAACTACACACTAGTTATTTGCGCGTCCTATTCTTCCAGTTGCTCTCCCTTTTGTTTGATAAGTGTAGCTGTGATACTTCTACCTCAGCTATTCAAGATTGCACTCCTCGGTTGTTGATTTTTATCCGTGTGCTCTCAATTTGTCTTTAGCTGACTTGATTCTTTAGCAACTGCTTGTGCACCATTTGTGCTTCTTGATTGCTGTTGTGCTTGCTGCACCATTGCAGCAGCAGTTTTGACACCCCTCAAATCTGACTGCGCAAATATGTTGCAGAGGCCAAGTGCTACAGTCAGATTGTGCATCCTTTGAGTATCCAGCGTCTTAGTAAAGATGTCAGCAAGCTAATGGCTAGTTCTCACATGCATGGGTTTAACAACACTATCCAAGTACTTTTGTCTCACAATATAGAAATCTATTTCTACATGTTTGGTTTTTTCGTGGAACACAGGATTTTCAACTATATAGAGTGAACTTCTACTATCACAAAACAATTCAACTGGACCTTCATGTTTCACCTTTAGATCTCTTAATAGATACAATAGCCATTGTATCTCACAAGTCGCAGTCGCAAGTGCTCTGTACTCAGCTTTTGAGGAAGACCTTGATACGGTTGTTTGCTTCTTTGCCTTTCAAGACACTAATGATTCTCCTATAAACATACAGAAACATGTAACTAATCTCCTAGTCTCTTGGCAGCCAGCCCAATCTGCATCTGCAAAAGCCTTGAGTCTGAGATTTGCATTCTTAGGAAAGTATAAGCCTTGTCATGCAGTTCCCTTGATGTAACACAGCAACTTGTGAGCTACCTTGAGATGCGCTTCAGTTGTTGAATCCAAACATTGAGATAGCTGTTGTACTACAAAGGAAATGTCTTGCCTTGTAACAATTAAGTACAATAACTTGCCGACTTTTGTATCTAGCTAGCTTCTCAATCAATGTTGAGTCATTATGCTGCAGCTTTATACCTTTGTTCATTGGTGTCTTAGCATGTTTTGCCCCAATAAATCCTGTACGATCCAACAGCTCCATGTCATATTTCCTCTGGCACAAAGTAATGCCCCCTCACAATCTAGCATCCTCAATGCCCAAGAAATAGCTCAAGTTACCAAGATTCTTGATCTGAAAGGTGTGATGAACAAAAGCTTTTAGCTGCTGAATGGCAATCGGTGAGGAGCTAGTCACAATTACATCATCAACATAGACAAGTGGAATCACAAAAGCATCAGGAGTGTCTTTAGTTAAAAGTGTATGATCACGATGAGATTGTTTGAATCCCTGATGGAAAAGGGAATGAGTGAGCTTCTCATTCTATTGTTTACTTGCTTACTTTAGGTCATAAAATGATTTTTGTAGTTTGCATACTGTGTTTGGAGCTGAAACTGTAGGTCTGGTGGGCCTCCGTGTAGATTTCCTAAAAAAGATCACCATGAAGGAAGACATTGTTGATGTCCAATTGATGGATAAACCAGTCTTTGCTTGCTGCTAATGCTAATACCAACCTGACTATGGTGATCTTGGCCACTGGTAAGAAGGTGTCTCTATAGTCAATTCCAAGTTGCTGTTTAAAGCCTTTAGCCACCAACCGGGCTTTGTAATGTTCTGCAATTCCATCAGTCCGGTACTTAGTTTTATACACCCATTTGCATCCAATTGCCATTTTGCCTACAGGTAAAGACACTAAGGACCAAGTTTCATTAGCATTAAAGGCATCTAATTCTTGTTGCATGGACTGGCCCAGCATTCATGCTGTGATGCCTCCTGATTGGTTTTATGATCAGAAGTATACTAATGTTTAAAGCATATGCCTTATACTCAGGTGACAGCAAATCAAAGGAAAAGGAATGCTGAATAGGATGAGGAGTACTGGTAGTTGGAGAAGAGGAACTTGTAAGCACATTGCAATAGTAGTCCCTTTAGATAGGAAGGTTTTTGCCTTTGTCTAGTTGTCCTTGATGCTTCCTGAATAGGTGGCAGGTCAATTATACGTGTAGGTTGTGGGCGTTCAGGAGTTGGAGAGAGTGATGGGCCTGCAGCAGAATATGAAGGAGACTGGGGTGCCATTGGAGGCATGGTAATGGAAAGTAGAGGAGAGTTATAATGTACTGGAGCTGGGTTAGAAGTAGATAAAGGAATGAGAGTTGTGACAAGACAATCAAGGTGTGAGTTAAAGTTTGGAAGAGATTCATTGGATAAAAGAGAAGATGGATATGGGATAGGGTTAGTCAACATGGACTGTGACTTATAGAAAGGAAAGGCATATTCATGAAAGATGACATGTCTAGATATGAAAACAGTTTGAGTGTCCATGTCTTGAAGTACATAGTCTATGGTATTTAAAGGAAAACCAAGGAAAACACATAAATTTGCTCTGGTGTCAAATATTCCTTTCTGAGGTGCTGTATTATAAGCAAAGGCTTGACAGCCGAATACTTTGATTTGTTCATACTCTGGTGATTGATGGTAAAGAACGTCAAAGGGTGAATTCTGATTTAAAAATGTAGTAAGATATTCACAAGGTAGATGGCATGTTGAATGCAGAACCCCCAATATTTCAGAGGGAGATTTGATTGAAATCTTAATGCCCTAGCAACAGTTAAGAGATGTTGTTTCTTCCTTTCTACTAGCCCATTTTGCTGAGGTGTGTAAGGGCAACTTCTTTGATGTGACATGCCTTTCTGCGAGAAGAATTGATTTAAGGCTAAGTCTAAGGCATTGTTTGATCTAATCACCTTTATTTTCTTGCTGAATTGAGTTTCAACAAACTGATAGAAACTCTTAAGGACATGTTTTGCTTGAGATTTTGCCTTCAGTAAGTAGGTCTAAGTAAATCTGCTTTTTGTTGGACCGTGCACTACAATAAACACCACTAGAAGGGGGAGGGAGTGAATAGTGGTTAGCGGAAATTACACTACTACCCTTGATAAGAATCCCCTTTTAAAACAGAATTTGAGACCACCTCAGAGTTTTTAAAAAATTCAAAAATCCTTGTACACAACTCCAAAAAATATGAAAATTTCCAAAAATTAACTTAAATGTGTTGACAAGACTCTATCCAAAAGTCAAACAAAAATAAGATCGTTGGCCCTTCAAAAAAAATAAAAAGATTCAGATGGTCAATCTAGACAGATTTGGATATAGTGTTGCTGAAATTGAAAAACGAGTTTATCTTTGAATACTTAACAAAAAAGATTGATTTTTATGTCAAAACACTCCTTAGGATGTCTAGTTTATGTTTCCAAAATGCCTTGACCTTAAACAATTCTTGATTAAAACAGAATTCAAGTTTTCTCAAAACTGGTTAGATTGCAGCCAGATTAGAGTTGTTATCTTGCAAAGACTAAAAGACTAACTTTCCTTGCTCGAATCAATTGATTCTTGTTTCAAATGAACGCTAACAATTTGAAGTCTAACTCCATCAAAAATCATGAATTTTGAAAGTGTTTAGCTATTTTATTAAAATGTGAGAATTCATGTGAAAACTGCAGTTAAAAACAGGCAGAATGCAGAAATGTAGAAACAAGACAAGAACACCGACAATTTATCCTGGTTCGGTCAATGTGACCTGTTCCAGTCCCAAGGAACATCTTTCCTTAGATTTCAATATGATATGAGCCAAATTACAACAAGATCCAAGCTTGATCCTTGGGTTACACACCAACCCTATTCAAGACTTAGATGAACACCTTCTATGCAACACTTAGTTGCAACACCTCTACCATCCATTGATGTAGCCTTATAGAATTGGCTAATCAATCTTACAAATGAAGCTCAAGAGGCTTGTAGCTCTCAAACAAATATAACAAGAACACCTTGGCTACAAAGAATGGAACAAGAATGACAAGAAGAAGATAGCTAGACAAATCAACAAATGCTTTCAAGTGAGCTTCAAGTGTGTTTCATCTTCTTCACCATTGCCTCCTATTTATAGTGTGAAGTGACTCTTGGAGATAAGACCTCCAATGTGTCACCATCTTCATCATCAATTCTTAAGTGTCTTCACATCATTGGATAACCTTGTACACTTGGCAACATCAAGCAAAATGATTGGTCCAGCTTGGAGACATAATGTTGGCCGATTTTTTTGCTTCAAAAATGATGTGGAATATTTTTTGCAAAATGAAGATAATATGGAGAAGATAGAATGGCATATTCCTCCAATATCCCCTCAACTCCTTGGCTTGAGAATAGGCATGTGAGAATTGACAAATTCAAACAAAAAATCAGCTCCAAAATGTGTGAGGTAGCCGTTGGCTACTAAGTCAAAATTTTCAAGTAGGCACTTTTGCCAAGTAGCTACTTTTTGATTGGTCCACTTGTCACCAAGCTATAAAATAAGTACACCATCATTTGCGCCTGTTAATACACGTTTGGAGGCTTGCATATATGTATATCAACTCAGATGTTTGAAGAAGAAATCAACAAATAATAGTTGACAAGATTATGCAAACATGTAACACCAAAATTACCATAATTTCTTCTTGTATGTTGTGATCATTTCCACACTTTTAACACCATTAAATTCTCTGTAAAATTATGATAAATATACTCCTATAACATATAGAAGAGTGTCTTCAAGGAAGAAATAGAATGTGACATCACAACTCGTCACATATCCCGCTAACGTCGATAATATCACCATGTGAGAGAAATAATATAAAACCACCATATAATCTTCAAGATAATAATAACTCAACTCCAGAATGAATATAAGAATGTACTCAAGAGATTCCTTGAGTGAAAATACCAAAAATACCCTCGGAGGTGTAATGACCAAAATGCCCTTGGTGAAAGAAACTCTAGAAACGACCCCGATGGTTAGAAATAAATATAGTACCAACTTTGTCTTGATAAGTATGATAAGAATAAGTCCTTGAAGTATTTCCACCATATCAGGTTCCTACAAAACTCAAAATACCAATTTGGCCCTTTTTGGTATGTTGTAGAAACTTCCAAGGCACATTAGTCACAAGACATTTATATTTATTAAAATCACATAATAATCACATAATGAACATAAATAAAACATGTACAAATGGAAACAACCACTTTATCACATTTTAGAAAAATATTTCTAAAAACTCTAGGCATCGATCGATCGAAGTGCCTCAGCTGCAGAGATCGATGTCTCACAGTGAGTTTCATAATTTGTCTCTGACCAACATCGATCGATCGAAGTGAGGGTTCGATGTATACATCGACCGATCGATGTTTTTCAGGTTTAGAGATCGATGTCTCACAGTAAGGGCTTGAACTTTCACTGCCTTATATAGATCGATCGATGTGAGGGATCGAAGTACACCGATCGATCAATGTGCAACAACCTGAGTGATTGATGTCAATTTTTTCAACTTTTCAACTTTTAACGTATAACACCATGTGTGACATTTTTATGCATTCATCACTTAAAATCATTGCTTTCAAAATTATCCAAACATATTTCTCAACATTCTCCCCCTTTTCGATGATTTTCAAAATAACCTAACATGATTTTAATGTCACAAGTATTTACCAATTGTTTATCATAAATCTACCAATTTTAAACCAATTGAATTGTTTTTGAAAACCTCACCTTTTACCAGTTGTTTCATCAATTCTATACCAATTGTTTTCAAGCTCTCAATATGTTCATGTACTCCCCCTCAACTTATATTCTCCCCCTTAACCAATGCTCCAAAACTTATACTAATTGAAACTTAGCATTTTATTCGACCAACCAAACCATGACTTATAAACTAAAATCATGTTATTATTCTAACTCCCCTTTTATTTTGCAAATCATGCAAAAGATAGAACTATGCAATGGTATCGTATGTCATCATACCTAACTTCGCTCGTAAGTTTTCAAAATTGGCTTGATTAAGGGGTTTGGTGAAGATATCAGCTATTTGGTGATCATTTCTTACATGATCTATGGTTATATCTCCATTTTCAACATGATCTCGAAGAAAATGGTATCTTACATCAATGTGTTTGGCGTTAGAATAAAGTACTCGATTCCTAGAAAGATTGATCGCACTAGTGCTATCGCAGAAAATTGGAATCTTATTCATTTTAATGCTAAAATCACTAAGTTGTTGTTTAAGCCAAAGTATTTGGGTACTGCATAAGCTTAAGGCTATATACTCGGCTTCAGTGGTAGAGAGTGCTACACTAGCTTGCTTTTTAGAAAACCAAGAGATCAAGTTTGTTTCTCTGAATTGACATATACCGCTAGTAGATTTTCTATCTAACTTGCAACAGCCATAATCAACATCACTATATGCGTACAATTCCAACTTAGCGTTTCTATCATACCAAAGTCCTAAAGGAGGTGTGTGTTTAAGATATCTAAAGATCTTTTACGCTGTATTGTAATGAAATACCTTATGAAAAGATTGAAACCTAGCACACATACACACACTAAACTTGATGTCAGGTCATGATGCAGTTAAATATAACAATGAGCCAATCATAGACCTATAAAGTGTTTCATCAAAAGGTTTACCATTTTCATTTTTTTCTAGTTTAGTGCTAACTCTCATATGTGTAGGTGTTGGTTTCAACTCTTCAAAGCCAAACTTCTTAATCATATCATTAACATACTTAAGTTGGCTAATGTGAATTCCTTGAGGGGTTTGTTTGATTTGGAGGCTTAAGAAGTAATTCAACTCTCCAACAATTGACATTTCAAATTCTAACTTCATACACTCTTCGAAGTCTTTTACTAAGGTAGGGTTGGTTGAATAAAAAATTATATCATCTACATATATTTGAACTATTAATAAATCATTATCTTTTCTTCTTAGAAATAATGTGTTGTCTGTGGTTTCCCTTTGATAATTAGTTGCAATAAGAAAGTTTGCAAATCTATCGTATCAAGCTCTTGGAGCTTGTTTCAAACCATATAGAGTATTCTTACGCTTGTAAACATGGTTAGGATTCTTTGGATCTTTGAATCCAGGGGGTTGTTTGACAAACACCTCTTCTTGGATGTATCCATTCAAGAATGCACTCTTAACATCCATTTGGAAGAGTTTGATATTGCTTAGACTTGCAATAGCAAGTAACAATCTAATTGCTACTAGTCGTGCAATGGGTGCAAAGGTCTCTTCATAATCTATTCCGTCTTGTTGATTATAACCTTGTGCGACTAGCGTAGCCTTATTTCGTGTGATGTTTAATTATTCATCCATTTTATTCCTAAAGACCCATTTGGTTCCTATTATAGACTTGTCTTCAGGTTTAGGTACTAAGTCCCACACGTTGTTCCTTGTAAATTGATTCAATTCCTCATGCATGACACCTATCCAAGATATATCACCTAAGGCTTCCTTTACATTCTTAGGTTCTAAGAGTGAGATTAAACTATGTCCTTCAGGTTGATTTATATCTCTACGTGTTCTAACCCCAACACTTAGATCCCCAATGATTAATTCTTCAGGATGCCACCAATTCTTAGGTTGACTAAATTCACCCTAATCTTGTTCAAATGTTTCATTTGTATGAACATTATCGTATGTAATTGGATAATTAGTTGTATTATCTTCCAATTACAAAGTTTCTTTATTTATTTCATCTAAGGGTTTATGCATGCCTTGTTCAGGGGGAGTTGGTTCTAGATGATCAAGTATAGGCTCAAGTAATATATCATCATTATCAAACATATTTTCAACATTATTTTCTTGTTTATGTTGAGTTTTATCACTAACTTGAAAACATGCATTTTCATTGAATTTCACATGTATAGATTCAATTATTATTCTAGATGCAAGATTTTAACACCTATATGCTCTTGAGTTAGTAGAAGAACCAGCAAATATACATTCAATAGACTTTTGTTCAAACTTATCTAGATTATCCTTAGCGTTCAATACAAAGCACTTACAACCAAAATTTTTAAGATAATCTACTTTAGGTTGTCTATTATTTAACAATTCATATGGTGTTTCATTTAGTTTATTTCTAGTAGAAAGCCTATTTATTATGCAACATACACAACTAACAGCTTCAACACATAAATATTTAGGTACATTGTTTCACATAGCATTGTTGTAGCAACTTCTTGAATTGTTCTATTTTTACGTTCAACAACTCTATTGAGTTGTGGTGTTCTAGGTGATGAGAATTCATGTTTAATTCCATGTAATTCGCAAAACTAGATTACATATTTGTTTTTAAATTCTCCACCGCTATCACTTCTAATTCTTTTAACATTTTCTTCATAAATATTTTCGAGTTTCTTGATAAGAGTTTCGATTGCTAATGGAGCATTGTCTTTGTGTGTTAAGAAAAATGTCCATGTGTAGTGTGAGTAATCCTCTACTATGACACATACATAGCAGTGTCCACCCAGACTTCTTGTCCTACTTGGACCAAATAAGTCTAAGTGAAGTAATTCTAGTACATGACTAGTACCACTTCATGTTTCGGTTTTAATTTTTCTTTAATGCATTTTCCTTTAATACATGTTTCACAATTTGAAAATTATTTAAGTCTAACTTAGGCATTTCTCTAATTAAATTCTTTTTAGATAATTTCTTAATGGTTGAAATTCCTATATGGCCTAATCTTTTATGCCATAAATTCACATCTAAGTCATGTGATATTAAACCTTAACCTTAGCATCTAACATGTTATCTAAGGTAAGAGTGTAAATGTTACCATCTCTATTTCCTTTTAATACAATTTCTCCTTTTCCATTTATTATATCACAAGAATTGGAACGAAAAGAAACATTATATCCGCAATCTATAAGTTAAGAAATACTTAATAAATTATAAGAAAGATTACTTACTAACAACACATTTCATATTTGAAATGTGTTAGGGTCCCCAATTGTTCCTTTTCCAACAACTTGTCCTTTGTTGTTGTCACCGAATGTTACCTTTCCTCCATTCTTGATATGTTCCAACTTGGTGAATAGTTTGGGGTTGCCCGTCATATGCCGTGAACATCCACTATCTAAAAACCATTTAGTTTTTAGGTTCTTTGACTTTGCCTCCTTCTTGCATTTCTTGCGATTTTCCTACAATGGGGGCAAAAGTTTTAGGTACCCTTTACTTGGGTCCTTGAATGTTAGGGGCACCATCCTTGTTTATATACCCTTTGGGTATCTAAACTTGGATGTACCTTTTTTACACATTTTTAGCATAGGTATAATTGGAAAAATAAGGACAATTAGCATATATATTCCATTTAAATGAAGATGCACTGTCATACATATTGTACCTTGGTTTATATGTACTATGTTGGGGCCGATTTTGATAGCCTATGTAAGGCATATAATTTTGTTTCTTATATGATGCTATGTATGTATGTTCATATGCATTTCTATAAGGCTTATATGAGTGTTGCCTATACTTAGGTTCATAATAAGTTGGATGTTGTTTGTTATGTCTAATTGCATTTGTATACATATAGGCATAATTTTTAGGTTGTCTAGATGCAAAAATTTTTCTAGTAGCATGTTGATATGTGTGTGCTTTTGTGGGTGCATGTTTTATTTTTGCCTTAGAATGAACAAAAGGAGTAGAAGTAGATGTAGCAGGCAAAGTTGATTTCGTTGTATTGTATGTCAATTTCGTACTAGATGAAGCAAACTTAGTCTTTTTATCTACTTTGACATTTTATTCATTATATCCTAATCCAGTTTTATCATTTCCATATTTTTGAGATGATATAAGTGTATCTAACATGTTTGTACCAGATTTAAATTGTTATAACATTTCTAAGTTTAGTTTAGTTGATTTAAATTGCACTACTCATTTCAACAACTTTCTAACTTTGTTTTTAACATACTATTTTCAGTTTTTAATGTTTGTTCATTTTTTTTATATGATTGAATTTTAATCTCTAAAGAATCAAGAGTATTAGTAGACTCTTGTTTAAAAGATTCTAATTGATCGGAAAATTCCAAGTTGGACGTCTTCAACTTGTCATTTTCTTCAATTAGTGTCTTCTTTTCTTTAGAGAGCCTCTTACAGTGAGCATGGATTCTTAAAAATTCTTCATACATTTCATCAAATGTTATTTCACTATCAGAATCATCATCAGAAGAAGAACTTACCTCGTTGGATACGAAGCAAACTTGAGCTTTCTCAGTGTCGGATTCTGAGTCGAATGAGTCGCTTCATGTGCTCACCTTCATTGCTCGTTTGCCTTTCCTTGGCTTGGTCTCTTTTGCCTTTTATATTTGCATCTCCTATTCTTGTTTGTTATTATTATTATTGTTGGCATTTTTGTTTATCAGACAATCATAAGAGATGTGTCCTCTTTTACAACATTCATAACATTTTAACACTTTATTATACCATTTGTTGTTATTAGGGTTGTTTTTTCTAGGTTGAGAAGAAGAAGAAGAAGATCGTTGTCTATTCTTATTAGGACGTTTAAAAAACTTTCTAAGTTTTCTAACTATCAATATCAAGTCATCAACTAATTCATTATCACTATTACTATCATCATTATTTGCATGTGATTCAGTTGATTTGAAAGCTATAGACTTACCGGATGACTTAGATGATTCGGACTTCCATTGGTTTAGTTTTACCTCGTATACTCTAAGTGAACTGAACAATTCATCCATCTTAGTGATAGACTTTGTCTCCTCGATTACAGTTACCTTTGGATCCTATTCGGCAGGAAGGCATCGCAACACCTTTTGAACCTTTTCATTGTTTGTGAATTATTTGCCTAAAGCTTCAAGAGCATTGAGACTGTTAGTAATCCTCAAATCCATAGATGTTATTGATTCATTTGGTAACATCTTGAAAGATTCAAGCTCAGACATAAGCATTTTTATTTTCGATTCTTTTATCCCACTAGTACCTTCATGCTTTAATTCTAATGATTTTCACATGTCGTGTGCACTTGTGCAATTTGACACATATCCTACTTCAGAGGTCAATAGTCCGTTTAACAGTAATTGCATAGTCTTAGCGTTCATGGAAATTTTCTTTTTATCTTAGGAAGACCATTCGTTTCTATATTTTTCTACTTCCTTTGTGACTCCATTAACTTGTACAATTTTCATTGCAATATACGGCTCATCTTCAACTATAGACGATAAATCAATGTCTATAGCCATTAAGGATGGCCTCGTTCTAAGTTTCCAATGAACGAAATTATTTCCATCGAAAAGAGAAGGACGTTGTGTGAATATATCTTCCAACTCACCTTTGTGAGAAACTATGTCCATTGTATGTACCTTTGATTTGAGATTAGCAGCCTACTTTGAAATATTATTTCTTGGCCTTTTGTTGTTTGTACGGTGTTGAATCTTGCTTCTTTGAGTGGTGCAGAACTCGACTCTGATATCAATTGTTGGACTGTACACCTGCAATAAACACCACTAGAGGGGGGTGAATAGTGGTTAGCGGAAATTACACTACTACCCTTGATAAGAATCCCCTTTGAAAACAGAATCTGAGAACACCTCAGATTCATAACCCATTTTTGAAAAATTCAAACTTCTTTGTACACAACTCCAAAAATTATGAAAATTTCAAAAACTTAACTTCGATGTGTTTACAAGACTCTGTCCAAAAATCTGAAAAAAATAAGATCGTTTGGCCCTTAAAAGAAATAAAAAGAGTCAGATGGTCAATCTGGAAAGAATGGACAGAATGTTGCTGAAATTGAAAAGCGTGTTTCTCTTTGAATACTTAACCAAAAAGACTGATCTTTATGTTCAAACACTCCTTAGGATGTCTAGCTTATGTTTCCAAAAGGCCGTGACCTTAAACAATTATTGTTTAAACCAGAATTCAAGTTTTCTCAAAACTGGTCAGATTGCAGCCAGATTGGAGCAGTTATTTTTCAAAGACTGAAAGACTAACTTGCCCTTGCTCAAATAAAGTGATTTTTGTTGCAAATGAACGCTAACAATCTAAAGTATAACTCCACCAAAAATCACGAATTTTGAAAGTGTTTAGCTATTTTTTCAAAACATGAGAAATTGTGTGAAAACTGCAGTGAAAAACGGGCTGAATGCAGAAATGTTGAAACAAGACAAGAACACCAAGAATTTATCCTGGTTCAGTCAATGTGACCTACTCCAGTCCCAAGGAACATCTTTCTTCGGATTTCACTATGGTATGAACTAAATTACAACAAGAACCAAGCTTGATCCTTGGGTTAAACACCAACCCTTTTCAAGACTCGGATGAACACCTTCTATGCAACACTTAGTTGCAACACCTCTACCACCTATTGATGTAGCCTTATAGAATTGGCTAATCAATCTTAAAAATGAAGCTCAAGAGGCTTGTAGCTCTCCAACAAATATAACAAGAACACCTTGGCTACAAAGACTGGAACAAGAATGACAAGAAGAAGATAACTAGACAAATGAACAAATGCTTTCAAGTGAGCTTCAAGTGTGTTTCATCTTCTTCACCACTGCCTCCTATTTATAGTGTGAAGTGAGCCTTGGAGATAAGGCCTCCAATGTGTCACCATCTTCATCATCAATGCTTAAGTGTCTTCACATCATTGGTTAGCCTTGTACACTTGGCAACATCAAGCAAAATGATTGGTCCACCTTGGAGACATAATGTTGGCCGATTTTTTGCTTCAAAAATGATGTGGAATTTCTTTGCAAAATGAAGAAAATATGGAGAAGATAGATTGACATATTTGTAAGGTATGTGATGAACACTCTAGAGGGGGGTGAATAGAGTGTTGGACAATTTTTCGGAATTTTCTCGGTTTAGCTCAATACAAAACAGATGCACTCAAAATCAATGAAGAAGGAGATGAGAGATAATGATTGAAGACAAGATTTAGAGTGGTTCGAATCTTAAATGATTCTACTCCACTACCACTTTGCTTTCAAAGTGGATTTTCAACAGCAGCTTTCTTATTACCTTTGATAAGGAACAAGAACAACAACAGCAACACTTAACTCTAGTGCAAGCAACAACTACAACAGCAGCAACTTATTGCACAACCAATATGTGCAATACCAACAGCAGCAGCAACAGCAACTTGTTGCACATACACTTTGTGCAACCTCAACAACAACAACTATAAGCAAGAACAAGTTCTTGCTTCCACACAACTTCAACAAAGTTCTCTCAAGAACTTTCTCACTGTGGGTTGAAGGAACTAGTAGGGATCACACTTTGTTTCTAGTCTAAACACAAGAAAGAAATCAAATGTTTATGGTTCCTCATATGTTAGACTCACTATCTCTCAATATACAACAATGAAGAACAAAGAAAGGCTTAACAAGCTTTAAGCACTTTTACACATATGAGAGAAATATACAACAATGAAGAATGAAGCTTGATGATGGTGAAAGTGTGTATTTGCCTCATCCAAGCTTCTCCCATTTATAGCTGAAGTTCACCATGTTTTTGAGGTCTCCACTATGTCTTCAACTACACCAAATGTTAAGATAATGCCCAAATAGTCTTTAACCACCCAATGGAGTGATTTGATCCTCAATAGCCAACCTAGGATTGCTTAGACATAGGTACAATAGTCAAAGATGCATGTAGTATGTTGGGTTAAAGTCCACAAGAAATCTAAGCAAGATTAGATAGAGAAAACACCATGAATCTCTCTTGGATTTTGTTCCAACGTTCATAAAAATTTGAATTCTGGGGACATCGATCGATCTATGTGAGGGTATGATGTACATCGATCGATGTATGTGAGGGTATGATGTTGGACAGTATGATTTCTGTTTGATTCTAGATGACATCGATCGATCTATGTGAGGGTATGATGTACATCGATCGATATATGTCAGGGTATGATGTACGTCGATTGATCTATGTCATGGTATGATGTTGGACAGTAGGATTTCAGAAAGATTCTGGATGACATCGATCGATCTATATGAGGGTATGATGTACATCGATCGATCTATGTCAGGGTATGATGTACATCGATATTTGTTTAGAGATCTATGTCAGGGTATGATGTATACATAGATCTCTGTTAGAGACATATATGAGGGTATGATGTTGATTTCTTATTTTCAAGTATAAAACAACTTTTCAATCCTTTTCCAAACATCTTTTAAGCTTCATCAAAACATCCATATCCCAACAATCTCCTCATATGTGAGAGATCTATCTCTCAAAATGGATTTTGTTCTAATTTCAAATTATGCAATATCTCTTTATCTCATTTTCAAACATCTTTTAAATTCATCAAAAGAATTAATTTTCTAACAGTCTCCCCCTTTTTAATGATTTCAAAACCAAGACTTTTAAAAGATGTTTTTGTTTGAAAACTATATTTGAGCTAGCTAAAGATTTCAAAACTTAAAATTTTATCTCTCCCTCTATGTCAATGCTTTTAAGCTTCCCTTAAATACATAAAAAATGATCCAAATTACTTCAAGACTTTTCGAAGCTCCCCTTTAGTATATGAACATGAAAACATATACAAAACTTCCCCTCATTAAATAATCCTCCCAAAAACCAATAGATGTGATGAAAAACTTTTCAGAACTCCCTCTCAACCTACCCATGCATCAAAGCATATATCAAGTCAAGCTTCACCATGTCATACCAAATAAGCACATCAAGTAAGCATATTATATCCATCAAGAAAGCAAGCATATCATGTCTATCACATGCATATCCATCAATCCAGCATACCCAAACCACCATTTCTACACAATCATCCATCATAACCAAGAGCATGTTCAAACACAATCATAAGCGCTTATCCAAGTAAGCAAGCCTAACCATATACCATTTTGTCCCATATACCATATATCAATCCCCATACACAAGCTATATACATGAGCCATATATCAATCCACATATACAAATATACCGATGCGTATTTATCATGACACATATGCAAATATACCAATGCGTATTCTCCCCCTTTTGTAATCATCAAAATACCCTAAGACAAAGCAAAAAAAATATATTACATTTTCTCTTATTCAAAGTATGTATGCTCCCCCTCAACATATGCTACGCTCATATTTGTCACATATACATATCTCAAATATGCTAGCATCACATATCTCACCTATATCTCAAACTCATTTTTGTTCATACATATTAACCTTCAAATACATATCACCTTATATTAATCCCATATTGCATCACATGCCTTATATATACACTCTGTATTATATACTCCATAAATCTGTATATTTTTCTTCTCCGTTTTTTAAAGTACAATAAGCCATAATAAAAAGACCATATAAAGGAGATGAAAAGAAACCATAGGATCATTCATGTTTTTCAAGTACAAATTTAATACAAAATAAGTGATAAACTAAAACATAGTTAGGAAGGGGTAAATTTTTCCTTTGGAACCCACACTTTCTCTTTTCTAGCCTTGAGGACTTGTTTGATGATAGTATTATCATAACAATTTTTGTAAAAATTCTTGTCAACATCATTTTCATCCATCACTATATCTGATTTCTTTAACATGGAGTAGATGAGGTTGCGATAAGAAGCGAATTGTGTGACTTAGTGGCTACTTCTATCGTATTTGCCATGGATAACTCCACAAAGTTCAGAAAATTTCTTGTTGCAGGGAGGTGGGATATGTAGAAGTCAAAGTTACTAGGAAGGTTATAGAAATTCCTAGTTACACAAAATATGACTGCCATAGTCAACACTCGATATACCAATGACATACTGTTTTAGTAGGATGGAAAACTAAGAAGCTTTTAACTTGATCCTCATCGTCCTTTCATCTTGCCCCATCCCATTTTCATATATCAATTCTTATATAACCCTTCATCAGGATCCACAAGCAAATCATTTATAATCCTAACATTTTGTTCTAGGTGTGTATCATGAATCACATTAAGCATTGCATATGGAAAAGTATTCAAGTATTCCACCTACAAGTGTGCATAAAATAGTCTAGTGTACATTCTAGACATTTTGTTCATTTACTTCTCATTCCAAAGAGGTCTCTATTTTTGAACATCTATCCAATCTAAGACTAGCATCAATTCATCATTTTTCTCAAAATCCTTGATTTTCAACAACTCCAAGGGAGTCGATGTCCTCTCATTCATCTCTCATTTGGTAAATGACTCTTAAGCATGTGAAGGGATGTATTTAAAGTTACTTGGCACATCTAACGCTCTAAATTCTGCAAGTTTTATCCACAAGAAGTTGTAGATGGTTAACCATCACCTGAATTCCATCAACTTCTCAGTCTTGGCAAAATCAATGCCTCTAGTCCTAACCGTCCAACTTCTTGGTCCATTAGGGACTGTGTGCTTTGGCCTTGAGAAGGATTGCTTGATTCTCCTTCGCTATGTTTAAAGTTTCTTGACCTCTTGTAAATTATTCTTTCTCCTCATTTTGATTTCTTTTTATAACGAGATTCTAAATTTGTAGGGAGACACATTCAACACAAGCTAACTGTTTTTATATACTCTCTTATAAAGTGATGTCTAACCTCAATCTGCTTGGTTCTACTATACAGATCCAGATTTTGTGATATATTTATAGACGAGGTATTGTCACATAAAATAGGTACTTTTCTCATCAACATGATTTTTAGCATAGTCTGAATCAATATACTCTCTTAAGTCAAAAACACCCAAACATTCAGTGTACCTTTTAAATCTTTAAAAAAATACGTTTTAACACAACTAGATGCAATTTTTTTAGCATATCTTAAAATCTAGCACATAAGCACATAGCATATGACATATTCGGCTAGCTAGCAATCATACTAAGCAAACTATCAATCATACTCTTAAACTTTGTTACCTTGTCCAGCTATACTTGTGCTCATTTGTATGCTTACATTTCTTCTATTTTCAAGTTTGTATTTCTTGAGAGGATTGTTGGTGTACTTTGTTTGAGAGATGTACACTTCATCCTTGGTTTGCTTGATTTGAAGCCCAAAAGAGGTGGTTGAGCTCATCCATCACACTCATCTCAAATTTTCTTCCTTTAGCTTAGTAGAGTGCTTACAAGGGAAAACATTAGCAGCACTAAACACAAGGTTATCAACATATATTTGAGCAAATGAATGACTTCTTCCTTGTTCTTTGATAAACAAGTATGTATCAACTTTTCCTCTTAAGAGACAAGAAATTTCTCAATTTCTCATACCAAGGTTTAGGTGTTTAAGTCCATAAATTACCTTTTGAGGATATGATTTGAACAGTCTTAATCATTAAACCTAGTAGTTTAGCTACACGAGATTTAAAGTCATTTGATATCACATTTAACCTTTACAATCATACTCCACAATTCTCTCACTTTCCATTTAAGCTATTGTTTTTGCACATAGTTTGAGTCAAATGCATTTCATAGTTTGTATAATACGGAATTCAAAGAGGACAAGTGTGTTTTTCTCATTTGTACTTTCATCAAACTTTCCATGCATCGATTTGTGCACATTTTCCACAAACAATTCTATTTTTTTTTTTATCGAAAGAAAATATTTTATTAAGGCTCACTTATGGTGGAGGGAAACCATATTACAATACTTGAGCGAATGAATGATAATAGTACAATGCACTAATAATTTCTAATCTCCAATCATATATGATATGCCGCATTAAAACCTTGCCAAGTAAAACCACCCTTGTGGATAAAACCTTGGCGAAGGAAAAAGCGTACATATTTATATGAAAGGAGTGAGCTGGTAAATAGGCTAATGTAGGACGCGTGCCGCTTGCTGAAAGTTTGATGCTTGTTGAGATCCGTAGTTGAACATTGTATACTGTGAATGCAGTTTTGTTGAGAAGATAGTTCCTCCAGCAGAGTTGTAGCCATAGAGCCATGCATAGAAACAGGAACCCATTAATACTTTGAAGAATATATATAATGGCAATTGGTGGACATGCATATAAGTAAAACACATTACCCAGGTTACCCATATCAAGGGATATGGGTAACTGGAAATTTGAATATGTCAATGATGCATCCATGGAAAAAGGCAGTATATAGCAGGCAGTAAAGCATACCCATGTTGCCCATATCGTGTGATATGGGCAACTAATTCGAATGTTAGCCATGTTCTTGTCTAAGATGAGGGATGGACTCTGTCAGGTAGCTTGCTCGAACCATTGATGGCAAAGATGCAACCGTGGGGAAGATAGTAAGTTGTTGATGAAGCTGCCCGTATTGTGCTAGATAATGTGCAGGTTCATTGGCTTCACGAGGAGTGTGTGTAAGTGTAGCCTTGGTTGATCTGAGTATCTCACGGAACTTTGTGGCAAGACCATGACTATTCTGCTGTGTTGTTGAAACTACCCCATATGCATCCACTTCAACATCAATTGAGTCCCATTGAGTTGCAAAATATAGGAAACTAAAATAAGCTGCTTGTAATTCTGCTGCTGCAGGTGTAGACAGGGGTAAGTGAAATGAAATCGCCATAATAAATGTGCCTGAGCTGTCTCTCAATATTGCTCCTGCTGCCGCAGAGAATCTCCCATGTGATGCATCGGTGTTTAATTTCATTCTGCCCGGAGGAGGATGGCTCCATCTGACTATGATGTAGCGAGAAGGGCGAAGCTTTGGTGATAAACCAAGAGTAATTAAAGATTGATCAGATGTTGCATATTTCTTTCCACTTTGCGCTGATGCCCAGTCATATAAAGCTCGTCTGATATGTTCACCCACTGTTGCTTGCCTCCATTTTCCATCGCCAAAGATAATAGATGTGTATGCTTTCTATATCTCCCATACAATGATAGATGGAGCCACAATGCGAAACAAGCCCTTAAGTGTCTTACCTTTTGTTGAGATCCACCAGTGCAATAAATGTTGTTGGATGCTTGAAGCAATGTTTGAAGGGCCATCCAAATGATTGGCATACAATTTCCATATCCCAACAATTTCCGGACAATGCAAGAATATATGATGGAGAGTTATTTGCGATTTAAGACAGAAAGGGCATTGCGAAGGGTGGATATAGAGAAACTTCTGTAAATTTTCTGGGATAGGAAGTGCACCTTTATACAGCCGCCAGAGAAACAGACGGACCTGAGGAGGATTGTTTTTATGCCAAATGAAGCTGTATGACATGCGATAGTTTCTTGTAAGTCTGACCTGTTCGTACGCAGCTCGAATTGTACGATGATCATGGTCAAAATGCTCAATGCAAAAAATGTGTATACGACAAATACGCTTCCATACCGGTGAGTCTGTGATATGTATGTCATAATTATTACGATGAGCATACCGCGCTTGTAGAAAGTTGCTCCATAGAGAGTTGTTTTCTTGATAGCGCCACCATATCCTGCACGAGTATGCTTTTTGCAAATCAATTAAAGTTCGTAGTCCTAGGCCCCCTTCAGCTGTTGGTCCAAAAAGCTGTGCACTCGAGAGCCACGCATATCCCTTTTTTGTGTCTGTTCCTCCCCAGAAAAATTTAATCATTCTTTGTGTGATTGCATGTATGACGCTTTGGGGTAATTGGCAGGCTGATAATATGTGTAAAGGTATAGCTGCCAGAACATGTTTAATCAAAATTAATCGTCCTGCTTGATCTAAGAACTTGTTTTGCCACATTGCAAGTTTGGACTGAATTGCGGAGAGTAGTGTGGCAAAATGTGCTGTTCTTTCCTTACCACGATGCAGCTGTACACCTAAGTATTTAATTGGCAAACTGACTGATGTCATATGCAGTGCCTGCTCCATTCGAGTAACCTGCGCTCTAGTGAGGTATTCTGGAGATATGAAGTGACTCTTATGAAAATTGACTGCCTGACCCGATGACGACTGATATAGTTGTAGAAATTCTTTGAATTTTCTGAGATTTCTCAGTCCACCATTGAGAAATACCAATAGATCATCCGCAAAGGCGAGGTGAGTAACCGGTTTCACCCTTCCTGCTGAAAAGGGAATAAGTTTGCCTTGTTCCACCAAATTGTTCATACCTCTCGAAAATGCCTCAGATGCAATGATGAATAGAATAGGTGAAAGCGGGTCCCCTTGCTTAACACCCCTTGTTGGCTGGAAAAATCCTGATGGGATGCCGTTGACTAATACGGACATGTATGTGCCCTTTAAATGATTAAAGATAAGCTTGATGAAGTTGTCCGCAAAGCCAAATTTTTTTAACAACTGGGAGAGAAATGTCCAATTAACCCTGTCAAACGCCTTCATCATGTCAAGTTTAAGGATTATATTGGAACCCCTGGATTTCACAGGCAGCAGGTGTATCATCTCCCGTGCTAACAATATCTGATCTGATATGTCCCTACCCTTGACAAAGCCAGCCTGCTCAACAGTAATAATCTTTTGTAGTAGGGGCTGTATACGCGTTGCAATAATGCAGGTAGCCACCTTGGATATGAAATTTGCTAGGCTTATGGGTCTGTATTCCGAAAAGGAGCGAGGGGATTGCGTTTTTGGCAGCAAGATAATTAAAGTGCTCCCCATTGCCTTTGGGAGAGGAATGCCTAGGAAAAATTCCTGCATGGCTTTGTGAACGTCCTCTCGGATTATGTCCCAGCAGCATCTGAAAAAAGTGCCATTATAACCATCTGGTCCCGGGGCACTGTTTGGGTCTAAAGTCCAAACTGCTTCCTTCACCTCTGATTGTGTTGGCAAGGCCGTGAGCATTAGATTGTCACTTGAGGATATGAGTTGAGGTATGTGGTCAAGAATAGAAAGGTCTTCTGATATTGATTCTGCTGTGAACAGTTTGCTAAAATATTCTATGGCAGCTGTTTGAATTCCAGCTTGAGTATCAATGATCAAACCTGCCTCATCCCTTATTTGGTGGATAGTTTGCCTGGTATGTCTATCCTTCACAATGTTGTGAAAAAATGCCGTATTTGCGTCTCCCTCTGATATCCATTTCTGCCTGGCCTTTTGTGCCCAATATTGTAATTGTTTTCGTGCAGCAATCTTATATTGTGCCTGTGCTTCATGATATTGCATTCTTGTATCTGGGGTTGGGTTCGCATCATAAATATTTTCGCATCGTGCAAGTTGCTGCTCCAAATGAGAAACTTGATCAAATATGTTTCCGAATATATTTTTGTTCCATGTCTGAAGGTCCTTTTTCAGACTTTGTAAGTTGTTATACAAACCTCTCATGCCTCCTATTGTGGGATAGGACCCCCATGATGATTTTACAAACTTATAAAAATCTGCGTGTTCAACCCACATGTTTTGAAATCTGAAAGACTTTGGACCACTGAATGAAGACTGTATCGAACGAAGAAATAGGGGTGCATGATCTGATGTCAGCCTTGCCAGGTGCTTGATTCGGAGATTAGGAAACAAAGTATTATACGATTCTGAACACAACATACGATCTAATCTCCTACGAACCATTCCTAATCCTCGTCCACTTACCCAAGTATATGGTGAGCCTTCATACGGCAGATCTATTAGCTGACAAGAATTGACACAGTCGCTAAATTCTTCCAGTGAAGAAAGCGAAGGAGTTGAGCGGCCATCATGTTCCGAAAGAGTAAGAAATGTGTTGAAATCTCCACCAATTAACCATGGTTCTATATTATTATCATGATGGAGCTGCAATGCTGACCATAATCTGCGGCGTTCCGTGATGGTGTGCAATCCATATACTGAAGTGTACCAGAATATAATGTTTGTGCCCACAATCTGAAATTTGAAATGAGAGCATTGTTCATCATATACTGTGGAGTGAAGTTGGAGGTGGTGATTTGCCCAAAAGATCCATATTTTGTCTCGACATACCGATTGAGAATCTGAGAATTTTAGGCGACGTTGCATCTGAGGCAAATGAGTTGCATCTCGTTTTGGTTCAATGATTACTAATAATTGGATTTTGTGAATCTTTACTAATTTGCGTATGCGGACAATTGAAGCCGCAATTCCCCGGACATTCCACACTAGACAATTCATTGAGATGAAGATGAGGATAAATTTGAAGAACGTGTCAACCTGTCTGTGGGTTGTGTATATGAAGCTGCCATTTCCTGTTTGGTACGACGTCTCCTTGTTGTTGGCTGTGGGTCCTCCAGTTCTTGTATTAATTGATCTGTTGTTTTTGCAAATGAAGTTTCTGCTTGTGAATCACAGCCTTCATGAGTTGAGTGAGCAAGCTGCTGATCATCTACTGGTAATGAGGCTGAGAGAGGATTTTGTGGTGGATGCATGGTCGATGGTTCTATGACATGTGTGAGTAATTCTGAATCTGATCTGGTGGCGTCTAATACATCATCATGCTCTTCCAAGACTTGTTCCTTTGAGACTCCAGTTTTTAAAAGATCTTGCTTTTCTGAGAGTGCTTCCAATATGACAGTAGCTTCAGGGTTTTCAACTGTGACATGGATCTCATCTTCATTACAGACTGCATCTGGGTGTGAATTTTCTGGCTCTATATCATCATCCGTGTCCTCTGCTACTGAGACAGGCTTTATTGGATTAACTTTCTTAGGTGTCCAGCGTTTGGCCTTTTCTTTCGGTTTAGGGTTTTGTGTTGTTACAGAAGGCAGGACGTCCTGGCCCTCTTGATTGGTTTGCTTGCAGCTTTTGTCCTCATGACCCAGTATACGACAATCAGTGCAAAAAAGAGGAACGTTCTCATATTCTACTGTTGGGTAAATTTCATGGTCTCCCCCTAGAATATGAAAACGTGAAGGTAAGGGCTTAGAGATGTCAACTTCAATACATAGCCGTACAACCGATGGCCTCACACCATTAGAGGTTGCAGAGTCCATTTTTAAGGGCAGTCCGATCATGTGAGCAATCTCCCACAAAGCAGATTTATTTTGCAAATATAATGGAACACCACGTATGGATACCCAAATCGGTACTATTGGCTTATCTATCTTAGGATCGAAATCCGGTGTCCACTTCGTTACCCTCATGATATATCCATTAACAGACCAAGAACGACGTAGAAAGCATCTGTGATAATCTTCAGGCTGTTGGAATGTCAAAATAATATGTTGATCATCTAAAAGTCCTAACTTTGGAGTGGTTTTGAAACCGATACGCTCCATGCACGCAGCTAATTGTTTCATGCTTGGCCTTCCATGCCAAAAAGAACCAACCAACGTATATTTATATGGAAGAGAATAACGATCCACTTCCTCCTTTGTGAATGAAATAGAGGGCATACCTTTATATCGAGATATTGATCTGAGGGATGAAACCGGCTCCAGTGAAGTAGGAGCAACCGCCGCTGCAAAGGTTTTGGAGAAAAGATGATCCGACATTATCGGATTTAAGAAAACACCCAATGAGATACCGTAGAAGTCTTGGAATCCAGAAGAACAGATTGTGCAGGGAAGAGGAGATCAAAGAACGCAGAGAATGGAAAGAAAAGACAGGATCTTTAGCCATTCAGTCGTCCGCCGCGATGTCGGAGCCGCCGCCGTTCATCCTCTCACTATCCATATATCCACAAACAATTCTATATTTGACCTAAATATATTACCCACATTGATATTAACAAGAATATTATGAAGAATGCGATGACTTGTTTTTCTTTTAAAAAGTTATCTTGACCTCTCACACCAAACTATAGGAGTTTAGTTCATGTCATACAAGGAAGCATGATTTGACTCATCAAGGTCTTCAATATTGAAAGATTAAATATACACATTCATTTTTGCGTATAGTTATCCAAGATGGTCAATTTGACATATAATTGATTTCCTATACCAAATATAGCCTAGAAAGATTCTTTAATCTTGTAAGGTGACATAAGTTCCATCCACATCTTGATAAATAGTTCAAAGTTTGTTCTTCATTTGAATTTAGTGTTCCTCCTTCTTTAAGCTAAAGCTTACATGATCTACCAAAGTCCATGTGTTTTGAATTTTATAAACTTTAAAAGACTCATATATCTTAGAGGTTTCTCCTTTGCCTTTGATACTCATGAACGTTCAAATAACTTTTATTATCTAAACATTGAAACCTCAAGTTCTACATAGAATTCCTCTTAAAGTGAAATATTCAAGTTATTGCAATATTTGTTCAACTCATGCTCTTATTTGACATGTTCACCATTTATTAAAGTTCAAGTCTCTCTAAAACCTCTTTGTTGCAACTTGTGAAGATTTTATATCTAAATGTAATAAAATATTTTAGAGTAGGGATTTTATCATTTCAAGACTCTTAGAAAGTCATATGAAGACAATTCCTTAATTACATAATATTAATGATCAATCAACATTTAAATTTCTCACTTAAAAATATTTGGACAGAGAAAAACTCAAGAAGAACTTATCTCTAGACATATCTCATTTTACTATCTTCTATTCAATTTTGTTTAGAAGTTTAGATACCAAGATGTGGTGAAAAACATCCTTTCATTTGACAAATATCTTGATATTTACTTCAAACTTCAAAATTCTATCTCTTGATACATTAATCTTATGGGCATTTTCATGAGATAGACAAATTCCAAAAACTTGGCATATGAGTTTTTTTTACAGTAAAACCTTGTAAGTTAAACATTTGTTGTTGTTGTTGTTTTTCTAAAAAATCTCAAAGACATCAAAAAGTTTCTTGTTTTAAGTATTATCATCACCCCAATAGATAACACTTATCAAATTTTAGCTCATGTCCTTTCTATACATATTGTGAGACTAAAAGGAAAGTTAGAAAGTTTACCAACTCTTCCAAGTCCAAGGGTCTAGTCTATCCCATTGCCAAAATGGGCTTCCGCACCATCTTTGATCTTGAATTTTATATGGAAATGCTCTTTGTTGACCATATGAATTGAACCTTTCAATTTCATGAGCTATTTGATGTCTTTCACTTTGCATTCTCCATGGATTCCAAACTCCTACATAAGACAAATGTCTATCCATAGGTACCCTTTTGTTGTTGGGTCCATCTTGGTTAGTTCTCTTGCCTTTAGGCCTCCAATAATACTTAGAGCTTTTCTTTGCTCTATAAACACTTACCACATGACCCTTTTTGTTACAAAAGAAACACGTAGGTGCACGATGTAATTGTGTGTTTTCAGGCTTAGAAGGTTTAGCTACCCTCATAGACTTAGAAATCTTGTTGACATTTCTAAGCACTTCCTTTGGAAGTATCAAATTATCCTTAGGTGAATCACATAAAGTTGTCTCTTTTATCTTGGATAATTTTATATTGGTTGAAGTAGTAGAAGCTTTAAAACCTAAGTTTGATTTTCTATTTTCTACATTTTGTTTACCAAGAGGTTTTTCATGGACAACCTTCTCACATGTCGCCTTATGAAGTTCTTCAAGTTTAGCACATTTATTCTTAATCTCTACATTTTCTAGAGCTAAAGATTTATGTGTCTCTAAGATGATATCATGCTCTAGATGAAGCAAAAGAAGAGAGTCATGCAAATTTTCATTTTCTAATTTGCATAAATTAAGCTCCTTTTTGGCATGCTTGCAATTTAAAACAAGTTTTTCAAATTCCTCATGTAAAGTGATATATTCATCTTGTAATTCATCAAATAAGGAAGTTGAAAGAGATACCTCTTTGTCATCTTCAAAAGCTATGAGGCATAAGGATTTTGTGTCCTTGAGATCATCTTCATCTTTGTTTGATTGATGACCATCGTTTGATAACTCCTCAAGCTTCTTCCATGTCTCATGTGGAGAGAAGATGCCTTGAACCTTTATTAGCTCATCGTGTGAAAGAGAGAGATGGAGGATTTCAAGAGCTTTTACTTCTAGCTCAAAATTTTTCTTATCTTCATCATTGTAGTCATCCACCTCCTTCATTACTATCTTGTTTTCATCCAGCCTAGTTTGTGGAGGTAATCCCTCTATGACCATTCTTCATATGTCATAACCACATCCACACAAATATGCATTCATCCTATATTTCCATAAGGAATAGTTTTGAGTATCAAATAGGGGAATTTTATTGTTTGGTGCTGTAAATATATTGGATGGTTTGAGAATTGAGCTATATGATGTAGAGGTTGTCATTGGCATAATTTCCAATGATCTTTAACCTTGCTACTTGCAAAGATTTGTCCAAGCAATCAAGGTTAGGCTCTGATACCAATTGTAAGATCCGTGATGAACACTCTAGATGGGGGGTGAATAGAGTGTTGGACAATTTTGCGGAATTTTCTTGGTTTAGCTCAATACAAAACTGATGCACTCAAAATCAATAAAGAAGGAGATGAGAGATAATGATTGAAGACACAAGATTTAGAGTGGTTTGAATCTTAAATGATTCTACTCCACTACCACTTTGCTTTCAAGGTGGATTTTCAACAGCAGCTTTCTTATTTCCTTTGATAAGGAACAAGAACAACAACAGCAACACTTACACTAACTCTAGTGCAAGCAACAACTACAACAACAACAACTTATTGCACAACCAATATGTGCAATACCAACAGCAGCAGCAGCAACTTGTTGCACATACACTTTGTGCAACCTCAACAACAACAACTATAAACAAGAACAAGTTCTTACTTCCTCACAACTTCAACAAAGTTCGCTCAAGAACTTTCTCACAGTGGGTTGAAGGAAGTAGCAAGGATCACACTTTCTTCCTAGTGTAAACACAAGCAAGAGATCAAATGTTTATGGTTCCTCATGTGTAGGACTCACTATTTCTCAATATACAACAATGAAGAACAAAGAAAGGCTTAACAAGCTTTAAGCACTTTTACACATATGAGAGAAATATACAATAATGAAGAATGAAGCTTGATGATGGTGAAAGTGTGTATTTGCCTCATCCAAGCTTCTCCCATTTATAGCTGAAGTTCACCACGTTTTTGAGGTCTCCACTATGTCTTCAACTACACCAAATGTCAAAATAATGCCCAAACAGTCTTTAACCAACCAATGGAGTGATTTGATCCTCAATAGCCAACCTAGGATTGCTTAGACATGGATACAATAGTCAAGGAAGCTTGTAGTATGTTGGGTTAAAGTCCACATGAAATTTGAGCAAGATTGGATAGAGAAAACACCATGAATCTCCCTTGGATTTTGTTCCAACGTTCATAAAAATTTGAATTCTGGGGGACATCGATCGATCTATGTGAGGGTATGATGTACATCGATCGATCTATGTGAGGGTGTGATATTGGGCAGTATGATTTCAGCTTGTTTCTGGATGACATCAATCGATCTATGTGAGGGTATGATGTACATCAATCGATCTATGTCAGGGTATGATGTACATCGATCGATCTATGTCAGGGTCTGATGTACATCGATCGATCTATGTCAGGGTATGATATTGGACAGTATGATTTCAGAAAGATTCTAGATGACATCGATCGATCTATATGAGGGTATGATGTACATCGATCGATCTATGTCAGGGTATGATGTATATCGATCGATCTATGTCAGGGTATGATGTACATCGATCTCTGTTTAGATATCTATGTCAGGTTATGATGTATACATAGATCTCTGTTAGAGATCTATGTGAGGGTATGATGTTGATTTCTTATTTCCAAGTACAAAACGAATTTTCAATCCTTTTCCAAACATCTTATAAGCTTCATCAAAACATCCATATCCCAACAATCTCCTCATATGTGAGATATCTATCTCTCAAAATGGATTTTGTTCTAATTCCAAATTATGAAAAATCTTTTTATCTCATTTTCAAACATCTTTTAAATTCATCAAAACAATTTAATTTTTCACAATATTCCTCCAATATCCCCTCAACTCCTTGGCTTGAGAATAGGCATGTGAGAATTGACAAATTCAAACCAAAAATCAGCTTCAAAATGTGTGTAGTAGCCGTTGGCTACTAAGTCAAATTTTCCAAGTTGGCACTTTTGCCAACTAGCTCCTTTTTGATTGGTCCACTTGTCACGAAGCTATAAAATGAGTAAACCATTATTTCAACCGGTTAATACGCATTTGGAGGCTTGCATATATGTATATCAGCTTAGATTTTTGAAGAAGAAATCAACAAATAATAATTGACAATATTATGCCAACATGTAACACCAAAATTCCCATAATTTCTTCTTTTATGTTGTGATCATTTCTACACTTTTAACACCATTAAATTCTCTGTAAAAAGACGATAAATATACTCCAATAACATATAGAAGACAGTCTTCAAGAAAGAAATAGAATGTGACATCACAACTCATTACATATCCCGTTACCGTCGATAATATCACCATGTGAGAGAAATAATATAAAACCACTATATAATCTTCAGGATAATAATAACTCAAATACAAAATCAAGATAAGAATGTACTCAAGAGATTCCTTGAGTGAAAATACCAAAAATACCCTCAGGGGTGAAATGACCAAAATGCCCCTGGTGAAAGAAACTTCAGAAATGACCCGATGGTAAGAAATAAATATAATACCACCTTTGTCTTGATAAATATGATAAGAATAAGTCCTTGAAATATTTCCACCATACCATGTTCCTACAAAACTCAAAATACCAATTTTGCTCTTTTTCGTAAGTTGTAGAAACTTCCAAGGCATATTAGTCACAAGATATTTATATTTATCAAAATCACATAATAACCACATAATGCACATATATAAGAAATGTACAAATGGAAACAACCACTTTATCACATTTTAGAAAAATATTTCTAAAAACTCTAGACATCGATCAATCGAAGTGCCTCAGCTTCAAGAATCGATGTCTCACAGTGAGTTTCAGAATTTGTCTCTGACCTACATCGATCGATCGAAATGAGGGTTCGATGTATACTCGATCGATCGATGTGGCTCAGGTTCAGAGATCGATATGTCACAGTAAGGTCTTGAACTTTCACTGCCGTACATAGGTCGATCGATGTGAGGGATCGAAGTACATTGATCGATCGTTGTGCAACAACCTGAGAGATCGATGTCAACGTTTTCAACTTTTCAACTTTTAATCACATATAACACCATGTGTGACATTTCTATGCATTCACCACTTAAGATCATGACTTTGAAAATTATCCAAACATATTTCTCAACACTTTTATCATCAACTCATATAAGGAAATAGGTTTGTCGATAAAGGGTTGAAACCCTGTAGGGCCCTCATAGGACATACTTTTCATCCAAAGAATTTGTGCTCACTAAAGGAGTGGCTTGTGTGCCTGGCAGTTTCTGATTGCCAACGACATAGTAAAGGCCATTTTTCAGTTTAGCTGAACCAATCTTTCTCTTGGAGTATTGGCCTTGAAGAATACATTCATGATCACAAAAATAAGCACATACGTGAGAAGTAAGAAACATTTTACGTAATGAAAGAAGGTTGAAAGAAAAAGCTGGAACAAATACTACATCTGTAATGGTATGGTAAGGATTAACGGTGACTGTTCCAATATGAGTTGCCTTAGCTGAAACATTGTTTGGCATTTTGACAGAACGTTTTTAATGGGTGTACAAGAATCAAAAATTGACTAAGATCAAGCAATGCGATTAGTGTCTCCTGAGTCTAAAATCCATATGCTAGGTACATTAGATTACAACTAACCTTCAACTTTATCAAAATTCATCATAGCTTGAGTACCCATGATTGCACGTTGAGCAACTACTGATTCAGAGACAGCTACTGTCTTCACATGGTCCTTTCACGCAGAATGTTCATCAATTTGTTGTATTGATCTGCTGTAAGCATAGGCATAAGTATATTTTTCTGGGGAGTTTGTACAGCAACTGTCTAAAACTCATTTCCTCCATGACCTCTTGATGAATTCACATCCTGACTGAAGGTATCTACATGTTTGTCTGTGGTCTGGCCTAAAATCCAGGAGGACACCCATACTTTTTGTAACATCTTTTCAACTGTATGCCCACTCATTCCACAACGAGTGCATACAGGCCTCTAGGAGAAATTATGATAACCTCCGCTAGTTCATCTGTCATTGCCTCTAAAATTCATGTTCTGCGCTCTAGGATTGAAACTACCTCAAAACTCGCAGGCTTAAACTCACTAACACAATCAGTCATTAAGGAAGTAGCATTGTTAGTGAACTGCGGCTCCACATCACCAATCATGACCTTCCTTTCATATTGCAGATCCATAGAGAATGCAATAGAAATGCTATGTAAATAAGTCATTATAAATATTTGAGATCTCACATAATCAAATTCAACACTCAAGCCTTTTATGAATTTTATCACAAATTTTCCTTCTACAAACTTAGTCACCTTCTGCGTACCTTAATGTCAAATCCTTCAATACATCGTAGGACGTCTCCAACCACACGATGCTTTGAGCAATTGCTTGTGTGACACAGTTCTGTATCCACGACTGTACCATGATGTTACATTGATTCCACGAGAGATAATTGACATCATCTTCATTAGGCTTCTCCATAGAACCATCAATGAAGCACGTCTTATTTTTAATCATCAAGGCCATACGTAAGGTCCTACACCTTGGGTGAAAGTTGTGTCCATTGAGCGGAGGATGTACTAGTACAGCATCAGGACTTTCATTTGGATGCAAATATAGAGGATTGGAACAAGGATTCTCAACATTATTGTTTCGAACATTGGTAGTTGAAGTGGAAGCCATGATCATACAAATTTGCAGAACTTGTGATTCTCAAACGCACACAATATCGATAGAAAAGAACTTTGATACCATGACAAATTGAAGGAAAAACTTCTTAACTACAAGATCAACTAATTTTGTCAAAAAACAATTGATTCAATTGGTTCAATAATTCAAAACAAGTGCAAAAGGAAGTATCACGGAGAAATAACAAAGAGGAAGTTTTTGCCATATAGCCGAAAAATATCTCAAAAACTGACTGGCAATACACAGCAGCAGAAGCAGTTTATACACTATTGCACCAGACGCACGAAATGAAGGAAATGGTAAAATTACAAGAATGTCCTTTAACTAACTGCTATGCTTCTATTTACAGAGGGACAAAACTGTCATTTCACTTGTTTATTCAAACTACCATCCAATTATTTGCACGTCCTCTTCTTCCACGTGCTATCTCTTTTGTTTGATCCGTGTAGCTGTGATACTTCTACCTCAGCTATTCAAGATTGCACTCCTCAGCCGTTGATTGCAATCAATGTGTTCTCGATTTGCCTTCAGCTGACTTGATTCTTTAGCCACTGCTTGAGCACCATTTGTGTTTCTTGATGGCTTCTGTGCTTCCTGCACTGAGCAGTTTTGACATTTCTATATGAAAATAGCTAAAATAAGCAATCTAACAGGAAGATGTATATACAGGCATATAAACTCATTTCACAATGATACAACTCTGTTGTAACTCATCCTAGCATGGAATAACTAACCGAATTTAATTTTGCTTAGTCCACAATTGCATTAAAAAGGATCCTGACATTTGGAATCCTCGTCTGCTGATTTATTATCATCTTTTGTATGCGTATTGCTGACAATCGGCAGAGGGACTCTGTTAAAATTCACGCATTCAAGAACAATAAAGAAAAACGAAGAAGATTCAAGGTATGAAATGGAGAAGAGAGGAAGGAATGCAGTGCTTCACTCAAATCGTTAGGAGCAAAATCTGAAATGAAAAACTGTCTTGGGCAGCGGTTATAACCGCCTGCTGCACCAGCCAACAAAACGAACAAAAGCAAAAGTAATAGCTAAAGTACAAATATGCCCCTGAACTTCTATTGCAAAAGTCATTAAAAATAGATATATTTCCGTCATTTCACTCTATTCAAACTAGCGCGCCTTAATTTTTCTTCCCCTTTATCTGCTAGACTGCAACTTCCTCTTCACCAACAAACTCCATATCCATCCAATCCAACGGCTTATGTTGCTTCTCAGCTGCACATCAAACATATGATGTAACGTCCAATACTTCTCTGTTGCTGTGCTACACGGATTGTGCTTCTAGGCAGCTTAGACAATTTTTGAGCTTCTCCTTTCACACCTCAACCATGGCATTGATGTCAACATCAATTGGATCATTCAAATTCTCAATACCCCACTTTAATCCTGACTGTGCAAACACATTACATATCCCTAAGCTGTAGTCAGGATGCCTAACATCTTTGAGTCCAATGCCTTTGTAAAAATATCCGCTAGCTGCAACTCTATTCTTATTAGCATAGGCTTGATTATGCCTTCCTGAAACTTGCTTCTTACAATGTGGAAGTCAATTTCAATGTGCTTGGTTCTTTCGTGAAAGATAAGGTTCTCCATTATGTAAATTGCACTCTTGTTGTAGCAAAACACTTCTACTTGTTCATTGTGTAACACATTTAGATCCTTTAGCAAATAGAGAATCCATTGAACCTCGCAAGTTGTAGAGGCAAAAGTTCTATATTCTGCCTCTGATGAAGATCTAGAGAAAGTTTTTTGCTTCTTTGCTTTCCACGAAATCAAGGCATTCCCAAGGAACATTCAATAACTTGTCATAGATTTTCTACTTTCCACACGACCACCCAGTCTGAGTCTGAGAATGCTGTCAATTTAACAGATCCTTTGCTTGGGAAATAAAGTATTTGCCCATGTGTCCCTTTAAGATATCTCAGTAGCCTTTTGGCAGCATTCCAAAGTATCTCTGCTGATGTATCTCAAAACTGACTCAGTTGTTGTACTATATAGCTGATGTCAGGCCTAGTGATCATTAAATACAACAGGTTGCCAATTAATCTACTATACCCAGACACATCTCCAAATAATTGTGAATCCTTGTGTGCTAACTTGAGGTTCTGTTCCATAGGACTAGTTGCAGGCTTAAAAGCCAGGTATCCAATATCCTCCAAGAGCTCCAATGTGTATTTCCTTTGACACACCATGATCCCCTCTGAGACCTGGCAAATTCCAAGCCTAAAGAATACCTTAAAGCACAAAGGTCCTTGATCTTAAGGTTAGAGTGCAAACTATCTTTGAGAGATTGAATGGCAGCTAAAGAATCACTGGCAATGACAATATCATCCACATATATCAAAAGAACCAGAAAAGTGTTGTGCTGTTGCCTGGTGAACATAGTGTAATCATGATGAGATTAAGTGTATCCTTCAGAAACAAGGAAAGAAGTGAGTTTAGCATTCCATTGCCTCCTGGCTTGCTTCAAGCCATAGAGTGATTTGTTAAGTTTGCAAACAGTGCCTTGAGGAACAGTAACACCTTTTGGAGGCAACATGTAGATGTCTTGATCCAGGTCCCCATGCAAAAAAGCATTGTTAACATCTAGCTAATGAAGAAACCATCGCTTAAGTGCTACCAACGCAAGAATAAGTCGAACTGTGGTCATTTTGGCCATAGGTGAAAAGTATCTCCATAGTCCACACCAGCTTGCTGAGTATAGCCCTTGGCAACTAGCCTGGCTTTAAACTTTTCAATAGTGCCATCAGCTCCTCTTGATCTTATAAACCCACTTGCACTCTATAGGTTTCTTTCATGGGGGTAAAGGGACCATGGACCAAGTGTGATTTGCCTCCAATGCTGCCAATTTTGAGGCCATCGCCTATTGTCAGTCTACTGAATTAGCTGCTTGTTGGTAAGATTGGGGCTCTTGCTACAAGCTAACATTAAGCACATAATTTTTGAATTGTGGAGACAACTGATGCAAGGAATAATAATGCTCAAGTGGATATTTCAAAGAAGTTCAAGGGACATGTGTAGCTAATAGTTGATTGCAATGGTAATCATGCAAATAAGAAGGTGGCCTTCTAAGTCTGGTAAAACGAATGGATGGATTATTAGAATTGGGGCACTGGATATCTGTTGCAGGTATTTGCATATCATCTTTTCTAAATAGAAGAGGGATGTCCAGAGTTATATGTGGCAGAAGCTCAGAAGGTGGTGCTGTTTATGGTGTTGTTGGGGTAGACACAAGCACAGAAGTATTAGACGAAGAAAGAGTTAGGGGATCCTCAGATGCTATTATGGGAGGACTATATAAACGAGGAGAATGAGCATAAGAAGAATGATTAGGTAATGAATCAACTGTTGGCAGAGAAGAAAATAAAGGAAAGCCATGTTCTGAAGTATGATTGGAATCATCAGCACATGGAAAAACAGTTTCTATGAATTTTACATCTCTAGAGACCAGGACATCCTTAGTTTCTCCATTCTGTAATATATAACCTTTAGTTGTAGGGGGAATACCTAAGAACATACATGGAATAGCTCTAGGAGTGAACTTGTGTTAATAAGGCACAGTGTTATAGGCATAAGCCAGGCACCCCAATACCTTTAGATGTTGATATATTGGTTGTTGTTTGAAGAGTGATTTAAAAGGTGAGATATTTGATAAAGTAGGAGTGGGCAGAAGGTTAATCAAGTGGACAACATGTGAGACAGCAAATCTCCAACAGGGCATGGGCAGGCTGGCTTAGAATTTTAGTGATTTGGCTACTACTAGTATGTGTTGGTGTTTTATTTCCACAAAACCATTTTGTTGTGGGTGTAGACACAACTGGTTTGGTGGATAATGCCATGTTCCATATAGAAGTTAGGCATCTTAAACTCCATGCCATTGTCAGTTCTCAACACTTTAACTTTCCTGTCAAATTGAGTATGCACGTACTGACAAAAACTTTGAAGAACATGCCTTGCTTCAGATTTAGATTTTAGTAAGTACACTCAGGTATATCTACTAAAGTCATCAACAATAGTAAGGAAATATTTTTGTGCATACAAAGTGTGATACCTATTTGGTCCCCAAATGTCAACATGAATCAAATCAAAAGGATGAACAGAATGGGATACAAAATAGGAAATGACAACTTCTTTAGTCTGGCCAATGGACAAATTTTACACGGTTCATCAAGAAGATTTGCTGAAACTGAACTATCAAGCTTATGAATTTGCTTCATTCTAGGTAGTGAAGCATGTCCCAGCCTGCAGTGCCATAACATAGCTGTTGAAGCAAGATTAGAAACTTTGAGACAAACAAACTTCTGCAATGAAGTAGTCCCATGCAAGTAGTACAAACCATCATACAGTTCAACTGAACCAATCATCCTCTTGGACAATTGATCCTAAATCAAACAACAAGAGCCAAAGATTTGAATGAGAAGATTAGGATATGAAGTTAGCGTACTCAAAGAGATTAAATTGTAAGCAAAGGAAGCCACATAAAGGACATTGTACAATGTAAGCAAGGGATTGATGGACACTGTCCCAATATGTGTGGCGGAGACAGTAACCTTGTGGCAGATTGATGACAATATTATTAACTGGATTAGAAGACAAAAACAAAGAAAAACTAGAGGCAATATGATCAGTAGCTCCAGAATCCAAAATCCATGTACTCAAACTGTTAGGATCAGAATTACCTTTCATCTTGCCAACTTTAGTAGACAACACAGTATTCTGTGCAATTGCACTCCCACTTTCATCTGAGTGCCCATCATTTTTTCTCAACCAGCTCAAAAGCTTCTGATTCTACTGAGGGGTAAACATCAGGGACTGCATATTCTTGTTTACTTGAGCATCATATGGCTCATTTGAGTCAACCTTCGCTGCTTCACTGAAATTCACTTGATTCCTTGGCTTGAATCCAGGAGGAAAGCCTACATCCCTACATGCCACAGTACGTACAATGAAACCTTTTTCCTCTATCTGAGTTAAATCTGCGTCCTCCTTTCTTATAACAAGGACCCTGTCCTCTGCTTGAGTAAGCCACAAAACCTTCAGACGTTTGTCCTCCTATCATTAAGGCAGTAGGATTGCTGTCAAAATTATCTGCTCCACTATCAGCTAAAACCTTCCTCTCATATTTTAATGACATAGAAAAAGTTTTACCTATATAGGGTAATAGTGTAAGAACAAACACCTGTGATTTCACAGGTTTAAAACTTTCATTCAGTCATTTGACAAACTTGATAACATAGTCTCCTTCCACAAATTTCTTCATCTTAATTGCCACATCACATCTACATCCCCTACAAGTACACATAGGGCTAGGCCTCACAGTCATCAACTCTTCCCACATAATTTTTAGTTTTGTGAAATACTCACTCACACTTAGTGTAACTTGTTTAATATTATAGCAAGTTCTTATCAAATCAGACAGCCTGAAAGGGTCCACACTGCCATACCTCAACTGGAGATCACTCCATGCTTCACTAACGCTATCAAACCACATGATGCTTTGTGTAATTGATTGAGAAACTGAATTCATCATCCATGACAACATCATCGTGTTGACCTGTCTCCAAACTACATACTGAGGATCAGTAGCAGGAGGTCGTTGTATCGTTCCATCAATGAAGCCTACTTTATTTTTCACTACTAACACCATTTTAAAAGTCCGGCTCCATGTATGATAATTGTGAGAATTTAATGGAGGTTGTGCCAATACAATAGCAGGACTATCATTAGGGTGCAAGTAGAAAGGATTCTGCAATATTTTTAGCAACTTGATTTTGATTACCTTTTGAGCCAAATAACATGTTCTGCAATGGATTCTCATTTGATTGATACAAATTTGTTCTTGATGTCGAAAGACTAGCATTATGCATCGCCATCTTAGCCATTCAATTAGAAAAAAGATCGAACAGGAAAGTAATCAAACCAACAATCAATCTGTATGAACTTTAAGTCTCTGATACCATGTCAAAATTCACGCATTCAACAACAATACAGAAAACAAAGAAGATTCAAGGTATGAAACGGAGAAGAGAGGAAGGAATACAGAGCTTCACTCAAAACGTTAGGAGCAAAATCTGAAATGAAAAACTGTCATGGGCAGCGGTTATAACCGCCTGCTGCACCATCCAATAGAACGAAAAAAGCAAAAGTAGTAGCTAAAGTACAAATATGCCCCTGAACTTCTGTTACAAGTCATTAAAAATAGGGATATTTCCGTCATTTCACTCTATTTAAACTAGCATGCCTTAATTTTTCTTCTCCTTCCTCTGCTGGACTACAACTTCCTCTTCACCAACATACCCCATATCCATCCAATCCAACGGCCTATGATGCTTCTCAGCTGCACATCCAACATATAATCTGACGTCCAATACTTCTCCGTTGCTATGCTACACGGATTGTGCTTCTAAGCGGCTTGGACAATTTTTGAGCTTCTCCTTTCACACCTCAACCACGGCATTGGTGTCAACATCAATTGGATCATCCAAATTCTCAACAGACTCCCTTTTGGTTATTATTGATTTTTTTTTGTTTTTGTATATCATGGGTCAATCACAGTAAACAAGAAAGCCAAAGTCCACATCCAGAGAATTTTATTAATCCCAAGCATCTGCAGGAGGCAAACATCATTACAATGATTACGAATATTTCACCAGCTATAGGTTCAACAAACATCAGATGTCGTTGACACCCTGCGTTAGATTCCCACGGATACTGTTTGAGAATAAAGTGAAGCTATATCCAATCTGAAGTAGTGGCCAATCAGATGAATCAGATGAATGGGAAGATTATTGCACGCAAACCTTTATATGTTGTTGTTGCGCAACGCAAAAATGAAAGAAGGTCTATGTTATATCCTACTTCAAAAGAACTTGAATTACCTTTATTGTGAACTGAGAATTTCTTGTTTTCATTCAGGGTGCGAGGATATTCTCAAAGTTTGATCTCAGGTAAGGATATCATCAACTGAGAATTAAGGCAGACGATATTGCGAAGACGGCGTTTCGAACACGATATAGACATTATGAGTTTCTGGTGATGCCTTTCGAACTCACTAAAACCCCTGTAGCATTTACGGATATGATGAATACCACGTTCAGAGATCAGCTAGATAAGTTTGTGGTGGTATTCATTGATGATATCTTGGTATACTCGCTAGATGAAGAGACACATGAGATGCATCTGAGAACTGTTCTGGGAACACTGAAACAGAAGAAGCTCTTTGCGAAGTTTAGTAAATGCGAGTTCTGGCTACGAAGCGTATCTTTCTTGGGTCATGTTGTTTCTCAGAAAGGTATATCAGTGGACCCCAAGAAGATCGAAGCGACTACCGAGTGGCCGAGGCCAACAAATGTGACTGAGGTGCAGAGTTTTCTTGGATTGGCCGGTTATTATAGAAAATTCGTGGAAGGTTTCCCGACTATTGCTGTACCTCTGAGCCGCCTGACTCAGAAGAAAACAAAATTTGAGTGGACCCCTGATTGCGAGAAGAGTTTTACAGAATTGAAGAAGAGGTCGACGACAGCACCTGTATTAGCACAACCTTCTGGGGAATGAGAATTTGTGGTATACAGTGATGCTTCCAAGAATGGTCTAGACTGTGTGTTGATGCAAGGGGAAGAGTCATAGATTATGCATCAAGACAGTTGAAGCCATATGAACAAAATTATCCGACCCATGATTCAGAATTAGCCGCAGTAGTATTTGCTTTGAAGATTTGCCAACATTACTTTTATGGAGAGAAATTCCAAGTATTTACAGACCATAAAAGTTTAAAGTACTTGTTCACTCAGAAGTTACTTAATATGAGACGGCGTCATTGGTTGGAGTTGATCAAAGATTACGATCTCACGATCAGTTATCATCCGGGCAAGGCTAATCGAGTTGTAGAGAAAAGAGGGTTTGAGTGATTTCAAAATAAGTGACTTAAATGCATGATATATATACAAACACGTGCATAAGATATACATGTATGCATGATACATTGCTATTACTTGCCTTATTTAGCTTATATATAATGTTGCCGGACTAACGAGCCATGAAGCGTTAAAGCTTACATCATATGGCAAACATTTGTTGTGTTTATACTATTTTCAGGTGCCACCATTAATGAACTAAACTAGTTCATTAAGTGAAGTACTTAGTTTATTAAACTAAGTAGTTCATTAAAGGACGCCACATTTGGAAGATGCACAAAGGCAACAAGGCTAAGGAAGGAAAGTTTTCTCCTCCTCCCCTCTTTAATGTGTACATGCCATATACATATATATTGCATATATTTTCAGATTTTTTGAAAAAGGCACATACACATGTATTCCAACGTACTACCGACACGTTATATATTTTACGTACGTACGTTAATGTCACACCACTATACTTAAATCATATTTATGAGTATATTCAGGTCTTATATCATATGAGATAAGATATGGTGATGACAAATTAAATACGACACGATAAAAGGTTATAAACCAAAAATTGTCGTATCGGGCGAATACCGAAACTTCGCCAACGTGTCACGTACTTGCCATAAATAAATGTTCATCCCCTATACTTCAAAAATTGATAAACATTTCGTGCACATGACTATATGTTCAGCCAAAAATACTTTCCATGTTGGCACACACAAATCACCCCACATTAAGGCCAAAATGTGAAGATTCCAAGTTTAATTTTGTCACATGTTAATGGTACCACTTTAGACCAGCCAAGTGCTGAGATTTAAAGTATATATTATATATATTATGTGTAACATAATATATATAACTTGTGCAAGAAGTTGGAATTTAATTAGAGAAAAATCGGGTAATCGATAAATATCGAAAATTCGGTTTTCTACGCACACAACACATGTAACGTTTTTGGTACATCATGTGACATGTATCTAGACACTTTTTACATATGTTATACATCTTAAAGTGTTATAGAAAATTAAATTAAGGTCTGATTGGAATATAACATGTGTGTATTATTAAATATGCACTATTTTACAAAGTTAGCAAAAATAATTTTCAGCATATGTATATACATCATACACGCACATTACAGCCAAGATAGATCTTATTTGGAGCCTTGTTGGCATATTGATTGGTCAAGGATCAATCATACAATGCTGGTGAATTAAAGGGAGAAGCTACAAATGGTAAGAATTCAAACTTTGTCTCACTTATAACACATGCTGAAAATTTCAGCATGTGTGAGCATGGGTGGCCGATTTGTTTTTACTTCAATGTGACATATTTTGTCATCTCAAATTGTGTGATTGATAGGGAGAAGAAATGGAAGTAATTTGAATATTATTTAAATTCAATGAAGTGTGATATTCTACATATAACATGCTGAAATTTTTTCAGCATGTGTGAGACATGTGTAGGCCAAATTTTTGAGCATAATTGTGTCCAAGTTCATTTCTCATGTGATAAGAATATTTACCATCAATTGGTGATTCATTTTAAAAAAAAAAACAAAGAAAAATGGTAACATTTTGAACTTTATCTCCATGTGTCACATGCTGAAAATTCAGCATGGTATGTACACTTTATGGCCGATTTTATGCTTAAGGAAGGAAGAAATTTTGTCTTGCAATTTATGTGATAATCTTATGCTTTATGGAAATTATTTTGTGATGATTTTGGCACATGTTTTAAGTGTTATTCTCAGATTTTTCCAAGTCATCAATGATGACAACATCCAACCTATCATGAAGTGCCAAGTAAGCAAATCTTAAATGATCATCCAATAGGAAGATGCCAAGTAAGCAAGACCTTGTCACAATGATGTCTTACATTCTTCCAAGGACTTAGAAGATAATTTTCAAGAGGGGGATAGCACACATAGGGGACGGCCATGCAAGGTTAAAAGGAAAGAAGTTGAGCAAAAACAAGACAAGCACAACATTGCAAATCAAAGTGATCAAAACGCCTAGCTCTTCTTCTTCTACATTCTCCTTCTTTCCTTCTTCTTGAAAGCCTATTGTATTCATATCTTTCAATCTTGAATATGCTTGATATAGACCACCACATATTCCATATCTCTGTAAAAGATTGATCAAGGTGTAATCAATCTTCAATCTTGCGAGGTGGTGGTGTTCGTGCATATTGTATTGAACGTAAAAGGTTTGTAAAGGGTTGGAGTTGGTGTGTAACTCCAACAAACCTGTGGTAAGGTGTATTGCGTGTGTGTGATTAGTGTGAATCAAGGAAGGTGTTCCTTGAAGACTGGAGTAGTTTGTTTATAACCGAACCAATATAAAATTATTGGTGCCATTTACTTTCAGCATTTACTTTCAGTTACTGCATAGTTTACTCCTTTTGTTGGCGTTCATAAAAATAGTAAACGACTTTCAAAAATGACAAATATTTCCAGAAACATAGCCACATGTTCTAGGGTTAATTTGGCACAAGTTTCAACCCTTTTGGATAAGTATAAGTCGATCAAACATCAAAAGTTCTGAGACTAGTGCAGTCTGATTCTCAGACTTGGAAAGGTTGAAACTTTGATTGTAATTGACCTACTTCCCAAAAGAATTTTGCAAAACTGTTTCATCCCGCTTAAATATAGTATATAAGGAGTTAGTTGTTAAATTTGCAGAGCATTTGGACTTACACACAAATAGGAATAAAGTTTTCAAAACCGTCTACCGTTTCTGGCAGATTCGCGCAGTCTGATCACCAACGGTTTCTGAAGGGGTTAAAGGTTGAATTTTAATTTGAAATTTTTAGGGGACCCTCATAACATCGGAGGATAATTTCTCCCAAAATTTCAGAATTTTTGGAGACCTATAACCTGGTTTTAAAAAAAAAGGTTTTAAAACTGTCCTGGAAACATAATCTGTTTTTCAGAAGTTGAGTTGTTTAGTTTTAAACAAATTTTTAAAACCACACTTTCCGCACCACCTATTCAACCTCCCCCCTTCTAGTGGTGCCTTGCAGATCCTACAAGTGGTATCAGAGAGCAGGAACACTCACTTCAAGGAATCCAACGATTCAGTGAGATGGCAACCACAAATCTCAAAACCGAGCAAGAAGGTATGTAGAGCCAAAGGCCTCCACTTTTTGACGGTGAGTCGTTTATTCAGTGGAAACTTAGAATGAAGCTTTTTCTTATGGCTATAGATATAGATCTTTGGTCAATAATTGAAGATGGTCCTTATGTCCCATCTAAGGTATCCACCGTAGACGAAGTCACATTAGAAGTTGTTAAAACTAGACAAGAATATACGAGTGATGATAAAAAGAAACTTAGTATGAACGATAGGGCTATGCAATTGCTTCTCAACAGATTAAGTAAAAGTGAGTCTAGTTATGTGCCTAATGAGTCTATTGTTGATATGGATCTTCGTTTGACTAACATTTACAACTCTCTTGAGTCTCTTGGTAAAGCTCTTACCATGCAGGAAAAGGTACAGAAAGTCCTACGAAGCCTTCCATCCGAATGGGATCCTAAAGTGACCGCTATAGAAGAAAGCAAGGAAACTAAGTCAATAAAGATGGAAGAATTAATCGCATCACTTAAAGTTTATGAGAATAAACTCACCATAAAGAAATCGGAGTCATCTAAACAAGGTAAAGCTATTGCTTTTAAATCAAATGAACACGTCTCCCCTCCCTCCGATCACGTAGATGATAGTGAATTTGAATCGAATAATGATGACCTAATTCTATTGGCTAAAGGATTAAGAAAATTTATGAGAAGGTCATTTAGAAACAAAAATAAGGGTACTACATCCAAGAGAAATAAGAACAAGTCAAATGATAAAGACGTTAAATGTTATGAATGTGGCAAACTCGGATACTTATCATATGATTGCCCCAATAAAGAAAAGCAAACAAATAAATACCCTGACAAGGAGCGGAACAAAAATAGACTCGTCTCAGAACCCAAACAAAGGAAACATGCTCACCTGGAGTGATTCATTGGATTCTGAAACTGAGACCGAAGAGGAGACTGCACGAGTATGCTTTGCATCCAAAGCATCTAATGAGGTATCATCTGATTCTGACTCTGACTCTGAACCCTCTTATGAAGATGTTTTTAGTCAGTATTTAGAACTGCATAAATTCACTAAGACTCTCGCTAAGGAAAAGAAGCGATTAATTGAAGACAAGAAACTGTTAGAATCTTCTAACGAGAATCTTGTCGCTCAATTAAGCGATTCAACGAAAGAGTCATCATGTGTCATTACTGCATTAAAGACAGAGATTTCATCATTAACCACTCAAAATAATGAAATGAGAATCTTGTCGCTCAATTAAGCGATTCAACGAAAGAGTCATCATGTGTCATTACTGCATTAAAGACAGAGATTTCATCATTAACCACTCAAAATAATGAAATGAAATCCGAGATTTCAAATTTGAAATTAAGGAATACCGATTTAGAGAAAATGATGAAACAGTTTGATACGGGATCTAACATGCTGCATTGCATTATATTATCACAAAAGCATGACAGCGACAAAACAGGTTTGGGATACGTTGATACAAATGAAGTATCAATCAAACCAACTAAGTTTGTGGTGTCTGTGAAAGTAGACACCCCTAAGATGACGCAAAAGGCGCCCCTTTCCTCATCACGGCCCACTTCTTCTTCATATCATGTGAAATATAACTTTGTACCATATAGATATGAAAAGAAAAGAATAATGCATACACGAAATACATATCATCCACGCACTACACACACACACACAAGGACATATCAAAAATGTCCTTCATTTAGTGAGTATAAAGGAGTCCTTGGACAAAGGCCCAAAGTGCATGCACCACATGTCTATTATATCGCACCTTCATTCTTGCCATTTGATAGACCGGGAAGGATCACCCAAGTATGGGTACCGAAAGGTACTTTTACCAAGAGGTGATTAACTAACTCGAAAGGACCCAATGTTAAAAGGGTACCTAAATCATCTTTGCACATTGCAGGGAGCCCACACATCGAAAGATACAACTATTAAGTGGTTCCTTGACAGTGGATGCTCGAGGAACATGACGGTTGACCCGAGCTTGTTCACCAAATTAAAGAAGGTCACAAAAGGCGGATCCGTGACCTTTGGAGACAACAACGAAGGCAAGATCATCGGAAAAGGGACGATTGGAGATCCAAGTACTCTCCAAATCTCCAACGTCTTTTTGGTAAGCAACTTATCTTACAATCTTCTTAGCATTTCTCAATTTATTGACAATGGTTTTAATGTGTGTTTCACCCATCCTTATTGCAATATAATAAATAAAAATGGAGAAACCGTTTTAAAAGGAAAATGAGACGGTAATATTTTTACGCTTTCTATGGATGATGTGGTAGACGCTATAGTTAAGTGCTTTATGTTAAATGAACCCAATGTGAATTTATGGCATAGACGTTTAGGACACATTGGCATTTCCACACTAGAAAAACTTCAACGAAAGAACCTAGTACGAGGATTGCCTAAGTTATATTTGGACAACTTCCAGTTGTGTGAATCTTGCATAAAAGGCAAACAAACACGTGAGTCGCTTAAACCTAAAAATGAAATAAGCACGACTAGAGTCTTAGAACTATTGCACTACAAGCCTTGGTGGGCGCTACTATGCATACGTGATTGTTGATGATTTTTCTCGTTATACTTGGACTCTATTTCTTGCACATAAGGATGATAGTGCTATTGAGATTGCAAAATTAATTAAACAACTTGAAAATTAATACGGTAAAAATCTGAAAAAGATAAGAAGTGACAGAGGCGGTGAGTTTAAAAACAAAGAGATGATTTCGTTTTGCGAAGAAAAAGGAATCAAGCATGAGTTTTCGCCACCTAGAACTCCACAATTAAATGGAGTAGTAGAAACAAAGAATCGTACATTACAAGAAATCGCTAGGACTATGTTATGCGAAAATAAATTGCCTAGAATTCTGTGGGCGGAAGCCGTAAATTGTGCATGCTATATTATAAGTCGCCTATCTATAAGAAAGAAAATAAACTAGATGCCTTATGAGATTTTGAATGATCCTGTGCCTAAGATTGACTATTTTCATGTGTGTGGATGCAAATGTTTTGTTTTAAATACAAAAGATAATTTAGACAAATTTGAATCCAGATCAATTGAGTGCATTTTTGTTGGATATTCTATAAATTCAAAGGCATATAGGTGTTATGATCCTCTCACTAGACAAATCATGTAATCTATTCATGTGAAATTCAATGAATTTGGTGAGATTGATAAAGACAAAGAATATGACGATGACTTTGAATTGAAACCCGTGTTGAATGAAGATGATGGTTCTTTTGATATGCATGATATGAATGACACACTAGAAATGCATGATCACATAGAAATGCATGATAACATAGAAAATAATCAACCAAGATGGCATAGAGATCACCCACATGATCTCATCATAGGCGACCTCACTCACGGTATGCGACCACGTAGAAGAATTACTTCGGACGAAATAAATGAATTTCATGCTATGATTTCTAAAATTGAGCCTAAAAATGTGCATAATGCTTTGAGTGATTCTTCCTGGATTGATGCTATGCATGATGAACTTAATCAATTTGTTAGAAACAATGTATGGGATTTAGTGCAACGACCACAAGACAAGACTATAATAGGCACAAAGTTGGTGTTTAGGAATAAAATGAATGAAGAAGGAAAGGTTGTTAGAAATAAAGCGATACTTGTAGCACAAGGATATAATCAAGAAGAAGGAATCGACTAGGATGAAACATTTGCACCCGTAGCACGTTTAGAAGCTATACGACTATTACTTGCATTTGTTTGCATGAAAGATTTCAGATTATATCAGATGGACGTAAAAAGTGCATTCCTAAATGGATTTATACAAGAAGAAGTATACGTGAAGCAACCACCCGGTTTTGAAGATTTGAAACATTTCGATCACATGTACAAACTAAAGAAGGCACTATACGGGCTAAAGCAAGCACCTAGAGCATGGTATGATCGTTTTGTTACTTTCCTTTTAGAAAATGATTTTAAACGAGGTACTATAGATAGTACACTATTTTTGAAACAAGATATACCGGATTTACTTATTATCCAAATCTACGTTGATGACATTATTTTCGGTTCTACATCACATAGACTTGTTGAAGACTTTGAAAAGTGCATGAAATCTGAATTTGAAATGTCTATGGTTGGTGAACTTAATTATTTTCTTGGCTTGCAGATTAAGCAAACAAGTAAAGGGATTCACATAAGTCAAGCAAAATATGTCAATAACATGATTAAAAAGTTTAACTTTGAAAAGTTGAAACCATCCTCAACCCCTATAAGTGTCACCACTAAATTAGACAAAGACGAACATGGTAAAGACGTTGATAATGGCTTATATCGATCTATGACAGGTTCTTTGCTATATTTAACTGCTAGTAGGCCTGATATCATGTTTAGTGTATGCATGTGCACACGATTTCAGAGTCAACCTAAGGTGTCTCATTATAATGCGGTAAAAAGAATATTCCGTTATATTAAGCACACGCCCACCTTAGGAATTTGGTACGATAAGGATTCCACATTTGACTTACATGCTTATACTGATGCAGATTATGGTGGCTGCAAAATAGATAGAAAAAGCACGAGTAGGACTTGCCAATTTATAGGAAACTCACTCATTTCATGGTTTTCCAAAAAAACAAGCAAGCGTTGCTTTGTCCACTACTGAGGCTGAGTACATGGCACTTAGCCTTTATTGCACACAGTTGTTGTGGATAAAACAACAACTCTCGGACTTTGGAATTACCGTAAATAAAATTCATATATATTGTGATAGTATGAGTGCCATTAATTTGTCCAAGAACCCTTTGTTACACTCTAAGGCTAAGCATATAGAAGTACGCTATCACTTTCTTTGTGATCATGTAAACAATGGTGATATCGTTATAGATCACATACGCACAGAAGCACAAGTAGCAGATATCTTTACAAAAGCCTTAAATCAAGCCACGTATGAATCTCTTCGTTCCAAATTAGGCATGATTCCCGTTGATATGATTTAATTTGACGTGATTTGATTTTCTTTCCTTATTGAAAAGAATCTTTTGATTTACTTTCCAAAATAAAGGGGGAGAGAGAAAGAATGATTTAAGGGGGAGAGAGAGAGACTAATTGATATCGATTGCACAAATCAAGTGGGAGCCAGATTTGAAATTTGAAATTCAAATTTAAATTTTGTGCATGTTTGAAGGGGGAGCGATAGCATTTAAATCATGTGCATATGTTATTTTGAAAATCATCAAAAGGGGGAGATTAAAGAGAAAAGGGGGTTTGAGTGATTTCAAAATAAGTGACTTAAATGCATGATATATATACACACACGTGCATAAGATATACATGTATGCATGATACATTGCTATTACTTGCCTTATTTAGCTTATATATAATGTTGCCGGACTAACGAGCCATGAAGCGTTAAAGCTTACATCATATGGCAAACATTTGTTGTGTTTATACTATTTTCAGGTGCCACCATTAATGAACTAAACTAGTTCATTAAGTGAAGTACTTAGTTTATTAAACTAAGTAGTTCATTAAAGGAAGCCACATTTGGAAGATGCACAAAGGCAACAAGGCTAAGGAAGGAAAGTTTTCTCCTCCTCCCCTCTTTAATTTGTACACGCCATATACATATATATTGCATATATTTTCAGATTTTTTGAAAAAGGCACATACACATGTATTCCAACGTACTACCGACACGTTATATATTTTACGTACGTACGTTAATGTCGCACCACTATACTTAACTCATATTTATGAGGATATTCAGGTCTTATATCATACGATATAAGATATGGTGATGACAAATTAAATACGACACGATAAAAGGTTCTAAACCAAAAATTGTCGTATGGGGCGAATACCGAAACATCGCCAACGTGTCGCGTACTTGCCATAAATAAATGGTCAGCCCCTATACTTCAAAAATTGATAACAATTTCGTGCACATGACTATATGTTCAGCCAAAAATACTTTCCATGTTGGCACACACAAATCACCCCACATTAAGGCCAAAATGTGAAGATTCCGAGTTTAATTTTGTCACATGTTAATGGTGCAACTTTAGACCATCCAAATTCTGAGATTTAAAGTATATATTATATATATTATGTGTAACATAATATATATAACATGTGCAAGGAGTTGGAATTTAATTAGAGAAAAATCGTGTAATCGATAAATATCAAAAATTCGGTTTTCTACACACACAACACATGGAACGTTTTTGGTACATCATATGACATGTATATAGACACTTTTTACATATGTTATACATCTTAAAGTGTTCTAGAAAATTAAATTAAGGGCTGATTGGAATATAACATGTTTGTATTATTAAATGTACACTATTTTACAAAGTTAGCAAAAATAATTTTCAGCATATGTATATACATCATACACGCACATTATAGCCAAGATAAATCTTATTTGGAGCCTTGTTGGCATATTGATTGGTCAAGGATCAATCATGCAATGTTGGTGAATTAAAGAGAGAAGCTACAAATGGTAAGAATTCAAACTTTGTCTCACTTATAACACATGCCAAAAATTTCAGCATGTGTGAGCATGGGTGGCCGATTTTTTTTCACTTCAATGTGACATATTTTGTCATCTCAAATTGTGTGATTGATTGGGAGAAGAAATGAAAGTAATTTGAATATTATTTAAATTCAATAAAGTGTGATATTCTACATTTCACATGCTGAAATTTTTTCAGCATGTGTGAGACATGTGTAGGACGAATTTTTAAGCATAATTGTGTCTAAGTTCATTTCTCATGTGATAAGAATATTTACCATCAATTGGTGATTTATTTTAAAAAGAAACATCAAAGAAAAATGGTAACATTTTGAACTTTATCTCCATGTGTCACATGCTGAAAATTCAGCATGGTATGTAAACTTTATGGCCGATTTTATGCTTAAGGAAGGAAGAAATTTTGTCTTGCAATTTATGTGATAATCTTATGCTTTATGGAAATTATTTTGTGATGATTTTGGCACATGTTTTAAGTGTTATTCTCAGATTTTTCCAAGTCATCAATGATGACAACATCCAACCTATCATGAAGTGCCAAGTAAGCAAAGCTTAAATGATCATCCAATAAGAAGATGCCAAGTAAGCAAGACCTTGTCACAATGATGTCTTACATCCTCCCAAGGACTTAGAAGATAATTTTCAAGAGGGGGATAGCACACATAGGGGACGGCCATGCAAGGTTAAAAGGAAAGAAGTTGAGCAAAAACAAGACAAGCACAAGCATTGCAAATCAAAGTGATCAAAACGCCTAGCTCTTCTTCTTCTACATTCTCCTTCTGTCTTTCTTCTTGAAAGCCTATCGTATTCATATCTTTCGATCTTGAATAGGCTTGATATAGACCATCACATATTCCATATCTCTGTAAAAGATTGATCAAGGTGTAATCAATCTTCATTCTTGCGAGGTGGTGGTGTTCGTGCATATTGTATTGAACGTACAAGGTTTGTAAAGGGTTGGAGTTGGTGTGTAACTCCATCAACCCTGTGATAAGGTGTATTGCATGTGTGTGATTAGTGTGAACCATGGAAGGTGTTCCTTGAAGACTCGAGCAGGTTGTTTATAACCGAACCAGTATAAAATTATTGGTGCCATTTACTTTCAGCATTTACTTTCAGTTGCTACACAGTTTACTCCTTTTGTTGGCGTTCATAAAAATAGTAAACAACTTTCAAAAATCACAAAAATTTCAAGAAACATAGAGACACGTTCTAGGGTTAATTTGGCACAAGTTTCAACCCTTTTGGATAAGTATAAGTAGATCAAACATCAAAAGTTGTAAGACTAGTGCAGTCTGATTCTCAGACTTGCAAAGGTTGAGACTTTGATTGTAATTGACCTACTTCCCAAAAGAATTTTGCAAAACTGTTTCAACCCACTTCAATATAGTATATAAGGAGTTAGTGGTTAACTTTTCAGAGCATTTGGACTTACACACAAATAGGAATAAATTTTTCAATACCGTCTACCGTTTCTGGCAGATTCGCGCAATCTGATCACCAACGGTTTTTGAAGGGGTTAAAGGTTGAATTTTAATGTGAAATTTTTAGGGGACCCTCATAACATTTGAGGCTAAGTTCTCTCAAAATTTCAGAATTTGTGGAGACCTATAACCTGGTTTTTAAAAAAACGTTTTAAAACTATCCTGGAAACGGAATCTTTTTTCAGAAGTTGAGTTATTTAGTTTTAAACAAATTTTAAAAACCACACTTTCCGCACCACCTATTCAACCCCTCCCCTTCTAGTGGAACCTTGGAGATCCTACATGAGTGGCTGATGCACTGAGCAGGAAATCGAGCCACGCCCGGCAGGCTCCGTTGGAGAGAGAGATTGCAGAGTTTGATTTAGATATAATTGATTCCACGGCAAATGTTCTGGCCACCCTAACCATTACGCCAACATTGGTTGAGAAAATTAAAGAAGCGCAGGTGGATGATGAAGCATTACGAGATATCAAGCAGAGGTTGACTACTGGTCAAGTCAAAGGATTTCATGTGTTAGGAGATTGGAGTCTTTGGTTCCAAGAAAGATTATGTGTGCCCGATAATTTGGATCTTAGACAGGAGGTGCTAAAGGAGTCTCATAATACCGGATTGTCTATCCATCTGGGAGCCACCAAGATATATAATGACTTGAATAGAAACTATTGGTGTAGTGGCATGAAAAGACACATCGCGGAATTCATAGAGAGATGTTTGGTGTGTCAACAGGTAAAAGCGGAACATCAGTGACCCAGAGGTTTAATGCTACCGTTATAGATTCCTACATGGAAGTGGGAACATACCACCATGGACTTCGTAGTTGGACTTCCCAGGACAAGAAATAACAATAATGCCATTTGGGTTATTGTTGACCGTTTGACTAAGTCTGCACACTTTCTTCCGATATCGATGGAGATGTCCTTGGAGAAGTTGGTGACCTTGTATGTGGATAGTGTTGTGAGTTTACATGGTGTTCCTGTGAGTATAGTATCTGATTGGGACCCGAGATTTATGTCGCGATTCTAGAGAGCTTGTGAGAAGGCTATGGGCACCGAGTTGAGATTGAGTACGTCATTTCATGCCTAGACCGATGGTCAGTCTGAGAGGACTATTTAGACGCTCGAGGATATGTTACGAGCATGTGCGTTAATTTTAAGGGAAACTGGGATGGCATGATGAAGCTAATTGAGTTTTTGTATAATAACAGTCATCACAGTTCTATTGCGATGGCACCCTTAAAGGCTCTATATAGACGGAAGTGTAGGTCACCACTATATTGGGATGAGGTCGGTGAGAGAGCCATTACTAGTCCGGAATTGGTAGAGCAGACATTAGAAAAGATCAGGGTGATTCGTCAGCGATTGAAAACGGCCCAAGACTGGAGTAAGAGTTGGGCTGATTTGAGGAGACAAACTTTAGAGTGCGAGGTGGGAGAGAAGGTGTATCTAAGAGTTTTGACTACTAAAGGGGTGATGAGATTTTGAGAGAAGGGTAAGTTGAGCACTCGATATATGGGGCCCTTCGAAGTGCTCGAAAAGATTGGAACTCTAGCTTATAGACTTGCTTTTGCCTCCAGCGTTATCGCAAGTGCACAACGTATTCCATGTGTCCCAACTCAGAAGATGTATTTCTGATCTTAGCCGTGTTTTAGAGGCGTCGCCATTGAAAGTGAGAAGTGATGCGACGTACGAAGAGGTTCCTATAAGGATCGTGGATCGCAAGGACCAAGTTCTAACTTCTAAGGCACCAAGTTATTCCGTATGTGAAGGTCCAATGGAGTAATAACACCGAGAAAGAAGCCACATAGGAGCTCAAAGATCAGATAAGGGAGATGTGTCCTTGACTCTTTGACTAAGGTACGCTATTTTTGGGAGCGAAACTTTTTGTAAGGGGGGAGAATGTTATATCCTACTTTTTAATTAAGGGCAAAAGGGTCATTTGGGCTAATTAATTACTAAACCAAATTTGATTAGGAAAATTTTCCCTAAACCCTAATCAAATTCTATTTAAACAGTGCTTAGACACCTTTTCCCCACACTGTACGTACGGCCGCCCTTCTTCTTGAAAAAAAGATGCGATTTTCTCCTTCTTCAAGTCAAGGCCGCCTCTTTTAGGGAGGAGTACCACCATCCCGATAAACCCTTCAAACGTGTACCAATTACCAGGTAGGTGTCTCCTTAACATCCTTTGTATGAAAATGGTACAATCTTTAATTTCTTTATTAAAACGAGATCGTGCATTAGTATTTGTGATTGTATAGATGCTTGATTATTAGATTATATGTGTGCGAGATGAATTGTATATCTGTATGTATGATCGTATATGTATATATATGAAAGATGATATTTCGTATGAAGAACTTGAAAAAGATTGAATTTTTTTTGTATATACGAATGAAGGAATCGAAAGAAGAGGTGTTGGTAGCGGCAGCGTGGCCGGTGGTGGTGGGCTATGCCCACGTGCTGTTGAAATGAAGGAGTGGACCGAGAGGGGGCGGCTGAGGGTGGGGGCGCTGACTGGGGGTGCATTGGGGGATGAGGGTGTTGCGGTTTAGGCGGGGGCCTGCGTTGGAGGGATGGTGAGCCAGGGAGGGTGGGGTGAGGGAGAGGGGCATGGGGTGAGGGAGAGATGTCGAGCTGGGGGAGGGTTTCGTTGAGAATCAGGAAGGAAGTTGGAAACGAGAATAGCAAAGGAAAACAAGGAATTGGATGGAATCTGAAGGCTGAGAGTAAAAAGAAAAAGAAAAAGAAAAAAAAGTAAAAGATTAAGAAAAAGGAAAAAGAAAAGTGAATGAGGAAAGGGGAATCTGTGGGGAAGTCACGAAATCTGAGAGTAAGAGAAAATGAAAAAGGAAAAGGAAAATAAATAAAAAGGAAGAATTCCGTAAGTGATTTATGTGCATTCATGCGTCACGACATTGAATTAGGGTATGCGAGACATAAGTCGCATATCCGCTCTGTTCTGTTAAGGTATGCGAGACCTAAGTCGCATAGCTGTTCTATTCTGTTAGGATATGTGAGACCTAAGTCGCATATATGTTCCGTTAGGGTATGCGTGGCCTAAGTCGCATAACTGTTCCGTTAGGGTATGCAAAACTAAGTTGCATATCTAATCTGTTAAGGTATGTGACCTAAATCGCATATCTATTCTGTTCTGTTAGGATATGCGAGACCTAAGTCGCATATCTGTTCTGTTAGGATATGCGAGACCCAAGTCGCATATCCATTCTGTTCCGTTCCATTCCATTTTGTTAGGTCCCGGGATCATGCATTGCATGATAGGATGTATGTTTCCGAGAATATAGGTTATCATGCATCACGTATGTGACATTGCATTTCACGCTGATTTTGCATAATTATGTGGTTTGATTGTTTTAAGAAGTTATGACCATCATGTGTGTTTGTGAAAACATGGACAGTCTATTTTCGTATTACTGTACTTATATGTATTTCACGACTGTCCTAGCATGTATGATCTCACAGGGCCGATGCAGGCAGGGTACGTATTGAGTGACGTTTTATCGCTCACACCGTTCATTTTGTTTTCTTGCAGACGATTCAGGGTATGACTATATATGGGTTGGAGAGGACTCTGAATGGGAACATTGGGACACTTAGAGACTGATTGATGACTGATTATCAAGAATTGAAGAAGTTTTATTTTATTTACTAATTCATTTGAGGACTTAGCTTAGGAATTTCATTTTACACACTTTATGATGTCGTTTAGGGGATTTTGACTGGATGTTGACTATTTATGGGTTATGGATTTTTACTTTAGATTTAGGGTTTTGAATTGATTTAATTCGCTTCAGAAATCGAATACTCTGTCGTTTTGACAAATGCAGGGATTCGTACAGACGCCTTGTATATCTCTTAGCGGAATACGGCAGGCGTACCGGGTTGGGGCGCTACCGTCTTGGCCGCAGGTAAGGTGAGATTGATCTAAATCATTAATCAAGATATATTATATGCACATCCATGCAAAATTGGTTAAAAGTACTGCGGAAGAGTGGCTCATCTTGTATGAATATGTTTAAAAGAATGCACACGAACTATCTCAAATCTAGGGCTCATATGCTTTATCGGAGTTTGCTCTATGATATGTCAAAATCCAGTTTTCAAATTTAATCTACAAAGTCTTTTGTTGATTAATTTATTTTTCCAGATTTCTTTTTATGTTTGTTAAGGTTTAGCTCTTGAATCCAAGTTCAGAATTCTTGCTATATAGCGTAATGTCTTCTATATTTTGGGTTAGGTGATGCAGAATTCTTGCTATATAGCAGAATTCTTGCTATATAGCGTAATGTCTTCTATATTTTGGGTTAGGCAGTAGCCGCCGCCGTCTCCGGCTTTTTGCCGCCGCTGTTAAACACGGTGACTAGCGATTCTCCTTTTGTACTCCAGCGCATCATCCAAGCTATTCACTTTTTATCATCTCCCTCAATAGGGCGACTGCACCAACATTTTCTGCAGTTGTCGCCAGCCCTAATACAACTAAGGCTATCTCAATTTCGCCAAAGACAGCAACGCGCTACAAAGGTATCCCAATGGTCTCCTTTCTTGATTCGGAAATTGATGCACTCGCTGCTCCATACCGATACTCACTAGTTGGCACTTTTTGGTATGGTCGTCCACCGTTAAAAGTTATCCGTGAGGTTTTTGAGAAAATAGGTTTTCATCATGATCTTCGAATTACATTGATTGTTCAGGCACATATTTTGATGAATTTTAGCAATGAGGCCGACTATCTACGATGTTTTTATAGACGTTCTTGGCATATATCCGGGTGCCACATGCGGGTTACGAAGTGGACTGTTGATTTCGATCCCTCATCTGATGTCCCTATTGTCCCGGTTTGGATTGCCCTCCCAGTGTTACCCATACATCTTCATCACCGGGAGGCACTGTTTGAAATCATCCGCCCCATAGGACATCCAATCAAACTTGATATTGCAACCTCAGAAGGCCCGTGTCCATCTGTCGCTCGTGTGTGTGGAGATTGATGTTTCTCAAGAACTTCCACAGAAGATATATGTGCAAGCAAAAGGACGTTTGTTGCTGCAGACAATAGTTTATGAAGATTTACCGCTATTCTGCACTGCCTGTCGAAGACTGGGACATGCAACTGCTGCATGTTCCCCCGGCGAATTATCCGGTATACCTCCTCCGCCGCCTCCGCCTCCACCTCCACCGACTCGTCGGCCCAGGACAAGATGGACTCCGGTTAAGCGCAAGCCATCTGGGCATCCCACGTCACAAGATCAAGCTATCGCTGGGGATAATAATGATGGCCATAATGTGCAAGCGCCACTGTTAGATGAGCCAGCAAGGAACTCAAATGATCCTGGTATCACGGACCACAACACCTCTGTTCAAGTCCCCTTGCCGCAGAATCATGCTTCTGATGAACATACGCAAGAAGAGTTTTGTGATGTAACGGATCAACATGCAGCCACTGATATTACACAGCTGGATATTGGGCACTCATCAGATAATGATTTACCGGTTGATGCTACTGTAGAGGAAATCCCCATCGTGTCAGATGACGTTGCCCGCCGCATGCAGCTCATGCAATCGTCACCTGATGATGAGACCTTAATATGAGACTGGAAGGACAGGATGAAGAAGCTGCGTTCATCCCAGTGGTTCCACATCGTAAATGTAGGCCACGCAAGGATCTACCCCCCTTAATGCCATCAACCATTTTGACAAGTTGTGCATCTCATGCTATTCAGGGAAGTTCCTCTACCCCTCCTCAATGAATATATTAATATGGAATATTCGAGGCATGCGTGTCTCTCTACCACGTTTGTGTCACTTAATTAGCGAACATCGCTTGAATTTACTTGCTTTAATTGAACCCAAACATACCCCGTCATAGATAACTGGGTTTGGTTTGCGTCTTGGCTTCTCACAGTTTTATGCCTCGCAGTCAGAACATATGTGGTTTTTTTGGCGTGATAATGAGTTTCGTTTGCTTGCCACACAGGATCATGGTCAGGTGGTCCATTTTACATTGCAGTCACTTTCACTACAATACATTTTTGTGCTCTCGTTGATCTATGCAAAACATACGCCCTACCAGCGGCACGACTTATCAGCCACAGCGGATCCATGACAATTATCACCTGCAGCTTTTACACACTTTACTTCATTCTCATAGACTGGAAATTACTCATACTTATCGGGAGGCCAATATGTCAGCTCATTACTTAGCTCAGCATGCCATGCTTTGTCAGGAGACAGGCTATTTCAATAATCATAATCTCCCTGCATTGGTCCGTGCCTCAATTACTCTAGATCTTACTTCGGCCAACCTGTGCGTAGGCTGATGTTCAAGTCTTCCTTAATGGATTGGCGTATTTCGACTTATTCTACCCGTATCCCTATGGTTATGGGCAGACACGGTATGACTTGTCTCTCTTTGCTCCTCTGCCTTTCATATACCTCCTGCATAGCTAATACCTTCTTTATTTTCTCTGTATCTGTCTGGTGGCGCAAATATATTTTGCAACTGGATCGTGGTATCCGAGGTTGCCCAACATGCGTCTACCATCAGGATTGGCAGTTTCGCAACCTCTCTGCCTGTACTCTATTCGATGCAGGCCGGCTAGGTATGTTTTATATTTCTTCAACCTGCTGGATTTTCACCTGTCATTATCGGGCTATTCACATTTGTATTGTTCTTTTGATATATGACTTACATTGCCACACTGGTGGAACTCGCTGGCGGTTGAGATTACTCCCTCATGTATGTATCCTATGGTTTGGCGTATCATATGGTTCATTGACTGCAGAGAGTTCATTTCATTATGGACATGGAGCACGCCCCACTCGGCAAGCCACACTGTCTTTACATCCTTCACTCAACATGTCATGGCTAATACAAAGTTGTTGTTACCTTCTGCTGCACGTATACCAAATGGTTTGGCGTTTTTTTTTATATTTCTGCCGGCACATTAGTTTGTGCAGGCAGGCCTGGTATGATTGTCATCCGATTCTCCTCACTCTTTTCGTTCAGTATTATAGTTCTGCTTCACTCAGCCATCTATTTCTTTTGTGCATGGACGAGGACATGGATCGCACTTCTTTTCCTGACCATTCACATGATTTCCGCCTGGCCAACGGATCATCATCAAACGTGGATGCACACAAAGATTTTTGTTTTGTTATATTTATGTGTAATTCGATTTTCATATTCTTTCACTTTACACGATAGCGTCTATCAACACTCCATTTATATAAATATGTACGCTTTTTCCTTAGCCAAGGTTTTATCCACAAGGGTGGTTTTACTTGGCAAGGTTTTAATGTGGCATATCATATATAATATGGATGTTGATAATCATGTACTGCTACTATCGTCATCTTTTCATTTCCTGTAATAAGGTTTTCCTCCGCTATAAGTGAGGGTTTATGATAATAAAGATTTCCTTTCCAAATATATATATATATATATATATATATATATATTATTTGAAAGAGTAAGAGTTTTGAAAAAGAATATAAAGGATTGATCTATACTTGAAAAATGATGTAAGGAGGGCAGATATCACTGTATACATTGACCTATATATTGATCGATCAATGTGTACGTCAATCTCAAAAAGGACTACACAAATCGATCAATGTAGACCTTGTCAAAACTAAAAGCGCATAACTACCCATCGATTTCTATATAGATCAATCAATGTCTCATTTGAAGGTACATCGATATCTAAAATGGGTACATTGACCGTTTGATGTACACCGATCTCTAAAACATGATAGATCGATCGATCTCACTTTGCATATGTAAAAATATAACTATTGGACTTCGTTTTTCAAACCAAATCAACTCTAATCTACCCTAAACTCACATGGGAATTTACCTCCAACGTTTATAATATTAAACTCCTACTGTCCTTGTATATCTTCTAATACCTAATGCATACTTTGCATCTTTAAAATACGCATCGTTCAAAATTAGCATATCGTCTAAATAATGATTTGGACCTTAGCATCTAAAATCCTAACTTAAATATTATATCCTCTTCACAGAACTCTATCTTAAATATGTTGAGTGAGCTCATTTATGACGAAAGCAAATCGAATGGGCTAAATGCGAATCATTAGTGTAAAACGTCTGCAATAGAGAACTCTAGATTTAGTTCTGATAGAGTCCTTACACTTTTCATTGCAATCTAATACATGCCTTAAGTACTTTCTATGTATGTTACTTTAACATATTTCATTTCAAACACTTTCCACGCGTCTCTTGTGCCACTCTATCATATGCATTTTTCTAATCAATAAAAATCATAGCAAAGCTTATTTGTTCTCTCGATATCTCTCTCTTAATAATCTCAAGTGAAGAACATCTTCCATTTTTGATCTTTTCGACATGAATCCAAATTGATTTTTAAATACACTAGACTCATTGCGATGTCTTTTCTTAATTTCTCTAAAATTTGTACAATCTTGTAGATTTCCTTTGTACTTAAGTGCTTTTTCTCCACTGGTTCGGCAACTTACCGGTCTTTATAATATTGTTAAAAAGATCTGTGAGGCACATACCTTCTTTCTTTAGACATTTTCAAGCCTCAATAGAAATACCATCGGATCCAAGCGCTTACCATTTCTTTTTTCCTTTTCAAAGTATCCTCTGCCTCCAGCAATCGGATTATCCTGCTATATGTTTAGTTCACTTCAAAATTACATAACTCGCTCAATACAAGTTTCTCCCCTACTAATTCATTAGAAAATTTTCCAAAGTATATTCTTCATCTATTTTGTATTGTCATTTCATCTCCTATGATCTTGTTCGTCTTTGTTGCATTAATTTTGAGTCAAATCTCTTGTCTTTCTTTGTCTCATCTAACAATTTTACATCTTTCACATTCTTTTGTATCCAACCTCTTATAGGCGTCTTCAAACACCTTTGATTTGACTTCACTTATGACATGTTCAAGTTCTTTCTTAGCAAGTCTATATTTGTTTCTATTCATTTTATTCCTGCAATATTGAAATGCTTTACAACTAATTTTCTTGGGTTTTTTACTTTGTTTTACGCTTCTTCTTTCGACCACCAAGATTTCTCTTTGTAGGTGTTTGACCATTTGTCTCGCCAAGTAAATTTCTCGCTATTTTGTATCTTTACTACCACATCCTCGTACATATCATTTGCATCACCACTTGAATTTCTTAAGACTTTTCGTCCTAATACTTCATTTCTAAACTCTACTTGCATATCTTCCTTCAAGTTAAACTAGTTGATTTTAGGTTCTATCAGCTTTGTTTCCTCACTCTTCTATGTTGGATACGTACATCCAACACAACGAGATGTTGCATTGTTAAACTTTCTTCTGTGATCATCTTACATTCCTTACAAGCTCTTCTATCTATTCTACGAGACACGAAATAGTCTATTTTGTAACTTAGTCTACTTTTGAATTTAATCAAGTGTTCGTCTCTTTTTTAGGAAAATGTATTAGTCACTATAAGATTATACGCAGTTGCGAAATCCAAAATTAATCTTCCTTCATCTTCATTTTTCTAAAACCAAATTTACCATGTATCGTATTGTAATCCATATTGTCTTTGCTACATGTCTATTTAAATCTCCTTCTATAAAGATCTTCTCTCCTATTGAAATTTCAAGCACTACGTCTTTTATGTTTTTCCAAAATTCAACCTTTATAGCTTCTTCTAAGCCCACTTGAGGAGCATATATGCCCATAATATTGATTGTTTATTTACCAAGCACTAAATTAAAGGCTGTAATTCTATCTTTTTGCCTGATAACACATACTACTTTGTCTCTTAATAAACGATCTACAATAAACCCAGTTATATTTCTTGTTTTATTCTTTCATGCGTACCAAAGTTTAAATCCTGAATTGTCCAACATCCTATCTTTCTCACTTATCTACTATGTCTCTTGCAAACATAACATTTTAGTTTTCTTATCATCGTGTCGACTATCTCCATTCTATTTCGCTTAGAGTTTCAACTTTCTGTTTTTCTAGTCTAATACTCCTATCTAACCTATAATTTACTCTCTTGTTATCTAACTTACAGACTAAGAACTCTTTCTTATTTTTCATTGCATTCGTGTTTTTAGCAGATGCATTGACCTCAGCTCAATTATTGCTGCATTCGAAACATGCACCGGTGACCTTGCTTATTTGACACTAGATCACGAAGTCCTCTAAAGGTAGCAGTCCTTTTCAAGACAATTCATTTGTTATGTTACGTTCTTTATAGGTAACATACTAGAATTGATGCAATCTCTTGTCTTATTTATATCATCTTTCGTGATAATGTTTTGTACCCGCTATCAACCTAGCGCAACTCTCCTTCTTTACCTGGGTTTAAGACGGGCAAAACGAAACCTCTACTTGGCGGAATTATTTATAATTTTAAAGTAACAAGGATCAAATCATACATCATTTTACCATATATCTATATACCTTATTACACATATAGTAGGATATTTACCATTGAGTCCCTTTGCAGTTCCTTATCCTAAATATTTTTCATCCATATGTATGACATCCTACATTTACAACGTTGGTTAAGTTGCAGGACATGAAAATAGATTAATCCTTTTAAGAAAGTGCAGTCCATTTTGTATAGCCCATGAGCCAAATTGTACCATTCTTCTCTCATGTCTTTCTTCAAATCAAAACTCAGCTCTTACAAATTTTTTTTAAAAAAACAGATGTGTAACAACCGACAAGCGTGAAATTTTTTAGCAACTCAAATCTCTTGTTTTCTTATTCACTTGTTTGTCAATTTATAGGAAATATAAAGGAGTAATTTGTGCTAATCTACAGCTATAGAGATCAATATAGGATCCGTACAAATCCTATAACATCTTTAAATTTATGTACAAGATAAATTCAATGACTAGAATATATCTAATTAGATTGGATACCTACAATCATATCTAATCGGACGTAGACAACGCTTCAGTTCGTCTATGCTGATCTCGTTAGTGAGTTCAGGTCGGCCTGTAATTTAGTACACTACCGAGATAAAAACAGTAGGCAGGTCGACAGCTCGGGTTCATACTGGCAGTCTATCAGCTTAGGCGAGTTCTAACATCCCTCCTTAAGTCGGCGCGTGAAGATCTGTAACGTCTAACTTGGATAGTAAGAAATGAAACTCGTGAGTCCCAAGTGACATGGTAAGAATATCGGCAAAGTGATGTGTCGTAGAGACATGAAGAGGCTGGATTTGTACGTCCAAAATAGCATGCCAGTGAAAATGACAGTCAACATCAATATGTTTAGTTCGTCGTGAGCTACAGGATTGTGAGCAAGATGTAATTTTGACTAGCTATTAGTGAATAAAATAACAGGAGCTGAGTGAGGAATGCCAAGAAAATTAAGAAGGTCGAGCAACCACTTCAGCTCACAGGTTGTGTATGCCATAGCTCGATATTCAGCTTCGGTAGATGAACGGGAGACAGTGTGTTGCTTTTTAGTCTTTCAAGAAACGGGTACTGTGCCAAGTTTAAAATAAAACGAAAGAGATCGTCGAGTAAGGGGACAACTTGCCCAATTCAAGTCACAGTAGGCAGTCAGTTGGAGGTCATTGCAGGTCAAGAAAACCAGTCCTTGGCTCGGGCTGCCTTTGAGGTACCGAACAACCTGTAGAGCAGCATGCCAATGTCAAGACGAGGTGATTTCACAAACTGCACTAGCGTGTGGACAATATAAGAGAGCTCAGGTATAGTCACAGATAAATAAATCAAACGACCAACAAGGCGTCGATAGGACAGTGGATCTTCTAGAAAAGAGCTTGTGGACTAAGCCAACTGATGTTGTTGTTCTAAAGGTATAGAAGCAGGCTTTGATGCAAGCAAGCTACAATCTCCAATAATATCCAGAGCATACTTACGATGGGAAATAAAGATACCTACAACACTTCGAGCGACTTTAATTCCAAAAGAAATATTTTAAAGGATCAAGATCCTTCATATGAAAACATGTACTCAAATAAGTTTTAACAGCCTCCATTTGCTTAGAATCATTGCCGAGAAGGATAAGATCATCAACATAAATCAAAATGAAAAGAGAAATATTCACATGTGTATAGCTGAATAGAGAATAATACGAGTAGGACTGAACAAAACCATAAGAACGCAAAACAGAGGAAAGCTTTGCAAACCAACACCTAGGTGCTTGCATAAGACCGTACAAAGATTTACACAACCGACAGATAGTTCGTGGTGATGTTGCTGTGAAACCAGAAGGCAGTTTCATATAGACTTCTTCATCAAGGTCACCATGAAGAAATGTATTACGGACGTTCATTTGGCTGGTAGAAAACTGCCGAGCTGTGGCTAGAGCCAAGAGTACGCATACTGCGACCATATTGGCGGTGGGAGCAAAGGTTTCACTGTAGTCAAGTCCCTCGATCTGACGATTTCCATGGACAACCAACCTGGCTTTATACCGTTAGATACTTCCATACGAATGATGTTTGATCTTGTATACCCATTTACACTCGATAGCACGTTCCCAGGAGGTAGCTCCTCTAGAGTCCACGTTTGATTTTCCTCAAGAGCATCCAGTTCTTTGCGCATAGCAGCACGCCAGTGAGGGTCTCGTGCCGAGTCTGAGTAGGAAGCTGGTTCTGAGGTGGAGGAGATAGCTACAAGAAACATGCGATGTGCGGCAGAAAATCGATGATTACCAAGAAAGTTGATGATATATTAGGGAATACCTGAGGAAACAGTCGATGCAGGTGATGTGAGCAAAGGATTGGACTATACTGCATTCATGTCATAATCTGCCAATCTTGCCAGAAGTTTCTTTATGCGCTGTCCTCGGCCGAGCTGAGGTGAAGATGGTGAGAGAGGAGCTGGTGAGATTACCACAGATTGCAATGATCCTTCTTCTATGCTGAGGTCGTATGTTGGATTTTGTTCGGCCAAGCTGAGCTGGGGAGCTGAGCTCGGGTCAATTGAGGTCGGCTCAGATGAGGGAGAATATGTGTCTGGAAGTGCCGGTGGTGGATCAAGAGATGGATCAATGGGAGAGTTGTTTAGGAGCACCGGTTCAGGGGATGCTTGTGATGAAGTATGGGAAGATGTGTCAGCAAAGGGAAATGAAGTCTCGGTGAAGGTAATAATTTGAGAAAAAAAGAATTCCCAAGTTTTGAGATCATAACCCATCCAACCTTTCTTTCAACAGGGGTACCACCATAATACATTTACGACTGTGGGATTTGAATTTATCAATGTGGGTTTGATCATTGTGGACATAACACAGACTTCCAAAAACTCGAACATAGGTGTAACTTGGAGGTCGACCATACAGAAATTCATAGGGTGTCTTTCCTCCAAGTAAGGTAGATGGGGTACAGTTGATGAGATGAACCACGGTGAGGAAGGTTAGCTTGGAAGCAAATGGCTCGTGCCACATTCAATATGTGTCGATGTTTTTGTTCAACTTTTCCATTTTTTTGTGGGGTATATCGAATAGAGTTTTGATGTATCACACATTGGTCCACAAAGAAAGTGGTTAGTGGTAAAGATTCTGTTCCATTATCAGTTTGGAAAGTTTTAATCTGTCGGCCAAACTATGCCTTAACCATGGTGAAGAACTGCTTCACCAACGTTGGGACTCGGTCTTTGATTTTTAGCAAGTACACCCACACAGCTCGAGAATGATCATCCACAAAAGTTAAAAAAATAAGACGCACAACATGAAGTTTTATGTTGATAAGGACCCCATACATCACAATGAACAATATCAAAACACTGTTCATTAATGGTATCGCTGAAATCAAACAGTTTTCTAGTCTGTTTTGCTCAAAGGCAGACCTCACAACAAGTTATACTAGCCTCACTAAAGGAAGGTGTGATTTTATGTAACAAACGTAAGACTCGATGGGAAGGATGTCCCAACCGATTATGCCATAGGGAGACGTCGGACTCCTTCTCTATTTCATGCGTCCGGATGGTTTTTGCTCTTCCAAAAATGTACAGTCCTTCGATCACATCACTCGCTCCAATCCAAGTCTTGGTAGTCCGGTCCTGTATCACACAACCTTCGTTAGTAAACTTAACAACATAATCTTGATTGTTCAGCAACTATGAAACTGACAGCGAATTGCAAGTTAAGTTTAGAACAAAGAACACTTGGTCAAGCATCAGCTCTTCATTCAGCCGAGCTGACCCTTGGTGCTGGGTTTAGTTCTGATAGACCTTAAACTTTTCATTGCATTCTGGCACAAGTCTTAAGAACTTTCTATGTATATTACTTTAACATATTTCTTTTCAATCACTCTCTGCACGTCTCTCGTGTCACTCTATCATATGCCTTTTCAAGTCAATAAAAACCATATGCAAAGCTTCTTTGTTCTCTCGATATCTCTCTCTTAATTTTCTCTAGTGACGAACATCCTCCATTACTAATCTTTTCGGCACGAATCCAAATTGATATTTAGATACTCTAGTTTCATTGCAAAGTATTTTATCAATTTCTCTATAATTTGCACAATCTTGTATATCTCCTTTGTACTTAAGTGCTTTTTATCCACTAGTCAGGGAACTTACCAGTCTTTATAATAGAGTTAAAAAGATTTGTGAGCCACATACCTTCTTTGTTTAGACATTTCCAAGCCTCAATAGAAATATCACGGATCCAAGCTTTTTACCATTTCTTTTATCCTTTTCAAAGTATCTTCTGCCTCTGGCAATCGGATTCTCCTACTATATGTAGGATCTGCAAGGCACCACTAGAAGGGGGGGGGGTTGAATAGATGGTGCGGAAAGTGTGCTTTTTTAAAATTTCTTTAAACTTGAACAATTCAAGTTCTGAAAACAGATTCTGTTTTCAGGACCAGTTTTAAAACGTTTTAAAAACTAGGTTAGAGGTCTCCAAAAATTATGAAATTTTGAGAGAACTTAGCCTCAGATGCTATGAGGGTCCCCTAAAAATTTCAAATCAAAATTCAACCTTTAATGCCTTCAAAAACCGTTGGTACTCAGATTGTGCAAATCTGCCAGAAACGGTAGATGGTTTCGCAAAATTAATTCCTATTTGTGTGAACGTCCAAATGCTCTGAAAACTTGACCAATAACTCCTTATATATTATATTTAAATGGGTTGAAACAGTTTTGGAAAATTCTTTTGGGAAGTAGGTCAAATACAATAAAAGTCTCAACCATTGCAAGTCTGAAAATCAGACTGCACTAGTCTCAAAACTTTTGATGTTTAGTTGACTTATACTTGTCCAAAAGGGTTGAAACTTGTGCCACATTAACCCTAGAACATGTAAGTATGTTTCTGGAAATTTTCGTAATTTTTGAAAATTGTTTACTATTTTTACAGATACGAACAAGAAGGATAAACAGTGCAGTAACTGAAACGTAAATGCAGAAAGTAAATGGCACCAAAAATTTTATACTGGTTCGGTTATAAACAACCTACTCCAGTCTTCAAGGAACACCTTTCTTGGTTCACACTAATCACACACACGCAGTACACCTTACCGCAGGGTTGATAGAGTTACACCTAACTCCAACCATTTACAAACCTTGTATGGTAAGTACAATCCTCACAAACACCACCACCTTGCTAGGATGAAGATTGATCACACCTTGATCAATCTTTTACAAAGATATATGAATGGTGGTTTTTCTCAAGCATATTCAAGATTGAAAGATATGAAAAACAATAGGCTTTTACAAGAAAAGAGAAAGAAAGAAGATGTAGGAGAAGAAGAGCTTGACTATTTTGATTTCTTTGAATTGCAATGCTTGTTGTTTTTGTTTGCTCTCTTCTTTTCCTTTTAATTCTGCAGGCCGTCCTCCTTAGTTGACTCCCCCTCTTGAAAACTATCTTTTAAGTCCTTGAGAGAGAGTAAGACATCATTGTAACAAGGCCTTGCTTACTTGGCATCCTCCTATTAGATCATCATTTAGTCTTCGCTTACTTGGCACCTCCTTATTGGCACAACGTTGTCATCATGATGACATGGAAAAAATCTGAGATATACACTTTAACATGTGCCAAAAATCAATCACAAAATCATTCCATAAAACAAGAATTACATCATAAATTGCAAGACCAAAAAAATCCTTCCATATTCATGCCAAAAAAATCGGCCATAACAATCTTGCCATGCTGAATTTTTCAGCATGTGCATCATGGGGATAAAGTTCAAATCATTGCCATTTTTCTTTGAATTTTTATCATAAAACTTAATCAACAACTTATGGTAGGTATTGCTACCAATTAAGAAATGAACTTAGACATGTTTTGGCACTTAAATTCGGCCATCAAGATTGAACACATGCTGAAAAATTTTCAGCATGTGTGATATGTAAAATATCACCATTTATTTATTTAAATTATATTCAACACCTTTCCATTTCTTCTTCCTATTAATCACATAATAAAAGATGACAAAATATGTCACATTGAATAGCAAATTTCGGCCAGCTCAAGTTTAGTATGCTGAAATTTTCAGCATGTGACATAAGAGAGATATATGTTGAATTCTTACCATTTGTAGCTTTTCTCTTCAATTCACCAACAATGTATGATTGATCCATGACCAATCAATATGCCAACAAAGCTCCACAAGTGCTCCAAATCAGCTCTATGTGACGTTATATGATATGTATACATGTGCTGAAATTTAATTTTGTTAACTTTGTAAAATAATGCACATTTAATAATACACACATGTAATATTCCAATCAGCCCTTAATTTAATTTTCTAGAACACTTTAAGATGTATATCATATGTAAAAAGTGTCTAGATACATGTCACATGATGTACAAGAAAAACGTTCCATGTTATGTGCGTAGAAAACCGAATTTTCGATATTTATCGATTACCCGATTTTTCTCTAATTTAAATTCCAACTTTTGCACATGTTATATATATTATGTTATACATAATATATATATATATATATATATATATATAATATATACTTTAAATCTCAGCACTTGGCTGGTTTAAAGTGGTACCATTAGCATGTGACAAAATTAAACTTGGAATCTTCACATTTTGGCCTTAATGTGGGGTGATTTGTGTGTGCCAACATGGAAAGTATTTTCGGTTGAATTTTCTGTCATGTGCACGAAATTTTCATCCATTTTTGAGGGATAGGTGGCCATTTATTTATGGCAAGTACGTGACACGTTGGCGAAGTTTCGGTATTCGCCCGATACGACAAATTTCGGTTTAGAACCTTTTATCGTGTCGTATTTAATTTGTCATCACCATATCTTATATCATATGATATAAGACCTGAATATACTCATAAATATGAGTTAAGTATAGTGGTGTGACGTTAACGTACGTACATAAAATGTATAACGTGTCGGTAGTACATTGGAATACATGTGTATGTGCCTTTTTCAAAAAATCTGAAAATATATATTTTTATATGTATATGTGGCGTGTATAATAAATATGGGGAGGAGGAGAAAACTTTCCTTCCTTAGCCTTGTTGCCTTTGTGCCTTTTCCAAATGAAGCTTCCTTTAATGAACTACTTAGTTTATTAAACTAAGTACTTCACTTAATGAACTAGTTTAGTTCATTAATGGTGGCACCTGAAAATAGTATAAACACAACAAATGTTCGCCATATGATGTAAGCTTTAATGCTTCATGGCTCGTTAGTACGGCAACATAATATATAAGCTAAATAAAGCAAGTAATGGCAAGTTATCATGCATACATGTACACATCTATGTATGTATACGTTTATACATATATATATGCATTCAAATTGCTTATTTTGAAATCACTCAAACCCTCTTATCTCTACAATCTCCCCCTTTTGATGATTTTCAAAATAACTTGTGTACATGATTTAAATGCTATCTCTCCCCCTTGAACCATGCACAAATTTGAAATTTGAATTTCGAATTTCAAATCCGGCTCCCCCTTGATTTGTTGAATTAAGATCAATCAGTGTCTCTCTCCCCCTTAAATCATGCTTTTCTCTCCCCTTTTATTTTGGAAAGTAAATCAAAAGATGCCTGTCAAAAAGGAATGTAAAGCAAATAATGTCAAATCAAATCATATCAACGGGAATCATGCCTAATTTTGAGCGAAGAGATTCATATGTGGCTTGATTTAAGGCCTTTGTAAATATATCCGCTACTTGTGATTCTGTGCGTACGTGATCTATGACAATATTACCATTGTTAACATGATCACGAAGAAAGTGATAGCGAACTTCTATATGCTTAGCCTTAGAGTGTAATACGGGGTTCTTAGACAAATTTATTGCACTCATACTATCACAATATATAGGAATTTTATTTACGGTAATTCCAAAGTCCGAAAGTTGTTGTTTTATCCACAACAACTGTGTGCAACAAAGGCTAAGAGCCATGTACTCCGCCTCAGTAGTGGACAAGGCAACACTTGCTTGCTTTTTGGAAAACCATGAAATAAGGGAATTTCCTATAAATTGGCAGGTTTCGCTCGTGCTTTTTCTATCTATTTTGCAGCCACCATAATCTGCATCAATGTAAGCATGTAAGTCAAATGTAGAATCCTTATCGTACCAAATACCTAAGTTGGGCGTGTGCTTAATATAACGGAATATTCTTTTTACCGCATTTAAGTGTGACACCTTAGGTTGGTTTTGAAAACGAGCACACATGCATACGCTAAACATGATGTCAGGCCTACTAGCAGTTAAATATAGCAAAGAACCTATCTTAGATCTATATAATCCATTATCAACGTCTTTACCATGTTCGTCTTTGTCTAATTTAGTAGTGACACTCATAGGGGTTGGGGATGGTGTCAAATTTTCAAAATTAAACTTTTTGATCATGTCATTAACATATTTTGCTTGGCTTATATGAATTCCTTTACTCATTTGCTTAATTTGCAAGCCAAGAAAATAATTAAGTTCACCAACCATAGACATTTCAAATTCAGATTTCATGCAATTTTCAAAATCTTTAACAAGTCTATGTCAGGTAGAGCCAAAAATAATGTCATCTACGTAGATTTGAATAATAAGTAAATCTGATTTTTCTTGTTTCAAAAATAGTGTACTATCTATAGTACCACGTTTAAAATTATTTTCTAAAAGGAAAGTAGCAAAACGATCATACCATGCTCTCGGTGCTTGCTTTAGGCCATATAGTGCCTTCTTTAGTTTGTACACATGATCTGGATGTTTCAAATCTTCAAAACCGGGTGGTTGCTTCACGTATACTTCTTCTTGTATAAATCCGTTTAGGAAAGCACTTTTTACATCCATTTGATATAATTTAAAATCTTTCATGCAAGCAATAGCAAGTAATAGTCGTATAGCTTCTAGACGTGCTACGGGTGCGAATGTTTCATCATAGTCAATTCCTTCTTCTTGATTATATCCTTGTGCAACAAGTCTCGCTTTATTTCTAACAACCTTTCCTTCTTCATTCATTTTATTCCTAAATACCCACTTTGTGCCTATAATAGTCTTATCTTGTGGTCGTGGCACTAAATCTCATACATCATTTCTAACGAATTGATTAAGTTCGTCATGCATAGCATCAATCCAAGATGAATCACTCAAAGCATCATGCACATTTTTGGGCTCAATTTCAGAAATCATAGCATGAAATTCATTTATTTCATCCGAAGTGATTCTTCTACGTGGTCGCACACCGTGAGTGAGGTCGCCTATGATGAGATCATGTGGGTGATCTCTATGCCATCTTGGTTGATTATTTTCTAAGTTATCATGCATTTCTATATGATCATGCATTTCTAGTGTCTCATTCATATCATGCTATCAAAAGAATCATTATCTTCATTCACAACGGGTTTCAATTCAAAATCATCTTCATATTCCTTATCTTTGTCAATCTCACCAAATTCATTGAATTTAACATGAATAGATTCTATAATTTGTCTAGTGAGAGGATCATAACATCTATATGCCTTTGAATTTATAGAATATCCAACAAAAATGCACTCAATTGATTTGGATTCAAATTTATCTAAATTATCTTTTGTATTCAAGACAAAACATTTGCATCCAAACACACGAAAATAGTCAATCTTAGGCATGCGATCATTCAAAATCTCATAAGGCGTCTTGTTTATTTTCTTTCTTATAGATAGGCGATTTACAATATATCATGCACAATTTACGGCTTCCGCCCATAGAAATCTAGGCAATTTATTTTCGCAAAGCATAGTTCTAGCGATTTCTTGTAATGTACGATTCTTTCTTTCTACTACTCCATTTAGTTGTGGAGTTCTAGGTGGCGAAAACTCATGTTTAATTCCTTTTTCTTCACAAAACGAAATCATCTCTTTGTTTTTAAACTCACCGCCTCTATCGCTTCTTATCCTTTTCACATTTACACCGTATTGATTTTCAAGTTGTTTAATTAATTTAGCAATCTCAACGGCGCTATCATCCTTATGTGCAAGAAATAAAGTCCAAGTGTAACGAGAAAAGTCATCAACAATTACGCATGCATAGTGACGCCCACCAAGGCTTGTAGTGCGACTAGGACCAAACAAATCGATATGCAATAGTTCTAATATTGTAGTCGTGCTTATTTCATTTTTCGGCTTAAGTGACTCACGTGTTTGTTTGCCTTTTATGAAAGATTCACACAACTGAAAGTTGTCTAAATCAAGCGTAGGCAATCCCCGTACTAGGTTCTTTTGTTGAAGTTTTTCTAATGTGGAAATGCCAATGTGTCCTAAACGTCTATGCCATAGATTCACATTGGGTTCATTTGACATAAAACACTTAACTTTATCGTCTACTACATCATCCATAGATAGCGTAAAAATATTGCCTTCTCGTTTTCCTTTTAAAACGGTTTCTCCGTTTTTATTTATTATGTTGCAATAATGGTGAGTAAAACACACATTAAAACCATTGTCAACAAATTGAGAATTGCTAAGAAGATTGTATGATAAGTTGCTTACCAAAAATACGTTGGAGATTTGGAGTGTGTTTGGATTACCAATCGTACCTTTTCCAAAGATCATGCCTTCATTGTTGTCTCCAAAGGTTACGGATCCGCCTTTTGTGACCTTCTTTAATTTGGAGAACAAGCTCGGGTCACCCGTCATGTGCCTCGAGCAACCACTGTCAAGGAACCACTTTATTGATGTGTCTTTCGAAGTGTGGTCTCCCTGCAATGTGAAAAGGTGATTTAGGTACCCATTTAATTTTGGGTCCTTTCGAGTTAGTTAATCACCTTTTGGTAAAGGTACCTTTCGGTACCCATACTTGGGTGATCCTTTTCAGTCTATCAAATGGCAAGAATGTAGATGAAGGTGCAATATAATAGACATGTGGTGCATGCACTTTGGGCCTTTGCCCAAGGACTCCTCTATACTTATTGAATGAAGGACGCTTTTGATATGTCCTTGTGTGTGTGTGCGTAGTGCGTGGATGATATGTATTTCGTGTATGCATTGTTCTTCTCTTTTCATATCTATATGGTACAACGTTATATTTGACATGATATGAAGAAGTGGGGCGTGAGGAAGGGGGCACTTTTTGCGTCATCTTAGACGCCACTTGCGGCTTAGGGGTGTCTACTTTCTTAGACACAACAAACTTGGTTGGTTTGATTGATACTTCATTAGTATCAACGTATC
>AP025058.1:16588747-16667146 GCA_036186865.1 Eustoma russellianum | reverse complement strand
GTTTGATTGATACTTCATTAGTATCAACGTATCCCAGTCCAGTTTTTGTCGCTGTCATGCTTTTGTGATAATATGATACGATGTAGCATGTTGGACCCTGTGTCAAACTGTTTCATCATTTTCTCTAAATCGGTATTCCTTGATTTCAAATTTGAAATCTCGGATTTCATTTCATTATTTTGCATGGTTAATGATGAAATCTCTGCTTTTAATGTAGTAATGACACATGATGACTCTTTCTTTGAATCGCTTAATTGAGCGACAAGATTCTCGTTAGAAGATTCTAACAGTTTCTTGTCTTCAATTAATCGTTTCTTTTCTTTAGCGAGAGTCTTAGTGAATTTATGCAATTCTAGATACTGACTAAAAAGATCATCATAGGAAGGTTCAGAGTCAGAGTCAGAGTCAGAATCAGATGACACCTCATTACATGCTTTGGAGGCAAAGCATACTTGTGCGGTCTCCTCTTCAGTCTCAATTTCAGAATCTGATGAATCACTCCAGGTGGCGGCCTTTAGAGCACGCTTCCTTTGTTTGGGTTCTGAGACGAGTCTATTTTTGGTCCGCTCCTTGTCAGGGTATTTAGTATTTTGCTTTTCTTTATTGGGGCAGTCATATAATAAGTGTCCGAGTTTGCCACATTCATAACATTTAACGTCTTTATCATTTGACTTGTTTTTATTTCTCTTAGTTGTAGTGCCCTTGTTTTTGTTTCTAAATGACCTTCTCATCGATTTTCTTAGTCCTTTAGCCAATAGAATTAGGTCATCATTTTCCGATTCGGAATCACTATCATCTACGTGATCGGGGGGAGGGGAGACGTATTCATTTGATTTAAAAGCAATATCTTTACCTTGTTTAGATGATTCGGATTTCCGTATGATGAGTTTATTTTCATAAACTTTAAGTGATCCGATTAGTTCTTCCATCTTTATTGATTTAGTTTCCTTGCTCTCTTCTATTGCGGTCACTTTTGGGTCCCATTCAGAAGGAAGGCTTCGTAGGACTTTCTGTACCTTTTCCTGCGTAGTAAAAGCCTTACCAAGAGACTCAAGAGAGTTGTAGATGTTAGTCAAACGAAGATCCATATCTACAATAGACTCATTGGGCAATAATTTAAACGACTCAAGTGTAGACATGAGCATGTTAATTTTTGACTCTTTTACTTGACTCGTGCCTTCGTGTTTCATTTCTAGAATCCTCCACATTTCTTGTGCACTCGAACAGTTTGACACATAACTAGACTCACTCTTACATAATCCGTTTAAAAGCAATTGCATAGCCCTAGCATTCATACTAAGTTTCTTTTTGTCATCACTCGTATATTCTTGTCTAGTTTTAATAACCTCTAAAGTGACTTCGTCTACGGTGGATACATTAGATGGGACATAAGGATCATCTTCAATGATTGGCCAAAGATCTATATCTACAGCCATAAGAAAAAGCTTCATCCAAAGTTTCCACTTAATAAACGACTCACCGTCAAAAAGTGGAGGCCTTTGGCTCGACATACCTTCTTGCTCGGTTCTGAGATTTGTGGATGCCATGTCACTGAATCGTTGGATTCCTTGAAGTGAGTGTTCCTGCATTCTGATACCACTTGTAGGATCTGCAAGGCACCACTAGAAGGGGGGTTGAATAGATGGTGCGGAAAGTGTGCTTTTTTAAAAAATTTTTGAACTTGAACAATTCAAGTTCTGAAAACAGATTCTGTTTTCAGGACCAGTTTTAAAACGTTTTTAAAACTAGGTTAGAGGTCTCAAAAAATTATGCAATTTTGAGAGAACTTAGCCTCAGATGTTATGAGGGTCCCCTAAAAATTTCAAATCAAAATTCAACCTTTAACCCCTTCAAAAACCGTTGGTACTCAGATTGTGCAAATCTGCCAGAAACGGTAGATGGTTTTGAAAAATTAATTCCTATTTGTGTGAACGTCCAAATGCTCTGAAAATTTGACCAATAACTCCTTATATATTATATTTAAATGGGTAGAAATATTTTTGGAAAATTCTGTTGGGAAGTAGGTCAAATACAATCAAAGTCTCAACCTTTGCAATTCTGAAAATCAGACTGCACTAGTCTCAGAACTTTTGATGTTTAACTGACTTATACTTGTATAAAAGGGTTGAAACTTGTGCCAAATTAACCCTAGACGTGTAAGTATGTTTCTGGAAATTTTCGTAATTTTTGAAAATCGTTTACTATTTTTACGGATGCGAACAAGAAGGATAAACAGTGCAGTAACTGAAACGTAAATGCAGAAAGTAAATGGCACCAAGAATTTTATACTGGCTCGGTTATAAACAACCTACTCCAGTCTTCAAGGAACACCTTCCTTGGTTCACACTAATCACACACACGCAGTACACCTTACCGCAGGGTTGATAGAGTTACACCTAACTCCAACCCTTTACAAACCTTGTATTGTAAGTACAATCCTCACGAACACCACCACCTTGCTAGGATGAAGATTGATCGCACCTTGATCAATCTTTTACAAAGATATATGAATGGTGGTTTTTCTCAAGCCTATTCAAGATTGAAAGATATGAAAAACAATAGGCTTTTACAAGAAAAGAGAAAGAAAGAAGATGTAGGAGAAGAAGAGCTTGGCTATTTTGATCTCTTTGAATTGCAATGCTTGTAGTTTTTGTTTGCTCTCTTCTTTTCCTTTTAATGCTGCAGGCCGTCCTCCTTAGTTGACTCCCCCTCTTGAAAATTATCTTTTAAGTCCTTGAGAGAGTGTAAGACATCATTGTGACAAGGCCTTGCTTACTTGGCATCCTCCTATTAGATCATCATTTAGTCTTCGCTTACTTTGCACCTCCTTATTGGCTCAACGTTGTCATCATGATGACATGGAAAATATCTGAGATATACACTTTAACATGTGTCAAAAATCAATCACAAAATCATTCCATAAAACAAGAATTACATCATAAATTGCAAGACCAAAAAAATCCTTCCATATTCATGCCAAAAAATCGGCCATAACAATCTTGCCATGCTGAATTTTTCAACATGTGCATCATGGGGATAAAGTTCAAATCATTGCCATTTTTCTTTGAATTTTTATCATAAAAATGAATCAACAACTTATGGTAGGTATTGCTACCAATTAAGAAATGAACTTAGACATGTTTTGGCACTTAAATTCGGCCATCAAGATTGAACACATGCTGAAAAATTTTCAGCATGTGTGATATGTAAAATATCACCATTTATTTATTTAAATTATATTCAACACCTTTCTATTTCTTCTTCCAATTAATCACATAATAAAAGATGACAAAATATGTCAAATTGAATAGCAAATTTCGGCCAGCTCAAGTTTAGTATGCTGAAATTTTCAGCATGTGACATAAGAGAGATATATGTTGAATTCTTACCATTTGTAGCTTTTCTCTTCAATTCACCAACAATGTATGATTGATCCTTGACCAATCAATATGCCAACAAAGCTCCACAAGCGCTCCAAATCAGCTGTATGTGACGTTATATGATATGTATACATGTGCTGAAATTTATTTTTGTTAACTTTGTAAAATAATGCACATTTAATAATACACACATGTAATATTCCAATCATCCCTTAATTTAATTTTCTAGAACACTTTAAGATGTATATCATATGTAAAAAGTGTCTAGATACGTGTCACATGATGTACAAGAAAAACGTTCCATGTTATGTGCGTAGAAAACCGAATTTTCGATATTTATCGATTTCCCGATTTTTTTCTAATTTAAATTCCAAATTTTGCACATGTTATATATATTATGTTATGCATAATATATATATATATATATATATATATATATAATATATACTTTAAATCTCAGCACTTGGCTGGTTTAAAGTGGTACCATTAGCATGTGACAAAATTAAACTTGGAATCTTCACATTTTGGCCTTAATGTGGGGTGATTTGTGTGTGCCAACATGGAAAGTATTTTCGGCTGAATTTTCTTTCATGTGCACGAAATTTTCATCCATTTTTGAGGTATAGGGGCTGGCCATTTATTTATGGAAAGTACATGACACGTTGGCGATGTTTCGGTATTCGTCCGATACGACAAATTTCGGTTTAGAACTTTTTATCGTGTCGTATTTAATTTGTCATCACCATATCTTATATCATATGATATAAGACCTGAATATAATCATAAATATGAGTTAAGTATAGTGGTGTGACGTTAACGTATGTACATAAAATGTATAACGTATCGGTAGTACGTTGGAATACATGTGTATGTGCCTTTTTCAAAAAATCTGAAAATATATATTTTTATATGTATATGTGGCGTGTATAATAAAGATGGAGAGGAGGAGAAAACTTTCCTTCCTTAGCCTTGTTGCCTTTGTGCCTTTTCCAAATGAAGCTTCCTTTCATGAACTACTTAGTTTATTAAACTAAGTACTTCACTTAATGAACTAGTTTAGTTCATTAATGGTGGCACCTGAAAATAGTATAAACACAACAAATGTTTGCCATATGATGTAAGCTTTAATGCTTCATGGCTCGTTAGTACGGCAACATAATATATAGGCTAAATAAAGCAAGTAATGGCAAGTTATCATGCATACATGTACACATCTATGTATGTATACGTTTACACATATATATATGCATTCAAATTGCTTATTTTGAAATCACTCAAACCCTCTTATCTCTACACTATATGTTTAATTCACTTCAAAGTACATAACTCACTCAATACAGGTTCCTCCCCTACCGATTCATTAAAAAATTTCCAAAGTATATTCTTCATCTATTTTGTGTTGTCATTCAGATCTCTTGTCTTTCTTTGTCTTACATCTCTTTCACATTCTTTTGCATCCAACCTCATATAGATGTCTTCAAACGCTTTTGATTTGGCTTCACTTACGACATGTTTAAGTTCTTTCTTACCAAGTCTATAATTGTTTCTATTCATTTTATTCCTACAGCATTGAACTGCTTTACAACTAGTTTTCCTGGTATTTTACTTTGTTTTACGCTTCTTCTTCCCAGCACCAAGATTTCTTATTTGCAGGTTTTCGACCTTTTGCTCGCCAAGTAAGTTTTTCGCTATTTTTATCTTTACTACCACATCGTTTACATCACTCCTTGAATTTCTTAAGACTTTTCGCTCTAATACTTTATTTCTAAACTCTCCTTGCTTATCTTTCTTCAAGTTACACCATTTTATTTTAGGTTCTATACGCCTTTGTTTCCTCAATCTTTTTTTTTGGATACGTACATGCAACACTACAAGATGGTGTTGCATTGTTAAATATTCTTCTGTGAGCAGCTTATATTCCTTATAAGATCTTCTATCTCTTCTACGAGACACAAAATAGTCTATTTTGTAACTTACTTGGTCTACTTTTGAATATAATCAAGTGTTCATCTCTTTTTTAGGAAAATATATTAGTCACTATAAGATTATGCATAGTTGCAAAATCCAAAATTGATCTTCCTTCATTTTGATGTTTCTAAAATCAAAACCAGCATGTATCTCATTGTAATACGTATTATCTTTACCTCAATTTAGATCTCCTCATATAAAGATCTTCTCACCTATTAGAATTTCAAGTACTACGTCTTTTATTTTTCGAAAATTCAATATTTATAGCTTCTTCAAAACCCACATGAGGAGCATCTACGCCAATAATATTGATTGTTTATTTACCAAGCACTAAATTAAAGATTGTAATTCTATCTCATTTTCTGATGACATATACTACTTTGTCTCTTAATAAGCGATCTGCAATAAACCCAATTCTACTTCTTGTTTTTTCTTTCATGTGTGCCAAATTTTAAATCCTGAATTGTCCAACATTCTATCTTTCTCACTTATCTACTGTCTCTTGCAAACATAACATTTTACTTTTCTTATCATAGTGTCAACTATCTCCATTGTATTTCGATTAGAGTTTCATTTTTTTTTATTTTTCTAGTCTAATACTCCTATCTAACCTATTAAATTTTTTCTTGTTATCTAACTTATAGACTAAGAACTCTTTCTTATTTTTCATAGCATCCATGTTTTCTAAGAGTTGCATTGACCCTATCTTAATTATCGTGGCGTTCGGATTATACGTCGATGACCTTGCTTATTTGACACTACATCCAAGTCCTCTATAGGCAACGGTCCTTGTCAAGACAATGCATTTGTTATGTTACGTTCTTCGTAGATGACATCCTAGAATGTACACAATTTCTTGTCTGGTTCATATCATGTTTAGTTACAATGTTTTATACCAACTATCAAAATAACGCAATTCTTCTTCTTTACCCAGGTTTGAGACCGACAAGACGGAACCTCTGCCCGACGGAATTATTTATAATTTTATATTAACAAGGAATAAATCGTACATCATTGTACCATATATCTATATACGTCATTACGCATATAGTACGATATTTACCATTGAGTCTCTTTGCAGTTCCTTATTATAAAGATTTGTCATCCATATGTATGACATGGTATAGGGACACTTTAGAGTATATTTAGGGACATAGATAGTCGTAGACACTATCTATGCTTTCTACTTGGTTGTGTATATTATACCGTTGTTTTACATTACATGTACATATACACGTGATGTGTATTTTAATAGCGAAAGTCTTTTCTTTGCATTTCTTGAATTTCCTCACTAACACACTGGCACAACATATCTCTATTATTATCTCATTTTTGCAGGTATATATAGAGCCGGAGGTCTCACTGGAAGCAGACAAGGGATAGAGGTATTGTCTGCCTACCACTTACCCTCCCCAGACCCTAACGACAGCTTTTGATTTCGTTGGGATATACTGGGTCCGGATGGATGATGATGATGTATGACATGGTATATTTACAACGGTGGTTATGTTGCGGGACATGAGAATAGATTAATCCTTTTAAGAAAGTGCAGTCCACTTTGTATAGACCATGAGCCAAATTGTACCATTCTTCTCTCATGTCTTTCTTCAAATCAAAATTCAGCCCTTACATGCTTTTTTTTTAAAAGATGGCATTCGGTCTGCTAATTTAAAAATGATATGTTAAATGCAAAGATGCCATTCTTAGAATGTACGTTTCGCTGTCTTTTTGTTTTTCAGAAAACAAAGCCTCGTTCAGGGGTTTTCTGTTTCAACCAATGGTTAAACTGGGTCGTTCTGAGTCTACTCGAAAATACTCTATTGCATGAACATAACTGGCCTAGTAGACGGTCCATCAGTTTGACCGGTCTGAGTATTAAACCGGGCCGATTATAATAGCTACGATGCTAACCTATGGTAAAATAGCTTTATTAAAACGCATAAAACTTTGAATTGACCATTTTGCTTTGTTTTAAAGCATGTTGCAGAAGCATCCATCCAGAGCTTAACTCGTCCTCGGACAAGTGGATATTTACTAGGGAGAATTTGGATTAACAACAACTCAAATTTTAAAATAAACAAGGACCATGTAATTTGTAGGTCTGTATATATTAGTGCATATATATTGGGATGCTTAAACAAAACAAAGGAGTGATAACGTGAGTCCTGCAGAAGCCTAAGACAATAACTGTTAACATATAGAGTTGTAGCTCAGCAACAACTTATAACATTGCATGGAATTCAAGGCTGGCATAGCACTAAAACTTTCACAAACAAAAACAGCAGAATTGAAATAAAACACCATGGGAAAACTCCTTCCCAAGAAAAAGATAGGAACTTTCAATTGTTATAATAGTTTTTAAAGGTAATGGAATGAAGAATGGATGTTTGAGATCAAAAATGAAGGTTAAATGGTGTTGGAATAAGCAAAAATAGCTTGACTCATGACTTGGATCGATCCATGTATCAAATGGATAGATCTATGTGGCTTGAAAATGAAGTTGAGTATTCAGCCGGACATAGATCGATGACATCGATCGATCGATATACATAGATCAATCACATCGATCGATCGATGTGTCCTGGGTGCAGAGTTGAAACTTTCTGTCCAACATAGATCGATCACATAGATCGATCGAAGTGACTTCTATTGATCGATGTGACAGATCGATGTTGGACAGAATGGAATTGGAACTTACTGTGAGACATCGATCGATCGATGTCCTGACAGAGGTGACTTTTCGTGAAAATTCACATCTTTTGCACCAAGAGACTTGCCCAATCGCCATGCAACTACCTCTAACGACTTCTTGAAATTTGAGAGCCTATAAATAGGCTATTATAACCCATTAGAAGTATCATCTTGCAATCTATAATATACAAGCATTCCATTTTCTTCTTCCTGCACTAATACACTTTTGTTTTCAGAAAGTTCATAGTTTCTCAATTCTATTTGCTGAGGATTAGAGATTGTTGGCTGTTGTATCCTAAGAGGAAGTTTGCCTATAACCCTGCAACATCAAGTGGGGGCAAATATTCCTTACGGAAAGTGGGTATACACGCCTCAAGCCAAGTTCTTTCGTTGTTCTTGCTTTCTTGTTCGTTGTCTTGTCTCCTACATTTCATAACAATCGTAAGGAATATTTAAGATGGATTCAAAGACATTCTTGAACCAAGAGAGCATGAAGCTTGATCGTTTCGATGGCACAAACTATCTCCACTGGAAGGACAAGATGTTGTTCCTCCTGACTACGCTTCAGATTGGGTATTGTCTCGACCCAAATCTGAAGGATCTGCCAACCCCAAAAGAAGAGGGGACTCCGAGGAGGTCAAGGCTGCTTGTAGGAAGAGACATGAGGATAACATTCTTTGCCGAGGGCATATCCTCAACAACTTGTCAGATCGTATCTACGATCTGTTCACATCAACGTCATCACCGAAGGAGATATGGAACGCCTTGGAGTTCAAGTACAACAATGAAAAACAAGGTGCAGACAAATTCCAGGTGATGAAGCATTTTAATTTTAAGATGGTTGAAAATATTTCAATCATGGACCAAGTGCACGAGTTGCAGGTCATTGTGTCCAAACTGAAAGAGTTGGGTGTAGAAGTTTCTGAGGCATTACAAGTAGGAGGGATCATTGGTAAGCTTCCCCCTAGTTTGAATGACTACAGGAAGAAATTACTACACTAAACCGAATCCTTTTCCCTTGAACAACTTCAAAAGAATTTACGAATTGAAGAAGAGACAAGGAATCATGTAAAGAGACATGTCTCTGACGATGCACCTAGAGTGCATTATGTCAAAGGGAAATCAGGGAGTTCGGTTGGAAACAAAAGAAAGAACTCCGATGTATCTGAATCCATTGACAAGACATAATCCAAGAAAGGCAAGAGATGCTATAATTGTGGCAAGAAAGGACACTTGAAGAAGGACTATTGGTTTCGAAAGAAACAAAAACAGGGCGGTAATTCTCAGAATGTCAACAATGCGAATATGGTAGACATTGGAACCGATCAACTGGTTGCAATGGTCTCCAGATTGCATGTTGTCATGGTAACAGAACTTCATATGGCTACGAACGAAATCACAAGAGATTGGTGGTTCGATTCGGGTGCAACTGTGCACGTATGCAACAAGAAGGATCTATTCAAGACCTACCATGTTGTGGATGATAGCCAGCAGGTTTTTGTGGGAAACCGCAGCACCACAAGAGTCTTGGGTAAAGGTAGTGTAGAGTTATACTTTACTTCTGGTAAGAAGTTGTTATTAGTCAACGTACTACATGTATCCGAGATTTTTAAGAATCTTGTTTCTGCTAGTCTTGTTTGTAAGAGTGGATTCAAGATTGTAATGGAGGGGGACAAAATTATATTGTCCAAGAATGGTATCTTTGTCGGCAAGGGTTATGCTTGCAATGGGATGTTCAAATTGAGTATCAATAAGAATTCCGCGGTTTCTGTTTACTCTGTTGATTCTTCTTTTTCATTGTGGCATGATAGACTTGCACATGTTAGTGATACTACTATTAAGTTCATGTCTAAGCATGCCTTAATTTCTTGTAAAGATGAAAATGAAAGAATATGTGAAGTATGTATTCAAGCTAAGGTGACAAAGAAACCGTTTCCGAAAGTAGAACGGAAAACTGAACTCTTAGAACTTGTTCAATCGGATATTTGCGAATTGAATGGAGTTTTAACCCGAGGTGGCAATCGATATTTCATTACTTTCATTGATGATGCCTCTAGATATACTTATGTATATTTACTAAGGCATAAAGATGAAGCCTTTGACATGTTCAAAGTCTATAAAATGGAAGTTGAAAATCAATCGGGATTGAAAATCAAAGTTCTAAGAAGTGATCGTGGTAGTGAATATTTTCCTCTTGAATTTAATCAATTCCGTGAGGAGAATGGTATCATACACCAGAAAAGTGCTCCATACACACCCCAACAAAATGGTTTGGCTGAAAGAAAGAATAGAAGTTTAGTTGACATGCTAAATGCAATGTTAATAAACTCTGGTTTGCCAAAGAATTTGTGGGAAGAAGACTTGTTGACGGCTTGTCATATCATAATAGAATTACTTCTAAGAAGTTTAAGGTTTCTCCATACGAATTATGGAAGAAACAAAAGCCAAATCTAAGTTATCTTAGAGTTTGGGTTGTCTAGCCTATTATAGAGTTCCGGATCCAAAGAGGACTAAGTTGGGGTCAAGAGCTCTTAAAGGTGTCTTTATTGGATATGCCGAAAACTCTAAAGCATATAGGATTCTAGATTTAGAATCCAATGTGATTGTTGAATCTAGAGATGTTGAATTTCTTGAGAATAAGTTCTTGAGAACAGATTCAAATCAAAGTTCAACAAGTGAGAATTTGAATGAACCTATTGTTGGAGATTTCTCCAATGATCCTTCTAGTGTTGATGATCAAAATCAAGATTCTTCAACTGAGGTTAGGAGAAGTCAGCGTGCTAGAAAGGAAAAGTATTTACATCCGGACTTCATTTCTTCGCAATCCATTACTTTCTTAGTTAAAGGTAATAGGACAAATGTATTTAATCAAATACCTATTGTACTAAGCGTTGAAGATGATCCAAAATCCTATAAGGAGGCGATGCAATCGAGAGATGCATCATTTTGGAAGGAAGCAATTGATGATGAGATGAATTCGTTATTGTCTAACAATACATGGATTCTCGCTGATTTGCCTCCAAGTTCCAAAGCAATGGATGTAAATGGGTATTTAGAAGAAAATACAATACGGATGGTTCACTTCAAACTTTCAAGGCTAGATTAGTAGCCGAAGGCTTTAGACAACGAGAAGGGATAGACTATTTTGATACATATGCTACTGTAGCAAGAATAACATCCATTAGAGTGTTGATAGCATTAGCATCCATAAATAACTTGGTTATTCATCAAATGGATATTAAGACTGCATTTCTCAATGATGATTTAGACGAAGAGGTCTATATGGAACAACTGGAAGGTTTTGTACTTACGGGGAATGAGCACAAAGTGTGCAAGTTGATAAGGTCATTGTATGGAATGAAACAAGCACCAAAACAATGGCATGCAAAGTTTGACACTACCATTTTAAAGGATGGTTTCCGACATAATGGTGTAGATAAGTGTGTATATTCCAAGTTTATAGACAAATATGGTGTCATTATTTGTTTGTACGTGGATGACATGCTGATTATCGGTACTAATATGGAATGAGTAAATGAGACTAAGAAGTATTTAACTTCACAATTCATAATGAAAGATTTGGGTAAGGTAGATACTATCTTAGGGATTAAGGTGTCCAAACATAGTGGGGGTTTTGCTCTTTGTCAATCTCCTTACATAAACAAAGTGTTGATTAAGTTCAAACACTTGGAGGTCAAAGAAGCAAACACACTGTTCGATGCCTCATACAAATTGACTAGATATACCAGAAGAGTGGTAGCACAATTGCAATATGCTAGTGCAATTGGTAGCTTAATGTATGCTATGCATTGCACTAGACCGGATATCGCCTTTGCGGTGTGTAAATTATCAAGGTTTACTAGTAATTCTAGTAAAGACCATTGGAAGGCGATCGGGCGAGTACTTGGGTACTTGAAGAGGACTATGAGTTATGGATTGTTTTATAATAATTTTCTAGCCGTGTTAGAAGTTTATACTGATGCTAGTTGGATAACTAGTGTTGGTGATAACAAGTCTACTACGGGTTGGATATTTACATTGGGTGGTGGTGTTGTTTCTTGGGCTTTAAACAAACAGACATGCATAACTCATTCAACAATGGAATCCGAATTCATACCATTGAGATCTGCAGGTAAAGAAGCGGAATGTCTGAGAACTCTATTATTGGATATAGAGTTGTAGCCACAACCGATGCCAGCCATTTCTTTACACTGTGATAGCCAAGCAACGATGTCTAGAGCTTATAGTAAAATCTATAACGGAAAATCTAGACATGTCAGCCTTAGGCATGATTATGTAAGGCAATTAATAATGGATGGTGTAATAGCCGTTGCATACGTCAGATCCTGCAATAACCTAGCGGATCCGTTAACAAAGAGTCTATCAAAAGACTTGGTACAAAGTACATCTTTAGGGATGTGATTGAGACGTATGGGATAAGTTCACTTGTGATAGAAAACCAACCTTGTCTAGCATACCACTAGCCAAAGGTTCAATGGGTAACAACAAGTCACAAAGTGAGGTATTAAAGCACTACGATTGATCTTTAAAGAATCAAGCCGCACGACATTGATCTTTAAAGAATTGGAATGTTAGTGTTAAAGGAGGGTGAGTGTTAAAACACTCTTAATGACGAATTAAAAGGAATTATCTTAATTGTCACCTATATGAACATAGGAAGTGGTGCCGCTTCGACAAGCAATGATCTTGAAATGTTCATGAATACTAAGGGTAGCACAAGGCCATAAAGTGCGGTTTAAAATGGACTTCGATTGAGAGTGTGGTTTCATGTGTATAATGTTTCCGGTTCTAACACATAGGAATCTGATTCAAGGCTTTTTAGCTATAATGATTTCGTTAGAACTTTGAAATGTTATACTAATAAGAGGTTCAAATCGAAAGATACTTCTTAAATACATGAAATGTCATAAGTTGATTTATAAACTAAGTAGGGGATTGTTATAATAGTTTGTAAAGGCAATGGAATGAAGAATGGATGTTTGAGATCAAAGATGAAGGTGAAATGGTGTTGGAATAAGCAAGAATAGCTTGACTCATGACTTGGATTGATCCATGTATCAAATGGATAGATCTATGTGGCATGGAAATGAAGTTGAGTATTCAGCCGGACATAGATCGATGTACATAGATCGATCACATCGATTGATCGATGTGTCCTGGATGCAGAGTTGAAACTTTCTGTCTGACATAGATCGATCGAAGTGACTTCGATCGATCGATGTCACATCAATTGATCGATGTCCTGACAGAGGTGACTTTTCATGGAAATTCACATCTTTTGCACCAAGAGACATGCCCAATCGCCATGCAACTACCTCCAGCGACTTCCTGGAGTTTGAGAGCCTATAAATAGGCTTTTAAAACCCATTAGAAGTATCATCTTGCAATCTATAATATACAAGCATTCCATTTTCTTCTTCCTATACTAATGCACTTTTGTTTTCAGAAAGTTCATAGTTTCTCAATCCTATTTGCTGAGTATTAGAGATTGTTGGCTGTTGTATCCTAGGAGGAAATTTACCTATAACCCTGCAGCATCAAGTGGGAGCAAATATTCCTTACGAAAAGTAGGTATACACGCCTCAAGCCAAGTTCTTTCGTTGTTCTTGATTTCTTGTTTCGTTGTCTTATTTTCTATATTTCATAACATCAAGAGACCATGTGAGTTTACTCATCAGAAGTAGGAACACTTTTACGGCAGTGGTATCGAAAATATCCATCTTCAATGACCCTTACATGCATATTCAACTTTGCCTTCTCTATGAATCTCAAACTCCTTCATAAGACAAATCTTTATTTGTAGGTAGCCTTTTGTTTTTGGGCCCATTTTGTTTAGCTCTCATGCCTAAAAGTCTCCAATAACACTTAGAGCATTTATGAACTCTATAAACATTTAACACATGACCCTTTTTGTTATAAAAGAAATGAGTAGGTGTATGATGTGATTGTGAGTTTTTATGCTTGGACGGTTTAGTTACATTCATAAGCTTAGAATCTTGTAATACGTATAGAATGGACCTTAAACTTTGAAAATATAAAAAAGGACCATGTAATTTATAGGTCTGTATATGTTAGTGCATATATATTAGGATGCTTACACAAAACAAAGCAGTGATAACGTGAGTCCTGCAGAAGCCTAAGACAATAACTGGTAACATATATTGAGTTGTAGCTCAGAAACAACTTATAACATTACATGGAATTCATGACTGGCATAGCACTAAAACGTTCACAAACAACAACACCACAATTGAAATAAAAGACCATTGGGAAAACCCTTCCCATAACTTGGGGAAACCAAGAAGCAAACATGAAAAAGATAAGTTTCACTCATGTGTTGAAACGGATAGGAACTTTGAAGACACCGTGTGAGTTTACTCATCAGGATCAGTAGGAACACTTTTACGGCAATGGTATGTATAATATGTGTCGTCAATGACGCAAAAGCATCCTGCAGTTGGGCAGTCATCAAAGTCAGATCCACATTGTTGGTGGCATAGCCAAGGAAGTTTGCTAGAACCGAAAGCCAGTGGAGGTAGCTTATTCTGAAGCCATTTCCTCCCTTTCGTCGAACTGACACGTATGCCCTCCTCCACTTTCCCTTGTACTACAAAGATGATGAATTAACGATTAGCCTACTCATGAAATCTTACAATCCTAACAAATCACCTAAGATTAGGGCGTTCCCGGTGTACTAGTCTTCCACGTTTGTGTAGGATTCGGAGAGGGGATGGATCGCTTTGCGATCTGATGTACGCATGCTTACCTTACCCTTTGTGTAAGACGCTGTTTTCGCAGCTCGTACTTGTCACTTTAAATTAGGAAATAGAGCATTTTGGAAGAAATAAGACATTGCAATGACATACCTCTCCCTATAAAGGGTGCCCAATTATGGTTTTCATTCAGAGATTGGGCTTGCAAGACGAGGCAGAGAGCTGCAATCAAGTAAACTAATTTCACCATCCTTTTGAAGGGGTGCAGGTGATAGTATAACGTAGGATGCTAAGTGCCTTGCCTTTTCTTCTTTTTAATGAGATTTGTGAGTTCGATTTAAATATTTGAGGCACAATATATAACGAGGCAGATTATGAGAACCCAAACACAAAAGTAATTGGAACAAGCCCATGCAGGGTGGGTATATTTTATTAGCGCAACTGGGCATAGCTCAGTTAGTATTTGAGTTAGAATTTGTTCCAAGAAATCAAGAGTTCAATTTCAGGGATAAACACAGTGTGAGTGTTCCACTGCTGCTAGGCCAAAGGCCTAGTTTGTGGAGCGACACCTTGTGTGGGCCACTGCGTAAATCATAAGAATATTTGATTAGCTGCTTGTTGCTGTATACCGACAGTATAATACTCCAAACTTTCTTCCCTTTTTTATTGGTATATGTTTTTATTTACTGTTACAAATTTTATTTATCCAATCAAATTGCAATTGTTTAGCTTCAGTCTTTAGCGTTATTGACTTTGTACCATGAAAGAAGAATAAGGTTAGCTTTTTATATAATTATATTAGAGTTTCAAAATTATTGAATGACTATTTAAATTATATATATATAGACACACATACACACATACATACATGGATGTGTATATAATACAAAGTTTAAACCCTTTATTCTATCTTATTAGATATGAATCAAGCATTAAAAAAATTAGTAGTTGGCCAAGGACCTTGATTCGTGTAAGAATGATGACATCTTTGTCCGTCATATCCAACTTGATTCAAATAACATTATTTAGTGCCGGAAGTTTCATTTTTTATTTCGAAAGAATATTTCTGCCTCATCCAGTAAATTGACCCCAACAACATCAAAGGATTATTTCATATTTTCCACATTTTTTATATGAACATTATAGTTTTCGTGCTTCTAAGTGTTAGTTCCCTACTAAAGGATTATTTTTTAAGTGCTTCTAAGTGCTTCTAAGTGTTATTTTTTAAAGGATTATTTCATATCATCCAGTAAATTGACCCCAACAACATCAAAGGATTATTTCATATTTTCCACATTTTTTATATGAACATTATAGTTTTCGTGCTTCTAAGTGTTAGTTCCCTACTGAACACTCAAGAGAGGATTGAATAGTATGTTAGTCAATTTTTGAGTTTTTTTTCCTATTTAACTCATACCAACTCTAAATGCTCGCCCAAATGAGAAAGAGGAAGCTGAGAAATAGTAAATTGGAGACGCATAACTTAGAGTGGTTCGAATCTCTTCGATTCTACTCAACTACCTATTTGTTTATAACGTATAGTTTCAACATCTTTCTTCTTACCTTCAACAAAGAACAACAACTACTACAACAAAAATGCATATTCAAATGATAATTTGTGCAATATCAACTACTACAACAACTATTGTAATAACAACTTGTGTAAAATTGCTATCGCAACAACTGTGTATTTTGTATGGCATTCCAGAAACAAAGCATTCTGTGAAGGCAAATATTTAGACATTAAGGATGTGCTGCATAGACTCCATACATATATATTTAGAGCAATAGGTGCTCTATGATAGATTTTTCTCCCTAGCTTTCAACAAGTTGTAAGCATTGCTTGTTGATCACTAGTTTTTGGCATGCTGTTGGATTGTATGGGTTGCATCGTTTGATGCTTTCTTGGTTAATACAATTTACATTTTAACCAAAAAAACTTGTGCAACAGCAACTCCTACAGCTACCGCAAGCAGCAACCTTTCTACTTACTCCTTCATGGTTTCAACAAAGTTCTACCTAACAACTTTTACCAAATGGGTTTTGAGAGAAGTGGTGAATGACACTTTCAAAACAAGTCTAAACAATAAGAAATAGATCAAATATGTTTAGTTCATCTTTTGTTAGACTTTAATACTTTCACAATACAACAATGAAAAACAAGCAACATATGCTTAATGATTTTTAAGCTCTTTTCCACTTGAGAGCCTATTGAAGAAGTTGAAAGTGCGTAATTGCCACTTTTGTATTTCTTCAATATAGAGAGGTGATAAATTTCATTTCGCAACATTCCCCATTGTCTCTCACTCCATTAATTGCTCTGTATAAGTCAAACCTTTCTTCACCCAACCTACTCTTCAATCGTTGAATCATAGCCACCCTAGAAGAGCTTAGATACGTTTACAATATTCAAAATAGCATTAGAGATGTTGGCAATTAATGCACAATCAATTTGAAAATATTAGAGAGATAAGACAGTTAAAATCCGTTGTAGATCTCTTTGCAATGGCTCTAAAAATTTGAATTCAGGATGACGTCAATTGATCAATGTCTATCAGTTTAGAGATTTATGTGACGTCGATCGATCAATATAGAGATTGACTTTTACATTGATCTCTGTTTAGAGATCAATTTAAAAGCCATCAATCGACGTTCGCATTTAGAGATTGATGTTGTTTTTCACTTGAACATAGATCAATTAATGTAGATGTCTACGTTGGATTGTGAGCTCCCAGTTTTCAACAAAACTTCATAGATTGATTTATGCACAGATAATGAAAGACAAAGACAAAAAAAATACAAAGTCAACCTAAAATGTACAGAGTATCTAAGCCCCTAAATATACTGTAAGATGTCCCTATATCCTGCCTAAACCTCGTTAGCCTTAATCCTCTGCCTCCATGACTTCCTATCCTGGACTATGTTCTCAGAGAGGTGCAAATCTAGTAGGTCGTGCCTAATCCATTAATCCCAAGTAAGTTTAGACCTATCTTTGCTCCTTTTTCCCTCTAGAATTAGGCTTTCGACTGCTCTGACAGACGCCGATATCTGTCTCCTCTTGACATGCCAAAACCATCTCAATCTCACATCTCTTATCTTATCTGTTATACTAGCCACCCCTAACCTTTCCCTAAGTACCTCATTTTTTATCCGGTCTGGCTTTGTATGTCCACACATCCATCTTAGCATCCTCATGTCTGTCACTTCTATCCTCTGCGACTGTGTCCACTTGATAGTTTAGCAGTCTTTTCCATATCACATTGTTGGCTGTACTGCCACCCTATAAAAATTTTCTTTTAATTTAGTTGGAAAATTCTTGTCACACAGCACCTCTGAGGCCGCCCTCCACCTACAACAGCCTGTCTGAACTCAATATATTCATATTCCATATTCATATGAGCTCCATGTATATATCTATTTTGCATCACGTCACATATGCCATATATACACCCATTTTGCACCACAAGCCACACATACCACATATACCACATATTTACCATATATATATCAGATGCCGCATATACAACACATACCACACATATCACAAGCCACGCACCACATATACCACATACATACAAATATACATCACATGCCACTTATACCATATATACCACATATATATTTTTGTTTCTCTTTTTGTAACTTTTTTAAATAAAAAAAAAGAAAATAAGGCATGACCAACATTTAGCCATACAAGTGAATTCAGGTTTAAACAAAGTATAATAATAGTATAAGTTAATACTAGACTAGATTAGAGCTGCGGAGGACAATGGGACATCAGGAAAGGGGATTAGGACACAACAACAGCTTCTAGAATTGACTCAAAACACAATGGAATTGGAGCTCTTTAATCAACAGTTGAACCACACCGAGAAGACACCGGTAGCAGTGACGGAGGATCATATCCAATTGATGCATTATCCGAATTTTCTTCAATAGTGAAAACAGATCCAGTTGATGCATTATCCTAATTCAGTTAATGATTATCCTAAATATGATTTATTCATATCTACTAAGATACCATGAACAAACAGACAAAATTTTTTTTTTTGTTGTACAAAATGTATAGGAGGCCCAATATGCTAAATTTTCGAATATTCTTCATAACAAACGACACATAAAATATACGAGAAGCACCACACCAATTTAAGATTCATTAAATCATTCATCTCCATGGTGAAGTAGCAGTTGATCATCTATCTCTATTGTGAAGTAGTAGTTGATCGATACAGCTTAACGCAATTTTCATTATGGGTCATTGGAAAACAAACTTTGTGTGTTTCTAACACTTAGGTATGGTTGCGTACATATGACTCTCTATACCCGTCATAGATGGGAGCCTATAAGACAATAAGCTAATGTTGTTTTTGTATTTACCGCATCTTGCATGGCTAGTTAGCCATATTCTTTATACTCTGTCTCTTCGTCATTTTCCTTCTACCGCATTTAACACTTTATTTTGTGACGGAACTTCTAATGTTTAACATGTGCATCTAACAGTTTGGTTTTCTACATTCACATATCGCCTCATTTTATCATCTATAGCCGTAGGACTGTAGATTGTTTTTGCTTACCTTATTAAAATCATAATTATGATGAAAAAAGTATTACCTTCCTACAGCTGTACAACTGCAGATTGTTTTCGGCGTATTATAGGCTTTGTTCATTGGGTATTGCCAGCGTTTCTCGTTTTTATCTGATGTAATGCTGAATCTGTCAACAAAATATGATTTCTTGCGGAATTGTTTATACAATATATATCAAGAGTTTGAAAAATCCAAAAATGGAGACAACTGTTACACCTTGCAAATATAAAAATTATAGCTTAACTTACCGGCGGAATCAATGAGAAAGGTGTTTGCTGGAAAAAAGATAAAGAGTAGCTATCTTTGAATATTTTGACACATAATGTCACACTATACATTAGTAATAACAAGAAATAGAAGATGACAATTCTAAAATTGAATTATACAAGTGTTGTACCTGTGTCACAGCTAGGTCGGAAACATGGTATTCTAAATATAATGAATAATGCTAGATTACTTCCATAATAGAATGAAGATTTTAAAATTATCATATGAAATATTTTAAAATAAATTTCATTAACAATATGTTTACTGTCAAGTATTTTTTTACTGCGATATAACATGAAAAGGAGCTAGCTATTATGCGATTTATATACTTGTACAATTGAGAATAAAATAATAAAAATGTATATGAGATATAATTTTTGCAAATTGATGTATCTATGTTTTAAAACATTTGTGGCTTTAGTTCAAATGAAGCAAAAAAAGAGCATGGCACCTCTTTGCAATATGAAAAAGAAAATATAAATATGAACACATGATACATGAGCAAAAAAAAAGAAAGAAACTATACGATACAAAAACAACAAAAAGAAAATGTTAGAGTTTAGCTCAGCTTAGCTACCGACATGACGTGCCCACCTGATCACCTTGCCGTCCTGACCTCCTTGTTCAGCTCAGCTCGGAAGTGTACTGACCTGATTGTAGATAATCTAAACTTATTAGCTGGCCGACCTAACCTCATTCTCTACCAGCTCAGCTCAGCAGATTTGAAGCGCTAATTACGACGGACTAGATATGATTGTAGATATCCAATCTAATCAAATATATATTATTCATTGAGTTTATCTTGTGCATAAATATTGAAATATGATAGGATTTGTACTGGTCTCTTTAGCTATAGATTAGCACAAATTGCTCTTTTGTATTTTCTATAAATTGACGGACAAATGAATAGGAACGTCAAAGATTTGAGTTGCCTAAAAAGTCTTTGTGCAAATCTATTTTTACATGGTATTAGAGCCGGGTTATGCTTTCTGATCGTCTTCCTTCAAAAAATTTCTTCCCCAGCCATGGCAGTCAAATCTTCCTCCTCTTATTCTCAAACCGCGGCAACCGAATCCTCTCACAGGAAAATCATATCTCCCTTTGATCTACACTCAGGTGACCATCTTGGGTTGCTCATCACTCCGCTCCAACTCACCGGATCAAATTATGAAGAATGGGCAAGGGCCATTTGTGGCTCCTTGCTCGCCCGACGAAAATATGGTTTCCTTGATGGAACCATATCTCAGCCTGCTGATGGGTCTCCTGACATGCCAGATTGGGAGCCAGTCAACTCAATGATTGTGGCATGGATTTTGAATACGATTAAGCCCAGCCTGTGTTCTATCGTCTCGTACTTATAGAACACTAAGGAATTATGGGAAGACATTAAACAACGATGCAATGTTGTGAGTGCTCTGCGAGTGCAGCATTTGAAGAAAGCACTCACAAATTGTAAACAAAATGGAGATTCTGTCATGACATATTGTGGAAGATTGAAGAAACTCTAGGATGAGTCGAAAGACTATGACGGCATCCCAATGTGTTCCTGCAACGGCTGCAAATGTGATATGTGACAAACACTTAGTCGTCACAAAGAAGCTGCCCGAGTTCATTAGTTCCTTATGGGACTTGATGAACATACGTTTAGAATGGTTCGCTCGTCTATCCTTAATCAGGAACCTCTTCCCACCTTGAACAGGGCTTATCACTTGGTGGTTCAAGAGGAAAGCCTGGATTCTATTGCCTTTGCAGAAGGCAAGCGTGAATCTCCTGCCTTTGCCCTAACAGTCTCAGGAAAGTTAGGTGCTGACATGAAGAACTCCAAATCTGCGGTGATATGCACACAACGGGAAGGGACATGAGGCCAACGGGTGCTTTCAAGTCATTAGTTATCCTTACTGGTGGGGTGACCGACCTAAAGGACAATTCAAGACGACCTACACATCCGACATCCTTGCGACCCAAGGTCACAGGCAGCGCTACACATGTGGCAACTGCCTCATCAAAGGCATCTTCCACCCCGGACAATGCACATGGGGGTGCAAAGACTTTGGTCGACCCCTCCGTAGTCGAGCTGAGCTTACTTCTCCCAGCTCTTAGTACACGTAAGCAAACAACTCCGGAACGCCTGAGTGGTAAGCTACCTGACTCTTTTTAAATATAGATTCACGAGCTTCTCATCATACAACGGGTAATCTAAACCTTTTATATAATTGTGCCCCAATCTCGCCGTGTGATATCCGGCTGCCCGATGGAACTATGTCCCAAGCGGAGCAACAAGGGTCAGCTCGGTTGAACGAAGAACATACGCTAGACAAAGTGTTCTTTGTCCCAAACATAGCTTGCAATTTGTTATAAGTGTCGCAATTGTTGCACAATCAAGATTATCTTGTTAAATATACTAATGAGGGTTGCATGATACATGACCAGAATATCAGGACTCAGATTGGAACGGGCGATGTATTTGAAGGGCTGTACATCTTGAGGAGAGCAGATTCTATGTGGATGCATACTGAAGGGAAGCAATTCGATGTCTCCTTATGGCACAATTGGTGGGGACACCCTTCCAGTCGAGTTTTGCGTCTATTACATGGAGTAGTACCTTTATTTGATGAAACCAGCACAACTTGTTGTGAGGTCTGTCTTCGTGCAAAGCAGACCAAAGAACCATTTGATTCAAGCAATACTATTACCGAACATTGTTTTGATAAAGTGCATTGTGATGTAAGGGGTCCTTACCGACATAAAACTTCTTGTGGTTCTTCTTATTTTTTGACTTTTGTGGATGACCATTCTCGAGTAGTGTGGGTGTATTTGTTGAAAACCGAAGATCGGGTACCAACTTTGGTGAAACAATTCTTTGCCATGGTTAATACACAGTTCGGTCAAAAGATTAAAATTTTCCATACTGGCAATGGAACAGAATTCATACCATTAATCCTTTTCTATGCTGACCAAGGTGTAATACATCATCCCTCCATTGGATATACTCCCCAGCAAAATAGAAAAGTAGAACATAAACATCGAGTGTGTTCTGACCACAGTTCATCTTATAAAAAGCACTCTTACAGTCCTACTCGGAGGCGAGACATCTTACGAAATTTTATTTGGTCGACCTCCCAATTACAATCACCTTCGAGTCTTTGGCAATTTGTGTTACGTTCACAATGATCAATGGCATGGTGACAAGTTCCAACCACGCAGTCGTAAATGTATCATCGTTGGATACCCCTCTAGAAAGGAAATGATGGACTGTGTACGACCTGGATACTTATGAATTTGTTTATTTTCTGTAGCATCACCTTCGCCAAGACCACGTTTCCATTTGTCAGTAGCCCTTCCTCCATCCTCTCCCTATCCTCTGAATCTTTACCCAACCACTCTCCCATGATAGAAACACCTTTGTCACTACTCGAGACACCTACTTCCACACCCGTGTTGATCTCAACTGGCTTAAGTCCATCACACCAGCCCTGTCTGCCTGACCAAAAGGAGACATCAGGGCTTAGCATGGACGAAAATACCTCAACACCTAAACTCAGCACTGCGGAACAAACTTCAACGTCTTAGCTGACCTCTCCAGCTCATCCATAATCTCTTTCACCCAAGCTTGGCAGAGGACAACACGTCGATCCTTTGCCCACATCACTTGAATGCCGCTCAGACCAACCCTTCGCCCACATCACTTAAACCGACTGTTTGCTCAGGTACACCCTACTATGTCAACAATTTTCTTAGTAATCATTGTTTTCTATTTTCCATCGCACCTTTGTTGTGGCTATCACCTCGAACACAGAAACTAGACTCTTACTATCCACAAAAAGAGATCCTAACTGGCTTGGTGCCTTGCGCGAAGAGCTGCAAGCTCTTGAGGATAATCAAACCTGGACATTAGAGGAGTTACATCCTGGGAAACATGCTATCGGCTGTAAATGGGTGTACAAGGTAAAACACGACTCGAATAGGAGTATAGAGTGCTGCAAGGCTAGGCTGGTTGTGCACCGCAATAGTCAGATCGAGGGAATTAACTACACTGAAACTTTTGCTCCCATCCCGAAGATGGTCACAGTTCGTGTACTCTTGGCTCTAGCGGCTGCTCGGCGGTTTTCTACATGTCAGATAGACGTACAAAATCCATTTCTTCACGGTGATTTTGATGACGAAGTATATATGAAACTACCTCTTGGGTTCGCAGCAACCTCACCTTGCACCGTCTGTCAGTTGAGCAAATCCTTATATGCTCTTAAGCAAGTTCCTCGGTGTTGGTTTGCTAAGCTCTCTTCTGCTCTGCACTCTTATGGTTTTGTTAAGTTCTATTCGGATTATTCTTTGTTCAACTATGCTCGTGCTCATATTCATATTTATGTCTTGATCTATATTGACCATCTTATACTTGTGGGTAATGATTCTCATGAGATAGAGGTTGTTAAAACATATCTAAGTACCTCCTTTCATATGAAAGATCTTGGCCCTTTAAAATATTTTCTCGTCCTTGAGGTCGCTCGCAGTGCTGCAGGTATTTTTATATTCTAGCGTAAGTATACTCTAGACATTATTGCAGATTATGACTTGCTTGCTTCAAAGCCTACCTCCATACCCTTGGAACAACAACATCAGTTGGCTCAGTCTACAAGCTCTCTTCTCGAAGATCCACTATCGTATCGACGTCTCGTTGGTCGTTTGATTTATTTATCTGTCACCCGACCTGAGCTCTCTTACGTTGTACACACACTGGCTCAGTTTATGTAATCACCTCGGCTTGACCACTGGCATACTGCTCTGCATGTTGTTTGGTATCTCAAAGGATGCCCGAGTCAAGGGCTTCTCTTTCCGACAACTAATGACCTCCAATTAAGTGCCGACTGTGACTCAGATTGATCAAGATGTCCTCTTACTCGCAGTTCTCTTTCCTCCTGCTTTATTCAACTTGGAACAACACCCATCTCGTGGAAGACTAAAAAGCAACATCCTGTCTCTCGTTCCTCTATCGAGGCAAACTATCGCGCCATGGCCTACACTACTTGTGAGGTGAAGTTGCTGCTAAGTCTTCTTTGTTTTCTTGGCATATCTCACTCAACTCATGTTATCCTTTACACTGATAGTCAGTCTGCATTGCATCTTGCTCACAATCATGTTGCTTATGAACAAACTAAACACATTGAGGTTGACTCTCACTTTCTTCGGGATGCCGGCTTAGATGGACAAATTCGCCCCTTCATGTCTCAACAACACATCAGCTTGCTGACATCCTTACAAGGTCTCTTGGGAATCACGAGTTTTGTTTCTCGTTGTCCAAGTTGGGCATTGACGACCTCCACGCATCACCTTGAGGGGGGTGTTAGAGTTTAGCTCAGTTTAGCTGCTGACCAGACGTGCCAACCTGACCTCTGTGCCAACCTGACCTCCTTGTTTAGCTCAGCTCGGAAGTGCATTGACCTGACTATAGATGATCTGAATTTACTAGCTGATCTGACCTTATTCTCTACTAGCTCAGCTCGGGAGATCAGAAGCGCTAATTACGACTGACTAGATATGATTGTGGATATCCAGTGTAATCAAATATATCTTATTCATTAAGTTTATCATATACATAAATGTAGAGATATGATTGGATTTGTATTGATCTCATTATCTATAGATTATCACAAATGTCTCTTTTGCATTTTCTATAAATTGACGGACAAATGAATAGAAACTTTAGAGATTTGAATTGCCCAAAAGTCTTTGTGCAAACCTATTTTTACAGAAAATACATAGAAAGAGCAATTGTAAACTTTGATAAAAATCGATTAAAAAAAAAACAACATTGACAAAATAGAACATGTCTTCTCCTCCCTCCCTTTATGAATAATTTTGTTATGATGCCTACTTACATAGGCCAAAAGGTTAAAGCTGAGTTACTGTTCGCATACATTAATAAAGCTTGTAACCAGAGTTTAAAACATATAACCAAAAAACAAAAGAGTTAACCTATAGAGTATCATATTGTCGCTATAACGCAACAGGCAGCCTTTTTATTTTAAGAAAAAACTGCTTAAAACACGGAATACACCTCTAAATCTGAATTTGGCATAGAATAAATCTCTGTAACCAACGAAATATACCACATAAATCAACCATTATTATACATGGAAATCAACGACAATGTTAAATGCAAAAACTTTACGCCTGCATAGGGCCTCACCCATCTTACTATACAAATGAATTCATTTTTTAATAAAGTATAAGTTAAGATTAGACTAGACTAGAGTTAGAGAGGGCAAAGGCACATGAGGAAAGGGGATTTGGACATAGCAACAACTTCTAGGATGAGAGAGCAGGCCTTAGAGTAACTTATAAGGTTGCTGTTTTGTGATCTTGAGGTCACCGGTTCGAGTCATGGAATTAGTCTCTTGCAAAAATGTAAGATAATGCTGTGTATATCAGATCGCAAAGTAATCCAGTCCTCTCAGACCATACACAAACGGTTCATTTCATTTACATGTCAATCTGTACTATGCCCAGTGTTTCAAGGGCGTTTCGTGATTTAGGCTACAAGGCATTTTGGCCATTTATGCAAGCTTATTTTTTGTGTAATGCTAACATGTTTACTATATGGTTTTCTAATATGTGGTATTCATGGAACTCCCGGTCTTCATGTATCTATCAACCATATCTTATACAGACTTCGGTTCTTCTTGAAATTCTTATTTATTAAAGTCTGACATTTATTTTGTAATACTATATGGTCTTCATCTTATTCTGGTATATATTACCCTTGGCTACTCTACTATTATTTTTGATATGATATTGGTTATATTTTTGAGAAAAAATTCCGCTATGCTTGAAGGAGAGAAAAGGGAAATTAGTTTGAATCAAATGGTGATATTTACTATGCATTCTATCCTCATTATTATCCATTTCTTCTTCTTTAGGAATGTACAGTTGTACGGTATAAGAAGTTAGTATTTCGTTATCTTTTTTATAAAGTAAGGAAATAAAAAAATTGGCTCACTCATATTGGATGATAAGAGTAGAGTGTCACAGTTCATATAAAAAGAACATATACAGAGACATCCTCTAGAGACATCCTCTTGATGCATCTGCTACATTGTGAAACATAAAAGAAGTGCATGTTAAACGTCAGATATGAAGACCAATGCTTACGATAGTCGGTTCAGCTTGTAAAGTTCGTTCATTTTTACTTGAAAGTCAAATCTCTGTGCCAGCTATCCCACTTGATGTATTCCATTGAAAGTCTAAGATGAGGGTGTTGGTAAACCATGACCTGGACGGAGAAGTCTCTTCTCAACGTAAACTTTGAAAAAATGGAATAAGACAATTAGAATTTATAAGACTTACAGTTCAATTATTAGAGGATGTGATCAGGGATAGTGTAGCATATAAGAATCCATAACCTCTTTTTATTTCAAAAATATAGTTATAGTTGATTTTTCAATATAGTACAAAAATTACATTATGTCGAAAAGTCAAATGTGACAATATTTTTTGGAGAGAGTAATGCACCCCACACAGTAAAAATAAAGCCTGTGATTCGTCTCGTTTGTATTTTTTTTTTATGGGAATGTATCATCAAACTAATATTTTTTAGTGGAATTTCTAAATGTAAGGTGTTATAGTGTAACTAGAAGCATTGAAGGAAAACACAATCTTGAATTTTGAAAGGATAACCCAAAAGTGAAACAAGTGCGAACATTTCGATGCTGAAGTATTGATAGTATAATGGAAAATGAAATACTGTATAAAGAAAATCATGTATTTCTTGGAAAAATCTAACACAAAATACCCAAATATATATATTTGTGTCCCCACACACACACACATATATATATATATATAATGGCGATTCTCTCCCACCATGACCACCGAAGGCAGCTGGCGACCTAGCGCCGCTGCTGCTTTCTCCTTCCTCCCCTACTCTCCGATTCTCCTCCTCCTCCATATACATTAGCCGGCAACAATAATCTATTCGGATGGCATCCAATGCGGCCAAACGGCCGCCACAACCGAACCCTGCATGATCGGTTTTGGGGAAATCTGTTAAAGATACAGATGAAGATAAGAAGAAGAAGCAGTATGTGATATAATCGGATGACATTGGCTGGCGCTTAGTCTTGGCACGCATGGCACGGTTGTGTGCATGGCACGCTTAGTCTTGGCATGCATGGCACGGTTGGCGTACATGGAACGCTTAGTCTTGGCACGAATGGCACGGTTGGCGTACATGGCACGCTTAGTCTTGGCACGCATGGCAAGGTTGGCATGGTGGCACGCTTGGTGACTTGCCTAAGAATTCTGCAGCAGAAGCTACTGCTTCAACATTAAACCGACTTACTTCTCACGTGTTAATTTTAGTTTCTAGATAGTTCCGTAGATTTGTATAAATACATGTAATGATTGTACTACTAAGGTGTTGAGCATAATAAAATTTCTGATTCATTCTTCTTCTTCCTCAAGTTGAAGACATCAACTTTGGCGCCAGAGCATTCTTTACTCGTCATTCGATTTCCTCTTTCACAATTGTTCTTAGTTCATTATACATTGATCAATTTGATCGTTAGTTTTGAATTTCACACGGATTTTGACATGGTATCAGAGCCATGACAATTCGTTGTTAATTCCTTGAACGCTCTTGATCAAACTCTACATCACATCGGTGTTTCCTTTCGTAAATCACTTTGACTGTAGTATAAACATGGCGAATGCAAGTGCTGCTTCATCTAACTCACGAATTAATCATGTCAACAATGAGAATCCGGCAAGTAGCCCGTACTACTTGCATCCGAATGACAGTCCAGCAATCGTTCTGGTTTAACCTCCTCTCAATCCACATAATTTCCACTCATGGAGCAGAACATTTCAAATGGCGTTGTTAGTGAAGAACAAGACCTGTTTCATCGATGGATCCATACCTAAACCTGCACAAAATGATCCTCAATTTCAGCAATGGAGGCAGGTAAACACCATGATCCAGTCCTGGATCATGAACTGCGTCTCTCCTTCAATTACGCAAAGTATAATGTGGTACGATAGTGCTCTTGATGTATGGAATGATCTAGCTATGAGGTATGGAAGTGGTGATCCATTCAGATTATCTGATTTACTATGTGAATTTTATGCTGTGAAGTAGGAAAGTCTTAGCGTAAATGATTATTTTACGAAACTGAAAGTCTTAGCGTAAATGGGAAGAACTAGCTTCTCTAAGATCCATACCAAAATGTGACTGCCTTCGATGTGTGTGTGATATAACTAAGAAGGTGAATGAATTCATTGAAAGTGACTACGTCATAAAGTTTGTTAAAGGACTGAATGAGGAATTTGATCCAGTGAGATCACAAGTGTTTGTAATGACTCCTCTACCAGATATTCAGACTGTTTTTGCAATGGCATTAAAGTTTGAAAGGAAAATTTCTAATAATGCTGTGTCAACTGGCTTTAACAATGCACCTACTGCGTTGGCTGCGAATTGTGATGATCAGGAAGGCTTTGTAGCGAATGCGTATGTTAATAAGAAGCAAGGGCAATCATATAGAAGAGGAAATGGAAGATTTTATCAAGAAAGAAATAAGCGCTTGCAATGTAATCACTGTGGTATGATTGGACATACGAGTGACAGATGCTACAGAAAGCACGGATTCCCCCCGGATTCAAGTTTAAAAGTCAAGTGAATGCTGCTGAAACAATTGAAGAGAGATCTCCGAACTGTGATGTTGAATTGCCTGCGTCTGTTTTGTTTCCACAATCTACACAATCTCTTACTCAAAAACAATTTACTAAACTACTGAAGTTGTTGGATGTTGATGATGTTGTTTCAGGAAGCAATGGAAATAAGGAGGTACAAGGAGCTGTCATGACGGCACAGACTGGTGTGTTCACAGGTAAGCAATCTGTAGGCACTGGTTGTGTGTGGATTTTGTATTCAGGAGCCACTGATCACATTTCATGTTCCTTGTCTTTATTCCAGTCTTATAATCCTATTGATCATGTCTCTATTAAGCTTCCTAACAATGTCACAGTTGAATCCACTCATAAAGGAATCGTTGTTTTGCATAGTGGTCTGGTCTTGAAGGATGTTTTATACGTTCCTTCGTTTTCTTTCAACCTTGTCTCTCTCAGCAAGCTTACTGACCCTCCACATCTGCTTGTTTCATTTCATGATTCTGGTTGTTTGATTCAGGATCAGTTGTCCAGGAGGATGATTGGTTCAGCTAGGAAGCATCATGGGCTTTATTACATATATGATTCCAGTGTAGCTTTGCAATGTGAAGTGTCCAGTATATGTCCTTTGCCTTTTGCTTTGTCCTCTGCTAGTCTTGAGTCTGATGAATATCTGTGGCATGCAAGACTTGGGCATGCCTCATCTACTAGAATACAAGAGTTGCATAGGCTGCATCCAGACATACCTTCTTTTGATCAGAATAATGTTTGTACAGTGTGTCCCTTAGCGAAATTGAAGAGGTCACCATTTCCCACTTCTGTTACAGCCTCTAAGCTTCCTTTTGATGTTGTTCATGTTTATGTTTGGGGCCCTTATAGGCACCCTACAATGTACAGTCAAAAATATTTTTTGACTATAGTTGATGACTGTTCAAGGTATACTTGGATATATCTCCTCAAAGCAAAGTCTGAGGTTAGGCAAGTTTTGCAGAGCTTCTTTCATTATGTGTTTACTCAATTTAACGTTCATATCAAGATTGTTAGGAGTGATAATGGACTTGAATTCAAAATGTCTGAGTTTTATATGCAACATGGGGTAGTTCATCAGACAACCTGTAACTATACTCCCCAACAGAATGTGGTGGTTGAAAGAAAGCACCAACACCTTTTGGTTGTGGCTAGAGCACTTAGGTTTCATGCCTCATTGCCTATTGAGTATTGGGGATTCTGTCTTCAGCATGCCACTTATTTAATAAATTTGATGCCATCACCCGTACTTCAAAGTAAGACTCCTTATGAGGTTTTACATCAGAATCAGCCCGTTTATATTCATCTGAGAGTATTTGAGTGTTTGGCGATTGCTTGTGACAACACCCCTCATAAGGCAAAATTTGAGCCCAGGTCCATGCCTTGTGTTTTTCTTGGTTTTCCTATGAATATAAAGGGGTATATCCTTCAAAAACTGGAAGACAAATCTGTCATTGTGTCTAGAGACGTTCTCTTTTATGAAAGTTCATTTCCATTCTCCAATGGATCTTCTTTGCCAGCGGCATCAGTCCCAGTTCCTCATGCTGTGGCTGACATTCCTCTTGAGTTCTTGCCCATCTCCTACTCAAGTACATCCCTTACATGAGTTGCCACCTTCTCCTGATACTGCTCATTCGACTGATACTGTGTCTCCTTCAGAGTCACCATTGCCTTCAGTGTCATCTTCTCCTACTTCGTCCTCCAAGGCCTCAGGATTCCTTCCAAATGATCAGATACCTGTAACTCAGTTGGAAGTTCATTTGCCTCCAGTGTCAGGTTCTGATCACAGACGTGCTAGATCAAGGCATGCCCCGTCCTATTTACAGGATTACTATTGCAATCTTAGTCACTCTTCTGACATTTTTGATTCTTCTGGCCCTGTGCCATATCCTATACAAGCATATCACTCTCTTGAAGCTTTGGCTCCTGAATACAGATCCTACATCCTCAGCATTAGTGCTGAACAAGAACCTGTGACATATCAGCAGGCTGCTGCATCAGCAGCCTGGGAGCAAGCTATGCAGCTTGAGTTGGCAGCCTAGAGTCCACACATACCTGGGACATTGTTCCCTTGCCACTGGGTAAGCAACCTATTGGCTGTAAGTGGGTTTACAAGGTCAAACGCAAGGCAGATGGATCCATTGAGAGACATAAAGCTAGGCTTGTGGCTAAGGGGTACACCCGGCAACCAGGTATAGATTGTGTTGATACCTTTTCCCCTGTGGCCAAAAGGACTTCTGTGCGTCTACTTTTGGCTTTGGCATCTGTGAATCATTGGCATGTGCATCAATTAGATATCAATAATGCCTTTCTTCATGGTGATCTATATCAGGAGATTTATATGGAGTTGCCTCAAGGTGCCCAGTCATCCATCCCTAATGCAGTTTGCAGGCTTCAGAAATCTCTTTATGGACTTAAACAAGCCAGTAGACAATGGAATGAAAAGCTTACTTTGTACTTGCTGTCTCAGGGTTATACACAGTCTAAAAATGATTACACCTTGTTCACTAAAAGAGCTTCAGATTCTTTCATAGCTTTGCTCATTTATGTTGATGACATTATTGTAGCTAGTGATTCATTATCTCATATTCAACATCTGAAAGAGCATTTGCATTCTACATTTCAAATAAAAGATTTAGGTGTTCTTAGATATTTTCTGGGGCTTGAAGTGGCAAGGTCTCAGGGGGGCTTTATGATTTGTCAAAGCAAATATGCACTGGAATTGTTAGAAGAGACAGGTTTTTTGGCAGCTAAACCTGTTTTGACACCTATGGAGCAGAATCTAAAACTGGAACATAATGATTCACCTTTTTTTTCAGATGTGTCTTGTTACAGGAGGATTATTGGCAAGTTATTGTATCTTACTATTACAAGGCCTGATATTTCATATGCTGTCCAACAATTAAGCCAGTTTTTAGATTGTCCCACAGAAATGCATATGAAGGCTGTTCATAGGGTGCTTAGGTATCTGAAGGGTAGTCCTGGTCAAGGACTGTTGTTTCCTAGCACAGGTTCAAAATTGCTTAAGGCTTATTCAGATTCAGACTGGGGTGGGTGTACTGAAACCAGGAGATCTGTTACAGGGTATTGTATGTTCTTTGGTGATGCTCTGGTGTCTTGGAAAGCAAAGAAACAGACTACAGTGTCAAGATCCTCTTCAGAGCCTGAGTACAGGTCACTTGCTGCAGCTACTTGTGAAGTACAGTGGTTGCTATATCTGTTAAAGGACCTGGGGGTAGAACAGAAAGAACCTGTGGAGCTGTTTTGTGACAATAAGAGTGCCATATATATAGTAGAAAATCCAGTGTTTCATGAAAGAACAAAACATATAGAAGTGGACTGTCATGTAGTTAGAGACAAGTTTCAAGAAAGGGTGATTAAGCCAATGCCAGTCAAGACTGAGTTTCAGGTGGCTGATTTGTTTACTAAGGCATTGAGTTCACAGAGACTGCAATTTCTGACTTCTGCTTTAGGGGTTTGCAACATTTACAAGAAGTCAGAATTGAGGGGGGGTGTTAAAGATACAGATGAAGATAAGAAGAAGAAGCAGTCTGTGATATAATCGGATGACATTGGCTGGCGCTTAGTCTTGGCACGCATGACACAGTTGTGTGCATGGCACGCTTAGTCTTGGCACGCATGGCACGGTTGGCGTACATGGCACGCTTAGTCTTGGCACAAGTGGCACAGTTGGCGTACATGCCACGCTTAGTCTTGGCACGCATGGCAAGGTTGGCACGGTGGCACGCTTGGTGACTTGCCTGAGAATTCTGCAGCAGAAGCTACTGCTTCAACATTAAACCGAATTACTTCTCACGTGCTAATTTTAGTTTCTAGATAGTTCCTTAGATTAGTATAAATACAAGTAATGATTGTACTACTAAGGTGTTGAGCATAATAAAATTTCTGATTCATTCTTCTTCTTCCTCAAGTTGAAGACATCAACTTTGGCGCCAGAGCATTCTTTACTCGTCATTCGATTTCCTCTTTCACAATTGTTCTTAGTTCATTATACATTGATCAATTTGATCGTTACTTTGAATTTCACACGGATTTTGACAAAATCGTTCACGTCTCTATTCTCTTAATCCGCTAAACCTTCAATTGCCCCAAAACCAATTTAACGGTATAAAGGGAGTTCCATGATCGAATTTTCTGAGGAAGATATCAACTCATTTGCGGCTCCTTATTGATTCACGTTGGTGGGAACGCTTTGGTATGGAAGACCACCGATGGCCACCATCCACGCGAATATTGATCGCATTGGTTTCACAGGCAAGGTACGTGTTGGACTTCTCGATCCAACACATATTTTGTTGCATTTTGATCAAGAATCAGATTATCTCCGATGTTTTGCACGACAAAGCTGAACCATTGTCGGTAAATATATGAGGGTTACCAAATGGACCCCTAATTACGACCCTAAAGTTGACGTCCCAATTTTCCCGATATGGGTAGCATTTCCAAGATTTCCAGTTCACTTTCATCAGCTGGATGCTTTGTTTCAGATAGGCCGCATGCTCGGAACGCTAATGAAATTAGATGTTGCTATAGTAGAGGTAATCCGTCCATCAGTGGCGCGTATGTGCGTGGAGGTTGATATCTCCCAAGAACTGCCTGTGCGAGTTTACACTCAGATATCCAATCGGTTCCTCTCCCAGCCTGTTGTTTACGAAGATCTTTCATTGTATTGCACTTCTTGCTTTCGCCTAGGATATAAGGCAAGAAATTGTGGGACGATAGAAATGAAATCACAACTGCCCAGTGTTGAAGATTCTGGGGATAAGTGCCCGCAACATTTGTCTAAGGAACCCTTATAGCATTGGACCGCGAAGAAGCCCTAACCAAAGCTTACAGACGTAACAAAGATCACAGAAATTCTTCCATCCGCATCATAATCACAGCCTTCGGCAATGTTATCTCCTTAGATGGCTCGTAATATATCAGTCTAGTAGGTTCAGAATATTTCAAGGTTAAAAGGCATTGATGATAGTATGTTGAATGAACAGCCTACTAATCCCGACTCAATTTCTATATCGGATAGTGAGGTTGAAGTTGGTCCTCATCATTCTCAGTTATTTGCAGCACCTTCGGATGATGATATTTCTCATTTTATTTTGGCCTTAGTCCAAGCGGTCGTTGTTGAGTACACCTCTCATGAACAACTTCTGACCACACCCACATTCATCGATGATGATGGAGTTTTTCGTGTTCCACCCAAATTATTATGACGACGGCATAAAACCATAGTACCACTTTCATCGCCATTTACACGTTTGCGGGCATCTCTCTCTAACTCGTTTGATGTATTATCGACCCAATAAAGATTATGCTTTGGAATCTCAAAGGTATTCGTACTTCCATTGATTGTCCCCTATTATTAGTTCGTCGTTATCATTTACATCTTCTGGTTGTTATTGAACCTAAAGCTAGGCCTTCATCGTTGGTACCATATCGTCTAAAATTAGGATTTCCACAACCGGTGTCAGTTTGTAATGATCATATTTGGATATTTTGGAGAGATGCCGTCTTTTAGCTGGAAGGAGAGCACCCAGGTGCTCAAAATCATCCTATGTGGTTATGTTGGTTGCCTTCGGGAGATTCTTTTTGGTGTACTTTTTCTATGGTCTTCACTCTATTGCGGCTCGTCGTCCTCTTTGGGAGGACCCAATTTCTTTTCAGGGCTCCATTGACATCCTTTGGCTTGTTGGTGGGGACATTAATACTTTTTTGACACTTGATGAGCATAAGGGCCGATCATCTCCACCGCTTCGCACATTGTAGGATTTCAATGATTGTCTCTCCACCTGCTCCCTCCAATCGATTAACTTTCAAGGATCTCCTTATACTTGGTGTGATGGACGGGGGTTAGGCAGAGTCTGGCGTCGTTTGGATTGTTTCCTTTGCTCTTCGAGTTTCTCTAATTTATTTTCTACAGTACATTAACAGCATCTTAATCGTACTACTTTGAATCATTCCCCTCTTTATTTAGAGTGTTCAGTCGATACTTCTACCATGCCAGTTTCCTTCAAGTATTTGGATGTTTGGCCAACTCATCCTGAGTTTGACAATTTTGTCAGTCACCACTGGTAGTCGTACAGGACGGTGGAGGCATGTGGGGATTTTATTCAAAACTGTGCCAGCTCAAACATCATTTACGATAGTGGAATAAGATGTGTTCAAAAATATCTTTGATGCGGTGGCAGTTGCTGAATCTAAGGCATTATGTTGTGAAAGAGAGTTTGATTCAGACCTATCGAATCACATGCAGATGGCATACCATCGAAGTATGCCTACATTACCCCTTGCTCCATCTCGTGCACTATTATTTTGGAAGCAAAAGGCAAATGTAAATGGTTGCAGGAAGGAGATGCAAATACTCGCTTTTTTCACAAGAGAGTAAAGGATAGGCGCCTAAACAGGCCATCCGCAGGATTATCCAAGAGGATGGGAAAGATTGTGACACTCCTCAGGATATTGAATTTGAGGCGGTCCAATACTATCAGGATCTTGTTACGGCTGCCCTAACTATCCAGCCTGCTCTCCTTTAGTATATTCCTCATTTACTATCAGATGATGATAATCATTCTCTTTTATCTCTGCCGACTTTACAGGAAGTTAAGCAGGCAGTTTGGGATCTCAGTCCCATGAGTGCAGTGGGTCTTGATGGCTTTATTGGTTCATTTTATCGTCGTTTCTGGCCGATCATCCCTTGGGATGTCCATAAAGCGGTCAAGAATTTTTTCTTGGTATTCGTCCACTTAGTCAGGTTGTAGCTGTTCTTATTATACTTATTCATAAGATGGCGAATCCACAGTCATTCTCGGATTTTCAGCCTATATGTTTGACTAATTTTCTATCTAAAGTCATTCACGGTTGTTTGCCACGCGGATGTCCTCCTTGATTCCACGACTGATATCCCCTGAGTAGGCTGGAAATATGAAGGGACGGGATATTACAGAAAAGATTCTACTCGCACAAGAATTGGTGCATGTTATAGATCGGCCGGTCCAAAGGGGTCTTGTCATTATCAAATTGGATATGACCAAATCTTTTGAGAGGGTGATCTGGTCTTATTTTCGACATCTTTTGCAAAAAATGGGCTTTCATTCTCGGTTGGTGCGGATTATATTAAATAATTTATCTGCCACACGATGTTTGATTTTAATCAATGGTAAGCCGGTGGGTTACTTTCCTGTGTCAAAAGGGGTTAAATAAGGAGACCCTTTATCGCTTCTACCGTTTAATATGGGTTCTATAGTTTTTAAAAGAGGTCTTAAAACGCTTATGCCGATGGGTGTTTTACAAGGATTTTGGACAAACCGTGTCGCGTAGGTGTCACATCTGGGATTTGCAGATGATTTAGTGATATTTTTAAATGGCTCCCTTCGGAATTTACGACACTTCCGACACTTTTTAGACGTCTATCAGCAAGCCTCTGGACAGCTGGTAAATTTTCACAAGAGCCAAGTAGTGGTTGGCTCGGGTGTATCGGGGTCGCATGTTTCTCAAGAGTTAGGTATGTGTTTGACTACCCTACCTATCACGTACCTTGGATCTTTTCTGTATAAAGGTATTAATCATGCCGATTACTGTGTTTCTTTACTTTCCCATTTTGATGTTAAGTTAAATTCATGGTCATCTAAGCTACTCTACGACGGGTCGCCTGGTCTTAATTTGCCATGTGCTTAATTCTATGCCACTACATACTATTGCTGGTTCGTGATAACCAAAGAGGGTTTGGAGGCTTTAAATCGAAAGATGTCACATTTGTTATTGAATGGCCGCCATCATTGGCAGTCTTGAGAGAGCATATGCCGTCCCACTGAGTATGGGGGTTTGCGCATTAGAAACCTTCAAATGGTCCAGCAGGCATATGATGGTCTTCTATGGTGGAAATATCATTAGTCCGATTCATTATGGGCGACCTACTATTGCACAAAATATGGTCGCAGAGACATGGTGTATGCACATATTTATGATTCACCAATTTAGAAGCGTATTTGTTGAATACATGATTACATGCAGCCTCAGGTATACTCCACTCCTGATGGACTTAATTGGACTGCAGACTCTTTGGGACAATTCACTCTAATATCCGTTTATAGCCCGCTCTCATTGTTAGGAAATCCGACAAGATCACTGTGAAAACGCGCAGCGGAAAAACTTGATCTCCGATTTTCTACCAAGGATCCATGTTGTTCGTTTAATCGATGAAAAAAACGTAAAAATTACCTCCAAAGATTCGAAATCTGTAGGTGGAAGAGGTGCGAAATCACAAACACCCTCTGTCGGTATCCACACGAATGCTTCTGCCTGGAGTGCTAGCTCTTGAACGGCGCGGCTGAGAACTCTGTTTTTCTAAAAAACGGCTCTAGGGTTTCTGTTGCTTTCGTGTGTATTTTTTTTGTGTGTCTCTATGTACGAGATGGATGGATATATATACACATATATGGACATTAAAAACCGAGTCCTAATCGGTTTCGTTGATGCCAATCAAAATCCATATCAGATATGGATTCTGTCAGGATATTCAAAATCCATATCAGATATGGATTCTCTCATAATTATCCGATCATATATATATAAACACATAACAACAAAAAACAAAATTAATAATAATAATAATAATTAATATTCAATATTAATATTATTAATATTAAAAACGATAATAATAATAATAATTAATATCCAATATTAATATTATTAATATTATTAATCTCAGCCATACGCATTCTTGTGTGTGACCCGATAGGCCCATATTAATTGACAGTTGATTAAATCTCTATTAAACCAACAAGTCGTAATTGGTCTATAGCAAGACATTACGACTATCCAATTAATACGAGTAAAGTCCAACTAGCCTAATAATAGCACATGCATTAATCCCTTTGTCACATGATATCTAGTTTGAACATAAGCCATGGTCAGCGTCATACTTATATTGTTCAAACATACGATTACTCGATCTCTAAGTAGACTGATAAAACAAATGATATTGATCACACTATCAATTCATCTAAGCACGACCATGCATTTCACAGTCTCACTAATCGAGGGGCCCAAAGATATCTCTCTCAAAAGAGAGGGACAAATCCTATCTGGATTGTTCAATATCCTCTACATAATTTCTATCACATTCAATCATGACCTTTATTATTATCCAGTTACGGATAACGTTTGATCATGTCAAAATATAATAGTCCTTATGTTGGAAACTATTACAATCTCAAGTCAAAGGATTAAAACACGACTATCATGAGATTTACTTATGACGCTAATCCATGTAGTAATCTCATGATGGGTGTATCCAATACACTGTTCTCTAACAAGTATCTATGAAAATGATTTGTATCACCATACACATAATCATCTCATGATTAACAAATCAATACTCATACTGATTATAAATTATTTTATTTCTATAACAATAATGAATCAGGGACATATAACAAAATTGTGTAACATACTAACCAACAATAATGATAATAAAACCTCTTTTATTGATAATAAATGTATAACATAAATATCCAAATCATGGCCTAGGGCACAAACACTAACACTCATCAGTCTCACCTTCTTTTGATTGTTCAAAGTGTGTTTGTTGGCCAGGCTCTCCCTCGGGGGCACGCATATTTCTCTAGAAACTTTGGATGCGCTCGCTGACTTTGGTAGACAACCTATGTGCTTGGTAGATAATATTTCTGTCTCGATGTGCATTTTGCATGACAAAATCAGATCGGCAAGATCATATCTTCCTGCTTTGCTCAGCAATTCAATCGTTATGGCCTGAGATATCTGTTCTATACTCAGGACCAATGCCTCATCAGTCGACTAGTTGCGCTTATTTACTTTGTTGGTGGCGAATTTCATCGCCCATTCTATGATTGGTCAGTTGAGAGCAGTTGCACCATCTTTGATAACATGGGTTATTTGGAAGGAATATACATCAATTAGATTTGGAGATAGCAGATTTTCATATAGGCGATTGTTTGGAAGAGCTCATGATAATATATATACTAGTTGTGTATCCACGCGTGGTCGGAAATTCACACAACCCATCTCACACTTGATTGCATGCTACTTCTCTCCACCATTACGTACAAGACGTCATCAAGTGGTGCATTGGACGTTACCACCATCAGGTAAATTAAAACCGAATGTCAATGCATCGGTAGGCAGATTTATCGCCGCAGCTGGAGCAGTCTTATGGAATGACCATGGCGATTTTGTGTCGGTCATTTGCTTTTCTTTACCGCCTACTACGCCATTACCAGCTGAATTAATGGCGCTTCTGTATACCCTAATCATTTATGCAGGGACAATGACCGGCTTATTGTTGAGATGGATTGCCGCTTGTTGCTTCGTTATCTTTATAATCCTTAACGCTACACTGGCTCACTATTGATGGACCTACAACGAGCTACAACTTTCTTGTGCCTCAATGCTTCATTGTTACACTATTGTCCTAGGGAGGCTAATACTGCGGCACACACATTATCCAGACATGGCCTTCATTTGGCAGGTGTGACTATTTATACATTCCTTTACGACTTGTCATGTGAAGTTAGTGGGGCTATTTCTCTAGATGTTTCCGTACCCCATCTATGACTTAGATAGGTTAAATCTCCGAATTGATTGGCATGTGCACACAGGTTGCCTCTTTCAACAATTGGCATAGGCAACATTGCTTGCGATAGAATATTACCACATGTTGCTGGCAATTTGCGCTGTCCCCCTACATTGTCGGTGTTTGTGGAGCAACTGCATTGGATGTCAGTGTTCCTAGCGCAAATCAGGTCGTCTGTCTCCCATTGGGTTTCCTATATTACCATATTGTTGTCTGTGTCACTGGTTGATGTAGGCAACATTGGTACATCATCTCTTTCTCACATTTGCCTAATTTAACATGTTTGTTACCATTTCATATTCATCGATTAACTATGCACTTCTTTCATGAGTTTGAGGTTAGGAGTTGCTTTCTACATCAAATGTTGATCATCTGATATTTTTGGCTGGCTATTCGTTTTGTAGCCTGTGTTCATGATGAATACAGGCAACATGTGTATGTACATGGCTTCTTCATTCTTGCTTTCATTACTTGTACATTGCATCCTTTAACCAATTCTTTTATGTGGCAACCGAGCTGGATGGGGAATTACATCTCTCAATGGTGCATATGGATGTCGGACCGGGTCTTGACAATGACATGGCATCACAATTGGTTTTTCATTAAGTGGCGATCCACACATTGCATTATCACATCATATTTACATAGGACATTGTATAGTTTTCAGTTTTGCGTTTCATTTACTATTTCATATAGATTTTCATTTTCTGCAGGTATTATGTACTCATTAGATACTTTTCAGTGGGAGAGTCTCTCACACCAATTGTAACCACGGTATTCCTCTGCCACAAGTGAGGGTCAACTTTATTAATAAAACACTGGACGGTACCGCCTGCCTTTCATTAATATATATATGTACACTGTTAGGTCCATGACAATCACTCTAGAGGAGAGTGAATACAGTGTTATGCAATTTTTAGAATTTTCTCGGTTTAACTCTCTCCAACTCAAATAGTATAGAAAATAATAAAAAAGAAGCTGAGAGATAATGAGTTTGTTACACACAAATTAGAGTGGTTGAATCTTCTTGATTCAACTCCACTACCACTTTGAAGTTTTATATTTCGGAATGCCCTCAGCCTCTTCCTCTTCACGTTCTTTTCTCTTTTTAGGTTCTTTTCTTGCTTTTAAGACTTGTTGGATATCGAATTTGTCGCATCCATATACAAGCTTGATTTTTGTTGTTGTTGCGATACATAAGAATGCTATGTAGGAGAGCCTTATTCTTTTTTGTTACAGCCTGTATCACATTTAGCATGAAGAGTTCGCCAAAGTTGATTTGCTCCCGGTTAGCAAGATGAAAGGCTATATAGAAGTCCAGGTTACTTGGCCCTTTAGCGGACTTTCCATTTATATAAAGAGTTACTATAGCAATAAACGCCCGATACACTAAGAGCATATCGTTTGTGTTTTTCGCTGGATGGAAGCCCAAGAAAGTCTTGACTTCGACCTCATTAACCTTCCAATAGGCCGTATCCCACTTCCATACATCAAACTCATAGTAACCTTCATTTGGCACCCCAATAACCTCACAAATGGTACCAACATCACATTCAAGATGTATATCGTCTATCACACTATTGAATGCTAAGGGAAGATCATTTATGCATTTTACCCATAACTTCGCATAGAAAAGTATAGTATGCCTAGCCGACATTTTGGTCATATCCTTTTTTGTTCAAATAAATCTCCATTTTTGGACATCCAACCAGTTAATGACTTGTCTCAACTTATTATTGCTCATTATATTCTTAATCTTAAGTAATTTAAGAGGAATGGTAGCCCTATCATCTCTCTGCCATTTATCATACAATTTTTGTACATGACAGGTGATATAGCTAAAATTACATGGAGGTATGGGTTCATGCAGTGCTCCCTTAGCCTCCCTAAATTTTATCTAATGAATGTTTTTGAGCGTCCTTGCCAGAGCATAGCTAACTCATTGGCTTGACTGAAATCAAACGACTGTTTTCTCCTTTGGTGAGCTCTTACATGAGACTGTGAACCCTATCCTTGAGAGGGTTGTTTGACTCTCATTCATCAATTTAAGAGGTCATTGCCTTCTTGGATTTTTTTTGCTCTTTGTAAAAATTGTGGATACAATTAGATTTGGAAAAGCGATCAGCATGATGAAGATGCAGAAGAGGAATATGAAATAAAAATCAATTGGGTGAGGATGAAATTTGGATTATTGTTTGAAATTGAAGAGTCTCATTTGTAGGACCTGTATAGAACCATTAGAAGGGGAGGGGGTTGAATTGTGGGTGCGAAAAAAGTTGGTTCTTAAAAACTTTTGGATCAAACACCCTACTTCTGTAAACAGATTTTGTTTTCACACCCGGTTTCTAATCAACTGAACGATTAAGTTTTAGACCTCCAAAAATCATGAAATTTGATGACAAAGTACTTTGAGATGTTATGTATGTGTCATAAAAAATCCAGATCAAAATTCAAAAGTATAAGACCATGAATAATCGTTTTTGCATAGATTGTGTCAATCTGTTAAAAACTATGATCTGAAATGCAAAATTTATCCTTAGTAATTTACAACTTCAAATGATCCGAAAGTTTTATGATATGACCCTTACAATATGTACTTTAAAGGGTTGAAACAGGTTTTCAAAATTCCTTTGGCAAGTATGTCAAATACGATGATGTTCTCAACCTTTGCAAGTCTAAAATTCAGATTGCACTAGTCTCAGAACTATTAAAGTTTGATTGATTTATACTTATCCAAATGAGGTGAAACTTATGCAAAATTAAAACTAGGACGTGTGGCTATATTTCTACAAAATGTTGTGATTATTTATAATCTTTTACTATTTTTACTGTTGCAATAAATCGACGTAGAAAACTAGAAACTAAAAGTAAAATGCTGAAAAGTAAGAACACCAAGAATTTTATACTGGTTCGGTTACAACAACCTTCTTTAGTCTTCGAGGACACCTTCCTCGGTTATCACTAAACACAACAAACACCTTACCACAAGGGTGGCTGGATTTAAAGACTAACTCCACCCTTTTACAACCAAAACAATCAAGAAAATTAATCACGAACACCAACACCGATTGAATGAAGGTTTGATCACACCTTGATCAACCTTTTGCAAGCAATGAACGTGTATAGGTGGTATATCCAAAGCATATATAATATGTAGAATATATGAACAATAGGCTTGAGACTAAGAAGAAGAGAAAGACAGGAAGAAGAGAGTAATCTAGCTTTTTGCACTTGTGAGAATATGATTTATTGCTTGGCCTTGTCTTGCACTATCTCCCCCTTTTTATCTCCTTTTGGCCGCACCTTAGGGCTCTTTTACTTCTTGAGAATTGTCTTTAATGTCCTTAGAAAATTGCCTTGTGTAGAAGATGACACAATCTTGCTTGCTTGGTCCAATATGATTAAAAGGATGACTTGACCCTGCTTAGTTGTCACTTGTTGATTGGTGTAACTTGGCACCCTTTAGTGAACTGTAAATTCTACAAACAAATTCTCAAAACATATGCTCAAAATCAATTCAAACAATTACCATAACGTCACACTTTAATCCCTTGAACTTTTGGATGCAAATTGAGGACCATTACTACCAAAAATTGCCCACCTTAAGAGACATGTGCTGAAATTTTCAGCATGTGTCTCCTTTGAATTCTTTCCTTGTGTGGTACCTTCTTCAATGTCACCAATCTTAGTACGCTTTGTTAAATAATGCACAATATTTACACATATATGGTAAATATTAATAAGACCTATTTTGAAATTTCTGGAACACTTTAACATGTCTTGGATGTGTAAAAAGTGTCTAGATATATGTTACACCTATGCCAAAAAAACGTTCCATATTGTATGGTCGTAAAAAACCGAATTTTTGACTTTTGTCGATTATGCGATTTTTCTCTGATTAAATTCAAACTTCTTACACATGTAATATATATTATATCATACATAATATACATAAAATAATTTTTATATTCAGCTCAAGTGGCTTAGAGAAAAAAGCTCACGTGCACAAATGATATTGAGTTTGAATTCTCCACAAATCTAGCCTAAATTTTGGGTGATGTGTGTGTGCCAACATGATATGATTTAGTGGCTGACTTTAACATGTGAGCCACAAAAGTTTTAGTTATTTTTGAAGTATATGGGCTGGCCATCTTTTTATGGCAAGTACGTGACATGTCGGTGAAGTTTCGATAGTCACCCGATACGACAATTTTTTGTTATGACCTTGTAACATGTCGTTATAATTTTCACGTCACCATGACTTATATCATATGATATAATACCTGAATATACTCATAAATTTGAGTTGTATATAGTGGTGTGACGTCGACGTACGTTTATAATATATGTGACGTGTCGGTGGTACGTCGGAATATATGTGTATTGTGTATTTTTGAAAAATATGGATATAAATATATATTATATGAAATGGCATGTAAATGCATATGGGGAGAAGACTTTCCATTTCCAAATTTGTTGCCATATAGCTTCCACCAAATATGTCTCCATTTAATGAACTAGTTAGTTCATTAACTTAAGCACTCCACTTAATGAACTAGTTTAGTTCATTAATTGTGGTACTTGAAAATACTACAAAGACAACAAATGTTTTTCATATGATGTAAGCTTTAATGCTTCATGGCTTGTTAGTATGGCAACAATATATATAATCATTTAAAGCATGTTTATCACATAAACGTGTCAAGTAATAATTTATTTATGCATTTCGTGAACGCGTAGCATTTGAATCATGCATTTGTAAATCACTCAAACCTTATTTCTCAACATGATTGTTTTTGGAGAAAGGGACACTGAGGTTAGGGTTTGATCGATTGAAGTGAGATGAGAGAAAATGGGAAAAATTACGTTTTGATAGCTTTTATAAATTCGGTAATCGATCACGTTGATTGATCCATGTATGTGGATCGATTGATGTTATAGATCAATGTATACCTGGATCTCTTAGTTTAATACATGGATCGATACATGTATATTGTTTTTTGAAGTTTGTTGTTCGGATCTTATATACATTGTTTATCGTCTACAATCTTGTTCTAATTGATTCAAATGCCTCATTAGAAAGATATTTTTAGTGAATCATCATCATCTAATTGATCATCAGTTGGAATAAATTCAACACAAAGCAGTCCTTTTTGCACATCCATTATGAAGTGGTGTCTCACTTCAATATGTTTGGTTCTAAACGATGAGATATACTTATGGCTGAGATGTTATCACATAAGATATGCACTTTGTCAAACTTAACATTGTAGTCTTTTAAGGTATTTGTAATCCAAAGTAATTGTGTCCGACACATATTCGGATTCTGCCATAGAAAGTGACACACTATTTTGTTTCTTGAAAAACTAAGAAACTATGCAATCTCTAAGAAATTGACATCTACCGGAGGTTCTTTTCCTATCAACAAGATTTCCAGTATAATCTAAGTAACTATACACTCTAAGTCAAAACACTCATTCTTAGGATAAAGCAACCTAAAGTTCAATGTACCTTTCAAATACCTAAAAATACATTTTATAGTGACTAGATACGGTTTCTTACGCGTTCTTTACAATCTAGCACATAAATAAACAGCACGCAATGTCTTGTATACTTTGTTACCTCAACTGACTTTCCTTTTTCATCTTTATTAAGCTTTGTACTTGTTCTTATTGGTGTGCTTACGCTCCATACTCAAATTTATACTTGTGAAATAAACAGTTCTTCCTCGGTTTGCTTGATTTGAAGTCCGAGGAAGTAGTTCATCTGATCTACATGCTCATCTCAAACTCATATTCCATAAGCTTAGCAAAATTCTTACATAAAGAATCATTAGCAGAACCAAATATAAAATCATTCACATAAGTTTGGACAAGTAAATAATCACTTCTTTGTTGAACTAATCAATCTTCTTGCTTGAAGAACCATTTTTGAGTAGGAAGTTTCTTAATATCGCATATCAAACTCTTAGAGCTTGTTTAAGCCCATAAAGAGTCCTTTAAGTATGATTACATGATTTAGGTAATCATGATCTTCAAAGCGCAATGATTAAGCCACATATACTTCCTCTTGAATAATGACATTCAGAAAGTCTATTTTTACAATAATTTAATATCTCCTTTTTTATCTTTACCAAGTTTAGCATTAGTGCTTATAATCATATTTTTTTGTATTCAGTTTAGGTCAAATGTACTTATTAGTTTGCATAGTATGAAACTCAAAAAAGTAGTTGTGGTTTCCTCATAATACTCACGTCAATCTTATCATCCATTGGCTCAAACCCTTCACACTACATTTACATATTAGACTCAAATACAATGTCAACAAGGATGTTCACGAATAGATGATCATTATAATGTTTATGGATGAAGAATATGATGTCTCATTTTCTTCATGAGAAATCTTTTCTAAAACATATTTTAACCTCTCATATCAAACTATAGGAGTTTAGTTTAAGTCATATAAGGATGCTTGAACCTTGAAGCATGGTTTAACTCATCAAGCTCTTCAATATTAATAGACTTGGCTATATACGTACCCAAGATGGTCAATTTGAGATATAGTTGGTGTCCTACACCAAGTATAAGACATTAGTTTGATTCATATGTTGATAATATTCTAGAGCTATAAATCAAATTTTCTTCTTCATATGGTTTCATTATTCATCATTCTTTAAGCAAAAGCTTAGATGACTCACCAAATTCCATGTGATTTAAAATTTTTAAACTTTAAAGGATTCATATAGCTTTGAGGTTTTCTCTTTGTCTTTGATCCTTATGATTGTTCACATAACCTTTATCTTCTAAACACTTGAATCTTCCAGTTCTGCATAGAATCCTCCTACAGTGAAATATTCAAGTTATTAAGAGACTTGTTCAACTACATGCTCTTATCAACATATTCATTATCCATTAAAGTTCAAGCATTTCTAGATCATTTATTATGTTAATAATGTGAAAACCTTACTAAGGCGACACACTAGGCCGTATGAATTTTTTCTCTATCAGTTCCTGAAACTGCGACTTTAACTCCTTTAACTCTGATGGTGTTATCCAATATGGTTCCTTTAAGAGAGGTTATGCTCCTGGCATGACATTAATCTCAAACTCGATTTCTCTGTCCGAAGGTAAACCTGACAAGTCATCTGGAAAGACATTGGAACATTCTCCAACCACTGGGATGCTGGCGTCTCTGACTCGCCACTGAGAGCATATACTAGAAAACCTTCATTTCCCTTCTCCAATGCTTGAAATGCTTGGGCTGCTGTCAGATAGATATTTTTGCAATATCTTCTTCAACTTGGAGTTTTGATCCTTAATCATAACATGCTCACCGCGGCAATCGATGTAGGCATGGTGCTTGAACATCCCTCCCCAATCTGTATCGGTATCAGGGTAACCTTGAACTTTTTGTCCCCCTATCCCAATCTTACAATCCTTGTACAGATGATGGGAAATGATCACCTAATCACCAGCGGCTTGAACACGATAGGACGTATCCAACCATGTCGGGCAGCTGCTAAGGTTTTTAGCTAACCTCTTAGACACAAAGGAGTGGCTTGCACCATTATTGAACATCACGTTTGCAGGTATGTTGTTTACTAATATAGCACCTGAAATAGTTCATAATTCAAGTAGGAAATTTCTAAACAGGTATAGAAATAGCATTAAATAGCATAATTAAATATACCTGTCATTACATTATGGGTGTCCTCGACCTCGGCATCAGTCATAACGTGAACTCAGACATTAGCCCATGGACCACCTCTCTACTACTGCACAATCCTATGTTGTCCATCCCTCAGCACTATGCAGTACTTCATAATATGACCGATTTTACCACATCTGAAACAAGCACCGGTCGCCAGTCGACACTCTTTGGTGTGCACTCCATGACAAATAGGACAAAGGACAATAACCATATGTGTTCCCGCTCTATACTACTGTGGCTGCTGATGCGGCAGATGTGGTGCTCGATGAAATTGCGTCTGCCTCTAAAACTGCATCGGTGAGTTTTGTCACCGGCTTCCCTCTATATCTTGGTCCACTGTCAAGATCGATCACCTCTAACTTCTTGTGGCCTCTTGCCTTTCATCTCTACATCACATCTGATAATGTCCCACTCAACTCGGTAACATGCATCCAATAACATGCCGAAGTTCCTCGAGTTAGCATTCACAATCCAGATGTGAATGTGTGAGTTCAGACCAATCTCCAATTTCATCATCTTAAGTTGTTCATCTCCCATGAAAGATGGAACATATCTGCCTAGTGTGGTAAACTAATTGGCATAGTCTGCCACTGTCATACCAAACACCTGCAAAGACTCAAACATCCAATACTTTGTAAAGAATCTGAGGGTGGGATGTAAAACTTATGGAACCCCATCAAAAATCGCACCCAAGTAACTGGTCCGGACAGATGTTGTAGACTAATATTCGACCACTGATTGGCATCACCAATATGGAAAGGTTTGATCACCCGAGTCTTCATCTCGTCAGGTACCTGAATCAGATCAAAGTTATTCTTTACATAGTCTAGACATTTCTCGGCTACATATTGATCTGTTCCGCCCTCAAAATTCGGCATTGTGGCCCTCTTCAGCTCCCTATAATCGAAGTGAGTACCCTACTGCGGTGGTGGCGGTGGAGGTGCAGCCTGATTCTGATGACCGTTATTCACAACGGCCTATCCAATCTGCACCAGAGCCTGAAGTACAGCCTGGTGAAAATCACCATGATACTACTGCTGTTGAAGTGGAGGTACTGGCGCAACATATGGTGGTTTTGGCTCAGCAAATGGTGGTACCAGCTCTGCGGGCGGAGGTACCTGCGGCTGTAGAGGAGGGAGTAACTAGTTTGTCAGTGCGTGGCCTTTCGGTCGTGAAGACATCCTATTGGAAGCAGTTATTATCAATATAACAGTTATTCGACAAAATTTAAATTCATTTCAAGTGATTCGTTTAGGTTCCTAAAATTAGGGTTTTAAAATAAACAATTTATAAATTACGTAAAAAAAATTTATCCTGCTATCCATAAACCATTCTAGTGTTCTTAATCTAAGGCTGTTACTCTAGTCTACGATCATAACCTAATTTCTAAGATCATGACTTATTTCCTAAGTTGTTTACTTAACCATTTCCGCCGTCGATCTAGAGCCTTGACTCTGATACCACCTTTAGCTCCTTGCACGAAACTAGGGTTTCAGCTTGTTGCACCCGTCGTACTCTACTACGAGAAGTACAAGGTGTTGATAGTATACATGTGCATGTCGGCAAGAATCGTAAATCAAGGTAGCGGAAGCAAAATAAAGATAAACATACAACTTGCGATAACGTACAAATCGTCATCAATAGTACAAGTCTAAAATATCTGATACTTCAACGATACAAATACAATCTGATAAAGCATCGGTCTCAAAAGCTAAGTCCTGTTGTACACATTTCTCACACATAGTCTACGTGAAGCTCGTCATCTATAATCCAATCTCGGGGACCCCGTCCTCTACAAGCAATTAAAGACAAGTATGATCGAGAAAACCTAATCTCTCGGCAAGTAGTCCTACTAGATACGCCATGTGGATCATGCATGGGGAGACAGGGTCTCCAACTTTAAGAAATAAAGTGTAAGGTAAAGGTAAATAAATAGCAGGTAACACATATATCTCTATATGGTAAACATTTACACTGTCAAGTTCTTAGAGGACGCCACTATCATGTAGATCCACACTTAGAAATTTCATTCAAAGTCTAAGATGTCATCATCCTTAATCTTATCATCTAAATAGATCGAGTCCCTATACAAGTCATGTAAATGTAATATTATTATGATGCGATGTATTTAAAACAATGTTATAAACATAAATTGTAATCATGCAGCAATATCCACTAGTCTGTAACATGTCAAAACATAACCTTTTCCCCAAAATGACCTTTTTCATATAATAACTGTGACACTACACCTTGCATGCAAATTATATCGTCATATAAACGGAATAATCCCCCATATAGAAATACGTACAAATATGAATCTCGATGAGTCCACATTGTGTTACATCATACGTACATATTACTAACGGTAACTCGATATGCCGGAGATTCCTTGTCCTCAACAAGGTGTTACACTCGGGCCTGTAAATACTATCTGCCAATGACTTCAACCCCCTCGGGTTCTGATATCATACAGCGCTCTAATCATTGATGATATACTGTATGCCTCATGACATCAACCACCTCGGTTTTGATGTCATGACGGTGCACCAAATGAACATATACATACTGTAAACATGTCATAGGATAACCGTCTATAAGATATAACTCTTACGTGCAAGGGTGAACTTTTAAAACACATGGTGAGACGAAAATAATTTTTCAAACTTTTAATTGATGCAACATGAATTTTTGGTCATGCTAAAACTTGTCATCAAACATCTACCACTTATTTACACCCTACATGTCATAACTTAAGAAAATATCATTTTTACCTCTCAAAAGGGACCATTCGGCTCTACTACCCTAAAGCAGCCCCCTTTTTGTAATTTTCACCCGATACCACTTTCTTAATTTTTATTTTCCATATACAACTCATATCTCATCACTTGAGTATTTAAAAACACTTATTTTCTAATTTTTCTAAAATGTTCCCTAAAAATACATAATGTATATCCTAATTTACCCCTAATTACATATTATCCATATGAATACACATAACATGGAAATAAAGTAATTTATGACATCAAATGCCTTATGGCCGAGTATGTATATATATATATATATATGTTTGTATATTTATATATGTACATTTTCATACCTTATACGTATATGCATTTATATCATGGAAATAATTCATCTATACCCTAAAATGTTCTTGGCCATGTGTATATATACACTTTTATTTATAATATACTTTCATAACATGTCACAATTTATTTATTTCCATTTGAGGCCTTATGGCTGATTTTTATAACCATTCACATACGCACTTTAATCTCATTTTTCTTTCATTTTACATACATGTTATGTGTCGAATAAATTTATATTAATCAAGTATATATTATTTTCCATCATTATATTTATTTCCAAGATTATGACATAATGAAAACACATGAAATATAAACATGATGGAAACCATAAAAAGTAAACTTTTTTGAGCCATAAACATCATTTACAAACACATCTTCGAGATGGTTGACGAAGCTCAAGTGAGATGCCAGAAATGGCCTTATGGCCGTGTGTGTATGTGTATATATGAGATGATGATCATCAAAAACAACACATGTGACCAAGTATGTTAGTCATGCTTCTGATGCATAGATAAACATGCTAAAAACAAGATCATAAAATATATGAAATCCCAAATACCATAGGACATGCATGCTTCATGATCATCCCAAAGAAATACATGAACAAATATACCAAATTTGCATTTTTAGTACACTTTTCATAACATTACATATAACTTCAGTTTCTTTCTTTATTTTCTACCTATATCTTCCAAGAATATTCTTTTTATTCCATTTATACCCAAAAGTCCCTATTTTACAACTATGGAGGATTTTTATACATGTGTATATATAATATATGTATCACATAGGATGTATATTTTACATATGTTTTATGGTGAAAACTTGAATATACTACATGGATGATCCATCTTTGATAAGAACATATATACTTAACCTTTGGAAATCCATGAAGGATCTAAGAAGAATACTTGCCTTCTCACTTATTTTACAACCTAAAGTGAAGATTTCTTCACTTAGCTTGGAAGAAAATCCTTCTCCTTCTTCCCTTGGTAGACACAGTTTTGGAGTGAAAATGAGATGGTTAGTGAGCAACTTATAAAAGTAGATAATTGAAAGAATTTAAATTGAACTACATAAAGTTCTTACCTTGTGTTTTCCTTGGTGTTCAACTCTACAACCTTCTTGAATCACACTTGGATGATGGAGGGTTTTTGGAAACTTGTGTTGGATGATATCTAGATGGGATGTGATGAAGAAAACCTTGCCCTTTTGTTTGTCGAAACTTTCGACCAAGTGAGGAAGAGAAGAGGAGTTTTGGAGGCTTGAGTTTTCTTGGAAGAGAGGGGAGAGTGTATAGATGAAATGTAAGAAAGTTTGGTATGTGAAGTAAAGAAAAACAAAGGGTTTGCCCCTATTTTGGCGCTTCTCAGAAGAAATGAAAGAAGGGGAGGGGAGAGAAGATTTCTTGGAGAAAGTTGGTGGTGTAGGCTTAGGGTGATGATGAAATGGAAGGAGTGTGTAAGAAGAAAGAAAAGGAAGAAGTCTTGTCTTCCTTCGAGGGCTAATTGGCCGGCCTATTGGAGGATAGGAGGGAAGAAAGCTTTGCCTTGTTTGCCATGCAGGATAAAGTGGGAGAAAATGTGATGATTGGGTCAAAAGTGTGTAGGGTTTTGTTGTGTAGTGGAGGACAAAATGGAAGAAATATTTTCTTGCTACATCATCATCATCATCATCATCCGTACCCAGTATATCCCAACAACAGCAAAAGCTATCGTCAGGGTCTGGGGAGGGTAAGTGGTAGGCAGACAATACCTCTATCCCAAGGGATAGAGAGTCTGCTTCCAGTGAGACCCCCGGCTCTACCTGCATAAATGACATGATAATAGGGATATGTTGTGCTAGTGTGTTAGTGAGTAGATTCAAGAAATACCAATAAAGGGCTTTCGATATTAAAATACACATCACGTATATATGTACATGTAACGTAAAACAACGATAAAACATATGCCACCAAGTGGAAAGTTAACCTAAAGCGTAGATAGTGTCTACGTCTATCTATGTCCCTACATATACTCTAAACTGCCCCTATATATGTCTTATACCTCGTTAACCTTAATCTTATTTTCTTGCTACATGGCGTGAAAAATTCAGCCACTTAGGGTTTGAGTGAGTAGAATAGGACAAAATACCATCAATTGGTTTCTACACAATTTTCTACACTTGGTATTTTGTTGGTGTATTTTTCTAACCACAATTTCTTCTTTCTTTTTCTCCTACTTGTCCACCCTATATATGTAGCGCCCCACCCGGGACTAGAGTCTTGGCACGATGTACACATCGTACTCTGCTACAAGAAGTACAAGGCGTTGGTAACATCTCTATGCACATCATCATAAACATATACCGAATAGCGGAAGCATCATAAAATTGTCAGAACAAAAACATAAATGACATGCTTACATCGTCACCATATGAAAACACAACACCATCCGCACATCGATACATCAATACATGGATGAAATAATGAAATAGACTACTCATGGGAACCTATTAGCTTGGCTCATTGTTTATATACTCCAGTTCTGGCTCTTGTGTCTCTACAAGATATAAAATAAGGGTTGAGCGATAATGAATCGTCCAGCAAGTATCTCTGCCTGGGTTTGTCATGTGGATCATGCATCGGAGACTGGGTGATAAAATAAATACAATGCAGTAAGAAGCATAACATGTCTTCGATTCACAATTACTGTAATAGATAAGATAAACCATTCAAAAATATGTAATAGATAAAGTGCAAAAATACAGTCACATAATAACTGTCACAGTTTTCAATATTTCTTTTCTTCTTGCTTATCCGTTTAACTTATAATTCATATCCTGTGCTAAGCCCATTCCAATTACATCTATGTCACTCGTCACATATTCTATCCAATCATCTAAATTCTACTAATGCTCTAACCTGTATCTCACAGAGTGGCTTGGTAATATGCATATGCTCAATCAATTGTAACATGACTCTATTATAAGCACTAAAAAAACATAACATACTCATTTCATTCTTTTTCCAAAATTGTGTCGAATACATGGCTGTATCACATTACATGTACTAATGATGTGCACGACATACCGATTGATTCCCATATAACCTTGTAAACATACTATATGCCCATGACACCAACCTACCCATAGGTTCAAGTGTCATGGCGGCCTCCTATGACTGCAAGATGATGTACCATACTGTACGCCCCTAACATCCCCTATCTGATGCCAGTCCGGCCTCCAAACATGTATGCTAAAAAACAGCGAATCGTATCATTATATAACAGCATGCTGTGAATAGCGAAACATATCATCGTATCGGAATCAATCGTCTCTTGGCATATTTCGTTAAAATCCCTTTAAAACACATCATGTGATCAAACTTTTTCATAAAACATATCATGTAGTGTAAATCCTTCGAAATGTATCACGTGGCGAAAACATTTCACAAACATGTATAGCATAATAAAACATATCAATTAGAAACTGGTTTTTATGTATGTACGCAAGTATGATCAATCGTGTGGCTGAATTTACTCGTCAAAACTCTCTGCTCCTCAATCCAATGTTTTCATGTCGTACACTTCTGTAAAGTTTCCATTTTGCCCTTTGTTGAAGGTTCAGGTTTTGAGTAATAAAATCAACACACCTTTGGGTGGAATTCACTAGTATCATCATCTTAAATTGTCTTTCATTTTATTTCATGTTTCCTTAAATCAGCCCACTTTTCCATAATTTTCCAAGTGTAGTAATTTAATATTCAATCTTTTGAACACCTCGTTAAAAGGTTACAAAACAGCTTTTTTTCTTCCTTGTTGCATATTGCCACTTCTTTAATTTGCTTGTTTGACATATCCTTTAAAGAGTCATACATATATTATACAGTATGCATATCTTCACATGTATATACTGAAGCAAATACTCAAACATCATCATGACACCTCAATACAGCCTCTTGGCCGAAATCATCTATGCACACACACATAAGTTTTGCAACTTGTTCATTGTACCATACATGGAATCTTACTAACACCTTTCTTAATCTTTAATCTACCATGCATATCTATCATGATGATGCATTAATGTTGTGCTTTGAACATAAAAGACTCATGCCTGTAACTTTCTTCACAAAATAAACACAAGATTCATGATCATGGAAATGATCATGATGAATATCACATGCAAATACATAGACGATGAAATCCATGAACATACACATTCTTAAGCCATGATCATCAATGATACACATCAAAATGATGGTGATGAAACATGCCTAATTATGGAGACAAAACATCCCCCATTTTCGGATGAACATACATGGAGATCACTTGATGATGATAAAAGAAAACAAGCTTTTATTGCCATGCAAAATAGCACAAATTATGGTGAATCATAATCATGGTAAAACAAGACTTTTAACATACATCAACACTAAAATCATGGATGAACACATGCATGACGATCCTCAAGAAAATGTACCAGAAGATGGTGCAAAGTGTGATCCTTAACACACTTAATTCAAGAAAATGAATAATACAACCAACACTATTTCAAGATTGAACATGCATGCCTATTCTTCCATAAATCATGACATATACATACATATGAGACCTACATATACCATAAACTTCACATGCATGTCCTTTTGTTTAGCATATTCTTAGTCTCAAATGTGTATACATTGAAGAAACACACAAGTCTTCATACATTTACCAGGCAAAAATCCATTCTTTTTATATGATCATATTAGAAATCCATTTGAATATATAGATGCCTGATCCAATTTGATATAAGAACATAAATGATATGCTTTTCAACATGCATGAAGAAACCAAGAAGAGTACTTGTCTTTTTCTCTTGTTACTTACACTGAAGAAGGAAAAGGTTGCTCCTTTCTTTCCCTCTTGGTAGTTTTCGGCCTAATGGCCAAAATGAAAGGCGAAAATGAGTCATTTTTTAGATGTAATGACCAAGAAATGACTAAGATCAATTCTTAAGAAAATCACCTTTGGAAATCCTTGAAGTTGTCTCACTTTTAAACTTAAGAAAACTACTCTCTCCTTCACGATATAGCTCACGGATGGGAGGCCTAAAAGAGAAGAAAATGGAGTCTTTTGGAAGAATGGATGAAGAACAAAGTTTTTAAGAAGAAGGATAAGAGGCTAACTTTGGTTTTCCTACACTTTGAAAGCTTGTTACTTTACTTGAATTTCGGAGAGAACTTCCCTCTTTTGCCTTGGGTGTTTTCGGCTGGAGCAAGAGGAGAGTGAGGATGAAATAATTGGTTTGAGAGGAAAGTGGAATAGAGGAATTTGAAGTCAGAGTGAGAATAAAAATGAGATGAGTTATGTCATGAAATGGGTTTCATTCCTTGGCTCTTTTGGTGTTGGACGAAATTCATTATGGTAGTGGGGTTCAATGATTTCCTTCTTCTGGGAGTGTGGGATGTGTAAGAAGGTTATGCCATGCATGAAATTTGGTTGGGGCTTTCTTACGGTGTGTAAGAGAGTAAAATGATGATGGGAAGAAAAGAAAATAAATTAATGGGGTGTGAGGCATGCATGAAATGCCATTGGGTGGAACAAAGGTGTGGAGAAAATAATTAAAGGAAATGGAATAAAATGCAAGACAAGTTGTTTTGCATGACTTTGGGGTTGGGGGCAGCTAAGGTGTGGGTAGGGTGAGAATTTACTATTTTGTCCCTCCTCACCTTTTCTTATGTGTTACTTTCCCTTATTTTATAATTCAATTCCTAATAAGAGTTATACCACTCTTTATATGTCTAATTAATTATTCTTACACCTATTACAATAATTTAGTTTAGCAGTCCTTAAGTTTTATTTAGGATACACCTATACACGTATTATACACAGTGCGGTATAACGATTGCCATCTAATTCTGTCGTAACTTCTCTTTTATTCTCTTTTCCAACCTGCTCGAGGATGCGGGTCGTAACAATATATATGTGTATATATATGTTTATTTTTATTCTTCTACCATCCTAATTATTTGTTATGTCTTGTTTTTATTTTCCATTTGTTTAAGTAGTGAAAAACTATTGTGTCATGTCTTTTAGTTTTGATTTAATTTAACATGCATGTTAAGTTGTTACGACAAAGTTATTTAAGTTTTGTTGTGTGCTTGATAACATTCGTTATCAAATTCACTAGGGTTCCAGCATAATTTAACACAATAGCATATACTGATGTTAAACAATTATAGCATTTAAAACATTACGACATAATGAAAAAAATTCGGGCGTTACAAGATCGTTATACATTCATTAATTCCTTGTGAGAGATATATGAAGGAAATCAAGGGCTTTTCCTCCTAGCTCAAAATTCTTTTTATCCTTATTATTGTAGTCATCCAACTCCTTCACGACTATTTTCTCATTTTATCCAACCTAGTTTGTTGAGGTATTCCTTTCATAACCAATATCCATATATTATAAGCACGTTTGTACACATCCGCACTTATCCTATATATCTATAAGGTATAGTTTGATCAAACCAAAGAATTTTTGTTTTTGGTATCATGAATATAGTGGATGGTTTTGGGGTGGAGCTGTATGATGTAGAGGTTGTTATTGTCTTATTTTTCAATGATCTTTAACCTTGCTACTAGCAAAAATTGGCCAAGCAATCAAGGTTATGCTATGATACCAATTTTTAGTTTCGTGACAATCACTCTAGAGTGGGAGGAGCAAGGGGAGGGGTGAATAGAGTGTTAGACAATCTTCGGACTTTTCTCGGTTAACTCACTCCAAATCAAATGCACTCCAAAACAATAAAGAAGAAGATAAGAAATAATCAGTTTGTGACACACAATTTAGAATGGTTCGAATCTCCTTGATTCTAAACCACTACCACTTTGTTTTCAAAGTTGATTTCAACAGCAACTTTCTAATTACCTTTAACAAAAAACAAGAACAATAACAACAACACACACACTAACAATTAGTGCAAGCAACAACTATAGCAGCAACAATTTATTACACAAACACTTTGTGCAACATTAACTACAATAACAGCAACTTATTGCACAAAGACTTTATGCAACATCAACAACAAGAACAACAACTTGTTGCACAAATACTTTGTACAACATCAGTAGTAGTAGTAGCTACATGAAAGAACCATGTCTTGATTATTCACTAATTCAACTAAGTTCTACGGAAGAAATTTCACCATTTGGGTTTTGGAGAATAGATGAATTACACATTTTTAATAAGTCTAAATCACAAGCAAAAGATCAAATATGTATACTTCTCTTGTGTTAGACTTTTACTCTTACAATATAAAAATGAAATGAAGCAACAATAGCTCAATGAGCTTTTAAAACTTTTTCTCATTTGAGAACTTTTTGCAATAATGGGGGATGAAACTTGAAGAGGATGAAAATTTGTAAATGCATCATCTTAGATTCTTAAATATATAGTCGGTTGAGCCACGTTTTTGTGTCTTTCATAAAGCCTTCAACTCAATCAAGTGTATTGAAGATGTCCAAATAGTCTTTAGCCACACCATAGTTGGATTTGATGTTCCATAGCCACCATGGAATATCTTAAACATGTTTACAATTATCAAGAAAGCATTATAGATGTTGGGGAAAAGCCAACAAGAGATTTGAGAAAGATTGGATAGATAAAACACTTGGAATCTTCCTTGGATTTTGTTCCAACTGCCATAAAAATTTGATTTCTGGGCTACATCGATAGATCTACGTCTCAGGTTCTAGATATTGAAATCACATTAATCAATTGATGTCTTTACATTGAGAGATCGATGTATTACAGTGTGGTTCCGAGTTTTGTGCCTTACCTACATCTCTGTCTCTTCCTTGAAAGACTGATATACACGTCGATGCCTTAAGCCTAAGAGGTCGATGTTGGACAGTGTATTTTTAATTTTGAACCTTAACCACATCAATCGATCGATGCCTCTTATTTTAGAGACTGATATCACATCGATCAATGTGCATCAACCAGATAGATCGATGTTGGACAATGTGGCTTCATTTTTGTACAGTCCATGCATAGATCGATCTATGTCTCATTTTTAGATACTGAAGTATACGTAGATCAATCTTCGTGAGAGTTCTACATCTTAGAGTGTGTTTTTCTCATTTTTTTACATTTCCAAAGATATGTTCTTTTTTCACTCTTTTTGAAACATCTTTCAACTTAATCAAAACATTTCATACTCTAATAATACACACATAAATATACATGTGTGTGTATATGCATATACACATATATATATGTGTATATGTATATGTATATACATATATAGATACGTGTGTGTGCATATATGTGTATAAATATGTATACATACGTAAACAATATATGTACACACACAATATACATATGTTTCTTCTTCCTTGCAGGAGTATCCGACGGTTGGGGGAATGCGAGACCTATATAATAAATTCAAACTTCTTAAGCAAGATCTTTGGCATTGGAATAAAGCTGTCTTGGCAATATTTTTATTCGCGCAGCTACGGCAGAAAAAGAAGTCATTCGCACAGAAACAACATATGACCTTTCTTCCACATCTGAGAATTGCGTAGCCTATAATCTAGCGCAAGCCAAGTTGCTTCAAGCACATAGTGAGCAAGTAGCTTTCTGGACCCAAAAAGCTAGGATACCTTGGGCAGCGGAAGGTGAAGCAAACTCAGCATATTTTCATGCACTGGTTAAGCAGTGCTACAAACGCCATAAAATTAGACAAATTTCATATTCCAATGGATCGGCATATGATGAGCATGAGGCTTTGGGTGCGGCTACAGTAGATTTATTTCATACATTATTCACTAATGAACCAGTGGATGGAATTAACGACTTTCTTCAGAACTTTCCACATCTTGTGACTACTAACGATAACGACACATTCTGTGATTACCTTAAATTGATGAGGTCAAGCACGAGTTCTGGAGTCTAAATCAAAATAGTGTTACGGGGCCAGATGGCTTTAATGGTATTTTTATATCGCACTTGTTGGGAGGTAATAAAGATGGATGTCCTTTGTGTGGTTCTAGAGTTTTTCTTAGGTGTCCCGGGGCCACAGGCTATGCTTTCCTCTATTATCACTCTTATACTGAAGATCTCACAGCCACGGACTTATGCGGACTGTCGGGCAATTTGTTTATCAAATTTTGTCAGCAAGGTAATTACTCGCTTACTTGCTACTCGTTTATCGATTTTACTCCCTGCTATAGTCTCTCAAGAGCAAATGGGGTTTCTTAAAGGACATGACATTAGCCTTATGGCCAATGAAATGGTTCATCTTATGGATAAACATACACCAGGTGCAAATGTGTTAGTTAAACTCGATATGGCAAAGACTTTTGATTTAGACGCTATTTTTAAGAAATTTGGCTTTGATGAACGGCTCATAAGACTCATAATAAGTATTATACGTCGCTCAAAGTTATCAATCTCAGTCAATGGAAAATCATTTGGTTTTTTCGCCCTAACACAAGGAGTGGAACAAGGCGATCTGTTGTCTCCTCTAATTATTCTTATATGTTCAGAGGGATTCATCCGTGGACTACAAAATCTTTTTGCACAGGGAGCACTTAAAGGATTTCACATAGGACGAATACAGGGTGTTTCTCAATTGCCTATACGGATGACTTGCTTATCTTTCTCAATGGTTCATCACATAATTTGCGTGTTTTTCAGACCTTCTTGCAAACCTATCAATGCACATCTGGACAGTTGGTTAACTATAACAAAAGCCAATTTGTGGTAAGTTCCTATGTCTCCGCCAACAGGCTGTTTGCTCTTAGAAACATTTTGGTTATGCGCCCCTCCACTCTTCCAATAAAATAACTGGGATCTTATTTATATTGTGGGGTAAATAGAACACGATACTGTTAGACTTTGTTACACCATTTTGACTCAAAATTAGTAGACTGGCTCGTCAGTTGCTTTCTCCTGGTAGTCGGGTAGTATTATTAATGTTGTTACCATCCCAAGTTCAACTATAAATTATACTATAGCATACAGTATGAGAAGACCATAAACGGAAATTTCAAAATTTTATTATGTTATGCATATTCTTAAAATTAATTAGTAAATAATCCCTTTCTGTTCTATTATGTTCTGTTTCGTTCTGTTTCGTTCTGTTTTGTCTTGCATCACATGTTTTGTTCCGTACTGCATCTCATATGCATAGCACCATGTCTTGAAACATATGACATGATCACCACAAAAAGGTAAATAGTAACATATGAGAAAGATGACTGTAAGCTAGGATGTCAAGGGAAAAACCGAGAATGGATGGACCCAACAGGTAAATAATTATGTCTAAGTTAATTATGGTACTGTTAGAATTCATTATTTATTATTCTAATGTGTTTCGGTAGAATAGAGGGTTACTTGTTGGGTGATTTACCACTCACTCTTCATTTACCGTTTTTCAGAGCCGAAGGAACCTGAGGATGAGTATGTCAAGGACGATCCGCAGGTGCCTTATTTGTGAGAGATGCGGGCGGATAGGGCTGATAGTGAGGATTATTTCAGGGCTATTTGAGGACTATTCCAGAGTAATTTTTGAACTATGTTTATGACATCGTGAACTTCAGATGTTTAATATTTTATTGTGCCTATTTATCGCCACTGGTTGATGTTTCCATTTGTAATCCATGTTAGAGTCATGGACTTATAATAGATTCGCATTGACGCCATGTACTTTCTTTAGCAAAGTACAGTGGGTACACCGTACAAGGGCACATCCTGGGTGCAGGGTGCTACAGGTGGTATCAAAGCACAAGCTCTAGATGCATGGTAGAACGTAGAATCTAAGTGTTGACCTTAGAACACTAAGTTATGATCTTAGTATGATAGATGGCCTTAGCCTAGGGAACGTAGAACAGATTTAAGAGAGTCTCCACCTCTCTAGTTTCCAATTGGGTAAACAGTCATAACTAACCCTAACCTGCTAATAACTGGGAGTGTTCTATTAGTAATGGGAGAAAATGACCTGAGTAGATCGTAATTTTCTTTCATGCATACTATCACTCTTAGCTAATTCGCACATAACCTATAAACTTGGAAATTGATGCGGAAGTGCAGATGTCTAAACCTTGTGGCAGACCAGCTAGGGCCCAGCCTGCTAAGACTAGGTCCCAGGAGTCGGCGATGCAGACACCAGCCTAGTCACGTGATGGTCAAATTCCACCACCTCCACCACCACAAAATCAAGTTCCATCGTCGCCACCACAAGTACCTAATCCTGCTCCCCAGATACCTGACATGGCGGCCTTCCAGGCTTTCTTTCAGACTATGGCTCAGGTGGGACAGACGATGCTCAACAACCAGGTAGCTCCACCCCTCCACCACAGCCACATGAGCAGTTGTTGGAGCCCAGATTCTTCTTCAGAGAAATGAAGAAAGCCATGATGCCTGCCTTCGAGGGAGATGACGATGCTGATGCTGCTGAGAAGTGGATTGATGAGATTTAAAATTGCTTTGAGCTAATACAAGTTCCACATTATATGAAGGCACAGGTGATCAAGCCATTCTTGATTGGGGAATCGAACCAATAATGGAAGACAAATCTACAACTGCTGCTGAAGCAAATATCCTGGACGAGGTTTCTCGAAGAATTCCACAAGTTTTACATCCCGCCCTCTATCACACTAAAAAGATGCATGATTTCGAGTCCCTAAAATAATAGCCGGGCATGACCATATCTGACTATGCAAACCGGTACACGGCCTTGGGTAGATATCAGCCATCAACAATGAATGACGAAAGGACCAAGATGTTGAAGTTTTAAAGGGGCCTGAACCCTCAGATCTGCACATGGTTGGTCAATGCAAATCCCAAGAATGTTGGAGAACTGCTTGATGCCTGCTACCACACTAAGAAAGACATTCTTAGAAGAGAGGAAAAGATGAGAAGCAAGAGGCCCAGGGAGTCGAGTGGAGAACAATACGGCAAGCAGATGAAGATTGCCAAGAATAACACCCGACCGATGTAGCAAAAGCAACAGGGACCATAGCCCCGACCTCAGCATCAGCAACCAACAATTCGCCCCTGCCCTAACTACCCAAAACCCCCACTTGGGCGAATGTCGTTGGAAGACTGGAGGATGTTTTGGCTGTGGAAAGACGGGCCACATGATAAAAGACTATCCAGAGAAGGGATCCTTGCAGCAGCAACCACAGCAGGGGAACTACCCACGAGCAAATGCAAGAGTACATATGATGACTGATGCAGAGGCGAAAGAGACGCCAGATGTTGTGACATGTATGGTTAATGCCCGAATTTAAATGAAACTTTATGCTTTATGTTAATTATCTAATGCATAATGTATAGGAGCCATACTAGTGTGTCAAGTACCTGCAAACATTCTATTTGATAGTGCACCAAACACTCCTTCGTGTCCAAGAGGCTCGCCAAGAACCTGAACGTTTGTCGTTCCTGGCTGGAAAGTCCATACCAGGTACGGGCAGCTGGTGACATGGTGCTTGTATCCCACTACCTATATAAAAACTACACGATGGAAATGAAGGGGCGGCCATTTGAAGACACTTTGATTCGTACCCCAATGAAAGATTTCGGTGATATCCTTAGTATGTACTGGTTGTCAAAAAATCATGCGCACAATGACTCCCAGGAGAAACGTGTGATCATTAAAGACCCTACTTAGGAGGGAATTTCTTATCAAGGGAACACCAAGCTGAGGAAGACTCCGAAGAATATTTACTTGACATCTGCTCGAGCATACCAGGCGTTACAGAAAGGCAATGATGGATTTCTGGTATATGGCCTAAGTGCAGAACAAGATGTTCCCTCCATTGACCAAGTTCTAATAGTCCGAGAATTCTTGAATGTTTTTCAAGACGATCTGCCTAGACTACCGCCAGATCATGAAGTAGAGTTTGAAATAAACCTGATTCCTGGTGCTGAACCCATATCAAAAGTACCATATTGGATGGCACCCGCAGAGTTGAAGGAACTAAAAGAGCAGCTGAAGGAGCTGATCTAGAAAAAGTTCATCCGACCGAGTGTTTCTCCGTAGGGAGTGCCGGAGTTATTTGTGAAAAAAAGATGGGAGCTTACGGTTATACATCGATTACCGCGAGATCACTAAAATCACCATAAAAAAATATCCCTTGCCGAGAATAGACGACCTGTTTGATCAATTACGGGTACGTAAATAGGAATGATTTCCATATAAGTTAAATTGAACCGCAAACCTTTAAACGAATTGCCTTTTTACCGGGAGCTCGAGTATACAGTAAGATCCACCAACGTTCAGGCTATTATCAGTTGAATATTAAAGATGTGGATGCGCCCAAGACTGCATTCATGACTCGTTATAGACACTACGAATTCCTTGTTATGCCCTTCAGTCTGACAAATGCCCCGGCTGCATTTATGGACTTAATGAACACCATTTTTCGAGAGCAACTGGACAAATTCATAGTAGTATTTATTGATGATATCTTGATCTACTCAAAAGACGAGGATATGGAGGACACTGAGCATCCTGCGTGAAAAGAAGCTTTACGTAAAATTTAGCAAGTGTGAATTATGGCTACACGGCGCAACGTTTCTGGGACACGTCATTCTGAAGAAGGTATCTCAGTTGATCCGAGGAAGGTTGAAGCAATAAATGAATGGCCGAGACCAATTAAGATCACAGAAGTCAGGAGTTTCCTTGGTCTTGCCGGCTAATATCGAAAGTTTGTCAAAGGGTTCTCGCGGATAGCAGTCCCACTCACGAGGTTCACCTAGAAGAACACTAAATTTGAGTGGAGCCCTAACTGTGAGCAGAGTTTTACAGAGCTCAAGAAGAAACTGACTACCGCCCAGTCCTGGCGCAAACTATCTTGGGTGAAGGATATATTGTATTCAGTGATGACTCAAAGAATAGTCTGGGATGTGTACTGATGCAAAGGGATCGAGTAATTGCGTATGCTTCACGACATTTAAAACCATAGGAGCAAAATTAAACGGTGCATGACTTGGAACTAGCAGCTGTAGTATTTGACTTAAAAATTTGGAGGCACTACTATATGGCGAAAAATGCGAGATATACACAGACCATAAGAGCCTAAAATACCTATTCATGCAGAAGGAACTGAACATGCGACAACGGCGATGATTAGAATTAAAGAAGGACTATGACCTTACAATCTAGTACCACCTGAGGAAGGCAAAGAGGGTGGTAGATGCTCTCAGCTAGAAGTCAAGTCACCCTCGTCAAACCCTGTTGGAATGCAAAATGGAGGAATTTGACTTGGATGTTGTGGATTCTGTTGCCAATATCCTGGCCACACTAGTCATCACCCCTTCTTTGATCGACAGAATCAAAGACACCCAGAGGACCAATGATGCATTGATGAAGATTATAAGTGGGATGAAAGAAAAGACGAAGGATGATTTTCAGATTCGAGATGATAGGAGTCTCTAATTTAGAGAGAGGAATTGCGGCCCAAATGATGAGGCCCTTATCAGTGAAGCGTTGAAAGAAGCCCACACCTCATGGTTGTCCATCCACCAGGGAGCAAAAAAAATGTACTACAACCTAAAGCAAAAGTTTTGGTGGACAGGAATGAAGCACCAAATAGCGGAATACGTAGACAGGTGCCTTACTTGTTAGTAGTCGAGGCCAAGCACCAGCGATCCACCAGCCTTCTATAGCATCTTGAGGTCCCAGAGTGGAAACGGGACCATGTTGTAGTAGGTGCGGAAAATTTGGTTTTTAAAATATTTTGACCCAAAAACCTAACTTCTGAAAACAGTTCCTGTTTTCAGATCCTGATTTGAAACGTTTGAAAGACTTAGTTACAAACCTTCAAAAATTTTGAACTTTGGATAAATTCTTTTCTCAGATGCTCTGAGTATCTCCTAAAAATTTCAGATTAAAATTCAACTCCTGACCCTTTGAAAATACGTTTGTAGTCAGATTGTGGAAATCTGCCGGAAACAGTACTCTGATTTGAAAAATTTATTTCAATTAATTGGAGATTCCAAATTGTCTGAAACTTTAATGACAACACCCTTACTATATGTATTTCAATGGGTTGAAACAGTTTTGAAAAGTTACTTTGGGAAGTGTGTCAAATACGTTGATGTTCTCAACCTTTGCAACTCTGCAAATCAGATTGCACTAGTCTCAGACTTATTAACGTTTGATTGACTTATACTTGTCCAAATGGGTTGAGACTTGCGCCAAATGAAACTTAAGAGATGTGGCTATGTTTCTGCAAAATTTGTAATGTTTCAAAGTTGTTTACTAGTTTTACGATTGCAATGAAATCAACACAGAAAATGAAAAACTGAAAGTAAAGTGTTGAAAGTAAAGACACCAATGATTTTATACTAGTTCGGTTAAATCAACCTACTCCAGCCTTCAGGGACACCTTCCTCGGTTATCAATAAATACAAAATAACACCTTACAACAAGGGTTGCAGAAGTTATACACCAACTCCACCCTTTCACAAACAATACAATCAAGCACACAGGATGATGGACACCACCACCGAACGAGTGAAGGTTTGATCACAACTTGATCAACTTTTTACAAATGAAACGTGTATGGTGGTATAAACAAAACCTATTCAATATGTTGAAAATAAGAACAACAGGCTTGAGAAAAGAAGAAGAAGAAAGAAATGTAGAAGAAGAGAGTAGAGGCTTCTTTGCACTTGACAGGATATGAGAGTTGTCTTGACTTGGTTTGCTCTCTTCTCTTCTTTTTATTTAATCTTGGCCACCCCCTAGAGTCTTCCATTGCCTTGAGAATTCTCTTTAATGCCTTTGGAAGATTACCTTATGTAGAGATGACACCATCTTGCTTACCTGGTACAACATGATTGGATGAATGTCTTGGCTTTGCTTACTTGGCACTCTATGATTAGATGAATCTTGTCACCAATTAGTAGCTGTAAAATCTGAGATTAAAATGTAAAAACATGTGCCAAATAAAGTTTAAAATGTTTCCAAATAATTAACAATTAATCCCTTCAATTTGGGAAGAAAATTAGTCACATATTCTAGGCAAAATTCGGCCAGCTCAATGTTGTCACATGCAAAATTTTCAACATGTGTTAAATTTTCCAAATGTTTGAATCGTTACCTTGTGTAGCTCCCTCCTTTATGTCACTAACCTTGTGTGGCATGTTCTCCACCAATCAAGATGCCAACTAAGCTCTACATAGGCTCCACCAAGCTGAGAATGGCGTGTAATACATGTTGAACATGTGCTGAATTTTTCTTTGGTAAACTTTGTCAAATATTGCACAATAATTACACATACATGACATATTCCAATCCGCCCTAATTTGAATATTCTAGTAAACTTTAACATTGTCTTGAATATGTAAAAACTGTCTACATACATGTTACATGTCATGCCAAAAACGTTCCATGTGTTGTGTTCGTAGAAAACTGAATTTTTGACTTTTGTCTATTACGCGATTTTTCTCCAATTAAATTCAAACTTTTTACACATGTTATATATATTATGTCACACATAATATATATAAAATAAATTAAATATTCAGCTCATAATGCTGTTTATAATTGGCGCCACATGTGCTTAAAAAGATGAATTTGGAATCTCCACAATTTGGCCTTAATTGGGGGTGATTTGTGTGTGCCAACATGGAATGGTTTCATGGCTGAATATACCATGTGAGACATGAAATGTTTGACTCTTTTTAAAGTATAGAGGCTGGTCATCTATATATGGAAAGTACGTGACACATTGGCAAAGTTTCGGTAGTCACCCGATACGGCAATTTTCGGTTTATAGCCTTGTAACGTGTCGTAATAATTTTGTTATCACCATGACGTATATCATATGATATAAGACATGAATGTACTCATAAATATGAGGTAAAATATAGTGGTGTGACATTGACGTACGTTTATAATATATGTAACATGTCGGTAGTACGTCGGAGTATATGTGTATTGTGCCTTTTTAATAAAAATCTGAATATATAATATATTTTTTTAATAAGGAACATTTTTATTAAAAAGCCTCACTTATGGCGGAAGAATACCATATTACATGGAAGTTCATCATACGAGAAAATAAAATGTAGTGGATGAAATGATTGTCAACCTCCAATCATATATGATATGCCGCATTAAAACCTTGCCAAGTAAAAACACCCTTGTGGATAAAATCTTGGCGAAGGAAAAAGCGTACATATTTATACAATTGGAGCATTGATCATGTATATTTCTCACTAAGTTACAAAACCGAATGAATGTATATACTCTATGCCTTGTATATCTCCATAATACTCCATTGGATTTGAATTTTGCAAAAAATCTGTTGTGCATCATCAGCGTCATAGAAGTATCCTGTGTGTGTCCATGGTTGCGGCATATGATGTCCTCATTTGTTTGAGACAATTTCCATGTATGACAAAGAAGATAAATGGTCAAAACTGGATACGCAATACAATACGAGAAAGATAAGAATGCCTTGTACGTACCGAGTTTGCCTGCATTCACAAGGAATACAGACAACAAAAATAAGGACACCCCCTTGAATGATGTTTGTCTGAGCACGCAGAGTGTGCTTCCATCCGGTATATCCTCAAACAAAACAGTGTAAAATTTGTTACTGCCCATATCGCACGTAGATAAAATGATAAATGAATGATATAAATACAGTAGGGAATACATACCCATGTTGCCTATGTCAAAAAGACATGGGCAACAAATGGAGAAAGTCGCCAACCCATTGGGAAACATCATTATCGCAAATTTGGGACTGAAGAATCCAAAATTATTGCTCCCCGCACCTCACATGGCAAGGAAGATAAGGATGTATATATGGTCACCCCTTGTGATCGCATATCATGTCTAGCTAATGTATGTGCTGCAGTGTTTGTCTCTCGTGGAGAATAAGATAATGTCGAGAGATTCAAGCATAAAAACTGTGTTGTATGTCGTATATCCAAAGCATACGGACCTGTGAATTTTTCCGGGGTTGATAGATGATGCAGTATCAGCCTACAATCAGTTTCGATGATAATATGATCATAATGGTAAATCATCTTTTGGTAAGTTCTATATTCATGATGGATTCTTGTTTAGGGAAGGTAAGTTATGCATACCACAATCATCTTTGCATGAATTGCTTGTTAAGGAGGAACATGGAGGAGGCCGTTGGTGTCTTTAAGACTTTAGAGGCATTGCGTGAGCATTTCTTTCTCGCCCCACATGCGTGAAGATGTAGAAAATATTTGTGCTCATTGCATTACATGTAAGCAAACAAAGTCTAAGTTGCATCCACATGGTTTATATCATCAACTACCCGTACCCCTTTCACCTTAGGTTGATGTTAGTATGATATATATATATATATATATATATATAGACACACACACACACATGTATAACCAAACCAAGTGGAGAGGAGACTTTCCATGTTTCAATTTGTTGCCATCATGCCTTCTCCAAATACATCTCCATTTAATGAACTAGTTAGTTCATTAACTTAAGTACTTCACCTTCATTAATGGTGGCACCTGAAAATAGTTCAAACACAACAAATGTTTGCCATTTGACGTAAGCTTTAATGCTTCATAGCTTGTTAGTACGGTAACATTATATATAAAGTATATAAGGCAAGTTTATCACAGAAACATGTCAAGTAATAAATTTGTTATGCATTTCTTAAAACAAGTAGTATTTAAATCATCTATTTGTGAATCAATCAAACTCTCTTTCTCAACACATGTAACTATGGACTTCGTCACCAGTCTTCCGAAGACCAAAGGCAGCCATGGTACCATATGGGTGATAGTCGACTGCCTTACGAAGACCGCTAACTTTTTTCCTATTACATTAGGGCATCCATTGAGAAGTTAGCAACGATGTATATGGATGAGATAGTTAGTCTGCATAACGTACCGAAAAGCATAGTCTACAACTGGGACCCTCGATTCACATCAAGATTTTGGATCGCTTTTCAGAAAGCCTTGGTGATCGAGATCAAGATGAGCGTGGCTTACCACCCCCAACTGGACGGGCAGTCAGAACAAACTATCCAGACTCTCAAAGATATGCTTTGCGCTTGTGCCTTAGAATTTAAAGACAGTTGGGATAGAAACATAAAATTGATTGAATTCTCTTACAATAATAGCTATCATCGGTCAATTGGAATGGCCCCATTTGAGACATTGTATAGTCGCAAGTGCCGATCTCCAATATATTGGGATGAAATTAGAGAGAGAGCCTTGACAAGACCGGACCTAGTGGAGCAAATGCTAGAAAAGGTAAAAATGATCAGAGAGCGACTAAAGACAGCACATGACCGAAGCAAGGTTTGGGCCGACATCAAGAGATGGCCGATTGAATTTCAAGAGGGAGAAAAGTATATTTGAAACTGTCCCCAATTAAGAGAGTGACACGATTTGGCACAAAAATGGAAGCTAAGCTCGAGATTTGTTGGACCCTATGAAATATTATAAGGAATTGGAGAAGTGGCGTATCAACTAGCATTACCTCCACTCATGTCACAGTTGCACGATGTGTTTCATGTGTCGCAACTACGACGATACATCCACAACCCAAGCCATATACTGAGTGAGCATCCTCTGAAGATTCACAAAGACACTACTACACTGAAGTGCCGATCAGGATTGTAGAGAGGAAGGACCAGGTCCTAAGATGATGCTCCATCTCTTTCGTGAAAGTACAATGCAGTAACCACACGAAGCAAGAAACTACATAGGTACCGAAGCAGCGTATGCCGGAGTAACATCCACAACTATTCCCATAAGGTACATCAAGTTTCGAGGATGAAACTTTTTATAAGGAGGGGAGGATGTTGTGACCATCCCAAGTTCAACTATAAATTATACTATAATATACAGTTGTAGAAGATCATAAACGGAAATTTCAAAATTTTATTATGTTATGCATATTCTTAAAATTAATTATTAAATAATCCCTTTCTAAAACATCATAAAACCCATAACAATAATAATATCTAGTTATCGTTTGGGCATCCAAAGGAAAAGAAAGTGACCAAACTACTCTTAGGGTGCTCGGCCACTTTCCCTCCAAGGACCCCCGAAAACATATCTTACATCCTCTAGAAAAGTTTAGTTTTAATGACTTGATACAAAAGATTCCCAAGCCACCCTATTTACTCCTCTTTTTAGGCATGCAAGGTCCATCATTAAGCCTCTTTTCCCTTCGTTTAATTCGGCCGCCCTTCCCCCTGTTTATGAAACCAAATTAAACTCCAAACAACATCTTAAACACTTAGCGAAATTCCCTAGATACTATCTCACCTCAACCATCTTCCATCTGAAGCTCCAAAGTTTTGGCCCTTCGCAAGAATGCCAAGCACAATGCTAGGACACCACCCCACCAACTCTCTTCAAGGTATGTTAACCTTTTGAAGTTGGAAATTACATCTTTATGTTGGCATCATATCTAACTTACTCTTGGTGATCCTCCTAGCTTCTCCATTTTCGGTATAAGAAGGAAGCATAGCAAGAGCAACTCAACCAAGCCTAATCCTCAAGTGGTAAGGTAAGCATGTGACCCCTATGGTCTAAGATTACGTTCCTTGAGATCTTGTATTAAGGAAAATGTATTGTCCCTAACCACCCCCAAACCGTGGCCTTCTCCACTCCCGTAGGAGTAGCATCAAGCTCAAAAATGAAGGGGACACTAGGAGTTTAAGACACACCATTCCAACTTTATCAAGGTAAAGTCTTCAACCCCCTTTTTATCCTCTTCATCCATGGATTAAGTAAGTCTCACTCATCTATAAACCTACTCATGAAAACCGTGTGATACGTGAAAGGTGGGGAGGTGACTTCCATGCTCTAAGAGGAACCAAATACTCAAAACCGAACTTTGAAGACGAGAAAGGCAAGTCTCCTTTTATTCTTTTAGAGACATTGAAGAACTATGAATAAGTTTTAGTATGTCTAAGACTTTATCCATGCTTGCATTGAACTCAAATTCCATAAACATTTTGCTGAAAAATTTGGCCTAGTCGCTTTAATGAGAATTGTGATACATGTAAATGAACTTAGGGTGTTGTTCTAGTATGTAGACGAAACCATAAGGTAAAATAAAGTAGTAACTAAAGGACTCTCCTACCCTAACTCATGGTTTTGTGAAGACTTGATAGGGTAATTTGACTCACCATCACCATACCACTAGAGTGGTTAAAATAGCACTCGGTTGGTTAGGTTATTCGAATAGTTGAAGGTTTAAGGGCTGTTTATGTATACTTTTGTTCTTGTCGATGAATGGCTAAGGGATGGCTCTAAGCATATTAAAATATGAATGAAAAGGGCAACAAGGGAATGGATTAGGTATTCGAGGATGGAACACAAGTCAAGAAGATGAAAAAGAGGGCAGTTTGAGGGTGTATCTCTCCCTACACCCCTCGGCCTTAATGGAAGAAATTAAGGAGATACATGACCTTAATTCTTATGTCTTTAGGACGTTTTAAAGGCCATATTGATGCTAACGTTGCACTCAAAATGGAGGTTAAAGGGCTATTTGAGCTGAGTCCGTATTTGATGAGATTTAAGAGCCACAAATAAATTCTTTTGCCAGAATGAACTCTAATAGGGACAGTTTTGTATATTTTATTATATGTGGCCTATTTGAGCACTTTTAAACACTTGGTTATGTTTATTGAAGCTAAGGAAGATGTGCTTGAAGGTATAACCATTAGGGGTAGATAGATGGCTCAAGGAGAAGCTTGGAATAAATAAAACAAAGTTGTTAAATTTGTTAGTTCACCATATGAAATTTGTGTGGCATTGCTGAACGTGTGCATGGGTAAAACAACAAGAGATAAGTTTAAGGGCTATCTAAAATTGAACATTAGAATGTTAGGGGCTGTTAAGAGTAAATGGTAATGATACATGACGAATTTGGATGTCGTATAAGCATAAGGAACCAAAATAGGGGCTGTTTCGGCATTCTTGTGCAAAACAGCCTGGTTTGGGCCCTAAGTCCACCCAACAAGTCGTACAGTTTATACCTAGTTAATACGATACCTAAATTAATTAGTTTATGCAAGACTTTTGTAAGATGGAACTGTTTAGGGGTACAACAAGGAATAAATGTTATTACACCCTGCTGAAATTTTCAGCTTCGCGAAACAAATAAGTAATGAATAGTAATCGTAACGTTTATAATCCTAAGGACATTTTGGACCCTGAAAACCCATCACATACTGCATTATGCATCATATGCATGTCATTACATTTTCCCAAAAGGGTAAAGTTATGTGTTTTGAAAGAGAGGTAAAGCAGTTTTAAAAAACAGTATCAAACTGATTGTCTTTACAATTGATTCTGATATATGTTCTGTTTTGGACTAGATATGAGGGCATATGTTCTGTTTTGGACCCATATGAGGTATTATTCTGTTCTGGACCCGAGCGTAACATCCTTTTATGGTAGCAGAGTATTGTTCTGTTCTGGGCTCATATGGGGTATTAATCTGTTATGGACCTGATACCCAGGTACTATCTGGATCCGTATGTAACATCCTATGTAGGTTAGGAGGTAGATGGGGTATAGGTTTGTTTTGGACGGAATCACCCGTAGTAGACGATCGGTCCATACAGAGAAAAGTAAAGGCCATGGCTTAATGATCTGTTCAGTTTTGTTCTGTTATTTTCTGTTTCGTTCTGTTTTGTGTTGCATCACATGTTTTGTTCCATACCGCATCTCGTATGCATAGCAGCATCTTTTGAAAAATATGACATGGTCGCCCCAAAAAGGTAAAATAGTTACACATGAGAAAGATAATAGTAACCTAGGATGTCAAGGGAAAAACCAAAAGTGGATGGACCAAACAGGTAAGTAATTATGTCTAAGTCAATTATGGCATTGCTAGAATTTCTTATTTATCGGTGTAATGTGTTTTTGTATAATAGAGGGTTACTTGCTGGGTGATATATCACTAACTCTTTATTTACCATTTTTCAGAGCCGAAGGAACCTGAGGTTGAATATGTCGAGGACGAGCCGCAGGTGCCTTATCCGTGAGAGATGCAGACGGTTAAGGCTGATAGTGAATTTTGATTTGAGGATTATTTGAGGGCTATTTGAGGACTATTCGAGAGTAATTTTGGAACTATCTTTACCTGATTTGTACTATGTACGACATTGTGGACTTTGGATGTTTAATGTTTTATTCTGCCTATTTATCGCCACTGGTTGATGTTTCCATCTGTAATCCATGCTAGAGTCATTGACTTATAACGGATTGGCATCGACACCTTGTACTTTCCTTTACGGCAGGTGCACCGTACAAAGGCACAGTTCGGTTGCGGGGCGCTACAATTAAAGCCTATTCTTACATCTTTGCCTTTGCATATCATGGCCGCGGCAAGGCTTCCAAAGAGTGTTATTGTTGAGCTGCATCATAAAATGGGGGGTTTTATATGAGGCACCAGACATCATTGGGTTTTCCTGGGGCAAAATTTGCACAACAGAAGAGGATGGAGGTTAGGGAATCCAAAGCCTCACTGATGTGCAGCACGCATATGATTGCAAACTTTGGTGGATCTTAAAAACAAAGCACTCTCCATGGGCTAATTATATGCGCGACAGGTATGCCATTCGACAAGACTATGTTCCTCGAATTTATGACTCACCGGGATAGAAGAACATATGTTCGATTGATGAATTTTGCCATGATCATGCCATTGTAGGTGCTCAACAGTTAGCATGGAAAACATCATCTACTGGCTTATTTCCATTGTGTCAGGCTTATGAGGATACTCAGGTTTATTCTCCACGACTATTTTCACATAAGTTTATTTGGTGGAAGTCTCTTCCTACGTCTGCAAGTATCTCTATGTGGAAATTATTTCGCAGAGCTCTTCCCATTGAGGATAATCTACAACGTTTTGTCCACATATGCCCCTGTATCTGCCCATTTTGTAAATTCACTGCGGCAACTCTTAATCAAATTTTCCTTCAGTGCAGCCACATAAAGGATGTATGGAATCGATTTGCTTCGACAGTAGATGGTCAACTTCCAAGCACTCTCTCATTGCGTACATACTGAAATGATGGCTGACTTCCTGTACTCTATCTATCATGGGCCAATATTGCATCATTGTCTCGTCAGTCATGTTACGGTTGTGCTTCTACTTTGTCCAGTAAAAAGTATGCTGCTAACATTACGTCTTTAATTTAAGATGGTTTCTCGCCGGCAAAGAAGCTTCCAAGGTTAAAAACAGTTAAATGGCATCTACCCTCGTCAGGTAAATTAAAGCTAAATGTTGATGCTGTGGCGGGAAGAGCGCTACAACAGCAATAGCGATTTTATGGGATCATTGTGTCCATATGCCATATCTTTCTCTATTCGTCATCTCCCACCCCTTCTAGCGGTGTTGTATAGTTTCATATACATTGGAATGCAATATCATAATTTGATAGTTGAATCTGACTGCTTGAACGTCGTTCAACATGCTCAACCTAATGACTATACGCCATCATAATTGGACATACACAAATGCTTACGGTTCTTCTTGCTTATTACGGGCACTTTCATACAAAATGTTCCTCGTGAAACCAACATGGTAGCACATCCCTCACACAATGCAACAGCATGTTCCCTACCACAATAATTTTTCTATCAGATTCTGGTTTGCACCCATCTGTGCGTGGCTTCTACTTAATGTGTAAAGCTTTCATGGCCTTAAGACTATAGCTAAATGCGATTATACTTGCAGATTATCAGTTCCACATGTCTTGACTGGATGTTGCCTTTATCTACATTGATACAGGCAACAGCGGTATGCTTTGTACTCTTCTGTTGCTAGTTCTATATTATTTTATGCATGCTAATATCTGCTTTACATTTCTATGCTTGCAAAGGTTGTTATGATAGTTTGTAAAGGTAATGGAATGAAGAATGGATGTTTGAGATCAAAGATGAAGGTGAAATGGTGTTGGAATAAGCAAGAATAACTTGACTCGTAACTTGGATCGATCCATGTATCAAATGGATAGATCTATGTGGCTTGAAAATGAAGTTGAGTATTCTGCCGGGCATAGATCGATGACATCGATCGATCGATGTACATAGATCGATCACATTAATCGATCGATGTGTCCTGGGTGCAAAGTTGAAACTTTCTGTCCAACATTGATCGATCGCATGGATCGATTGAAGTGACTTTGATCGATCGATGTGACAGATCGATATTGGTCAGAATGGAAATGGAACTTACTGTGAGACATCGATCGATGACATCGATCGATCGATGTCACATCGATCGATCACATAAATTGATCGATGTCCTGACAGAGGTGACTTTTCATAGAAAATCACATCTTATGCACCAAGAGACATGCACTATCACCATGCAATGACCTCCAACGTCTTTCTGGAGTTTAAGAGCCTATAAATAGGCTGTCAACACACATTAGAAGACTAATCTTGCAATCTATATTATACAAGCATTCTACATTCTTCTCCTTCAGTAAAAACACTTTTGTTATTAGAAAGTTCATAGTTTCTCAATCATATTTGCTGAGGATTAGAGATTGTTGGCTGTTGTATCCTAGGAGGGAGTTTTCCTATAACCCTGCAGCATCTAGTGGGGGCAAATATTCCTTACAGAAAGTGTATTTTGCACGCCTCAAGCCAAGTTCATTCGTTGTTTGCTCTCTTCTTGTTGTCTTGTTTCCTTAGTTTTCTATCAATCGTAAGGAATATTTGCAGATTGATTCAAAGACATTTCTGAACCAAGAAAGCATGAAGCTGGATCGTTTTGATGGCACAAACTTTCTCCGGTGGAAGGACAAGATGTTGTTCCTTCTAACGACGCTTCAGATTGGGTATTGTCTCGACCTAAATCTGAAGGAATTGCCGACCCCAAAAGAAGAGGACTCGAGAAGGTCAAGGCTGCTTGGAGAAAAAGACATGAGGATAACATGCTTTGCCGAGGGCATATCCTCAACAACTTGTCAGATCGTATCTACGATCTGTTCACTGCAACATCATCACCGAAGGAGATATGGAACTCCTTGGAGTTAAAGTACAACAATGAGAAACAAGGTGCAGACAAATTCCAGGTGATGAAGTATTTTAATTTTAAGATGGTTGAAAATATTTCAGTCATGGACCAAGTGCACGAGTTGCTGGTCCTTGTGTCCAAACTGAAAGAGTTGGGTGTAGAAGTTTCTGAGGCATTACAAGCAGGAGGGATCATTGCTAAGCTTCCCCCTCGTTGGAATGACTACAGGAAGAAATTATTACACTCAACTGAATCTTTTTCCCTTGAACAACTTCAAAAGCATTTGCGAATTGAAGAAGAGACAAGGAGTCTTATAAAGAGACATGTCTCTGACGATGCACCTAGAGTGCATTATGTCAAAGGGAAAACAGGAAGTTCGATTGGAAACAAAAGGAAGAACTCCGATTATATTGAATCCACAGACAAAGCAGAATCCAAGAAAGGAAAGAGATGTTATAATTGTGGTAAGAAAGGACATCTCAAGAAGCACTGTTGGTTTCGAAAGAAACAAAACAGGGCGGTAGTTCTCAAAATGTCAACAATGCAAATGTGGTAGACATTGGAACCGATCAGCTGGTTGCAATGGTCTCCGGATTGCATGTTGGCATGGTAACAGAACTTCATATGGCTACGAACGAGATCACAAGAGATTGGTGGTTCGATTCGGGTGCAACAGTGCACGTATGCAATAACAAGGATCTATTCAAGACCTACCATGTTGTGGATGACAGCCAACAGGTTTTTATGGGAAACCGCAGCGCCGAAAGAGTCTTGGGTAAAGGTAGTATAGAGTTAGACTTTACTTCTGGTAAGAAGTTATTATTAGTCAACGTACCACATGTACCCGAGATTTCTAAGAATCTTGTTTCTGCTAGTCTTGTTTGTAAGAATGGATTCAATATTGTAATGGAGGGGGACAAGATTATATTGTCCAAGAATGGTATCTTTGTCGGCAAGGGTTATGCTTGCGACGGGATGTTCAAATTAAGTATCAATAAGAATTCCGCGATTTCTGTTTACTCTGTTGATTCTTCTTTTTCATTGTGGCATGATAGACTTGCTCATGTTAGTAATACTACTATTAAGTTCATGTCTAAGCATGCCTTAATTTCTTGTAAGGATGAAAATGAAAGAACATGCGAGGTATGCATACAAGCTAAGATGACAAAGAAACCATTTCTGAAAGTAGAACGGAAAACCGAACTCTTAGAACTTGTTCATTCGGATATTTGCAAATTGAACGGAGTTTTAACCCGAGGTGGCAATCGATATTTCATTACTTTCGTTGATGATGCCTCTAGATATAATTATGTATATTTACAAAGGCATAAAGATGAAGCCTTTGACATGTTCAAAGTCTATAAAATGGAAGTTGAAAATCAATCGGGATTGAAAATTAAAGTTCTAAGAAGTGATCGTGGTGGTGAATACTTTCCTCTTGAGTTTAATCAATTCTGTGAGGAAAATGATATCATACACCAAAAAAGTGCTCCATATACACCCCAACAAAATGGTTTGGCTGAAAGAAAGAATAGAAGTTTAGTTGACATGCTAAATGCAATGTTAATAAACTCTGGTTTGCCAAAGAATTTGTGGGGAGAAGCCTTGTTAACGGCTTGTCATATTCATAATAGAATTCCTTCAAAGAAGTTCAAAGTTTCTCCATAT
>AP025058.1:16562141-16588737 GCA_036186865.1 Eustoma russellianum | reverse complement strand
GGTTTTTATGGGAAACCGCAGCGCCGAAAGAGTCTTGGGTAAAGGTAGTATAGAGTTAGACTTTACTTCTGGTAAGAAGTTATTATTAGTCAACGTACCACATGTACCCGAGATTTCTAAGAATCTTGTTTCTGCTAGTCTTGTTTGTAAGAATGGATTCAATATTGTAATGGAGGGGGACAAGATTATATTGTCCAAGAATGGTATCTTTGTCGGCAAGGGTTATGCTTGCGACGGGATGTTCAAATTAAGTATCAATAAGAATTCCGCGATTTCTGTTTACTCTGTTGATTCTTCTTTTTCATTGTGGCATGATAGACTTGCTCATGTTAGTAATACTACTATTAAGTTCATGTCTAAGCATGCCTTAATTTCTTGTAAGGATGAAAATGAAAGAACATGCGAGGTATGCATACAAGCTAAGATGACAAAGAAACCATTTCTGAAAGTAGAACGGAAACCGAACTCTTAGAACTTGTTCATTCGGATATTTGCAAATTGAACGGAGTTTTAACCCGAGGTGGCAATCGATATTTCATTACTTTCGTTGATGATGCCTCTAGATATAATTATGTATATTTACAAAGGCATAAAGATGAAGCCTTTGACATGTTCAAAGTCTATAAAATGGAAGTTGAAAATCAATCGGGATTGAAAATTAAAGTTCTAAGAAGTGATCGTGGTGGTGAATACTTTCCTCTTGAGTTTAATCAATTCTGTGAGGAAAATGATATCATACACCAAAAAAGTGCTCCATATACACCCCAACAAAATGGTTTGGCTGAAAGAAAGAATAGAAGTTTAGTTGACATGCTAAATGCAATGTTAATAAACTCTGGTTTGCCAAAGAATTTGTGGGGAGAAGCCTTGTTAACGGCTTGTCATATTCATAATAGAATTCCTTCAAAGAAGTTCAAAGTTTCTCCATATGAAATATGGAAGAAACGAAGACCAAATCTAAGTTATCTTAGAGTTTGGGGTTGTCTAGCCTATTATAGAGTTCCGGATCCAAAGAGGACTAAGTTAGGGCCAAGAGCTCTTAAAGGTGTCTTTATTGGATATGCCGAAAACTCTAAGGCATATAGGATTCTAGATTTAGAATCCAATGTGGTTGTTGAGTCTAGAGATGTTGAATTTCTTAAGAATAAATTCTTGAGAACAGATTCAAATCAAAGCTCAACACGTGAGAATTTGAATGAACCTATTATTGGAGATTTCTCTAATGATCCTTCTAGTGTTGATGATCTTAATCAAGATTCTCTAACTGAGGTTAGGAGATGTCAACGTGCTTGAAAGGAAAAGCATTTACATCCGGACTTCATTTCTTCGCAATCCATTACTTTCTTAGTTGAAGGTAATAGTACAAAGGTGTTCAATCAAATACCTATTGTACTAAGCGTAGAAGATGATCCAAAATCCTATAAGGACGCGATGCAATCAAGCGATGCATTATTTTGGAAGGAAGCTATTGATGATGAGATGAACTCGTTATTATCTAACAATACATGGGTTCTCACTAATTTGCCTCCAAGTTCCAAAGCAATTGGATGTAAATGAGTATTTAGAAGAAAATACAATTCGGATGGTTCACTTCAAACTTTCAAGGCTGGATTAGTAGCCAAAGGTTTTAGACAACGAGAAGGGATAGACTATTTTGATACATATGCTCCAGTTGCGAGGATAACATCCATTAGAGTGTTGATAGCATTAGCATCTATAAATAACTTGGTTATTCATCAAATGGATGTTAAGACTGCATTTCTCATTGGTGATTTAGACAAAGAGGTCTATATGGAACAACCGGAAGGTTTTTTACTTCTTGGAAATGAGCACAAAGTGTGCAAATTGATAAGGTCATTGTATGGATTGAAACAAGCACCGAAACAATGGCATGAAAAGTTTGACACTACTATTTTGAAGGATGGTTTCCGACATAATTGTGCAGATAAGTGTGTATATTCCAAGTTTACAGACAAATATGGAGTCATTATTTGTTTATATGTGGATGATATGCTCATTATCGGTACTAATATGGAAGGAGTAAATGAGACTAAGAAGTATTTAACTTCACAATTCCAAATGAAAGCTTTGGGTGAGGTAGATACTATCTTAGGAATTAAGGTGTCCAAACATAGTGGGGGTTTTGCTCTTTGTCAATCTCATTACATAAACAAAGTGTTGAACAAGTTCAAACACTTGGAGATCAAAGAAGCAAACACACCATTCGATGCCTCATACAAATTGACTGGACATACCGGTAGAGCGGTAGCACAATTAGAATATGCTAGTGCAATTGGTAGTTTAATGTATGCTATGCATTGCACTAGATCGGATATTGCCTTTGCAGTGTGTAAATTATCAAGGTATACTAGTAATCCTAGTATAGACCATTGGAAGGCAATCGGGCGAGTACTTGGATACTTGAAGAGGACTATGAGTTACGGATTGTTTTATAATAATTTTCCAGCTGTGTTAGAAGGTTATACTGATGCTAGTTGGATAACTTGTGTTGGTGATAACAAGTCTACTACGGGTTGGATATTTACATTGGGTGGTGGTGCTGTTTCTTGGGCTTCAAAGAAACAGACATGCATAACTCATTCTACAATGGAATCCGAATTCATAGCGTTGGGTTCTGCAGGTAACGAAGCGGAATGGCTGAGAAATCTTTTATTGGATATAGAGTTGTGGCCACAACCGATGCCAGCCATTTCTTTACACTGTGATAGCCAAGAAACGATGTCTAGAGCTTATACTAAAATATATAACGGGAAATCTAGACATGTCAGCCATAGGCATGATTATGTAAGGCAATTAATAATGGATGGTGTAATAGCCATTGCATACGTTAGATCCTGCAATAACCTGGCGGATCCGTTAACAAAGAGTCTATCAAAAGACTTGGTACAGAGTACATCTTTAGGGATGGGATTGAGACGTATGGGATAAGTTCACTTGTGATAGAAACCCAACCTTGTCTAGCATACCACTAGCCAAAGGTTCAATGGGTAACAACAAGTCACAAAGTGAGGTATTAAAGCACTACGATTGATATTTAAAGAGTCAAGCCGCATGGCATTGATCTTTAAAGAATTGGAATGTTAGTGTTAAAGGAGGGTGAGTGTTAAAACACTCTTAATGAAGGATTAAGAGGAATTATCTTAATCTTCACCTATATGAACATGGGTAATGGTGCCGCTTCGACAAGAAATGATCTTGAAATGTTCATGAATACTAGGGGTAACACAAGGCAATAAAGTGCGGTTTAAAATGGATTTTGATTGAGAGTGTGGTTTCATGTGTATAATGTTTCAGGTTCTATCACATAGGAATCTGATTCAAGGCCTTTAGCTATCATGATTTCGTTAGAACTTTGAGATGTTATACTAATAAGAGGTTCAAATCAAAAGATACTTCTGAAACGCATGAAATGTCATAAGTTGCTTTACAAACTAAGTGGGGGATTGTTATGATAGTTTGTAAAGGCAATGGAATGAAGAATGGATGTTTGAGATCAAAGATGAAGGTGAAATGGTGTTGGAATAAGCAAGAATAACTTGACTTGTGACTTGGATCGATCCATGTATCAAATGGATAGATCTATGTGGCTTGAAAATGAAGTTGAGTATTCTGCCGGACATAGATCGATGACATCGATCGATCGATGTACATAGATCAATCACATCGATCGATCGATGTGTCCTGGGTGCAAAGTTGAAACTTTCTGTCCAACATAGATCGATCACATAGATCGATCGATGTGACAGATCGATGTTGGTCAGAATGAGAATGGAACTTACTGTGAGACATCGATCGATCGATGTCACATCGATCGATCACATCGATCGATCGATGTCCTGACAGAGGTGACTTTTCATGAAAAATCACATCTTATGCACCAAGAGACATGCCCTATCACCATGCAACGACCTCCAACGTTTTTCTGGAGTTTAAGAGCCTTTAAATAGGCTGTTAACACCCATTAGAAGACTAATCTTGCAATCTATATTATACAAGCATTCTACATTCTTCTCCTTCAGTAAAAACACTTTTGTTATTAGAAAGTTCATAGTTTCTCAATCCTATTTGCTGAGGATTAGAGATTGTTGGCTGTTGTATCCTAGGAGGGAGTTTGCCTATAACCCTGCAGCATCTAATGGGGGCAAATATTCCTTACGGAAAGTGTATTTTGCACGCCTCAAGCCAAGTTCATTCGTTGTTTGCTCTCTTCTTGTTGTCTTGTTTCCTTAGTTTTCTATCAATGGTTCATGGAAGCACAACAGCGGTTTGTGGAGGGCATTTCCTTTCTGTCGCCTGTGTTCTACAAAAATGCAAGCGAGCCCGGTATGACTTTGTTTTTTTTTACTTAGTACATGCTGTTATATATCTTATACATACTACCAGCACTCACTTTATGTCACCTTTACCACTACGACTCATCGGGGCGCTGCAATGATACTATGCCTGAGGTTTTAGAGGCACACCGGAAGATTGGTTCCACTACAGTCTTACCGTCTTTTTATAAATGTATTTAGATTTTTGCAGTCTATTTTTGTTTTTCAAGTCAATGTATTTAGATTGTGCAGGCCATATTGTTTTGAGACTTTCATGATTATTTCAAATGGGAGAGTCTCCCGTAGAGAGGAGTTGCATGTAACTACGGTATTCCTTCGCCATAGGTGAGGGTCTTCTATTAATAAAACACCGGAGTGTACCGCCCGTCCTTATTTATATGTGTGTGTATATATATTGAGTGAAGGACAGGCGATACCGTCCGGTTCTTTTATTAATATATATTTGCCCTCACTTGTGGTGAAAGAATACCGTGGTTACAAGAATTGCCCTATCTACGGTGGGAGACTCTCCCGAACAAAATAAAATAACATCGCAATGATATACAGTAAGCCCAAAACACTAGCTAATAACACTGTCAAATGTGATATTCTAAATTTATTACATAATACCCGAATGTAAGTGTGAGCCGTGGCACTCATACGCTGATAGCGGCTATCTTGCGTCTTCAATATTGGACTGCGCCACCATAACGATGTATCCTGACAGAGTGTGTGTGTGTATGTATGTATGTGTGTGTGTGTGTATATATATGTATATATATCTTAAAAAGGCAATAAATGAAATAAATGGCGCTCTGGAGATTCTGGCGACTGCATGGTGATGCTGCTGATTCTTTCCCCTTGCATTGATTTTCAGTTTCTTTTCAACGATTTGCTGACTATCTGCATTCCCACACAGCTTTCGATGGACAATTGTTGCGATCGCTGGATCGCGGATCATCGCTTCTACACAGCTGCGCAATGGATACGACGAAGAGATCCTTCGCTTCGGTTCTTACGGCCTCTGCTACAATGCTTCCCCTCGCGAGATAACTCGTTTGAAAGGTGTGCCAGCGATCAAATTAACTCGTGAGGAGGTAAATGTCATTGTTGACTCTTTCAAATAATGTCTCGTAGGATCCTTTTGGTGTGGCCGACCGAAGATCGTTGCTATCCGTAAATGTTTTGAACGAATTGGATTAAAGGCTTCGATTAAGATCACTTTACTTGATGCGACTCATATATTGATGCAATTTGATGCTGATTCTGATTACTATTGGTGTTTTTCCCGTCGCACATGGACAATTTTAGAGTTTCACATGCGTGTTACGAAGTGGTCTTATGATTATCATCCGAAGATTGATATGCCTACCGTGCCGGTGTGGGTATCTTTGCCCAGACTTCCTATTTACCTTCATAGATAGGAGGCATTGTTTGAAATTGCCAAAATTATTGGCATGCCGCTGAAGGTGGATTTGGACACCATGCAGCTTATTCGTCCTTCTGTGGCCCGTATTTGCATTGAGATTGATGTTTCTAAGGAATTGCCTCACCGACTATATATTCCCATTGATGACTACCATTCTTTCAGTCGGTGAAATATGAAAATTTGCATGCTTATTGCTCATCCTGTTGGGTGTTAGGAACTCATTGAACTCGTGTACCGCTGGCACGTCCATGAAACCTTCGTCTCAGCCACATGCACCAGTTATCTCAGACATGCCTGCTAAACCTAAATTGGCCGAACCTATTCCCAACATGCCCAACGATGGACACCTAAGAAATATGTCCTGGAACATCCACCCTATAAGGCAGCGGAGGAGGAAAGTCCCACTACACTGCCTAGGGTCCCCAGTGATATTGGACAAACTGTCCATAAATCTCCTACAACTCAAGTGACCGTACCTACAGAACCTTCAAGCTCGCGTGATCCTCAAATTGAGGAGGTCTCACATACACAAGATTTGACTTGATTACATTGTTCATCTGCTGAATTCATGGCTCCTATAGAAGTGGATGTCGAACCCACGCTCACACATGCTTCAGATTCAGAGCTTTGATCATTCAATTGATGCGCAAGAATTATATATTGGAGGATTTGAAATAAATTGGAAAAGTTTGGGCAAATGGGTTTGTCAAAAGTTGACAACCACTATATTTTGAGCTTAATTATGATTAGTGTTAGTGAATCAGAAACGAAAACTAATAATTTCTGAATTATCTACGTAACAAGTAGATGACTTTAGACTTTTGAATCACTCGATTCCGATACCGGGTGAATGAGAAATTAATGCTCAAAGTTGAAGTAAAATTTAAAGGAAATTGGAAAAGTGGTGATGTGGCCTCTTGAGGAGTGAACACATCACCCCTTAAGTGGAATACCACATTGACTATTTGAGATGAAAGGGCCACCATATATAGCTCAAGTTGGAGCTTTCTAAAATATGCCCTTGGGCATGACAAGTTTTTGACGGAGTCAGGACGCAGCTCAGGCAAGGTTCTCGTGGCTTCGTGGCTCTGGCCTGTTCTTATCTTTTTGGAGAATTTTTCATTAAAATTTTCCAAAAAAATAATTCTCTTAATCGTATGGCCAATAAAATTCTGAGAAGATCTAAAGGCTGAGATATTAAAAGTTGACGCGGATTGCGATCCAAAGGCTGAGATTTACCAACGATTTATGATCTAACGGTTGTAGATGAAAACCGCTGCGATTTATGATCTAACGGCTGAGATCGAAAACCGTCAGATCCGACGGTCTACGTTTAAAACCGTCGCGGTTTTTGATCTAACGGCTCTGGATGAAAACTGTCAGATCCGACGGTCCACATTTAAAACTGTCGATCTAACGGTTGTGGATAAAAACCGCCAGATCCAACGGCTGAGATCGAAAACTGCTGCTATTTCCTTTCCCCTATTTAAAGGTCTGCTCTCAAGACCTTTGGGTAGTGAAAATTGTTTCCCTTTCTTCTGCTTTCTTCCTTGCATACATACTGCTGCATTTGTTCCTTACCGTGATCGTGAAGTCAGAGCGCTTACAGGTTCGATGAGTTCCTACATTACAGTGTCGCTCGTGTGAACTGTTTGCCGATGTATCCTGGGAGACGTTTGTTCCATCCGGTTGGGCACAGTATACCGGAGCAATTCATCTTAAGGACAGAGTCCTTAGACTCGCCTCGGTTTTGCTTGCATTTTTTGTCAATTTACCCAAACGCACACTGTACACTTGTTCTGATTACCGTTTCTAACATTCTTAAGACGAATTAGTCTATATACTGTAATCTGTTTCGGTTTTCTGATTGCGTTTACTGCGTCTATTTGTACGAAACTAATCGGTTTCTGGTTCTGTTTCTGTATTGCCTTACAGAAAACTGAAATATGGACGGCGAACGTTCCAACTCGTTCAACGGTGTGCATTTGGGCATTTTTGAGGAACAGAACAATGCTGTTCCTGTTGCACCCGCTGCTCCAGTCACTGCTCCTGTTCCTGCTGTTTGACAGGTTGAAAAGCCAGAGAAGTTTGGAGAAAGTTACTTCAAACGCTGACAGTAGAAGATGTTGTTCTTCTTGACCACGTTAGGTTTGGCTAAGATGCTGACTGAGGATGCTCCGGAGGTGGTGCCGGTGGAAGACCAGAATGTGAACATGCAAAACAGTCTGATTGCTGAAGCATGGAGTTACAGCAATTATATTTGTTTGAGTCACATTTTAAGTTGTTTGGATAACTCATTGTATGGATTGTATTCTACTTATAAAACTGCGAAATCCTTATGGCAGGCGCTAGACAAGAAGTACCGCACTGAGGATGCCGGTACTAAGAAATTTATTGTTGGAAAATTTCTTGATTTTCAGATGACAGATTCCAGGACTATTGTTTCTCAGATTGAGGAACTTCAGATGCTTGTTGCCGAGATGAAAGAGGAGGGTATGACCCTCAGTGAATCTTTTTTGGTTGCTGCTGTGATTGAGAAGCTTCCTCTTTCGTGGAGGGAATTCCGAAGCTATCTCAAGCACAAGAGAAAGGAAATGTCTTTGGAAGACTTGATTGTCCGACTCCGTATAGAAGAAGACAATCGAAGGGTGGAGAAGAAGCCGTCTTCCAGTTCTGGCCATGCCAAAGCTCACGTTGCAGAGGCGAGGAAAAAGTAGAAAGGACATTCTGTCGGAGTGAATGCGAAGGGCAAGAAGGTTGCCAAAAAGTTCACTGGAAAATTTTACAATTGCGGGATTCAGGGGCATCGTAGTGTTGACTGCAGGAAGCCCAAGAAAAGGCAAGAGAAAGCCAAAGCCAACCTTGTAAGTGCAATGGATGATTTGGACTTGTGTGCTGTTGTTTCTGAATGTAATGCTGTAGGTAATCCTTGCCAGTGGTGGGTGGACACTGGAGCCATTAGACTCGTTTGTGCAAACAGGGAAATGTTCAAGGAATATGCTCCTGCGAAAGACAATGAAAGGCTGTACATGGGAAACAAGGATAGCTCGAAGATAGAAGGTTCGGACAAAGTGATTCTTAAGATGACCTCCAGAAAAGAATTGACACTGCAGGATGTGCTCCATGTTCACGACATCCGCAAGAACTTAGTCTCTGGTGCTTTACTAGTCAGGCATGGATTTAGACTAGTATTTGATTGTAACAAATGTATTCTGACTAAGAATGGTGTATTTCTGGGGAAGGGGTACCTGATGGACAATATGTTTAAACTTAGTGTTATAACTATTGTACCAAAGAAGACTACGCTCGATGAGGCTAATAAGACTGCTTCTACTTCCGCTTACATGCTTGAGTCTTCGTGTTTATGGCATTTACGTTTGGGTCATGTTAATTATAAGTCATTGCTAAGAATGATAAATCTCGACTTATTACCCAAACTAAGTTTCAATAATGAAAAGTGCCAAATCTGTGTTGAAGCAAAAATGGCTAAGTTACCATTTCCTTTAATCGAAAGAAACACTGAAGTGTTAGATTTAATTCACACAGATGTTTGTGATTTAAAGTTTGTGGAAACAAGAAGCGATAAAAAGTACTTTGTGACTTTTATTGACGATTGCACTCAATACTGTTACGTTTATTTGCTAAGTAGCAAAGATGAGGCCTTAGATGCTTTTAAAGATTATAAAAATGAAGTTGAGAATCAACTTAGCAAACGAATTAAGTCGATTCGTGGTGATAGAGGTGGCGAATATGATGTACCGTTTAATGAATTTTGTTCAGAACACAATATTATTCATCAAACGACTGCACCATACTCCCCTCAATCAAATGGTATTGCAGAACGCAAGAACCGAACTCTGAAAGAGATGATGAATGCTATGTTGATAAGTTCGGGATTACCTCAGAACTTGTGGGGGGGAAGCAATTCTCTCCGCCAACGTCATTTTAAATAGAGTTCCATCTAAGAAGATGGATAAAACCCCATATGAACTTTGAAAAAGGCTATAAGCCTAGCTACAAATACTTAAAAGTGTGGGGGTGTCTGGCTCAGGTCGTAGTACCAAAACCAAGACAAGTCAGAATAGGGCCTAAAACTATTGATTGCATATTCATAGGATATGCAACTAACAGTAGTGTATATCGATTCTTGGTGCACAAGTCTGAGATTCCTAACATACATGAAAATGTTGTCATGGAATCAAGAAACGCAGTGTTTTTTGAAAATGTCTTTCCAAAGAAAGACAATAACATTGAAGAAGCAAGCACTCCTCAAGAAATAGAGGAACCTCATCAAAGTAAAAGAGCCAGAATACCAAAGTCCTTTGGACCAGATTTTTTAACGTATTTGGTAGAAAATGATCCAAGGACATTTTCCGAGGCTATGTCAACTCCAGAAGCTCCCTTCTGGAAAGAGGCAGTTAACAGTGAGATAGAATCAATTCTTCAAAATCACACATGGGAGCTAGTAGATCTTCCTCAAGGGAGTAAACCACTTGGATGCAAGTGGATTTTTAAGAAAAAACTCAAAGAGAATGGATCCATTGACAAGTACAAAGCCCGGTTGGTAGCTAAGGGCTATCGACAAAAGGAAGGTTTTGACTTCTTTGACACTTATTCACCAGTAACTAGGATTACTTCCATAAGAATGCTAGTTGTTATTGCTGCAGTCTACGGCCTAGAGATCCATTAAATGGATGTAAAGACTGCCTTCTTGAATGGCGAGCTGGAAAAAGAGATTTATATGGAACAACCTGAAGGGTTTACTGTCCCAGGACAAGAAAGGAAAGTTTATAGACTTGTTAAGTCTTTGTACAGACTTAAACAAGCACCAAAGCAGTGGCATTTGGAGTTTGATCAAGCCATGATGTCAAACGGTTTCAGGATCAATGAATGTGACAAGTGTGTTTACATCAAAAACACACCAAACGCCTATGTGATAGTATGTCTCTATGTAGATGATATGCTAATCATGGGCAGTACTCACGACATCATCTTGAATACCAAGAAGATGTTAACGTGAAATTTTGACATGAAAGACATGGAGGTTGCCAATGTTATTCTAGGAATCAAGATTTCTAAGGTAACTGAAGGATTGATCATGTCACAAAGTCATTATATTGAGTCCGTTCTCAAACGATTCAATATGTTTGATGCAAAACCAGTAAAAACCCCACTTCACTTAAGTATGCACTTAAGGAAGAACCGAGGTGAACCAGTAGCTCATTTGAAGTCCTCACAAGTGATTGGAAGTGTAATGTACATAACGAAATGTACAAGACCAGACTTAGCTTGTTCAGTAAACAAATTGAGCAGGTTTACCAGTAATCCAAGTGAAGATCATTGTAAAGCTCTAAATAGAGTGATGAGGTACCTTAAGTACACAATGAATCTTTGATTACACTATACAAGATATCCAACAGTATTGGAAGGATACTGTGATGCAAACTGGATATCAGATTGCAAAGACTCTAAATCCATAAGTGGATACTTATTCACTGTAGGTGGTGGTGCTGTGTCATGGAAGTCTACAAAGCAAACGTGCATAGCTCGGTCAACTATGGAAGCTGAGTTTATAGCACTCGATAAAGCTGGAGAAGAAGCTGAATGGCTCCTAGAAGACATTCCATGCTGGCCTAAGCCAATCGCTCCTATCAGCATACACTATGACAGTCAGTCAGCTATAGGACGAGCTCAAAGCAGCATCTACAATGTTAAGTCATGACACATACGTCGGAGACATAATACCATTAAGCAGTTGATCTCTAATGGTGTGATTTCCATTGATTACATAAAATCAAAGGAGAATCTTGCGGATCCGCTTACAAAAGCTTTGCCTAGAGATCAAATGTCAAAGTTGACAACCGGAATGGGACTTAAGCCTACAAAGCATGAATCTTTGTAACGGTAACCCAACCTTGTTGACTGGAGATCCCTGAATCTTGGTTCAATGGGAGAACTAAGTTATAAGGGTTCAGTTAGCACTTACTCATTCCGTTAAACAAAAGTGCTTTCTGCAGAGAACCGTTAGGTTAAGCAAAGACTTTTAATGATGTCCTATATCTTGACACTTCAAGTGGGGTATGGCAGAATACTCTTGATAGGAATCACCTATTTAAGTATGAAGTGAGGCCGCTTCTATAAGAATTCTGATAGGCAAGAATTCTCTAAAACACTTTCTGAAACCAGGGTTGTTCATGGCCATAATGAACACAACCATGAGAACCAAAAGGGGTGTTAAAGGAAATTTTGTGTGAGTATCACTGTCTAGGTTCATAGTAAAGGTTGATAGTTCAAGACATCAGGTCACTACCCAGCTGAGTGGATCCAATGGTACAGCACTAAGAAAGGTTCAAGGCTAGAAGCTACCTCTTCTAATGCAACATTTCCTATCTGACTTCACGATAGAGTCTGCATCTGCATCTGCAACTGCATTAATTTTCCATTCATGTGGGAGATTGTTGGAGGATTTAAAATAAATTGGAAAAGTTTGGGCAAATGGGTTTGTCAAAAGTTGACAACCACCATATTTTGAGCTTAATTATGATTAGTGTTCGTTAATCAAAAATGATAACTAATAATTTCTAAATTATCTACGTAACAAGTAGATGACATTAGGATTTTGAATCACTCGATTCCGATACCGGGTGAATGAAAAATTAATGCTCAAAGTTGGAGTAAAATTGGAAGGAAATTGGAAAAGTGGTGATGTGGCCTCTTGAGGAGTGAACACATCACCCCTTAAGTGGAATACCACATTGACTATTTGAGATGAAAGGGCCACCATATATAACTCAAGTTGGAGCTTTCTAAAATGTGCCCTTGGGCATGAGAAGTTTTTGACGGAGTCAGGACGCAGCTCAGGCAAGGTTCACCACACACGCGCGCACGCCGCAGCCGCTTGCCCGCCCGGCCGGCTCGGGCTCATCGCTCGTGGCTTCGTGGCTCTTGCCTGTTCTTATCTTTTTGGAGAATTTTCTAGAAAAATAATTCGTTTAATCGTATGGCCAATAAAATTCTGAGAAGATCTAAAGGCTGAGATTAGAAGTTGACGCGGATTGCGATCTGAAGGCTGAGATTTACCAACGGTTTATGATCTAACGGCTGTAGATGAAAACCGCTGCGATTTATGATCTAACGGCTAAGATCGAAAACCATCAGATCTGCCGGTCTACGTTTAAAACCGTTGCGGTTTTTGATCTAATGGCTCTGGATGAAAACCGTCAGATCCGACGGTCCATGTTTAAAACCGTCGATCTAACGGTTGTGGATAAAAACTGCCAGATCCAACGGCTGAGATCGAAAACTGCTGCTATTTCCTTTCCCCTATTTAAAGGTCTGCTGTCCAGACCTCTGGGTAGCGAAAATTTTTTCCCTTTCTTCTACTTTATTCCTTGCATACATACTGCTACATTTTTTCCTTACCGTGATCGTGAAGTCAGAGCGCTTACAGGTTCGATGAGTTCCTACGTTGCAGTGCCGCTCGTGTGAACTGTTTGCCGTTGTATCCTGGGAGACGTTTGTTCCATCCAGTTGGGAATAGTATATCGGAGCAATTCGTCTTAAGGATAGAGTCCTTAGACTCGCCTCGGTTTTGCTTGCATTTTTTGTCAATTTACCCGAACGCACACTGTACACTTTTTCTGATTACAGTTTCTAACATTATATAAAACGGTCTTGGATATGGCTCGAGTGTTATCTCATACACCACCTACTGAAGATGGATCCATCGATATTGCTCATCTGGATGTTGCTCATGCAGTTGATAATCATGGAAAAATTCGCACTCGACGCCCACGTCGAAAGAAATGAAGTTTTTGTTGTGGAATGTTCAAGGTGTTAGCACCTCTTTCACACACATTATTTCTCTTACTGGTCAGTATTTACATTTGTTGATTTTAATTGAACCCAAGCTACGGACTTCTCTCCTAGAATATACTCGGATGCAGCTTGGTTTTTCTCATTCATGTACTTCTGGCGATCATAATATTTGGATCTTTTGGCATGAGTCTTTTTTGCAGATTATTGACACTCGTCCTGGCCTAAAAAATATGTCTCTCAAGTTGCGTTGGCTAGCTAGTGAACAGGATTTTTGGCTTACATCTGTTTATGCTCGACATATGGTGGCTGCTCGGCGTCCATTATAGGATGATTTGACACTTTTTCAGACAAGGGTCGATTTAGCTTGGCTAATTGGTGGTGATTTTAACACATTTCTTTCTTTAGATGAGCATAAGGGAGTTTCAACGCCAGCCTTACGGACACTGGCTGACTTTAAGCAGTTTGTTGAATCTTGTGAGTTGTTGGACCTACCCTTTCAAGGGTCGTGATTTACTTAGTCAGATGGGCGTGGACTAGGAAAGGTATAGCGTCGCTTGGATCGATTCCTTTTCATACAGGGATTCTATGATCTTGAGATAATTGATTTACCCCAGGGATTTTCTGTAGTGCGATTTTACTCTGCTTTTCACTACGAAATGGCTCTGAATAACGGGCCATGGATGACTCAGGGGCACTATATAACTGTCCAAAAGTGGAAACCCCTGTTCTCCCTTTTAAAGGAGAAGATAAACACGACTTTGGTCTGGGTCCAGGTACCGGAGCTGCTATTGGAATTTTTCAATTAAACCATGTTGATGCAAATAGGAAATTCTCTGGGGAAGGCGGTTAAAGTTGATAGTACGACAATGGATATGGCAAGGGGGAAGTATGCTCGTGTGTCTATGGAGATTGATTTGAGAAAATCACTTTTCTCGCGAGTGGAGGTCAGTGGAATGATACGAGGAGTGGAGTATGAAGGTTTGAATTGGATATCTTTCAAATGTGGCACGTATGGCCATTCAACTAAGAACTATGGACCGGAGACTGCCTCCGTGTCGAGCGAAGACCATCAAAATAAGAGAATGAGTAGGGATGACAACAGGATGGAACCCTTTGGCCCTTTGATGGCAGGAAGGTGGCAGGTTACAAGATCATCCTAGAAGTCTCTAGACTACGGCTGGAAGTAGTGTAGGTGGTTTTAATGGATCTCGCTTTGATCTTCCAAAGGAGTTTGATGAGGCTGGCGACTGTGTTGACCCAGAGAATATAGTTTCCAGGGGACTTGAAAGAGTTCAGGATAAGGGCCCAGCAGTGATACGGCACACGAAGGCTAAGGAACGACAAATTCGAGAAAGCGACACAAGGAAGAATAAGGGCAAGTCGAAAGAAATACCCCCGCAGGATACCTACTATAATCAGTGGGCATCTAGTGATGTTCGTCAATGGAGTGTAAGGGAATCGACTCGGGGATGGGAACGTTTAGGAGGTCAAGGGGAGGAGCTAGTTCTAACTCTACTCTAAGGGACATTACCAACGAACATTCGGGGGACTTTCTTTTTTGGTAGAGGAGAGGGCGTATTTGCTGAAGAGTGGCCTGAGTTGGCTGTCGCCGTTCGAAAGTAGGGCAGCCGTTTTCAGGAAACAATTATAAAGGTTCACCCCCTGATACATATATGAAGGAGACAGGAAATAGACAGTTGGAGGAATGTGTTGATGGTATACACACAAACTCTGCCAAAGATCAAGTGGGCACCAAAGACACAGAGATGAACATGCCTAGGATGGTGGTGGAGACCATCCAACCAATGCAATAGATTTGATGATAAGTATCCTGTCCTGGAATTGTCGGGGAGCTGGGTCTCCTAAATTTCGACTAGCCTTAAAGGATTTGGTGGGCCATTACAAACCAACAATTCTATTCTTGATGGAGACTAGAGTCCATAGTTCGAAAGGTAAATGGATTTTGGAAAGCTTTGATTTCACACACTTTTCCGCGGTGGAGACGAGAGGTTTTCCATGGGGGCTATGGTTTTTTTGGATTAAGGGATTGTGGACTTAAAAATTTGGTGGTGCACGGCCCAAATGTTAACTATGGGAGTGTTGAGGGATAACAGAACCTAGTGACTGCTTTCATTAATCTATGCCTCGCCGATTCCTACTGTCCGTGAAGCTTTTTTTGAGTATGTTGAACAGCTGAGTGCTTATGTCAAATTCCCGTGGTGCCTTATTGGAGATTGGAATGAGGTGATTTGTCAGGAGGATAAGAAAGGAGGACGACGCGTGGGGGGACTTCATGCGAATAGAATGAGGCAGTTAGTTGACCTATGTGGTTTGACCGAAACGCACTTTTCAGGGCCTCAGTATACGTGGGAGAACATGATGGCAGGAGTGAAGAAGATCCAACAAAGACTTGATCAGTGCTGGGGAAACGACGAGTGGCATAGCTGCTTTCCTGGTGCCATTCTTAGACATCTTCCAAGAACGCACTCTAATCACCACCCCATCTTCCTTACCACTCAAGCGAATTAATTGGTGCCGACAAAACCTGTATTTAACCGATTCCAACATAGCTGGATGGATCATTGTGAGTTTGGTGATTTTGTAACACGTGTGTGCCCAAACCTACCTGATGATCTCAGCGGTGATATTGAATTATTTTGGGAGAGGCTAAAGTTCTGGAGCAAGAATGTGTATGGAAGCATCTTCATAAGGAAGCACAGATGCGAAGCACGGATTGGAGGAGTCAAGCGTGCTCTAGCAGTACACGCCTTCAATTTTCTGTCCCTTTTGGAGAAAAATCTATTGGATGAGTATGAGGAGATCCTCAAACACGAACAGACCTTTTGTCGGCAAAAGTCTCATCTAAACTGGTTGGTAAATGGTGAACGAAATTAAAATTTTTTTCACACATCAATTAAATCTAGGAATCTGAAGCCTAAAGTACAGTGCTTAAAGTCTACGGAGGGCGTTTGGATGTGGGACAATGATGATCTTCGAAGGATGGTGCTGGAGTTCTGTGTGAAGCTATATACTGAGGATACCCCAACTACGACCACCACTTGGTTGGCGAATTTTCCTAAACTAACTCACTCGGACAAACGCCTATTAAATCGTCCAGTTGTGATCAAAGAGATTGAGAATGCCCTTTTTCAGATGGGTGCTTCGAAAATGCCCGGACCCGATGGCCTTACTCCGGGTTTCTATCAGCGATATTGGACTGTTGTGAGCACATCGGTGATTAATTTCGTGATGAAGGCGTTCAGAAATAAGTCTTTTCCAACCCATATGAATGAGACTTTAATTTCTCTTATTCCAAAGGTGAAGACCCCCTAGGCTATTGGTCAGCTTAGACCGATTGCCCTTGCGAATGTGGTGACGAAGCTAATCACAAAGGTGTTTGCAGATACAGTTAAATTGGTTATCCCAAAATTGGTGGATCAATCACAATGATTCCAGGGCGACAATCTGTGGAAAACATCATTATTGCACAGGAAATCCTCCACACTATGCGAAACAAAAGACGGGCGATGGGTACGAGGGTTATCAAAGTTGACCTTGAAAAAGCATATGACCGTTTGAAGTGGACTTTCCTGCGCGAGGTGTTACTTGTCGCCGGATTTGAGGGCTGTTTGGTGGATCTGATCATGCATGGTGTGACCACGGCAAAACTAACGATGCTTTGGAATGGGGAAAAACTTGAGTCCTTCCAGCCGACTAGGGGCATTCGGCAAGGAGACCCCCTTGCACCATATCTTTTCCTTCTTTATATGGACGTTCTGAACCAAGCAATTAATCGTGCGGTTATGGAGGGTACGTGGCTGCCTGTGAAATCATCAAGGAATGGACCCAAAATCTCTCATGTTTTTTTTGCTGACGACCTCTTGCTGTTTGGGGTGGCGTCTGTGACGCAGGCAAGGATTATGGAGAAAATTCTGGGGGATTTTTTCTTAATCTCTGGGCAAAAGATTAGTTTGTAAAAATCCGTTATTTATGCCTCTCAGAATACACCATCAACTATTAGCTGAGATATTTGTGGTGCGCTCAGAATCTGCAGAACACTTCATCTGGGTAAGTATCTGGGGGTCCCTTTGCTACATAGCCGGGCCACATCCAAAACTTATGATTTTTTGCTCGATAATGTGCGATCAAAGCTTAATGCTTGGGAAGCCCGTATGATGTCCCATGCATCCAGGTGTGTCTTCATACAGTCATTTTTGAGTGCTTTTCCGTCTTATGTGATGCAGACAGCTGAGATGCCGGCGTATCCTTGACAGTATGGAGAAACATATGAGACAGTTCCTTTGGGACGAACACATTGGGATTAAGCATTTACATTATGTGGCGTGGGAGAAGATTTGTAGAGTGAAAGAGCAAGGGGGCCTAGGACTTAAGAAGTTAAGAAACATGAACCTTGCTTATATGGTCATGTTGGGATGGTAGATGATCATTGATAAGGAACGACTATGGGTCAAGGTACTTATGGCGAAATATGGCTCTCCACTGGAGGATTGCAATAGAAAAAATACCTCGCGAACTTGGCGCGGAATATTGAAAGCCGCCAAATATCTTAAAAGGGGCCTTGAAAGTTCGAACTATCTGCATGAGGGGGCAACGGAAGACTCGGTGTCGCCCCAGTGGATTGGTAAAGACCCGAAGCATTTCTCAATTGATAGTGCCTATATGCTTCAATTCCAGGAGCGTATGGAGTCCACAATGGCTCGACCTTGAGTGTGTTGTGGTCGATGAAGGGTCCCTTGCGGGGGAACTTTTTTTTGTGGCGACTAAAAAATCATGCGACTCCAACGAGGAATTTTTTGCCATCACGGCACCTACTAGAAACCAGGACCTGTGAAATCTGTGATAGGGATGGGGCGAGCGAATTACATGAAATGCTGGATTGCTCTTGGACGAGAAAGATTTGGATGATTATGGTGGATCAAGATAAACACAGACATTTTTTTGGTTACACCTCCTTGGCTCAGTGGGTGGGGGCGAGTATTCAGGAACGGTGGGGAGAGACGGATAATGAATATGATTGGAAATACTTATTCCGGGAAATTGCATATGGTATATGGCACTGTAGATTGAATGCAAGGCATAAAGGCGCGCGAAACGAAATCCCTCCGAATCATTTTGTCAGGGCCATGAAGCAGAGGTGCATAGTGCTTTTGGAGGCTTATGAATGTGATGTAGTTCATAGCGTGATGTAGTTCAGATTTGTATATAGGGTGTCGACTATTATGTTGTGTATACCTTCTTTTGTCATTAATGAAATGGATCGATTATTCCAAAAAAAGAGCAAAAATCGGTTCAATTTGTTATCTTTTCTATTTTTATCTTTTCGGTTTTGAGGTTGTATAAAAATCAGGAGCTACAAAGAAAAAAAAAGAACAAACAAAAGATTACTTAATCAACCGCTAGAAGGACGCGATAATCAGTCCACATGATACGGACACAGGTATCATATACATATCGACGGAGTTGAGAAACATGGAATACATTGTGCAGCTCAGAAAGAGCTGGTGGCAACGCCAAGCGGTACGCAACCTCGCCTACTTTCTCAAGCACTTCATAAGGTCCAACAAATCTTGGGCTTAGTTTTCCTTAGATGCCAAATCTCTTAACTCTTTTGGTCGGAGAAACTTTTAGAAAGACTTTCTCTCCTTCTTGGAATTCTAAAGGTCTCCTTCTTTCATCTGCCCATATCTTCGTTCTATCTTGCACTGCTCTTAGTCTTTGCTGGACTAACTTTACCTTCTCTCGTGTTTGCTCAACAATGTCGGGTCCTGCGTAGATTTTATCTCCAATCTCGTCCCGATAGAGTGGGGATCGACATTTTCGTCTATACAATGCCTCATAAGGTGCCATTCCGATGGATCTGTGGAAGCTATTATTATAAGAAAACTCAACGAGCTTAAGGCTTTTATCCCAGCTCCCTCCGAAATCAAGAATGCATGTTTGAAGCATATCCTCAAGGGTTTGAATTGTTCTCTCTGATTATCCATCTGTTTGAGGATGAAATGCAGAGGTCATCCTTATCTCTGTGCCCATTGCCTTTTGAAAGGCTGTCCAAAATCTCGAAGTAAATCGGGGGTCGCGGTCGCAAGCAATACTTATGGGCACTCCATGTAGACAAACGATATGGTCAATGTACATATAGGCTAACTTCTCCAGAGATGCCTTAATCGTCATAGCCAAAAAGTGAACAGACTTAGTCAAACGATCCACAATGACCCATATAGCTTGCATTGAACTCAAATTCCATAAACATTATGCAGAAAATTTTGGCCTAGTCGCTTCAATGAGAATTGTCATACATGTAAATGAACTTAGGGTGTTGTTCTAGTATGTAGACGAAACCATGAGGTAAAATAAAGTAGTAACTAAAGGACTCTCCTACCCTAACTCATGGTTTAGTGAAGACTTAAGAGGGCAATTTGACTCACCATCACCATACCACTAGAGTGGTTAAAATAGCACTCGGTTGGTTAGGTTATCCGAATAGTTGAAGGTTTAAGGGCTGTTTATGTATAGTTTTGTTCTTGTCGATGAATGGCTAAGGGATGGCTCTAAGCATATCAAAATATGAATGAAAAGGGCAACAAGGGAATAGATTAGTTATTCTAGGATGGAACTTAAGTCAAGAAGATGAAAAAGAGGGCAGTTTGAGGGTGTATCTCTCACTACGCCCCTCTGCCTTAATGGAAGAAATTATGGAGATAGATTACGTTAATTCTTATGCCTTTAGGACGGTTTAAAGGCCATATTGATGCTAAAGTTTCACTCAAAATGGAGGTTAAAGGGCTGTTTGACCTGAGTCCATATTTGATGAGATTTAAGAGTCACAAATAAATTCTTTTGCTAAAATGAACTCTTATAAGGACAATTTTCTATACTTTATTATATGTAGCCTATTTGGGCACTTTCTAACACTTGATTATGTTTATTGAAGCTAAGGAAGATGTGCTTGAAGGTATAACCATTAGGAATGGATAGATGGCTCAAGGAGAAGCTTGGAATAAATAAAACAAAGTTGTTAAATTTGTTAGTTCACCATATGAAATTTGTGTGGCATTGCTGGACGTGTGCATGGGTAAAACAACAAGAGATAAGGTTAAGGGCTATCTAAAATCGAACATTAGAATGTTAGGGGCTGTTAAGAGTAAATGGTAATGATACATGACGAATTTGGATGTCGTATAAGCAAAAGGAACCAAAATAGGGGTTGTTTCGGCATTCTTGTGCAAAACAGCCTGGTTTGGGCCCTAAGTCCGCCCAACAAGTCGTACAATTTATACCTAGATAATATGATACCTAAATTAATCAGTTTATCCAAGACTTTTGTAAGATGGAAATGTTTAGGGGTACAACAAGGAATAAATGTCATTACACCCTGCTGAAATTTTCAGCTTCGCAAAACAAATAAGTAATGAATAGTAATCGTAACGTTTATAATCCTAAGGATGTTTTGGACCCTGAAAACCCATCACATACTGCATTATGCATCATATGCATGTCATGTCATTTTCCCAAAAGGGTAAAGTTATGTGTTTTGAAACAGAGGTAAAGCAGTTTTAAAAAACCGTATCAAACTGATTGTCTTCACAATTGATTCTGATATATGTTCTGTTTTGGACTAGACATCAGGGCATATGTACTTTTTTGGACCCATATGAGGTATTATTCTGTTCTGGACCCGAGCGTAACATCCGTTTATCGTAGCCAGAGTATTGCTCTGTTCTGGACCTGATATCCGGGTACTATCTGGATCCGTACGTAACATCCTTAGTAGGTTAGGAGGTAGATGGGGTATAGTTCTGTTTTGGACGGAATCACCTGTAGTAGACGATCGGTCCATACGGAGAAAAGTAAAGGCCATGGCTTAATGATCTGTTCAGTTCTGTTCTGTTATGTTCTGTTTCGTTTTGTTTTGTGTTGCATCACATGGTTCCATACCGCATCTCATATGCATAGCAGCATCTTTTGAAAAATATGCCATGATCGCCACAAAAAGGTAAAATAGTTACACATGAGAAAGATAACAGTAAGCTAGGATGTCAAGGGAAAAACCAAAAGTGGATGGACCAAACAGGCAAGTAATTATGTCTAAGTCAATTATGGCATTGCTAGAATTTCTTATTTATCGTTGTAATGTGTTTTGGTATAATAGAGGGTTACTTGCTAGGTGATATATCACTAACTCTTTATTACCATTTTTCAGAGCCGAAGGAACCTGAGGTTGAATATGTCGAGAACGAGCCGCATGTGCCTTATCCGTGAGAGATGCAGACGGTTAAGGCTGATAGTGAATTCTGATTTGAGGATTATTTGAGGGCTATTTGAGGACTATTCGAGAGTAATTTTGGAACTATATTTACCTGATTTGTACTATGTATGACATTGTGGACTTCAGATGTTTAATGTTTTATTCTGCCTATTTATCGCCACTGGTTGATGTTTCCATCTGTAATCCATGCTAGAGTCACTGACTTATAATGGATTTGCATCGATGCCTTGTACTTTCCTCAGCAAAGTACGGCAGGTGCACCGTACAAAGGCATAGTTCGGTTGCGGGGCGCTACAATTAAAGCCTATTCTTTCATCTTTGCCTTGCATATCATGGCCGCACATGCCTAGCTATTCTACACGCCATTTGCAGCCTTGATGGAGCCTATGTAGAACTTAGTTGGCATTTTAATTGGTGGAAAATAAGCCACACATGATGGGTGACTTTGAAGAGGGCAACACACAAGGAAATATTTCAAAATGCAACACATGCTGAAAATTTTCAGCACATGTGAATAGTGGCTGAATTTTACTATGTTTTTGTCCTTAATTTGCATCTCAAAATTGATGGGATTGAATGGTGATTGTTTAGCAACATTTTGAATTCTTTTTGGCACATGTTTTACAAGTTATTCTCAGATTTTACAGATCATTAAAATGATGACAAGTTGGACCAATCATCAAGTGACAAGTAAGCAAGGTTAAGTCATCATTCCAATCATAGTGTGCCAAGTAAGAAAGATGGTGTTATTTCTACACAAGAAAATCTTCTAAGGGAATTAAACATAATTTTCAAGAGAGGAGGATGACATAAGGGGGTGGCCAAGGAACATTAAAAGGAGAAGAGATATAGCAAAAAAAAGCAAGACAACTCTCATTATCTCTCAAGTGCAAAAGGGTCCTCTACTCCATTCTACTACATTTCTTTCTTCTTCTCCCTCTCTCAAGCCTATTGTTCATACATTCAAAATATTGTATAGGCTTTGACTATACCACCATACACGTCTCATTTGCTGTAAAAGGTTGATCAAGGTGTGATCAAACCTTCACTCGTTCAATGGTGGTGTTCGTGATCCGGTGTGCTAGATTGTATCGTTTGTAAAAGGGTGGAGTTGGTGTGTAACTCTAGTAACACATGCGGTAAGTGTCATATTGTGTTTAGTGATAACCGAGGAAGGTGTCCTCGAAGACTGGAGAAGGTTGTTTTAACCGAACCAGTATAAAATTCTTGGTGTTCTTACTTTCAACACTTTACTTTCAGTTTCCAGCATTTGCATCAATTTAGTTGCGATGGAAAAAACAGTAAACGTTTTTCAAAAATTACCAAACTTTCCAGAAGCCTAGCCACACCTCCTAGTTTTCATTTGGCACACCTCCTAGTTTTCATCAATTTAGTTAATCACTCAGTTAATTAAAAACCGGGTCTGAAAACAGAATCTGTTTTCAGAAGTGGATAGTTTGGTCCAAAAGTTTTTTTAAAAGCTAAATTTTTCAGCACCCACTATTCAACCCCCCTTCTAGTGGTGCTATACGGGTCGTACAAGTGTTATCATATTGCAGGCACACTCATGACTAGAAGATATAACAATCTTTGTTATATAGCATCCACTAGCCAGAAAACCGAACAAGAAGGTATGTCAAGCCAGAGATCTCCACCTTTTGATACTAAGGTAAATTCTGATTCTTATTCGCATTATGAACTATCTTATTGTATGTTGAATTGCAAAAGAAAAGAAACACTTAATTGAAGACAAGTAAATTTTGGAATCTTCTAACACGAATCTTGTATCTCAATTAAACGATTCAAAAGAAAAGTCGGCTTTCATAATAAATTCATTAAAGTCTGAAATTCAATCTTTGACAATGGAGAATAATGAAATGAAAGTCGAGATCTCAGATTTGAGATCAAGAAACAAAGATCTAGAAAAGACAATAAAACAATTCGATTTTGGTACGAGGATGCTGGATCGTCTTATTTCTTCCCAAAAGCATGAAAATGATAAACAAAACTAGGGTACGTGGAAGATAATAAAGTACAAAATAAGTCTACCAACTTTATTTTATCTAAGAAACCGCATGCAGTCAAGACTACTACGCAGCCTAAGAAGATGTCTAGTGCACAACTCATTGTATCTCATCGTACTCATTCTTTTTCATCACATACAATGTATAATCATGTATCATATAGGTATGAAAGGAAACCATTGATGCATACGTGACCTTCATATCAGATTAATGCAACTAGATCACAAACTATTCATAGAAACCGAAATGCATATCAAAATAAAAAATCTTATCGTGTGCATGGTGGCATTCTCGGCCAAAAGCCAAACGGATTTGCACCGAACATCTACTACATTGCTTCTTCATCTCTTTTATTACCTTTTGGAAGACCTAAGAAGGTCAACCAAGTTTGGGTACCAAAAGGTACATTTGCAAAGGGTTGAATAACTAACCCTTAAGAATGCACTTGAAATGCATGATTTTTGTTGATATATTATAAATTGATATTTCTTTCTTACATGTACTTTTGATCTTATTTACAAAATAAAAGGGGAGAGAGATGCATGATTTAAAGGGGAGAGAAAGCATGGTTGCATAATTTAAGGGGGAGACAACGATTTGAGCATATTTGGAGGGAGAGCAATTATATTTAAATCATGAACAAATGTTATTTTGTAAATCATCAAAAGGGGGAGATTGTTGAGAAATAGTGTTTGAGTGATTTACAAATGCGTGATTTAAATAGTACGAGTTTACGAAATGCATAAAAAAATTATTGCTTGACACGTTTTTGTCATATATATGTCTCATATGCTTTATATATATTGTTGCCGTACTAACAAGCCATAAAGAATTAAAGCTTACATCATATGGGAAATATTTGTTGTCTTTGAACTATTTTTAGGTGCCACCCTTAATGAACTAAACTAGTTCATTAAGTGAAGTACTTAAGTTAATGAACTAACTAGTTCATTAAATGGAGATATGTTTGGAGATGGCATGATGGCAACAAATTGAAAAAATAGAAATTCTACTTATTCCTTCAAGACACACTCCTACATATATATATATATTCAGATTTTCTTAAAAGGGCACAATACACATATACTCCAACGTACTACCGACACGTTACATATATTATAAACGTACGTCAACGTCACACCACTATATACACCTCATATTTATGATTATATTCAGGTCTTATATCATATGTTATAAGTTATGGGGATGACAAAATTATAACAACACGTTACAAGTTTATAAGCCGAAAATTGTCATATCGGGTAACTACCGAAACTTCACATCGTATCACGTACTTGCCATATAAAGATGGCAAGTCCATATACTTCAAAAATAACCAAAACATTTTGTGTCTCACATGTTAAATTCAGCCACTAAATCATTCAATGTTGGCACACACAAATCACCCACAAATTAGGACAAGTTTGTGGAGATTTCAATTTCAATTTTTTTAGCATATGGGGCGACACTCTAAGTCAGCCATTAGAGCTGAATATCTACTTTATTTTGTGTATATTATGTGTGACTTAATATCTATGACATGTGCAAAAAGTTTGAATTCAATCGAAGAAAATCACGTAATCAACGAAAGTCAAAAAATCGGTTTTTTACGAAAACAACACATGGAACGTTTTTGGCATGAGTTTGTAACATGTATCTACACACTTTTTACACATTCAAGACATGTTAAAGTGTTCTAGAAAATTCAAATTAGGACTGATTAGAATTTACCATATATGAGTAATTATTGTGCGTTATTTGACAAAGCTTACTAAAGTTTGTTAGGTCCCTTAGAACACACTAGAAGGGGGGGGGGTTGAATAGTGTGTTTACCAAGTATGGATATTTTATGGCTATTTTTCGTTTTGAAGTGCAACCAATACTTGGGTGTGTTCTTTAGAAGGAATAAAGACTTGCAAGAAAATAAAGAACACAAGTATGTATAGAGGTTCAAGTCTAATGACTCTACTCCTCTACCTTCTTGATGTTTCACAAGAAGGATTTTGAAATGGGGATTGTTATTTCTTTTGGGGGAAACAACAATCAAGAACAAAATCCAGAAAATAGAAAAACTAGGCACCTTGCCTAGACCACAACCAAGAAGTCTAACCCTTTGAAGTTTAGCCTCCAAAGATCTTCTTTTCCCTCAAAGAAATCTTGTAGGGAAAATAGTGCACCACACACTATTAACTAACCCTTCAAAGTCTAGAAATCTCAAACAAGAAGCACCCTTGCTCCTTGACCAACAATCTACCCAATCTCTCACAATATGATCTCACCAAGAAGAAGACTCTTCTTCTCCTTAAAATAAACACTCTCAACCATAAAGTAAAATTTACAAATATTACAAGCATTTTGAGAGCTTGAGCTTGAGAGAATTTGAGAGCTTGCCAAGTAGAAAGTTGGAGAAGAAATGGAAGAAACCCTATTTTTATCATCTTCAAAGTTTCTTCCCGTTTGAAACCTTCTGCACTGACATTAATGGGTTTTGTCATCATGTGTTGGTGAGTCCTCATCATTGGAGATCTCCCTTTGGCATGTAGCAACCTTCTTGGAGAGATTTCAAAATGAATGCCAAGAAAGGAAACCTGAAATCTTCAACAGAGAGGAACCTGTAAAAAAGACACTAAAAGGGGAGGGTACAAAGAGTCAACTGATGTTAAAAGTGAAGTTTAAGACCTTTGTAACGTTGGTCACATGAAGC
>AP025058.1:16526161-16547645 GCA_036186865.1 Eustoma russellianum | reverse complement strand
TATGGATTTGGGGCTTATGTTTAGTGGTTGTCTAGTAGTGTTAGAAGGTTATTGTGATGCTAACTGGGTCATAGATAATGACGAAATAAATTCTACTAGTGGGTATGTATTTACTTTAGGTGGTGGTGCTATTTCATGGAAATCTTCTAAACAAACTTGTAAAGCTAAATCAACAATAGAATCAGAATTTTTTGCTTTAGAACTTGCATGTTCAGAGACGGAATGGTTAAGGAATTTACTTGTTGAGATTTTCTTTGTGGACTAAACCTATGCCTTCTGTGCTTATTCATTGTGATTCTCAGGCACAACAGTGTGCATGACTTGATTAGTTCTGGGATGGTTAACTTAGAGTACATGAGGACTGAGTTGAACCTTGTAGGCCCGTTAACTAAAGGACTGAACCGTAAGATGGTTCTAAAAACATCAAGAGGAATGGGACTAATTCCATCGGATCTGAACTCTCTATGACAGGAAACCAACTCGCTATTAGTAGAGATCCTACAAACGGGGTTCAATGTGGTAAAAACACGTCGTAGAAGAGTTCTGTTAAGTACTATCGTATTTGTCCCTTCCTATGTTGATGTATGAGGATAGTACTTACTGCATGTTTGAGGATGAGATTTAATTCTCTAAATGGATGATTCATGGCCATTATAATGGCGTGGTGCAATGCTGAAGACTTTCTGTCCAGCATAGATCGATCACATCGATATCGATGTGACATCGATCGATACATCGATCAATCTATCTGGTAAGGATGCCAAGCTGAAAGTTTTTGTCCGACATCGATCGATCGATGTCACCGATCGATGTACCAATAGTCAGAACTTTTCACTATGAATTGCATCTTTTGGTCCAAGGTTAATCTCACTTCACGTTTAACGGCTAGTAACTGACTTGAAGGAGTTCTAAACTGGTGAAATAAGTTTTATTAGTTGGTTTTAACATAACCCAAGGCCTATATATAGTAGGCATTGGTATCTTGAACAAGTCACTAAATCTTTGCAAAATCTGGGAATTTTTCTACACTTAGTCTCCGTCAACTCTTGTTCTATCATTCTCTTCTATTAAGCAAGTTCAATCTTTCTCTCCTAGAGCAAAGGAAAGGAAGATGACCGTTATATCCTGGGAAGCATTTGCTTGAAGACTACCTTGCTCTTTGGTAGGAACAAAATTACTTTAAGAACAGTGACAATCTGTCACGTCTCGGCTTTATTGTTTCTTGGTTGTTCATATTCCTACACTAATTTCCTAAAGTAAGAAATGCAGTACGGCTTCAGAATGAAAATTAAAACTGGCCCAAGGAAAGTTTCAACACGTTTTGTTTCCTTTTTTTGTTATTCTTTGTCTTCTCAGAAGAAGAAATTTTCAACACGTTGGCATGAATATGTTTGTATTTGTTTTGGATTTCATCGCTTTTACCATGTGTCACAATTCTAATGCAACAGATCATGTCATGTTAAAACATTTTGTATTTAAAAGTAAAAATATAAGTCGATACAAAATTTGTTGATGATGATGCATTTACCAATAAGAATGGTGGTAGCCAAGCATCATTATGTTCTCATTGTAAGAATCAATTATAATAAATATAATTGATGGCAAGAATTTCGTGATTTATTTGTAATTCACTAATGTGGATCACATGTATAATGTATTCGTACATTATATTGGCTAGATACGTTACAATTATTGACTGCATTAATTGTTAGATTTGATTTTGATTGATTGTCAATTATTAAGTTTCCTTGATTGAAGGAATCGATTGTAAGTCAAATAAGAAAGAGGGTCCCTCGCCTAGCCTATAAATAGAGGGCCTGTGATATTCCATCAGTCATAGCTATACAGCATTCATATAGGCATAGGCTGGAAGGCTCCATTTCCGCAAGAATTCTTCTGTGCAGCAGGCTTCCAATTCGAAGGCGACGACTAAGCGATAATGGCCGGAGGTAACTTTTATGCTTCCGTTAATTGTTTTGGCCTAACACTCATCACACAAAATATGTAATACAAATTAACTAAGAGGAATCATCATAATAGTTTAATGACAGTACAGCCCGTAAAATATTGATACTTTCTACGTCTTAAAAATATTATTACACTTAGTCGAAATTTAATTAAGACAAAAACTTTAAGATATTTAACACAATATTTTTACATCATTTTGGCAGTAAATATCAATAAATAATACTATGGCAATTTGATTTTAAATGATTACTTATAACAATATTTGTATAAGGGATGGAATAATTACGGACGTAGCTTTCTAGTGGTTTACACGATGTATTACGAACATCCCATCAATTAGCTTATGGCTTCTCTTCGCCATACCTGAGGCGTTCTTAACGAAGGCTACAAACGTTCTCTCTTATTCTCTGTGTGTGTCTATATATATATATGAGGCCGGATTCTCTGTGTGTGTCTATATATATATATGAGGCCGGACTTTGAAGCAACTGGTAAGGTTACTGTTTTGTGACTTTGAAGTCACAGGTTCGAGCCGCGAAAATTGCCTCTTACACAAAGTGTAGGTCAAGGCCGCATAAACAGCCTCATACACAAAGTGTAGGGTAGGCTTGTGACATATCGTGAAGCGATCCAATTCCTCCTCCGATCCTGCGCAAACGCAAAAACCTAGTGTACCTAAACACTCTTTTATATACATATATATATGCATCGACACGCAGAGCGAAGACTCTTTCAATGGTTGACATTTCAAGTGGCTTCAAGGACAACAGAAGTTCACTTCTTCAACTCTATAAAGGAAGTGATTATGTAACCTAACTGCATCACTAAAAAAGCTGTGAGATGAAAAATAACACTAGCAACTCTGCCTTGTTGGTCTTCATTCTCTTTCTTGCCTCATGTAGGTTTTACAAAGAACGCCATTTCTCTCATTTGTTATCATTCACAGCAACAAACTGTTCATCCATTCTTCTTTCCACGTCCAAAATATTTTTTGAATTCCGTGGTACTTCTGCTTCAACTATTAATTTACTTTTCATGTCTCTTTGTTGAAGGTGAGCTTGGAGTATGCGAAGATCCCATGGCAATCAATCAGCGCGTTCCGGCTAAATCAGTTGTTAACTGTAACATGGATTGCCAGTGGGGCACTACTGCGTTGTGTCCAACTGTGTCAAAGATAAGGTTGATGATCAATGATCCGTAATGCGTTGGATGTAGGTGTTGTGAAATTGCAGTGTCAATCTTCAATTAAGAGTCTTAATGATCAATTGGTTGAGTTGTGAGTTGGAGAGGTTGCGTGTGATGATGGCTAAGCAACGAGGTGCACGGGGGTGCAAAGGATGCTGAGGTGCGTGAGGAGGAAGAAGAAGAAGGACGATGGCGGGGAAGTTTAAATAGCGTGAAGTTACGCTTTTACCCTTACTTAAGTTCTATGGTAGTATTGATCTAAAGGGCATTTTAGTCTTTTTGCATGTTGTCTTCTACATTTCAGCTATATAACCGAATGTACTGTGCCAGGAACGGTTACCAAGTTTTTCAAGAAAGCTCTCTGATTTTTCTCTCTTTCTTGCTCTGCCATTGCGTGCTATCTTTCGAGCACATTCATTTTTGTGCTTTAGCTATACGCATGAATGCTTAATTGTTGTTTTCACCGCTGTTCGCTTGGTGTTTGCGGTAAATTTCACATGGTATCAGAGCCATATCCATGAATTTTGGGACCTTCATGGCGTCGAATGCAAACAACAATAGTCCGATGTCAGCCTCCACATCGAATTCGATCGTTGATCCTTTGGATGATCCGTATTTCATTCATCCAAGTGATAATCCATCAATGGTGTTAGTTCAACCATTACTTGACGGAAACAATTACCACAGCTGGAGCAGATCCGCGAGAAGAGCTCTAGAGTCAAAGAATAAGGTTGCGTTTGTGGACGGTTCGATTGAAAAACCAGCAGAGAACGCGCGCAGGTATCATGCTTGGCTTAAGGCTAACAATATGGTAGTTTCTTGGTTAATAAACTCCTTGATTCCAAACATTGGACAGAGTGTTGTGTGGTTAGATTCTGCATTCGAGATTTGGAGTGATTTGAAGTCTAGATATGGAAATGCTGATTCATTTAGGCTTTCTGATTTACAGGAAGAATTCTATGCCATTAGGCAAGAAAATAACACGGTAACAGAATATTACACTAGGCTTAAGAGTGTTTGGGAAGAATGGCTAGTTCTTAGGTCCATTCCAGCTTGTTCTTGTCGTAGATGTACTTGTAACCTAACAGTTGAGATCAACAAGTTTGTTGAAAATGATTGTGTGATAAAGTTTTTGAAAGGATTGAATGATGAATTTGAGGCAGTGAAGTCACAGGTCTTGTTATCTAATCCATTGCCTGATCTGAAATCTGCGTTTGCAATGGCCATAAAGCTGGAAAGAAAATTGAATTATTCTGGTGCACAAGGGCAGTTTAGTAATAATCCTTCGTGTATTATGAATGTGAACAATGTGTCTGGAAGCAATGCCGTTGGTTCTGGTGGTGGTAACAACAAAGATGCTGGTAGAGGACAAAGGAGAGGTGGATCCAAGACATATCAGAATAATTCAAAGGTGCCTGTGTGCAGCTTTTGCAATAAGTTGGGACATACTGTCGATAAATGCTACAAGAAACACGGATATCCCCCGGGGTTTAAGTTCAAGGGGCAAGTTAACATGGTGAGTAGTGATTGTGGAACAGGCCAGCATGGTGATAGAGTCAATCAAGGAGAATGGGAGGAAGATCAAAGCCAAGCCGGAGTCAGGTCACCTACGCTGACTCAAGACCAGTATGCTCAACTGATGAATTTGTTGGAGGAACGTCAAGAAAACAATAAGAAAAGTGTTCCTGTGATATCAAGCAATGCAGGTGGACGTCATGCCGTCATGTCTGCACAGCAGACTATAACTTCTGCAAAGGAATCAGGTAAGACATTGCATTCAAACTCGAATATATGGGTATTGGACTCTGGGGCTAGTGATCATGTCTGCTCTTGCTTCAGCCTATTTGAGTCTTATGTATCTGTTAATTCTTTATCTGTTGAGTTGCCTAACAAATCCTTGGCAGAGGTCACACATGTGGGAACAGTAAAGGTAAACCCACAGCTAGTCCTTACTAATGTCTTCTACGTTCCTGCATTTGCATTCAATCTGATATCCTTGAGCAAACTTACTTATTCAAACAAATTCGAAGTTCTGTTTAAATCCAATTCATGCTTGATTCAGGACCTCAGAACCAAGAAGAGGATTGGTTTAGCTGAGGTAGATCAAGGCCTGTACTATCTTCATGGGACCTTCAAACCAGAAAACAGACATTCACCTTGCCATCTTCCTGTTTCTTTGGCACATGCTGTCACCTCTTCAGACGCATGGTTATGGCACTCAAGACTCGGGCATATGTCCAGCCCAAGAATAAAAGAAGTTCATAAGATAGAGTCTATTGTAACGTCTGATCCGTCTTTCAATTGTACAGTGTGTCCTCTTGCCAAACAGAAAAGAGTACCCTTCCCTGTTTCTGAGTCTGTGTCCTCCAGTTTGTTTTCTCTTGTTCATATGGACATCTGGGGACCATACAAGTTCCCCACAATGTATAAGCAGCATTACTTTCTTACTGTTATAGATGATTACAGTAGATACTGTTGGGTATATTTGATGAAATCCAAAGGTGAAACTAGAGCTGTTGTGCAAAGCTTTTATCACTATGTGTCTGTACAGTTTGATGTGAAGATTAAGAAAATCAGGACTGATAATGGGTCTGAGTTCATGATGAACCAGTTTTTTGCAGACAATGGTGTGGTTCACCAGACCAGTTGTGTGAACACACCTCAACAGAACGGGGTGGTTGAACGTAAACACCAGCATATCCTCACCATAGCAAGAGCACTCAGATTTCAGTCTTCCCTTCCTTCCCCATACTGGGGCTTTTGCATTCAACATTCAGTTTATCTCATAAATATAACACCTACACCTGTCCTTGGTCAGAAAACCCCCTATGAAATGTTGTTCAATCAAGTTCCCGTATACAAGGATTTGAGAGTGTTTGGTTGCCTAGCATTTGGAACCAACACACAGAGACACAAAGAAAAATTTGCTGCAAGAGCCAAAAGGAGTGTCTTCCTGGGGCTACCTCATAATACGAAGGGATTCATTTTGCAAGATCTTGATACTAAACATGTTTACATCTCCAGAGATGTCACCTTTTTTGAAACCATTTTTCCATTCAGCCTTCATGATTCTTCCACATCTGCCATGCCAAGTCATATACCTTCCCTTATTCCTCCTTTTATCGATGAGCCTGTATATTCCACAAACTCTTCTGCCCCTGAAGTCAATACTCAGCTATCCAGCCTTTCTCCATTTCAGACAAATCCTCATTCAATGTCCCCACATTCTCAGCATATGCCTAGTCCTCCTTCTTCAAAATCTCAGTTCTCTTCATCTTCTAGTCAATCTGCAGGATCACATGACAGTCCATATGTTCAGCCTGATGATCATGATGTACCAATGAGGGGTGGACACATCAGTATACAGATGCCCCCTATTCAAGAACCAGTGTTTCAGAATAGACCCGTCAGAAACAAACGAGCACCTACATATCTCCAGGATTACCATTGCAATAATGTTGTTTCTTCTAATAATCCTCTTAAACGCACATCACCTCATTCACTCAGTAGAGTCATGTCTTATGCATCCTTAGCCCCAAAGTACAAGTCATATATTTTTAGTTTAAATGCACATGTTGAACCTCATAACTATGCAGAAGCTTCTAGTATGTCTGTGTGGCAGGATGCTATGGCTGTGGAGTTAGCAGCATTGGAAGCCAATGATACCTGGACTGTGGTGCCTTTGCCTAAAGACAAGAAGGCCATTGGATGTAGATGGGTGTATAAGGTGAAGCTGAAGGCAGACGGGACTGTGGAGAGACACAAGGCCAGATTGGTTGCAAAAGGCTATACCCAACAGTATGGCATTGATTACATGGACACCTTTTCTCCAGTTGCCAAGATGACAACTGTTAGGGTGGTACTGGCTTTGGCAGCTAGATTTCAGTGGCATCTTCATCAGCTAGATGTCAATAATGCCTTCCTACATGGTGATTTGCATGAGGATATCTACATGTTACCCCCACCTGGTATGTCAGTAGGAGGTCCAGACATGGTCTGCAAGCTTAACAAATCTCTATATGGGTTGAAGCAGGCTAGCCGGGAATGGAATGCTACCCTTACTAGATTTTTGTTGTCCATGGGGTTCTGTCAGTCTAAGTGTGATTACACCTTATTTACCAAAACAGTTGACACACACTTTATCTTGCTCTTGGTATATGTTGATGATATCATAGTAGCATCCAGTAATACGGGTCTCATCACTGAGATCAAAAGTGCCTTGCACCAGGCATTTCAGATCAAGGATTTGGGATTGCTAAGATTTTTTTTAGGCATTGAGGTGGCTCAGGCTAAGGGGGGGATTAGTGTGAACCAACGAAAATACACTTTAGAGCTTCTGGAGCAGGCTGGTTTTTCGGAGGCTAAACCAGCTAGAAGTCCTATGGAGAGTCATCTTAGCCTGACACACCAAGACTCAGCACAGTTGGAGGATGCTACACATTATAGAAAGTTGATTGGGAAGCTTATCTATCTCACTATTACAAGACCAGACATTGCCTTTACAGTCCAGCAATTGAGTCAGTTTCTTGACTGCCCCACTGAAAATCATCTAAAGGCTGCACATAGGCTCCTCAGATATATTAAAGGCACAGTAGGACAAGGTCTGCTGTTCCCTAGAAGTGGGAATTTGAAGTTGAAGGCTTTTGTGGATGCTGATTGGGGAGGATGCCATGAAACTAGAAGGTCAGTCACCGGGTATTGTGTTTTCTTTGGGAATGCTCTAGTTTCATGGAAAGCTAAAAAGCAAACCACGGTGTCACGTTCATCAGCTGAGGCAGAATACAGGGCAATGGCTATGGTCACCTGCGAAATACAGTGGCTTTTGTATCTTATGAGTGATTTGGGACTGAGTGATCAAGTGCCAGTGGAGCTGTTTTGTGACAGTAAAAGCTCAATTTATATTGCTGAGAATCCTGTTTTCCATGAAAGGACAAAGCACATTGAGATAGATTGTCATGTGGTTAGAGATAAGGTGCAGGAAGGTGTAATAAAGTTGATGCCAGTTCGTACGGAGATGCAGTTGGCGGATATATTCACTAAGGCTCTTGACTCTAAGAGGATGATGCAGTTGATGACATTGCTTGGGTTACACAATCTCTATGGCAAGCTATGCTTGAGGGGGGATGTCAAAGATAAGGTTGATGATCAATGATCCGTAATGCGTTGGATGTAGGTGTTGTGAAATTGCAGTGTCAATCTTCAATTAAGAGTCTTAATGATCAATTGGTTGAGTTGTGAGTTGGAGAGGTTGCGTGTGATGATGGCTAAGCAACGAGGTGCACGGGGGTGCAAAGGATGCTGAGGTGCGTGAGGAGGAAGAAGAAGAAGGACGATGGCGGGGAAGTTTAAATAGCGTGAAGTTACGCTTTTACCCTTACTTAAGTTCTATGGTAGTATTGATCTAAAGGGCATTTTAGTCTTTTTGCATGTTGTCTTCTACATTTCAGCTATATAACCGAATGTACTGTGCCAGGAACGGTTACCAAGTTTTTCAAGAAAGCTCTCTGATTTTTCTCTCTTTCTTGCTCTGCCATTGCGTGCTATCTTTCGAGCACATTCATTTTTGTGCTTTAGCTATACGCATGAATGCTTAATTGTTGTTTTCACCGCTGTTCGCTTGGTGTTTGCGGTAAATTTCACAAACTGGTTGCGGATGCTATGAGGTAGAAGATGAGGATGGGCCTACTGGAGATTGGCATTGCGATCTTCTAAGAGATGTCTAACACAACCTTTTACATTGAGCCTACCCGTTTCTGCATTTGATAATTAGCAGATCATTTGCAGGAACAATAAAAGAGGGTATGCTTTATTTTCTTAATTTTATGTTTTTGGGTTCACAAACTTAGTGTATGCAATTGATTAGAGGATCATTTTGCAGGAAAAAGAAAAAGTGTATGTTTGATTCTAAGCATTATATGTGCTATTATCTGCTAATTATTGGAAGGTTCACTAACATGACAGTGTGGTGTATTTTCCTTGTTCTACTTTGTTATATATAAGCAGTTTTGATTTAGTTATAGCGGCCTAGATTGAGTTGATATTGTTGGGTGTTTCACTCTATTCATATCGCATTTTTATCTTAACAAATAAACTCCTAGACCGTTTGTATCTCGGCAATAATCAGTTCGCATGATACGGTTTGTAGAAAGTATCGATGTTTACAGGCTATACTGTCATTAAACTATTACGATGATTCGTCTTAGTTTGTATTATATATTATGATGATTCTTCTTAGTCTGTAGGGAGTGACAATTTCTCCCTCCCAAACCAAGCACCCCCACGCTCCCTTCTGTCATCCAACAACACCTTGCCGCCTCCCTGCTTCTAAAAGGGACGTCCAACAACAACAGTTCAATATTTCCTATGAATCTTTTTACCAAATTTCTAGTGATCGGTTCTTTTATTTTATTTTACATATTAACATAAATACACATATATATGCCACATATGTGGAGATTTGCTCCAAAGAAGAATTTACACCCCACAGACACATATATACACATATACACACATATATATACACGTATACATACATATATACACACACATGCATACACACACAGAGATATATATGTGCGTGTGCATATATATATATACACACATACGTGTATATAAACATGTGCGCGTGTATATACACACACACATGTATACATATACGTATGTATATATATTGTTTGAGTATGCACGTTTTGATATATATTATCGGAGTGTGAATGTTTTGATATATACATATACATACATATATATATATAGACACATACACACATATATATGTGTGTGTGTGTATGTATATATATGTATGTGTGTATATATATGGGGATGAATGTTTTGATGACTTCGAAAGAATGAGGTTCTTGAGAAAGAATAGAAAAGATCGATCTATACTTAGAAAATAGCTTAAGGAGAAAAGTCATGAAAATTAGGATAATGACCTCTAAGCAGATATTAATGTATACATTCATATCTATATTGATCGATCAGTGTGTGCGTAAATCTTTATGCAGACCTTGTCAAAAACGGAAGCACACTGACTATCTATGGATCTCTACGTAGATCAATCATTGTCTCTGTTGAAGGTACATTGATCTATAACATGGGTACATTAATCGATTGATGAACATCGTATCTAAAACAAGATCAATCTATCTCACTTCACAAATGTAAAAATATAACTATTTGAGTTTGTTTTTCAATATTATATGTTCCTAGTCTAATACTCCTACCTAACCTACCATTTTCTCTCTTAGTATCTAAATTACAGACTAGAAACTCTTGCTTATTTTTCATTGCATCAGAGTTTTCTTAGATAATGTGGTGGCCCTAGCTCAATTATCGTTGTATTCGTACCATGCAACGGTGACCCTTGTTTATTTGACACTATGTCCATATACCCTAGATGCAACGGTCCTTGCCGAGACACCGTATTCAGACGTTACGCTATGTTCCTTATGGATATCATCCTATCATTAACGTAATTTCTTTTTTAATCTATAATCATGTTAATTGACAAAGTTCTATACTAACTGTCAATATAACACAACCCTCCTTCTTTACCTAGGCTTGTGATTGGCAAGGCAAAAACTCTGCCATGCAAAAATATTTGTAATTTTGAAGTGACGAGGATATTACATACATCATTTTACCATATATATATACATATATATATATATAGACACTAAAAAAATAAAAAAAATAATATATATATATATATAGACACACACACATACATACACATATTATTGCTCATATACTAGGATATTTATCATTGAATTTCTTTCCACTTCCATATTATAAAGATTTAAGGCATCCATGTATGACATGATACGTTTACAACAATGATTAAGTTTCGGAACATGAGACTAAAGTGATCCTATGAACAAATCAAAGTCCATTTTGGATAGCCTATGAGCCAAATCGTACCATTCTTCTCTCCTGTCTTTCTTGAAATCAAAATTCGGCTCTTACATTAAAGAAAAGATGCCCTTTTGCCTTCTAATTTTAAAAACCTGATGGACGACTTGACTGAGTCTAAAAAGGAAGCAAAAAGCTCACGTCGCGAAAGTGAGCAAGGAAAATAACAAGAGAACTGCTGAACTAGAAAAGTAGCTCGAGAGGCTATAGAAAGGGAAGGAGTAATTCGACTTGGCTTTAGCAACCTCCAATTGTCAAATAGACAACAACAACACATACCTAGCATTTTCCAGCAACAGCAAAAGCTATCGCCAGAGTCTGGAAAGGGTGAGAGGCAGGCAAACAATACCTTCATCCCAAAGAATAGAGTGTTTGCTTCCAGCGACACCCCTGACTCTATATGTACCTCCAAGCACGCATAATGAATGACAAATAATAAAAGATAAAGACAAACACAAAAAGTGCAAATTCAACCTAATGTTGCGAGAGTATCTAAGCCCTATACATACTCTAAGATACCCCTATATCCTGTCTAAACCTCGCTAACCTTAATCCTCCGTCTCCATGAGCTCCTATCCTGAACCATGTCTTCCGAGAGGTGCAAATCTAGTAGGTCATGTCTAATCTGCTCCTCCCAAATCAGTTTGAGCATGTCTTTACTTCTTTTCCACTATACAATGAGGCTTTCAACTGCTCTGACAGACGCCGTTATCTGTCTCCGCTTGACATGTCCAATCCATCTCAGTCTCTCCTCTCTTATCTTATCCGCTATACTTGCCACCCCTAGCTTTTCCCTAAATACATCATTTTTGAGCTGGTCTATCCTTGTATGCCTACACATCCACCTCAGCATCCTCATCTCTGCCACTTCCATCTTCTGTGACTGTGCCATCTTGATGCCTAGCAATCTGTTCCACATAACATTGTCGGCCGCACTGCCATCCTATAAAATGTTTCCTTTAATTTAGTTTGAAAATTCTTATCGCACAGCACCCCTAAAAGGCTCTCCATCTACACCAACCTTCTTGAACTCGGTACGCTACATCACCATCTATGTTCTCGTCCGGCTGTACAAATGATCCTAGATACTTGAACTTACTTACCTATGGTACAACTTGACGCTCGATGGTGAGCTGACTTTCTCACCGTCAGCTATGCCGCTAAAGTCGCAGTGCAGATGTTTGGTCTTAGAGCGACTAATTCTGAGGCCTTCTCTCTCTAAAGCCCCTCTCCGCTGCTCTAGTCTCATACTCAAGGTATGTCTACTCTGGGAGACTAATACAATATCGTCAGCAAGAAGCATACACCAAGGAACTGCCTCCTGGATCGTGTTTGACAACTTATCGAGGACAACTACAAAAAAAAAGCTCAAGGTTAACCCTTGATGGAAGCCTACCTCAACCGGAACGAAGTCCGTATTCCCCACAGACGTACAGACGGTTGTTTCCATCCTATCATACATATCTCTAAGTATGTTTATATACTTCATAGGTACTCCTCTTGCATCCAAACTCTCCCAAATTAGTCTACATGCACACTATCATACTCTTTTTCCAGATCAATGAAGGCCATATGTAGATCGCACTTCTTCTCCTTATATTTCTCCATCATTCTCCTTAGGATGTGTATTGCTTCCGTAGATGACCGTCGTGGCATGAAACTAAATTTGTTCTCCCTAACTTGAGTTTCTCTCATAACTCTAGTGTCGATTACAATCTCCCAGAACTTCATAGTATGGCTTCGTAACTTTATCCTCCGGTAATTCCCACAACACTGTGCTTCTCATTTGTTCTTATATAGCGGGACCATGACACTCCTTCTCCACTCATCTGGAATTTTTCCTATTTTGAAAATACGATTAAACAAGGTAGTTAGACATTGAGCCCTTTCCTCTCCTAGATACTTTCACGCCTCAATTGGTTTGTTTTCCATGCCAACTACCTTAGCTCTTCCCATCTTCTTAAGTACTCTCATCACCTATCCTTGTGTGATGTTTCGACATTGGCAGTTATTATGTTATCGTTTTTGGGTAGTGATACTGTCTCTTTCTTCGTTGTCGGCCCTCCCGGTGTTGAAAAGATTATACAAGATGTTTGTCATTTCCACTTGATGTCTTGTTCGTTGACTAAAACATGTCCATCTTCTCCTTTTATAAACTTTCCGACACTTAGGACCTACCTCTTTTAGTCTCTAGCTTTGGAATTCTTGAGCATAACATACTCTCCGCCTTTTGTTTCTAGTCTTTCATGCATCTTCTTATAGGTTGCGGTCTTTGCCTTTGCTACTGCCTTCGTTTCCTCCTTCCAAGGGATTTTATAGTTCACCCTCAATCTCACTTTCTCCTCCCCGTCTGTGTACCTTAACAGCTCACTAAAAGCTTGTTGTTTATCCTTTATTTTTTGTTGCACATCCTCATTCCACCACCACGACTCTTTATGTACGATTGTCTTTCCAGTTGTTACCCCGAGAGTTTCTCTCATTGCGTGGGTAATAGTAGTTGCCATAAACTCCCACATCTGGTTTGTGTCCTCATCCTTCAATCTAATATCGTGGAGATAACCTTGTCTCTAAATATGTTAATTTTTTCGTCCTTCAAACTTCCCAATCGAATCCTGGGTAGGAGCTTTCTTACCCCCTTGCTCAGCTTTTGGCTCAATGCTATAACTACCACTAATAAACGGTGTTGTGTCACTACTACCTCCCCTGGTATAACCTTGTTGTCTCTCCATAACCATCGATCTTCACGCCTCATCAGAAAATAGTGGATCTGCGTATTACGTCCTTCACTGATAAAAGTAATCAAACAAGCTTCTTTTTTCTTAAAGAACAAGTTTATAATACCTAGGTTGTGGGTTTCCGCTAGGTCTAGCAGATCCCCACCCTGCTCTTTTCTGTCTCCATAGCTAGACCCGCTATGTGATGACTGAAAAACATCGGTGTCCTTTCCAATGTGACAATTAAAATCACCTCCTATACAAATCCGTTCTTCCCTAAGTATTGACTTCAACACTACATCTAAGCAATCCCGAAACTCTTTCTTCTCCTGTTCTCCTAGTCCCATTTGGGGTGCATAGACGCAAATCATTGTCTCTACCTCCTAGTTTAGTACTAGCTTCAGTACCATAATTCTATCATTATATCTTATCACATCAATCACGTTTGTGTACAATTCTAACTTTATTAGAAATCCTACCCCATTCTTGGTCCCATCAGACCCGGAATACAACAACTTATACCCATCACACTCTTTACCTTTGTTCTCCTTTAACCTAGTCTCTTGGAGACATGCTACATTTATCGTATGCCTCTTAAGTACATCCACAACTTCCAACAATTTACCACTTAGAGTTCTTACATTCCAAAAAGCTACACGTAAACTACCCGCCACTTCCTTACCCTTACCTACACCCCTCTTTCCTAGACATGTTCTCACTGAAAACTCATGACTCCTAGGAATGTTTGCAATTAAAACCAAATCCTCAAATATGTTACTGAAACCGAAAGTTTGCAACCAAATGTAAAAAAAGCAAAATTAAGGGAACTAAGATCTTGATACTATGTATATATTATTTATGCACTAGGTATATATACAAGGATTAAAGAAAAGGAACCTGGAAAAAAGAACCTAGATTGAAATGTCCTCTTTCTTTGTCTTTCTTGACTTCTTGATTACTTTGCCCTTTTTGACAAAAGTATACAGGGAAGAAAGACAGAGAGAAAGGAAGCCCACAGAAAGGTCAAAATAGACTCGAAAACAAGCCTGAACAAAGATATTTTTCGACATTGACACCACAAAAAAAAGCCATATAGCGACAGACATTATTCGTCACCATTTCGTCACTAACGGTATTTGGCGACAAAATATGTATGTCGGTATACGGCTTGTCGCAAAGTGATTTTCGTCGGTACGGCGTCGTTATATTACGATGAGAGCAAGGTCGTCGACGGTTCGTCATAAAATTGCGACGTAAATCTGACAGGTCTACAACCTGTTTTTTCTGTCGTCGGTTCGTCGGTATATCTTTTTCGTCGCTATTTTAAAATTTTTGATTTTTTATATGATCGGTCTGCGACAATTATGTTTCGTCGTAGGTTCGCCGCTATTATTTAAATTAATATTAAATATTACATTAATATTAAGTATTAAATATTAAATATTTATAATTTATTAATAATATCAATATATTATTAATTAAATAGTTTTTATTATTATTTAATTTTTATCATATATTTTATTTTGTATATAAAATCATTTTTACGAATATTATACCGAAATACGGTATTTGCGTATTGAAATTTGTATAATTAAACAACACAAATGAAATGGAATCCGTATAAATGTCAGATAAAATATAAAAGAACAAAGAATATGTCAATACAATAAACGAAATAATCAGTACAAAAAATCAAAAAATGAAATACTATGCAGAGGAAGGTGGAGGGGGATCATGCGGAGAAGGCTGACCATCGTGAGGGCGAGGCTGAGGCTGCAAGGAGCTGGAAAGGAAAGAGAGGAGGATCTACGATAGCTGCGAGATTTGAGGGTTCGTCTCCTGCTGCGCCTGCTTCGTCTCCTACTGAACCGACTGCGGCAGCACCTGTTGGGTCTGAGTGAGCTGCGACCGCAGTGCCTGTACACTCTCCTCATGCTGCGCTATGATGGTCTCCATCTCATGCTGCAGCGCCGCATGATCTGCGTCCAGGCACGAAATATCCTCTGGCGTCGCAGAAGGCGCGGAGGTGCTAGCCTCGGAGGAAGAACCTGGATGCAGAACTTCGGGAAAGAATCGCAGCGCTGATGATCCAACCCCGTACACCTCCCTCTTCTTCTTATTCTGAGGGATGATGGTCCGAACCACATCCCAATAAGCACGGTTCTTGTCTGCCTCTTCTCCCCTCTCTGCCAGTAATCTGTTGTACTCGTCTTGAAATGAGAATAAGAATTGTTAGGGTTTAGGGTTTAGAAATAAAACAAACTAAGGAAAAAACAAATGATATCGTAGACTACTTATACTGATGTCGCGGGCCTTCAACGTGATCCAGTCCTCCATTCCGTCGGAGGCTTTCTTCCGATGCGTCTTGTAGAAGAGATCGTAGGAGGCTGGCCACTCTCCCGTCTCCGCGTGCTGAAAGAATGAAATAAAATATGTTAGTGAAATCAAGAATTTTAAAAATTTCGGCATGACGTATTCGTTTATAGGAGGTATCCCGGCCTTAAAGGCCTCTCCCAAGTCAAATCAAAAATAAAAAGAAAAAGGCAAATGAACACATATACTACTTACATTAACCATATACGAATACCAAAAAAACAACAGCGGAACATAAGAAATCAATGAATCTAAATAATCCACTTAAGTCAATGAATCTAAATAATCCAATGAAATCAATGAATCTAAATAATCCAATATTAAAATACTTATCATAGCCAGCATCGTGGTGGCGTGGAAAACCGAACCACATGAGTGTGTGGCAGGTGCTGGGGCCTGTAGATTGCCGCTGCGCCGGTTCTCCGCGTTTTGGGCGGTGCGGGCTTGGTTAGCAGGGTCCAGCCACCCTTCTATCCACCCCGCCCAGGTGGCCTCGGATACGTAGGGAGGCCTTACAGAAATGCGGTCACGCTCCCACTTGGTCTTGAGCGAGTTGACGAAGTCCCTGTAGCGTTTGGCGGCCCTCTGGCGCCATGCCTGCTCCACGTCGTGGGCGATGTTGGCTGGCCAGCTGTACGCCTTCTACAATTATTATACGGAGGAAAAATAAAAATATAGTTAGAAAAGTAATGATCGATTACGCATCAAAAAGTGAAATTCATCAAATTTGAATACCTGAAACTCATCCCATTAGAACCTACGTGTTTGCGGGGCGACACAGGACCAGGCATATCCAGTAGGGTCCTACCTCAGGTGGAAGGACCATGTGGTGCAACCGAAATCTGGCCCGAGTCCGATGCAAACCTGAAAGAGGTGAAGTTGTTAGGAAAAAATAACTCGTGAAATATATTTGAAAACGTGTTAAAAAAAATAAATTATTACTTACGTATGGGTATCATGTGACCAAGGGAAGGCACGACGCCCTGGTATGACACCCTCGTCCAATGCCTTATCAGACGCCGGATGATGGGCTGAACCGGTGGATGTGGGTGGCGTCGGAGATCTGGGGGGTGCGGACCTATCGGCAGGCCCTAAAAAGTCCGCGTCCGCAGCTAGAGCGGCGGTCGACATCGAACCAAGCAGCTCATGCTGAGAAACGAACAGATCGAACTCTCCTGAGAGGGCCTGTCTGGCTGGTGGGTATGTGGGTCGAGTAGGTAAACCCTCACTAGCCATCAGATCTGCAAGGGTGAAAAATTTAAAAGGCACATTCAACAAGTTTAGGGTTGGTTGGCCAAACAAATAAGATATCCAAAAAATGACAAGTGTTTACATACATTTAATGCAAGATATTAATAATTTTGAAAATTTCGGCATGACCTATTCGTTTATCGGAGGTTTCCCAGCCTTAATGGCCTCTCCCAAGACAAATCCAAATCCATGCCATCTGACATGATTAACCAAACTACATAATCAAACTTCATCATCAAATTACACGTCAAAGTATACATCACTTGAACTTGATACTTAAAGCATAAATATGCATCACCTCTAAACAAATGACACTTAAAAATATACATCACCTCTACATCCTTATGATACATCACTTGTAACATGAATTATGCATAAAAATGGTAAATATAATAGAATTATAGGATGGCCAAAGTAAACACAATTCAGTTTAACAACAAACAAGCTTCAACCATAAACTAGCTAAACAAAATACATGGCTTCAATAATATACATCATTTGAGCTTCAAACTTGAAAAATAAATAAAAGATACTTAATGCATCACTTGTAACATAAACCTGCACCCAGCCCCACCCAGCACAAACCTGCACCCACAGCCACCCCCAACCACCACTGCTCCCCCAACCACCAATGTCCCGCCCACAGCCACGCCCGCCCACAGCCACGCCCGCCCACAGCCACCCCGCCCACAGCCATCCCCGCCCACAGCCACCCCCGCATACAGCCACCCCCAACCACCACAGCCTCCCCAACCAGCACTGCCCCGCCCACATGCCACCCTCAACCACCAATGCCCTGCCCACAGCCACCCCCGCCCACAGCCACCCCCGCCACACAGCCCTCCCCATAATCCCCAACCCATCACCAACACCCACAACTCAAACCTAAAACAAAGAATTGAATCTATAACTAATTAAAAGCATTAAAAACGAAATAGGAAGAAAAACTAAGCGGGGAAGGAGGTCAACAGAGAATGGCGGAAGCTGGAGGAGCGGCGGTGGAGAGATTTCGCGGGGGATGGAGATTTCGCGGTGTCGGAGGAGGGAGATTTTTGCGGGGATGAAAAATGGGCGGGAGCTGAAATGGGAAAGAATAAGGGGGATTTCTGTTTAATTTTGAAATTTTGCAATGAAATAGCGACGTGTTTTCGTCGCTATTGCAAAACTGCGACGACAGGTTTCGTCTGTAAATCGTCGGCGCTCATCAGTATTGTAAAAAAAATAATACAAAATATAAAGTACTTACATACACACATTATGTATATACATGTGTATAAGTACATCTACACATACACAGTTTCACATAAAGAGGTGCATAAAAATTTTGACTAACGACAATCTTCATTTTCATCCGCATCCTCATACGCATCTTCATTTTCATCTTCATTTTCGTCTTCATCTACATGCTCGTCGTCCTCTTCATCCTCGTATTTGTCTTCGCCTACATCTTCAATATTGTCAGCCGGTTGTATGTTGAGATGAATTTCGATGAAACCGCCGTTGGGGTTATTTAGAGGGAGATTGTGCAGTTCAACATGTGTCGTATCCACAACGCGTGGGTTTTCTTCTTAAAATGCGGCATCCATGCCATCTGAACCTGGCTGGATACTGACATCAAGCTTTCTTGATTTCACTTTGCACACGGCTCGCCAGTCTTTTGAGCTCGCATTCATTCTCGTCGTCGGATACGATAGATACTACACCTGGGACGCTTGACTAGCCAAAATGAATGGATCGTACTTTTTGTACCGTCGCCCTTGGTGTATGTCTTCCAACTTATATATGTCGTGAACCTTTGTGGCAGCGCGATAAACTTCCCGAGTTGGATCGTGCCATTCGCATTTGAATAGCACCACCCGCTTTATAGGCAATGCGGGATATTCGAGCTCAATGATGTCAGTAAGGTAGCCGTAAAAGTCATCCTCGTCCAGGCTAGTGTCATACCGCTTGACACACACTCTACTGTTCTCCGACGATTTTTGGCTAGCATGGGAGACTGTATGGAATCTATAACCATTCACAAAACACATGTCGTAGCGCGTGACTCAGTTCAATGGACCCTCGGCTACTGGTGTCAGAATGTAACCGTACTCTTCGTCAGCGAGATGACCTTTGCTCGCCTGTAAAACGACAAGTATACATCAGTGGGGCAATAAATGCGTATCACATGACGTTCATGTAACCAGCAAATATGTAAACTTACATGCCACCTGAACCAATCAGCAAACTCGGCATCTAACTCATTATTTATTGCATCACTCGATATACCCGGTGAATGTTCTTGCAATAAATCAACGAACAAGCTGAAGCAAATTACGAATGAGTACCCTGTATACTTTTGTAATATAATGGATAGAGTAGCGCAAGGTATTTACAAATTAAAATTGGATATCGTTTATACCTCTGGAAATGGTCAACTTGACGGCAGTTGCGCAGAACATAAGAATGAGCAATCTTCAGATTGCTGTCCCCCAATATCATTTCCATTCCATGTCCGTGAAATCTGATCGGATGTGTGAATATCGGGAGGACACAGGATCTGGAAATGCCGTCGTCGTTCCAGGGAACAAGGCGTCGATACCATACATGTGCATGTCAACATGAATTGTAATCGATATAGCGGAAGCATCTTAAAATAAGCTCACGACATGCATAATATTATTACAAACCGTTCAAATCCACATAACCACAAATACAGCTTCTCACGATAATTTTATTACATCATAATAAAATAAAGCTCACACAACAAGTACATAGCTTCAGTCTACATCTTCGCTTACGGATACTCTATCTGGAGTTCCTCCTCAATGAACACGGCATCAGGGTCCTTGTTCTCTGAAATGTTAAGAGGCAAGTATGAGCGATAACCACCATCTTTTAATCGCTCAACAAGTATTCTTTATAGATACTTCATGTGGATCATACATGGAGAGACAAATAGTAATAAAGTAACAATATACGTAATTGCATCTCCATTTATAATGATAGCATTATATATAAGAATAAAATAGAACATAAGCTTTTGCATCATACCTTATGGGTCGTGTCATTCCTCCTCAGCATATCCTTAGCCTACTTTCCGAACTTGAACACTAATCCATCTTATACTAAGATCATAGCTTACAATCATCACTTGTACATGCATAATCTTCCTTAGTCATCTTAAGCCATCATGATTGTATAAATATACTAATCACTAACATAATCATGACATGATGTATAAAACATGACTTTTCATAAAATGGCTTTTCGTAAACATGACTTTTCATAACTTGACATGATTTTCATAACTTGCATAACATGACATTTTCATAACATGAAGACATAACATTTTCATCATTGGCTATAGCACTTTTCATAAGAATAATAACACACGACATACCGATCGATTTCCCATGTAATACATGTACGACATAAACATCATAAACAAATGTACATGTACCAACGGTGACGCGCTATGACGGAGATCCCGTGTCCTAGACCCGGTGTTACACTCAGTCATATACGTAATCATATGCCCCTAACATCTACCACCCCAGTACCGATGTCACGCCGGCGAACATAACGTAGTCATAATCATGAACATAACATAACATATCATGTGTTAATGAAATCGATCGTCTCGTGTTTATTATTCACATGCATATAAACTTTTAAAACATGGTATGCACAAGACAACTTTCAAAACTTTATTTTCGTGCAACATGAGACTTGTTCATATGAAGTATTATGGTAGTCTACATCTTATAACATCCTCGTTTACTTATTTTCATCCTACATATTATAACTTAAAGAAAATCCTACTTTGACCATCAAGTGGTCATTCGGCCATAGCAACCCAAAACCATCCATTTTCTCATTTTTCATCCAACACTACTTTCTTAATTTGTATTTCCAAATACACCTTATATTCCAACACTTAAGGAAATCAACCTTAAATTCCTAATTTCTTCAACTTCTTACTTACAAGTACCTCAACATACCATACTTCATTCATTACCATACATTTTACGTATAAGGTTCCATAGTATTTAACTTAAGGAACATTTTTGATTAAAAAATGGCCTTGAGGCCGAATATAT
>AP025058.1:16481774-16526151 GCA_036186865.1 Eustoma russellianum | reverse complement strand
TATACGAAATATTATGTACATATATAAGATGATTTATACTCCTAATGACTTAAACTGTGTATATATATATGTATAACTATATCCATGTATACTTCTTTAACATGTCACAATTCATTACTTCATTTTTATACTATAGGCCGAAGGTTTGGCCTACAATTATACCTATTTATATTTCATTTTTCTTCCTTTTATGTACATGTTGTAAGTTGTATGTATATATATATATATATTACTTTTTATCCTTTTCCTTAATCTTAAGATCATAACAACTAGAAAATATATATAAACATAAACATGATGGAAAACATACAAATGTACTTCTTGAGCCATATTCATCATCTATTGCACATCTTGTGGATGGAATGATGAAACTCAAATTAAATACTCAAATAGGCTACTTGGCCGTTTATATGTGGTGTATATATGAAGATGATGATCATGAAACAACCATTTAAACCATGTATATAAATCATGTTTATGATGCATACATAAACATGTTAAAGATATGATCTTGAAACATATGAACACTAAAATACATAAACATACCAACATGATGATCATCATAAAAGAAAACTTATTTAAAACAACAAAAGTTGTATTGTTTGTATACCTTTCTTATGGTTCTTTATTTCTTATCATTTGTTCAATGTTTATATCTATTTGTATATATATGTATATTACCGTATGTATGCACCTATATATGTGTATATATATGGTTAACCGTATATATATATATATATTGCATTTAAATATGTATATAGTCTTTTATATGTATATCTACATATATTTATATATTTATAACATTTACAATCATAGGTCTTTCATATTCTTATGACAAAACTTGAACATACTACATGATGATCCCATTTTTAATGTACACATAAATATTGAATTTGAAATCCATGAAGGATCTAGGAAGAGTACTTGCCTTGGTTCACCTTTCTTACACTTGGAGGATGGTTCCTTCACTTGGTTTGGAAGAGAGTTCTTCTTCTTTCCTTCCTTGATATACACGGTTTATAGGGTTTAAAATGAGGGTTAGTGAGCAACTTATGAAACTAATTATATGGAAGAATCAAACTTAAACTTTATAAAGTTCTTACCTTGCTTTCCTTTGATTCTAGATGCTACAACCTTCTTGAATCCTTCTTAGTTGATGGAGTTTTTATGGTACTTGATTTGAGTGAGGTTGGTGTGAAGAAAGGAGAAGAAAATCTTCTCCTTATAGAGAGTGAAGTTTTCGGCCTAGAGGGGAAGGAGGGTGTTGGAGTGTTCTTGAGTTTTTTCATTGGAGATAGTATGAAATTGGTTGGTTGAAGATGCAATTATGTGAGAGGTTAAAGAATAAATAATATTCTACTTTCTAAGGGGGTGTGGCCGGCCAAGCATGGGGGAAAATGGGGTGGGAGACAACTTTTTGCAAGTATGGGTTGAAGGGATGGGTTTAAAGTAAGATTCTTGAGCATGCTATTATTTTAATCTAAGTGTAAGACAAGTTGTCTTCTCTTTTCTTTTTCTTTTTCCTTTTCTTTTACTTTGTATGCATATAATTGTTTTTCTTTTATTTAATGTAGTATAAAATTGTTGTGTCATGTATTTCTTTTTGATTTAATTTATCCTAATAGTTGAAGTTGTTACCAACTAATTTAATTGGGTTTTTAATGTATAGACTCAAACGTTTGTGATATTTTTGTTAATGTATTTGGTATACCAGTCTAGTTTTATGAATCGTACACCTACGAAATTATATTTATGGTATTTGAAGTCGTTACGACATAACGAATTTCCGGGTTGTAACATTCTCCCCCCTTATACAAAGTTTCGTCCTTGAAACTTACGTACCTCATACAAAAAGCTGTGGATATTGCTTCTGCATTTGCTGTTCTGACTCCCAAGTTGCTTCTCGTTCCGCATGATTACTCCATTGTACTTTCACGAAGGGAATTGTCCGTTTCCTCAGCACCTGTTCTTTATGGTCTACAATTCGTATGGGAACTTCTTCATACGTAACGTTATCTTTAATAGTTACGGGTTGCTGTTCCAGTATATGATCCGGATCGTGTACATATCGCCATAACTGCGAGAAGTGAAACACATTATGTACCTGGGATAATGTAGGAGGTAAGGCCAACCGATATGTAACCGCTCCAACTTTCTCTAGTATCTCATAAGGCTGATTAATCTAGGGCTCAGTTTTCCTTTAATCCCAAATCGAATCACGCCCTTGGTTGGTGAGACCCGCAAATATACTTTCTCGCCTACTTCAAATTCAATCGGTCGTCTTTTTGTATCTGCCCAGCTTTTGCTAAGGTCTTGAGCTGCTTTCAATCTATCACATATTACCTTGATCTTTTCCAAAGTCTGCTCCAGCAGTTCCGGACCCATAATAGTTCTTTCGCCCACTTCATCCCAATATAATGGAGATCGACACTTCCTTCCATACAATGCTTCGAAGGGTGCCATACCAATAGAACTGTGATAGCTGTTATTGTAGGAGAATTTAATTAATTTCACTGATTTGTCCCAACCAACCTTGAAATCCAAGGTGCAAGCGCGTAGCATATCTTCTAATGTTTGTATGGTACGTTCTGACTGTCCATCGGTCTGCGGATGAAATGCTGTACTCATCCGAAGTTCGGTACCCATGGCATTTTGGTAAGCTTTCCAAAATCGCGAAGTAAAGCGTGGATCTCTATCGCACACGATGCTGACAGGTGTTCCATGTAGGCTGACTATCTCATTCCTATACATACTCACCAGTTTTTCTGTGGATGTCTGGATTGACATTGATAAGAAATGTGCCGATTTAGTGAGACGATCCACGATTACCCAAATCGTATCATTACCATTGCGAGTCTTAGGAAGTCCGATAACAAAATCCATCGTAATATGCTCCCATTTCCACTCTGGAATCTCTAATGGCTGTAATAGTCCTGCCGGCCTCTGATGTTCTGCTTTAACCTGTTGACAAGTATGACATCTTTCCACAATCTCCGCAATGTGTCGTTTCATGCCGTTCCACCAATAATTTCTTTTAAGATCCTGGTACATTTTTGTTGCTCCCGGATGTATGGATAATCTCGAGTTGTGAGCTTCCGTCATGATCTCTCTTTTAATTCCGTCAATGTTTCGCACACATAATCTCTCTTTGAACCAAAGACTACCATCATTATGCAACTGAAAATCCTTCACCGGTCATTCTTCAAACTGCTTGACAATGATCATTAACTTAGAATCACTCTTTTGCGCCTCTTTAATCCTATCAATTAAAGTGGGAGTGATTATTAATTTAGCCAGAATATTTGCAGTTGAGTCAACCACATCCAATCCAAACTCGGCTATCTCTCTCTCTAGAGGCGTCTGCCTAACATGACTTGACTTCCTACTCAATGCATCTGCCACCTTATTCGCCTTACCCGGATGATAATGGATAGCGAGATCATAGTCTTTCATCAACTCCAACCATCTTCACTGCCTCATGTTTAGTTCGTTTTGGGTGAAAAGATATTTCAAACTCTTGTGATCCGTGTAGATTTCGCATCTCTCTCCATATAAATAATGTCTCCATATCTTAAGCGCAAATACATCTGCCGCTAATTCCAGATCATGAGTGGGATAATTCTGTTCATAGGGTTTCAACTGTCTTGACGCATATGCGATTACTCGTTCTTTCTGCATTAATACATAACCTAGTCCATTCTTCGAAGCGTCGCTATATACCACGAATCCCTCTCCTGATATTTGTTGTGCTAATACAGGTGCCGATGTAAATTTTTTCTTAAGTTCGGTGAAGCTCTGTTCGCAATCAAAAGTCCAATCATAGCGTCTTTTTCTGCGTCAATCGAGTTAATAGAACTGCAATCCGTGAGAATCCCTCAACAAACTTCCGATAATAACCTGCAAGTCCTAAGAAACTCCTGATCTCAGTCACATTTGTCGGCCTCGGCCATTCCGTAATAGCCTCAATCTTTTTCGGGTCTACTGAGATACCATCCTTCGACACAACGTGACCCTAAAATGCAACACTATGGAGCCAAAATTCGCACTTGCTAAGTTTAGCATATAACTTCTTCTTTTTTAATACATTCAATGTTATTCTTAGATGCTCTGCATGGGTCTCTTCATCCGGTGAGTATATTAGAATATCGTCAATAAATACCACCACGAACTTATCCAACTGATCTCGAAATGCTGTGTTCATCAAATCCATGAATGTTGCGGGTGCGTTGGTCAATCCAAATGGCATCACTAAGAATTCATAATGTCCATATCTTGTACGAAAAGCAGTCTTAGCGATATCTTCTGACTTGATCTTCAATTGATGGTAACCAGAGCGAAGATCAATATTGCTGAACACTTTAGCACCCAGTACGAAAGATTATATTGATATTTATAATAGTTATATATTTGTTATGTAATTATTTAAATTACTTACCCTTAATTGATCGAACAAATCGTCAATTCGAGGCAGTGGATATCTATTTTTGATAGTGATCTTATTCAGCTCTCGATAATCGATGCAGAGTCGCATGCTGCCATCTTTCTTCTTAACGAACAACACTGGAGCTCCCCATGGTGATACACTTGGCCGTATAAACTTCTTATCTATCAATTCTTGCAACTGTGATTTCAATTCCTTTAATTCAGCTGGGGCCATTCTGTACGGTGCCTTTGAGATTGGTTCATCTCCTGGAACGACATTAATCTCAAATTCAATCTCCCTGTCCGGAGGCAAACATGGTAGATCATCTAGAAATACATCTGTGAATTCCTTGACTACTGGAATACTGTCAATTGATGGGGTCTCAGAATCCTTGCCAAGAGCATACACCAGGAATCCTTCGCGACCCTTCTTTAATGATCGAAATGCTTTTGCTGCTGTCAGATAAATATTCTGTGGTATCTTTTTCATCTTGGAGTTCCCTTGATAAATAACTTCTTCTCGCATTGGATCCTTAATCATCACACGCTTACCATGACAATCAATGTAGGCATGGTGTTTGAACAACCAATCCATGCCTAGAATAAGGTCGAAATCCCCAATCTGTATAGGAATTAGGGTAACTTCAAACTTCTATCCTCCCATTTCTATCTCGCAATTCTTATATATATGATGTGAAATGATCACCTGATCACCAGCTGCTTGAACGCGATAAGGCGTATCCAGCCTAGTCGGACAACTATCAAGGTTCCTAGCAAATCTTTTCGATACAAAGGAATGGCTTGCACCACTATCAAATAATACGTTGGCAGGTATGTTGTTTGTTAATATAACACCTGAAGCAATTCATAATTCAAATATGAAATCCCTAAGCAAGAAGATAATATCATAAACTTTTCAACGTGAAATATACCTGTCACAACGTCTGGGGCATCCAGAACCTCCTCATCTGTCATCACATGTACTCTGGCATTAGCCCTTGGACCATCTCTCTGCTGTGGTGCGATCCTCTGGGGTCCCTTCCTGGGCTCAGGACAGTCTTTGATCATGTGGCCAATCTTACCACAGTTAAAGCAAGCTCCAATCTTCAGCAAACATGTTCCTGTATGCGGTTTCTTACACTTAGGGCATCTCGGAATCGGATTCGCCTGTGGTGGACATTGCGGCTGAGGTTGCTGCTTATAATTCTGCTGACGTGTACATCCATCATCTCCTCTAACAGTCTTAGCCCCTTTACCAAATTGACCATCTCCAAACTCTTGCGGCCTCTTGCCCCGGGTATCAGCATCACGCCTAATGATGTCCCTCTGTACCCGATAGCAGGCATCTAGTAATTCACCAAAATCTCTTGGGTTGGCATTCACAATCCATGTACGAATGCGTGGGTTCAGTCCTCTCTCAAACTTGATCATCTTCAGCTGTTCATCCCCCATAATCATTGGAACATATCTTCCTAATGCAGTAAATCGGTTAGCATAGTCTGCCACTGTCATACCAGACATCTGGACTAGAGACTCAAACATTCCTATCTTCTGTAAGGTAACTGATGGTGGAATATAGAATTTGCGGAACTCTTTCAGAAATCGTTCCCAAGTAACTGGAGCTGGCAAATGCTGCAAATTAGTCGTCCGCCATTGATCGGCTTCACCAATCAAAAAAGGCTTGATAACATGTGCTTTTATCACCTTTGGTACTTGAATCAGCTCAAAATTATTCTGTACTTCTTTTAGCCATTTCTCGGCTATGTCAGGGTCAGATCCACCTTCAAAGTTAGGGATGCGAGCCTTCTTCATTTCTCCGTTGAAGAAACGAGTACCTTGCTGTGGTGGAGGTGGTGGTGGTGGCGGTGGAGGTGGCGCATGATTCTAGTGGCCGTTGTTACTTACCGCCTGTCCTATGTGTACCAAAGCTTGCAGAACAGCCTGCTGAAAATCTCCTTGACCCTGCTGCTGTGGGGATGGAGGCACATGCTCAGTGTAAGGTAGAACGGGTCCTGTCTGAGAGGGTATCTGTGGTGATGGAGGAGGCGGTAACTGTGCAGGTCTGTCAGCGCGCGGTCTAGCTCTAGGTCATGAAGACATCCTATTGAAAGCAGTATCATTAGTAATAATTAACAGAAGAGATCAATTTGTCTTCCTGCTTAGTTAAAAATTGTAAAATTAATTTTTTTTTATTTATTGGGGACTTAATAAACCAAGTAAAATTTTAAATTTCATCTAGCTATCCCTAAACATTCTAAGGATCCCAATCTAGAGATATCACTCTTGTCTAAGATCATAACTTAAGTTCTAGGATCATCACTTAACTTCTAAGTGCTTACTTTACTGTTCCCGCCGTGGATCTAGAGCCTTTGCTCGGATACCAACTGTAGCGTCCCGCCCGAAACCAGAGTTCTGGCTCAGTGCACCCGCCATACTCTACTCCATAGAGTACAAGGCGTCGATACCATACATGTGCATGTCAACATGAATTGTAATCGATATAGCGGAAGCATCTTAAAATAATCTCACAACATGCATAATATTATCACAAACCGTTCAAATCCACACAACCACAAATACAGCTTCTCACGATAATTTTATTACATCATAATAAAATAAAGCTCACACAACAAGTACATAGCTTCAGCCTACATCTTCGCTCACGGATACTCTATCTGGGGTTCCTCCTCAATGAACACGGCATCAGGGTCCCTGTTCTCTGAAATGTTAAGAGGCAAGTATGAGCGATAACCACCATCTTTTAATCGCTCAGCAAGTATTCTTTATAGATACTTCATGTGGATCATAAATGGAGAGACAAGTAGTAATAAAGTAACAATATACGTAATTGCATCTCCATTTATAATGATAGCATTATATATAAGAATAAATTAGAACATAAGCTTTTGCATCATACCTTATGGGTCGTGTCATTCCTCCTCAGCATATCCTTAGCCTACTTTCCGAACTTGAACACTAATCCATCTTATACTAAGATCATAGCTTACAATCATCACTTCTACATGCATAATCTTCCTTAGTCATCTTAAGCCATCATGATTGTATAATTATACTAATCACTAACATAATCATGACATGATGTATAAAACATGACTTTTCATAAAATGGCTTTTCGTAAACATGACTTTTCATAACTTGACATGATTTTCATAACTTGCATAACATGACATTTTCATAACATGAAGACATAACATTTTCATCATTGGCTATAGCACTTTTCATGAGAATAATAACACACGACATACCAATCGATTTCCCATGTAATACATGACGACATAAACATCATAAACATATGTACATGTACCAACGGTGACGCGCTATGACGGAGATCTCGTGTCCCACACCCGGTGTTACACTCAGCCATATACGTAATCATATACCCCTAACATCTACCACCCTGGTACCGATGTCACGCCGGCGAACATAACGTAGTCATAATCATGAACATAACATAACATATCGTGTGTCAATGAAATCGATCGTCTCGTGTTTATTATTCACATGCATATAAACTTTTAAAACATGGTATGCACAAGGCAACTTTCAAAACTTTATTTTCGTGCAACATGAGACTTGTTCATATGAAGTATTATGGTAGTCTACATCTTATAACATCCTCGTTTACTTATTTTCATCCTACATATCATAACTTAAAGAAAATCCTACTTTGACCATCAAGTGGTCATTCGGCCATAGCAGCCCAAAACCATCCATTTTCTCATTTTTCATCCAACACTACTTTCTTAATTTGTATTTACAAATACACCTTATATTCCAACACTTAAGGGAATCAACCTTAAAATTCCCAATTTCTTCAACTTCTTACTTACAAGTACCTCAACATACCATACTTCATTCATTACCATACATTTTACGTATAAGGCTCCATAGTATTTAACTTAAGGAACATTTTTGATTAAAAAATGGCCTTGAGGCCGAATATATACTTTATATATTTATATATATATATACACACACACGAAATATTATGTACATATATAAGATGATTTATACTCCTAATGACTTAAACTGTGTATATATATGTATAACTATATCCATGTATACTTCTTTAACATGTCACAATTCATTACTTCATTTTTATACTATAGGCCGAAGGTTTGGCCTACAATTATACCTATTTATATTTCATTTTTCTTCCTTTTATGTACATGTTGTAAGTTGTATGTATATATATATTACTTTTTATCCTTTTCCTTAATCTTAAGATCATAACAACTAGAAAATATATATAAACATAAACATGATGGAAAACTTACAAATGTAATTCTTGAGCCATATTCATCATCTATTGCACATCTTGTGGATGGAATGATGAAACTCAAATTAAATACTCAAATAGGCCACTTGGCTGTTTATAAGTGGTGTATATATGAAGATGATGATCATCAAACAACCATTTAAACCATGTATATAAATCATGCTTATGATGCATACATAAACATGTTAAAGACATGATCTTGAAACATATGAACACTAAAATACATAAACATACCAACATGATGATCATCATAAAAGAAAACATATTTAAAACAACAAAAGTTGTATTCTTTGTATACCTTTCTTAAGGTTCTTTATTTCATATCATTTGTTCAAAGTTTATATCTATTTGTATATATATGTATATTACCGTATGTATGCACCTATATATGTGTGTGTATATATATATATGATTAACCGTATATATATATATTGCATTTAAATATATATATATAGTCTTTTATATGTATATCTACATAGATTTATATATTTATAACATTTACAATCATAGGTCTTTCATATTCTTATGACAAAACTTGAACATACTACATGATGATCCCATTTTTAATATACACATAAATATTGAATTTGAAATCCATGAAGGATCTAGGAAGAGTACTTGCCTTGGTTCACCTTTCTTACACTTAGAGGATGGTTCCTTCACTTGGTTTGGAAGAGAGTTCTTCGTTCCTTCCTTGATATACACGGTTTATAGGGTTTAAAAGGAGGGTTAGTGAGCAACTAATGAAACTAATTATACGGAAGAATCAAACTTAAACTTTATAAAGTTCTTACCTTGCTTTCCTTTGATTCTAGATGCTACAACCTTCTTGAATCCTTCTTAGTTGATGGAGTGTTTATGGTACTTTATTTGAGTGAGGTTGGTGTGTAGAAAGGAGAAGAAAATCTTCTCCTTATGGAGAGTGAAGTTTTTGGCCTAGAGGGGAAGATGGAGGGTGTTGGAGTGTTCTTGAGTTTTTTCCTTGGAGATAGTATGAAATTGGTTGGTTGAAGATGCAATTATGTGAGAGGTTAAAGAAGAAATAATATTATACTTTCTAAGGGGGTGTGTCCGGCCAAGCATGGGGAAAAATAGGGTGGGAGATAACTTTTGGCAAGTATGGGTTGAAGGGATGGGTTAAGGTAAGATTCTTGAGCATGCTATTATTTTAATCTAAGTGTAAGACAAGTTGTCTTCTCTTTTCTTTTTCTTTTTCCTTTTCTTTTACTTTGTATGTATATAATTGTTTTTCTTTTATTTAATGTAGTATAAAATTATTGTGTCATGTATTTCTTTTTGATTTAATTTATCCTAATAGTTGAAGTTGTTACCAACTAATTTAATTGGGTTTTTATTGTATAGACTCAAACGTTTGTGATTTTTTTGTTAATGTATTTGGTATACCAGTCTAGTTTTATGAATTGTACACCTACGAAATTATATTTACGGTATTTGAAGTCGTTACGACATAACGAATTTTCGGGTTGTAACATATCTGCACCTCCACGGAACATCTGGCTTGAAGTAATGAGACACGAAGGTCGAGGCTTCCTCCCTCAGGTTGGCATTGCACATCGATGCCTCGACTTTCGCCTTGTTCCTGATGTTCAGCTTCAAATGCCTGAGATATCTGTTCATATAGTGAATACTCCAACGTCACATGATGAAACAAATTGGTGAGCATGCTCGCGTTTAGACACATAAGAACGTCACGTAATAAATAAGAGTACCTCTCGAACGGATACATCCACCTGTACTGAACAGGACCACCGATGCGTACCTCGTATGGTAGATGAATTGGCAGGTGTTCCATTGAATTAAAGAAGGCCGGAGGGAATACAGTTTCCAGCTTGCGTATCATCACTGGGATTTCGCCCTCCAGCCTCGACATATCATCCGCCCTGAGTCTCGTGGATGTAAGAGATCTGAAGAACAGACTCATCTCGGTAAGTGCTTCACATACATTAGTTGGAAGCAGCTCGCGGAATGCAATGGGCATCAACCGTTGCATGAACACGTGACAGTCGTGGCTCTTCATCCCATGCAAACTGCGGTTATTCACATCGATGTTCTTCGACAGGTTAGAAACATGGCCGTCAAGAAATCTAGCCATCCCCAGCCACGCTAACAACGCATTGACCTGCTCCGCAATCAGCGTGTACGAGGACTTTGGCATGTAGGATGTGCCAACGGGATGCAGCTCCAGTCACATTTTGAGGTCGCGCATATCAAGTCGTGCCTTCAAATTGTCTTTCGTTTTTCCCAACACATTCAGCACTGTGTTGAAGATGTTGTCAAACACGTTCTTCTCAATGTGCATGACATCCAGATTGTATCGGATCATATTGCTCTTCCAGTATGGAAGCTCCCAGAATATGCTTCTCTTCTTCCACCCGATACAGTCACGGGCCAGGTCTGCGTTGTGGCTGCCGTCCGGATCATCAACGACCCCCACGAATCTACAACTGTCTTTCTCCTCCAACACCTCTGCACCCGTGAGAAGCTCGGGCTTTGTGTCCTTCTCGAAGATGCCAAGCATGAACGCCGTCACGTTCTTTATGTACAAATGACGTTTGGGCAGGAAATTCCTATGGCTGTCGAACCAACAAATCTTACATACATGTTTCAAGGACACCGTCTTCGCTTGCTTCATGCAGTAAGGGCAAGCGTATTTCCCCACTGTACTCCACCCCGACAACATAGAATAGGCCGGGAAAGTCGCTGATCGTCCACATCAGCGCAGCGCGGAGCTGAAAGTTTTGTTTTGTGGATACATCGAACGTCTCCACGCCAAACTCCCACAACCACTTCAGCTCCTGTATCAATGGCTTCACGTATAGGTCGATCTTCTATTTCAGATTCCTAGGCCCCGGTGCGATCACAGTCAAGAACATATACGGCTTCTTCATGCACATCCAAAGTGGTAGATTGTACGGCGTCATGATGACATGCCACGACGAATACTGCTCTCCCGACTGTCCAAACGGGTTGAACCTATCATTGCATAACCCCAACCTAACGTTCCTTGTCTCCGACGAAAAACCTGGATGTGTCGCATTGAACGTCCTCCAAGCTTCGTCGTCGGATGGATGGCACATCTCACCGTCTTTCGTGTAGTGCTCTGCATGCCACCTCATCTGGCTAGCTGTGGCACCGATGCGTAGAGCCTCTGCAGTCTAGGGGCGAGAGGTAAATAGTAGAATTGCTTTCTTGGCACGTTCTGGTTTCTTTTGTTCGTTCTCCTCCTACGTGTCCCACAAACCCTGCACTTGTCTTCATCCTCGTTGATGCCCCAGTATATGATGCACCCCTACGGCGTCACTATGCAGTCCCAACGGCAGTGTCCGCACAGTGCCGGAGTGCTACAACGTACGATGACCTTACGTCACTAAGACGTCGCTATGTCGTCGCTGATTTCCCCTATATAAACAGAAAACTGCCGTGTCTCTCATACTATAAAAAACAAATTATTCTTTCTAATCATACAAAAAGAGACAAATATGGTTCGTACTAACGCAAAAGCACGGCGTGGTAGTGGTCGTCGTACGAACCCAGGACGGGCTCTTCAACCACCCGCACCCGCACCGGTTCCTCCACAACCACAAGCACCCCCACCGGCTGACATCCCCGAAGCTTCTGTGGAGAGGTCAAGCCAGCAAGAGGATTGCCAAATTGACGATCCTCATGTAGAAATAAAGGAGCTGTGGAACACAGTGGAGGAGATGAGGGAGGTGATTTAGCAACAGGATGAGTGTCTCGACTACCTGGGCAGAAGGTAGATGCGAATCAAAGCCAAAGCTACGCAGCTGAGACGCCTCCTGAAGGCGTGCGCGGAGAGTGTTGCTACTCTCTGTTCGGATGACGAACAGTGAACGGCTCCTCTCCGCTCTTCTTTTAGGATTTTTTTTCCTGTTTTTTCTTTATGTATTTTGTAATTTTTAATTCTTTATTAATGAAGTTTTTTTCTCAATCATCGCTTTCTTTTTCTTAATTTAAACACTTGTTTAATCCCTTACGAATCTCGACGACGCTAAAATACAAACGAAATGTAAAACGAAAAAATTTTCGACGACTAATTCACCGACTAAACAGTGACTATATACCGACGAAACTTAATACAACGGCGAGAACTTAATAACTAACGAATTTATTTTGAAATTTAGTGATGCGTTACCGACGAAATACTGACGTACCTTTACACCATACGATGCCGTTCGTTGCTACGGCGTCGCTATTCACACAACGGCCGTGTCCGCACAGTGCCCGATGGGTACAACGTACGATGACCTTACGACGCTTTACCGACGAAATACCGTCGTACCTTCACACCATACGATGCCTTTCGTCGCTATAGGCTTCGCTACGGCGTCGTTATTTACCCAACGGCCGTGTCTGCAGTGCCCGATTACGTCGCTAAGTCGTCGCTAGTGCGTCGCTTTTTCAAATGAAGTGTCACGCCCGCACATATTCCCATCTTGATTAATGGTCGAAACATTCGTCACATCTTTGTCGCTATGTCGTCGCTAATTTTACCTATTTATAACCCCACATCCGTACATTACACATAAACAAAGTTATAAAACTTCCTATTCGTAACTACAAAGTATGTCGTGTCGTTATAGAAGAACCCCAAGGCGTGGAGGGGTAAACAGTGCACCTCCACAATGGCCTCCTTCTCAACCACAACCATCGGTTGAGCGGGAGGATTCAATATCTGTGCATGGACCAACGCCGCCAGAGGATCCTCAACAAGAAATGTCAGAACCGCATATCGACTACCGTATGCTTAGAGCTAACATGTAGCAGCAGTCGAGGCAACTGCACAGCGTGAACAGAAGGCTGCGCAAGTTGAAATCTAGATATTACAAGCTAAACTGCCTCCTCAAAGAGTTCGTGGAGAATGTGGCGGCCACTCTTTCTTCCGATGACAAATAGTGAACGGCCCCTCTCCGCTTCTCTTTTAGATTTTTTTTTAATTTTTCATCTTTTTAATGTAAATTTTTATTTCTAAATGAATAAATTTTTTTTCCAATCATCGCTTTCTTTTTTCTTAATTCATACATGTATTTAATCCTCGACGAATCTGCGATGACACAACGACGAATCGGAATAGATAAAATATGAACGAAAAGTAAAACGAAACATTTGCGACAACTAATTCATCGACTAATCACCGACGATATACCGACGAAACTTAATACAACGTCGAGAACCTACTGACCGACGAATTTATTTCCTTGTTTATCCGTGTTTATGTTTCTGGAATTTTAGCGACACATTAGCGACGATATAGCGACGAAAGGCTACAAACTAAATAGCGACGAAGAGAAGACACAGAGTAGCGACGAACCTCCGACAAAATACCGACCAAATTGTAACGAAAGTATTAACCTGACTACTTTTTTGTTAGCGGCAATGTATTTCATCGTAGTTTCGTCGCAGTTAACGACGAAACTGTGTTTATCGCTATGGCGTCGCAAATTAACGACGAAATACCGACGTACATTGTTTCGTCGGTGAATTTTTCATCGCTAATCGAAATTCTTTTTGTGGTGTGAGCTAATCCCCATTAGAAACTCACTCAGCAAACGAGTCATTGAAGAAAAATCTTGATGTAGCTAATAAGAGCAGAGTAAAGCTAGAGAAACTGTCTGAATTAACATCAGAGAATCAGTTATGAGGTTAGTGTTTGATTTGTTTAAACAAGAATCCTCCAACTATCAAACTGAAGCCAGCATTGGAGAAAGAAACACAGCCAGTAGGTTAGCTCCAATGAGATCTATGGTTGAAATCAAAAAGTCATAGTTCTTGTCGCGCTACATAGATATCCTTTATGCCTCCATCTTAGTGATTGGCCAAACAAAAGCAATCAACGTCAAGGTGGATCATTTCCTCAGCAAAAAAGACCCATGGATTGTAAACATATATAACTCGACCGCCAAAGCTAGTATGACAAACAACTCACACTATTTGGAGATAAGGCAGACCTGAGAGACATGCTGTAGTGATGCACAGATCTGCTTCTATTCGTAGCTTTTTAGTAGCTTTCATTTCCAGTGATGTAATTATTCACATTTGAATAAAATGGAATCCTTTTGTCAGTTTCAGCCCTTGTGTTTGTTTAACTTTTTTGGCTTGTTGATCGCTAACCATCTAAAAATAGCAAAAATCCACACCAATTTTTGTTGAAGATGTTGGGTTGACAAACACAAAAGAAAGAAAAGGAAAGAGGCATCAGCTTGGTGTGGGTGATGGAATGGAGAAGTGTGATCTGCTATGATCACACCTTCAACAGTTGGATCAAAGTGTAGAGGTGCTCTGGTGTAAAAATTATGTAGCTCAGCAGTCATGAAAAGAAGTAATTGATGTCTGACTAAGGGTGCCGCGGTGAATTAAAGAGTGATGAATAAATTGGCTTGTTGGCACGAGGAAGTTGGCACACTTGGCATGCTTGGCACGATTCGCATGCTAATGACAATGCTGAAGTTAGCTGAGGACAGTTGCTGTAGGATCTGCAAGGCACCACTAGAAGGGGGTTGAATAGTGGGTGCGGAAAATGTGGTTTTTAAACTTGTTTTAAACCAAAAACCCAACTTCTGAAAACAGTTTCTGTTTTAAGGACCAGTTTTAAAACGTTTTGAAAACTAGATTGCAGGTCTTCAAAAATTCTGAAATTTGGAGAGAACTTAGACTCAGATATTTTGAGTATCTCCTAAAAATTTCAGATTAAAATTCAACTTTTAGCCCCTTGAAAAATCATTGGTGGTCCGATTGCGTAAATCCACCAGAAACGGTATTCTGAATTGAAAAATTAATTCCTATTTGTCCGTAATTCCAAATGCTCTGAAAATTTAAAGACTAACCCCTTTAGTTTTATTTAAATGGGTTGAAACATTTTTAAAAAATACTTTTGGGAAGTTTGTCAAATACGATCAAAGTCTCAACCTTTGCAAGCCTGAAAATGAGACCGCACTAGTCTCAGAACTTTGGACGTTTGAATGACTTATACTTGTCCAAAAGGGTTGAAAATTACGCCAAAAGAACCTTAAGATGTGAGGCTATAACTCTGGAAAGTTTCGTGATTTTTGAAATTCGTTTACTATTTTTACCAACGTGATTAAAAACGATAAATAGTGCTAAAACTGAAAGTAAGTGCTGAAAGTAAATAACACCAGGAATTTTATACAGGTTCGGTTGTAAACAACCTACTCCAGTCTTCGAGGACACCTTCCTCAGTTAGCACTATTCACACAACACAAAGAACACCTTACCACAGGGTTGATGGAGTTACACACCAACTCAAACCCTTTACAAACCTTGTATGTGAATACAATGATCATGAACACCACCACCTTGCAAGTGCAAGATTGATCACACCTTGATCAATCTTTTACAAAAATAAAGAGTATAGGGTGGTATATAAGAAGCCTATTCAAGATGTATAAATATGAATACAATAGACTTTAAGAGAGAAGAAAGAAAGAAAGGTAGAAAGAGAGACTAGAAAAATGATTTTAATCTTGTATGCTTGTAAGACTTGTGTTGTTTTTGTCTTGCTATCTTCTTTCCTTTTAACAATGTTGGCCGCCCCCCTATGATGCTCTTCTCCTCTTGAAAATTATCTTCTAAGTCCTTGGAAGAGTGTATTGCATCATTGTGACATGTCTTTGCTTACTTGGCATCTCCTCATTGGATGATCATTAAGTTATTGCTTACTTGGCAGATACGGTGCACCCGACGTACTTCACTAAAGAGAGTACAAGGCGTCATGCATAACATGCGAACATCCATAACATAAGTCGCGGACTCCCATGCTAACATTCAACATGGTAGTAAAATTTAGGCAGAATTAAAACTTTTTAAATTAAACATACATCACTAATTTACTAAGTTTCCAAAAGTAGTAGTGCCGCAAAACAACATAACCAAAATCCAGAGAGTTTAAACGTAGTCATAATACAAAACGTCTTGGCATCACAAAAGTCCTTAATCTTATCTTTCTTCATATCTCCTCACCTATGGATAGGGTACCTTCGGCTCATCCTCGATCCATTCTATATTGGCATTACCTGGTTCTGGGAAAAAATAAAGTGTGAGTGATAAAAATCACCCAGTAAGAATACAATAAACTACCATGAAATACGTAAAGAATCATAACATGAATGTATTACCCCGAAAACCTCAAATAGTCATAATTCATACCTGATCTTAAATCCTGAGCTTGCTTGACGTTCAGCTTGAGCATGTTTTTAGGTAATACTATATCAATAATAACTTATAACCCTTAACTGTAACATGCAACATGTCCTCATGATCGTGAGTTATGCAAGATGCAATGCATGATGTCATGTCATGTCAAAACATCATTTTGGTCCCATAAAGTAACATGTCGTAAAAACAGAGTGTCAGATCAATTAACCCCGGATCTGAGCGGGTCCAGAACATATCATCAGACCAATTGACCCCGGGTCTGGGACGGGACCAGAACAGATATCAGATCAATTAACCCCGGATCTGAACGGGTCCAGAACAGATATCAGACCAATTAACCCCGGATCTGAACGGGTCCAGAACATATCATGTCATCAGACCAATTAACCCCGGGTCTGGAGTCGGGTTAGTCGCATGCTTAGCCGGCAAAGGAATCATGAAGCTTTCTTTAAAAACATGGGACCGTAAAAACCTTTCATGCATATCGAAAAACATAGTCGCTTATAAAACTTGCTTGCATAAGTAAAATCCATAAAACCAGTTTCATGATCATGCGTGATACATGTAGTGTTATGCAATGCAAGTCATGACATGAATGATCGTATGCATTCCTTATAACATGTCAACATGCATGGTTTCGGAACCGAATATTTCAAGACTTTTACTTCATATTCATGGGGCGGTTAAGCTAACCAAATAGGTCCATTTCCATAATCTTTTGTCACAAGTACGTTTGGTGGAATCTTAGATACATGTCGTAAAAATTTCAGATTATTTAAGTAACCATAAAGGGGCTTATTTGATTAATTTCCAAAATGGGTTAGGTGCTGAAACTGAACTGAACTATTTTACTAAAAATTCAATTGCGGCCAATCCGTGGTTCGTTTTTCAGAATTTCCAACTTCCACAATTCATAAACATGTGAAACTAGTATCCTACCGAAATTTAGCTTATTTGAAAAAATCTCTAAGTCCCCTTTCTGAGTCCAGAAAGTCATTACTAAACTTCAGGTTGGTTCCAGTAATTTCAGTTGGGCAGTTTAACTAATTAATTCATTACAAATAATCCAGAACTTGTTTTACCAAAATTCCAGCTGGCGTGTTCACTATACTCATAGGATTATTATCATGCCAAAAATCAGCTTTATTGGTCCTCTACAGGGTCTCTTTTCAAGCCAACCAAAACGTTGCACCATTCTGTCATGTTTCAGAATTTACAGCCTGAGCAGTCTCACCAATTATTTTATTAAACATTAACCATAACTTATTTTACCAAAATTCCAACTCTCAATACTTCTATACACATGGGGCTATCTTTGTGCCGAAAATCAGATTTATGGAAGGTCTACAAGGTCCTCTTTGAAGTCATTAAAGTCAGTGTTCAATTCTGTCTAGCTTCAGAATTTTCAGCTAGAGCGGTTTTACCGCGTAATTTCTTAAAAATAATCCGTAGCTGATTTTAACAAAATTCCAACTCTCGCTTGTACTACACTCACTAGAATAGCTCTGTACCAAAAATCAGATTCAATTAAGGTCTAAAAGATCAGTTCTTAAGCCATCTAAAACGTCACTCTATTCTGTCCAATTCCAGTGTTTTGCTATTTTGTCATCTATCCAAGTCAAATGTCCATGTTTACCTTCTACTCAATACTTTGGGCCAAAACTTGTGTGGTGCCTTAACCACATTTTACAACACATATTCAAGCATACAATCACATTCAAGTGTCATGTTAAACTAATCTTACAAACAACTTCTTAAAACTCCTATCTTTCACATGTATGCTTTCCTAGGACCTTCCATGTTACCTCCACGAGTTAATCTTGTTTAGACTTACTTGGGTGAACCTTATTTCACTCTAGATCAGCCTCATTCCATAATGCATATAGGAAAAGACTCCATCTTTGAAGGAATAAATAACATGCAAGGCATTGTTCTTAGGGAATCACTAAAATATAATCTTAAACTTAAGATGTTCAACTAAAGATCAAATCTTAAAGACCTCTAAGCATTCAAGTCACTAACTCTTTAAATAAATTATGAGAGATCATTGTATACTTGCCTCTTCAAGCTAAAGCTCTTGTCTTTTCTTGGTTATGGAGTGAGTTGAGTTGAAATCCACCTCTTTCTACTCCCTTGGTCACACGGTTTTGATGGACAGGAAAGAAGAGGGTTAGTCCTCATTCAATAGTAAAAATAGGATATGTTTGAGGCTAGAGCATCTTACCAAAATGAGCTTGAGTGGAGATTCAAGTACCACAATGTGTCTCCACCTAGGAAAGTTGATGGCTTTCACAAATTTAATCCATGGAACCCACGGTTTTGACATGGAGAGAAGAAGTTCATGCGAGCTTCATTCTTCACCAAATAAGAATTCACTTAAGGAAGCTTGGAACAAGACTTACCTAGATGTTTCTTGAGTCTTGGAGTTGAAGCTTGAATTCTTATCCTTCAAGATGAAGGGGCAGAATTGTTGGTGAGGGAGATGAGGGTTGTCTAAGTGTTATGCTCTTGCTTGAATTTATCTTGAGAGGAATCTCAAGATGACAAAAAGATAGATGTTTCTAGAAGGGTTTAAATCAAAACATGTTAGGGACTTGGGAAGGGGGTGGACGGTTTTGGAGAAGAAATAGCAGGGTTCTCATGAGTGTTAATCAAGGTTAGGTTAGTAATAACCTTGGTTACTTTATTCCAACTATGGTTACTTTAGTGCTAACCCAAGTTACTTTATCAAATCATGGTTATCTTAATCTTGGTTTAAGGAAAAAGTGAACATGGTAGGATTTAAAAATCCTCCATGTCTAGACATAAAGGGGCGGTTTTGGGTTGGGGTCTTTATGACCTCAACCATACTACCTCCTTCTTTAATGAGTTGTCTTACTTGTTCTTTAAATGCTAACTTCTTGTCTTGATTGTGTAGTAGAATTTAAGTAACAATTTTTACTAATAAAATTGGCTAGATAATTCTAGAATCTATTCCATGTCTAGGCCGAAATTTTGGGGCCTTTGGGCATTTTGGTATTTTCCATGTTTATCCTATCTCACACTTATATAATTTGTGATATTACTTATTTCATCTAATTATGATTTTAATCTTGTTTGGTGAGGATCCTTTACGATTGCCTCCTTATGAATTATCATTGTTTTATGGATGATCAAGGCCTCTTGGCCGAATTTCATAAGGTATCACAATACCTAGTGACATTCCCCCTACTTAATTATCCAGTGTCCAATTCAAAAGTATTTAAGTAAAGTGGTGCTACTTGACCTAAGTAACAAGTAATTGATAGAATCATCATTTTCATTACAACACTTAGTCATGGTTTCAAGTACATGGTTGTTGGGGTACAACATCCTCCCCCCTTATCATAAGTTTCGTCCTCGAAACTTCAGAAGCTAGTCAAAAAGACGGGGGTATCTACTCCTCATATCTTCCTCCGTTTTCCATGTTGCCTCTTCTTCCGAATGATGCTTCCATTGTACCTTCACCATGGGTATGGATCTCTTCCTCAATGCCTTCTCTTTCTGATCAACTATCCTTAAGGGTTCCTCCTCATAAGTTACATCTTTTTCAACCTTCAACTGTTGATCTTCAAGGATGTGGCTTGGGTCATATACATATCGACGGAGTTGAGAAACATGGAATACATCGTGCAGCTGAGAAAGAGGTGGTGGCAACGCCAAGCGGTACGCAACCTTGCCTACTTTCTCAAGCACTTCATAAGGTCCCACAAATCTTGGGTTTAGTTTTCCTTTGATGCCAAATCTCTTAACTTTTTTGGTCGGAGAAACTTTTAGAAAGACTTTCTCTCCTTCTTGGAATTCTAAAGGTCTCCTTCTTTCATCTGCCCATATCTTCGTTCTATCTTGCGCTGCTCTTAGTCTTTGCTGGACTAACTTTACCTTCTCTCGTGTTTGCTCAACAATGTCGGGTCCTGCGTAGATTTTATCTCCAATCTCGTCCCAATAGAGTGGGGATCGACATTTTCGTTCATACAATGCCTCATAAGGTGCCATTCCGATGGATCTGTGGAAGCTATTATTATAAGAAAACTCAACGAGCTTAAGGCTTTTATCCCAGCTCCCTCCGAAATCAAGAATGCAAGCGCGAAGCATATCCTCAAGGGTTTGAATTGTTCTCTCTGATTGTCCATCTGTTTGAGGATGAAATGCAGAGCTCAACCTTATCTCTGTGCCCATTGCTTTTTGAAAGGCTGTCCAAAATCTCGAAGTAAATCGGGGGTCGCGGTCGCAAGCAATACTTATGGACACTCCATGTAGACAAACGATATGGTCAATGTACATATAGGCTAACTTCTCCAGAGATGCCTTAATCGTCATAGCCAAAAAGTGAGCAGACTTAGTCAAACGATCCACAATGACCCATATAGCTTGCATTGAACTCAAATTCCATAAACATTATGCTAAAAATTTTGGCCTAGTCGCTTTAATGAGAATTATCATACATGTAAATGAACTTAGGGTGTCGTTCTAGTATGTAGACGAAACCATGAGGTAAAATAAAGTAGTAACTAAAGGACTCTCCTACCCTAACTCATGGTTTTGTGAAGACTTAAGAGGGTAATTTGACTCACCATCACCATACCACTAGAGTGGTTAAAATAGCACTCGGTTGGTTAGGTTATCCGAATAGTTGAAGGTTTAAGGGCTGTTTATGTATAGTTTTGTTCTTGTCAATGAATGGCTAAGGGATGGCTCTAAGCATATCAAAATATGAATGAAAAGAGCAACAAGGGAATAGATTAGTTATTCTAGGATGGAACTTAAGTCAAGAAGATGAAAAAGAGGGCAGTTTGAGGGTGTATCTCTCCCTACGCCCCTCTGCCTTAATGGAAGAAATTAGGGAGATACGTTACGTTAATTCTTATGCCTTTAGGACGGTTTAAAGGCCATATTGATGCTAATGTTTCACTCAAAATGGAGGTTAAAGGGCTGTTTGACCTGAGTCCATATTTGATGAGATTTAAGAGTCACAAATAAATTCTTTTGCTAAAATGAACTCTTATAAGGACAATTTTATATACTTTATTATATGTGGCCTATTTGAGCACTTTCTAACACTTGGTTATGTTTATTGAAGCTAAGGAAGATGTGCTTGAAGGTATAACCATTAGGAGTGGATAGATGGCTCAAGGAGAAGCTTGGAATAAATGAAACAAAGTTGTTAAATTTGTTAGTTCACTATATGAAATTTGTGTGGCATTGCTGGACGTGTGCATGGGTAAAACAACAAGAGATAAGGTTAAGGGCAATCTAAAATCGAACATTAGAATGTTAGGGGCTGTTAAGAGTAAATGGTAATGATACATGACGAATTTGGATGTCGTATAAGCATAAGAAACCAAAATAGGGGTTGTTTCGGCATTCTTGTGCAAAACAGCCTGGTTTGGGCCCTAAGTCCGCCCAACAAGTCGTACAATTCATACCTAGATAATATGATACCTAAATGAATCAGTTTATCCAAGACTTTTGTAAGATGGAACTGTTTAGGGGTACAACAAGGAATAAATGTTACTACACCCTGCTGAAATTTTCAGCTTCACAAAACAAATAAGTAATGAATAGTAATCGTAACGTTTATAATCCTAGGGACGTTTTGGACCCTGAAAACCCATCACATACTGCATTATGCATCATATGCACGTCATGTCATTTTCCCAAGAGGGTAAAGTTATGTGTTTTGAAACAGAGGTAAAGCAGTTTTAAAAAACCGTATCAAACTGATTGTCTTTACAATTGATTCTGATATATGTTCTGTTTTGGACTAGAAATCAGGGCATATGTTCTTTTTTGGACCCATATGAGGTATTATTCTATTCTGGACCCGAGCGTAACATCCGTTTATGGTAGCCAGAGTATTACTCTGTTCTGGACCTGATATCCGGGTACTATCTGGATCCGTATGTAACATCCTCAGTAGGTTAGGAGGTAGATGGGGTATAGTTCTGTTTTGGACGGAATCACCTATAGTAGACGATCGGTCCATACGGAGAAAAGTAAAGGCTATGGCTTAATGATCTGTTCAGTTCTGTTCTGTTATGTTATGTTTCGTTTTGTTTTGTGTTGCATCACATGGTTCTATACCGCATCTCATATGCATAGCAGCATCTTTTGAAAAATATGACATGATCGCCACAAAAAGGTAAAATAGTTACACATGAGAAAGATAACAGTAAGCTAGGATGTCAAGGGAAAAACCAAAAGTGGATGGACCAAACAGGTAAGTAATTATGTCTAAGTCAATTATGGCATTGCTAGAATTTCTTATTTATCGTTGTAATGTGTTTTGGTATAATAGAGGGTTACTTGCTAGGTGATATATCACTAACTCTTTATTACCATTTTTCAGAGCCGAAGGAACCTGAGGTTGAATATGTCGAGGACGAGCCGCAGGTGCCTTATCCGTGAGAGATGCAGACAGTTAAGGCTGATAGTGATTTCTGATTTGAGGATTATTTGAGGGCTATTTAAGGACTATTCGAGAGTAATTTTGGAACTATGTTTACCTGATTTGTACTATTTATGACATTGTGGACTTCAGATGTTTAATGTTTTATTCTGCCTATTTATCGCCACTGGTTGATGTTTCCATTTGTAATCCATGCTAGAGTCATTGACTTATAATGGATTTGCATCGACGCCTTGTACTTTCTTCAGCGAAGTATGGCAGGTGCACTGTACAAAGGCATAGTTCGGTTGCGGGGCGCAACAATTAAAGCCTATTCTTACATCTTTGCCTTGCATATCATGGCCGCACATGCCTAGCTATTCTACACGCCATTTGCAGCCTTGATGGAGCATATGTAGAACTTAGTTGGAATTTTAATTGGTGGAAAATAAGCCACACATGATGGGTGACTTTGAAGAGGGCAACACACAAGGAAATATTTCAAAATGCAACACATGCTGAAAATTTTCAGCACATGTGAATATTGGCTGAATTTTACTATGTTTTTGTCCTTAATTTGCATCCCAAAATTGATGGGATTGAATGGTGACTGTTTAGAAACATTTTGAATTCTTTTTGGCCCATGTTTTACAAGTTATTCTCAGATTTTATAGATCATTAAAATGATGACAAGTTGGACCAATCATCAAGTGACAAGTAAGCAAGGTTAAGTCATCATTCCAATCATAGTGTGCCAAGTAAGCAAGATGGTGTCATTTCTACACAAGAAAATCTTCTAAGGGAACTAAAAATAATTTTCAAGAGAGGAGGATGACCTAAGGGGGTAGCCAAGCAACATTAAAAGGAGAAGAGATATAGCAAAAAAAAAAAGCAAGACAACTCTCATTATCTCTCAAGTGCAAAAGGGTCCTCTACTCCATTCTACTACATTTCTTTCTTCTTCTCCCTCTCTCAAGCCTATTGTTCATACATTCAAAATATTGTATAGGCTTTGACTATACCACCATACACGTCTCATTTGTGGTAAAAGGTTGATCAAGGTGTGATCAAACCTTCACTCGTTCAATGGTGGTGTTTGTGATCCGGTGTGCTTGATTGTATCGTTTGTAAAAGGGTGGAGTTGGTGTGTAACTCTAGAAACACTTGTGGTAAGGTGTCATATTGTGTTTAGTGATAACCGAGGAAGGTGTCCTCAAGAAACAAAGATCTAGAAAAGACAATAAAACAATTCGATTTTGGTACGAGGATGCTGGAGCGTCTTATTTCTTCCCAAAAGCATGAAAATGATAAAACCAAACTAGGGTACGTGGAAGATAATAAAGTACAAAATAAGTCTACCAACTTTATTTTATCTAAGAAACCACATGCAGTCAAGACTACTACGCAGCCTAAGAAGATGTCTAGTGCACAACTCATTGTATCTCATCGTACTCATTCTTTTTCATCACATACAATGTATAATCATGTATCATATAGATATGAAAGAAAACCATTTATGCATACGCGACCTTCATATCAGATTAATGCAACTAGATCACAAACTATTCATAGAAACTGAAATGCATATCAAAATAAAAAATCTCATCGTGTGCATGGTGGCATTCTCGGCCAAAAGCCAAACGGATTTGCACCGAACATCTACTACATTGCTTCTTCATCTCTTTTATTACCTTTTGGAAGACCTAAGAAGGTCACCCAAGTTTGGGTACCAAAAGGTACATTTGCAAAGGGTTGAATAACTAACCCTTAAGAATGCACTTGAAATGCATGATTTTTGTTGATATATTATAAATTGCTATTTCTTTCTTACATGTAATTTTGATCTTATTTACAAAATAAAAGGGGAGAGAGATGCATGATTTAAAGGGGAGAGAAAGCATGGTTGCATAATTTAAGGGGGAGACAACGATTTGAACATATTTGGAGGGAGAGCAATTATATTTAAATCATGAACAAATGTTATTTTGTAAATCATCAAAAGGAGGAGATTGTTGAGAAATAGTGTTTGAGTGATTTACAAATGCGTGATTTAAATAGTACGAGTTTACGAAATGCATGAAAAAATTATTGCTTGAAACGTTTTTGTGATATATATGTCTCATATGCTTTATATATATTGTTGCCGTACTAACAAGCCATGAAGCATTAAAGCTTACATCATATGGGAAACATTTGTTGTCTTTGAACTATTTTCAGATGCCACCATTAATGAACTAAACTAGTTCATTAAGTGAAGTACTTAAGTTAATGAACTAACTAGTTCATTAAATGGAGATATGTTTGGAGATGGCTTGATGGCAACAAATCGAAAAATAGAAAGTCTACTTATTCCTTCCAGACACACTCCTACATATATATATATATATTCAGATTTTCTTAAAAGGGCACAATACACATATACTCCAACGTACTACCGACACAATACATATACTATAAACGCACGTCAATGTCACACCACTATATACACCTCATATTTATGAGTATATTCAGGTCTTATATCATATGTTATAAGTTATGGTGATGACAAAATTATAACTACACGTTACAAGTTTATAAACCGATAATTGTCATATCGGGTAACTACCGAAACTTCACATCGTATCACGTACTTGCCATATAAAGATGGCAAGTCCATATACTTCAAAAATAGCCAAAACATTTTGTGTCTCACATGTTAAATTCAGCCACTAAATCATTCAATGTTGGCACACACAAATCACCCACAAATTAGGCCAATTTTGTGGAGATTTCAATTTCAATTTTTTTAGCACATGGGGCGACACTCTAAGTCAGCCATTAGAGCTGAATATCTACTCTATTTTGTGTATATTATGTGTGACTTAATATCTATGACATGTGCAAAAATTTTAAATTTAATCGGAGAAAATCACGTAATCGACGAAAGTCAAAAAATCGGTTTTCTACGAACACAACACATGGAACGTTTTTGGCATGAGTTGTAACATGTATCTAGACACTTTTTACACATTCAAGATATGTTAAGTGTTCTAAAAAATTCAAATTAGAACTGATTAGAATTTACCATATATGAGTAATTATTGTGCATTATTTGACAAAGCTTACTAAAGTTAAATCTCAGCACATGCCTAGCCATTTTACACGCCATTTGTTGCCTTGATGGAGCCTATATAGAACTTAGTAGGCATTTTAATTGGTGGAAAATAAGCCACACATGATGGGTGACTTTGAAGAGGGCAACACACAAGGAAATATTTCAAAATGCAACACATGCTAAAAATTTTCAACATATGTGAATAGTGATCGAATTTTACTATGTTTGTGTCCTTAATTTGCATCCCAAAATTGAAGGGATTGAATGGTGATTGTTTGGCAATATTTTGAATTCCTTTTGGCATATGTTTTGCAAGTTATTCTCAGATTTTACAGCTCATTAAAATGATGACTAGTTGGACCAATCATCAAGTGACAAGTAGCAAGGTTATGTCATCATTCCAATCATAGTGTGACAAGTAAGCAAGGTTAAGTCATCATTCCAGCATTTGCATCAATTTAGTTGCGACAAAAAAAATAGTAAACGTTTTTCAAAAATTACAAAAATTTCCAGAAACCTAGCCACACCTCTTATTTTTCATTTGGCACAAGTTTCACCCCATTTGGATAATTATAAGTCAATCAAACGTTAATAGTTCTGAGACTAGTGCAATCTGAATTTCAGACTTGCAAAGATTGAGAACATCAACGTATTTGACATACTTACCAATGAAATTTCAAAAAACTGTTTCAACCCTTTAAATTATGTATCCTAAGGGTCATATCATAAAATTTTCATTTCAGATCAAGTTTTTGGAAGATTGACGCAGTCTGTGCAAAAACATTTTTTTCAAAGTCTTATACTTTGAATTTTGATAATAAATTTTTATGACACATAAATAACATCTTAAAGTACTTTTTCACCAATTTCCACGATTTTTGGAGGTGTACAACTTAATCATTCCATTAATTAAAAACTAGGTCTGAAAACAGATTCTGTTTTCAGAAGTGAGTATTTTGGTCCGAAAGTTTTTTAAAAAACCAAATGTTTTCGTACCCACTATTCTAACCCCCTCCCCTTCTAGTGGTGCTACACAGGTCCTACAAGATGGACATGTCTTATTCAATAAATAAGACGTCAGGGGGCAATGACAAACATACTTTCACAACATTTTCAATAGTGGAAGGGTAGGCCACAAAAAAGGAGAAAGCATCATTACCCGAAACCGACAACATGATAACTGCGATTGTCGTAGAATCACACAAGGAGAGATGAAGAGAACACTTAAGAATATGGGAAGAGCTAAGGCAGTTGGCAAGGATGGATAACATACCCCTCGAGGCATGGATGTCTTTGGGAGAGGAGGGGGTTCAATGTCTAACTACTCTTTTCAATCTTATTTTCAAAACAGGAAAAATGTCAGATGAGTAGAGAAGGTAGTGGTCCATATATATGAGAAAAAAGGAGATGCACAGTATTGTGGGAATTACAAGGAGATTAAATTAACGAGTCATACTATGAAGTTATGGGAGAGAGTAATCGATACAAGAATTAGAGGAGAAACTCAAGCTACGATAAACCAATTTGGTTTTATGCCAGGACGGTCAACTATCGCGGCAATACATATTTTAAGGAGATTGATGTAGAAGTATAAGGAGAAGAAACGCGATCTACATATGGTTTTCATCGATCTTGAAAGAGCGTATGATAGTGTGCCACGTAGACTGATATAGGATAGTTTGGATGCAAGAGTGTTTCTTATAAAGTATATAGAATAATTATGGATATGTGTGCTAGGACAAAAACAACCGTTTATACGTCTTTCGAGAATACATCTTTCCGGTGGAGGTAGGCATTCATCAAGTGTCTGCTTTAAACCTATTTCTTTTTGCAGTTTTTCTAGACGAGTTGTCAAAGCCGTTCTAAGAGACAGTCCCATGGTGTTATGATTTTTGCTGACGATATTGTATTAGTCGCAGAAAGTAGGCATAACCTGGGTATGAGATTAAAGGAGTGGCGATGTACTTCGGAGAGAAAAGGCCTAAGGATTAGACGTTCTAGGACTTTGTATCTGCACTACGACTTCAGTAGCACAGCTGACGATGAGAGCCAACTCTCCATCGAGGGTCAAGTGAACCAAAGGTAAGTTCAAGTACCTAGGATCATTGGTACAGGAAGATGGGGACATAGAGAGTGACATAGCACACCGAGTTCAGGCAGGTTGATGTAGGTGGAAGGCGGCCTCAGGGATGGTGTGTGACAAGAATTTTCCATCCAAAATAAAGAAAAAATTTTATAGGGTGACAGTGTGGCCGACAATGTTATATGGAACAAACTGCTGGGCCATCAGGAAGACGCAATTGCATAAGATGGAAGTGACAGAGATGAGGATGCTGAGGTGGATGTGTGTGCATACAAGGCTAGACAAGATAATAAATGTGGTATACAGAGAAAGGTTATGGGTCGCTAGTGTAGCAGATAAAATAAAAGAGGGAAACTGAGATGGTTTGGGTATGTTAAGAGGAGATAGACAACGGCGTCTGTCAGAGCAATTGAAAGCCTCACTGTAGAAGGGAAGAGGGTAAAGGCAGGCCCAAACTAATATTGGATGAGCAGATTAGGCGTGACTTACTAGAGTTGTACCTCACTGAGGACATGCTCTTGGATAGGAGTTCATGGATATAGAGAATTAAGGTTAAGGAGGAGTAGGCAGGATATAGGGGCATCTTAGAGCATAGTTAGAGGATTAGATAGTATTTACACTTAGGTTGACTTTGCACTTTTTTGTTTCGGTATTTGTCTTTCACCTATTTATGCATATCTACTGTTATGACTATTTTAATATCAGAAGATTCCTATTTATGTTTCATAAAATCCTTTCACTAGTACATATTCCTATTATTGTGTTATCTATGCAGGTACATATAGAGCCAGGGGTCTCACTGAAAGCAAATTCTCTATCCCTTGGGATGGAGGTATTGTTTGCGTGCCTCTCACCCTCCCCAGACCCTAACGATAGTTTTTGGTGTCGTTGGGATACGCTGGATATGATTGTTGTTGTTGTTGATGGTAAAAAGATAAATGAATTTGAGTGAAAGGAGTCTAAGAATATTTAGGCAGAAATGTTGAAATGGAAAAACATATTGTTTTATTTTGGACTTAAACCAGGTAGAAGATGTTAAACGACCATTATAGCCTGCAGATGCCAATTGGCAGACCATTAACTCTTGTAATTATGGTTAAGAGTAGGTTGAATATATTTGGAATCAATCACGATACATATAGAGTTTGTTAAAAAACAGAAAGAGACACTTTGAGTTGCAGAGACACTGTTACATTGGTGACACTAATACCATAATTTTAAGGGAAATGTTAAAAAGGAGTTGCTCTTAAATAAGATCACCGAAACGCCATCATGTTACGTTCCATTGAACACCGGAGAACAATATTGATGAAACAACCATTAAGTCAAGAAGCAAAATATATGAATCACTAGGGGCGATTTATAGGTAAAGCAATTTTTTTCCGTTGGTGGGATGTAGAGCACTTTTTGTTGGAGAAAATTGAAGGAAATAAATTTGCTCAAGTTACAAACTTTTGTCAGCAACATACTTTGAATTTAATTATAATTAGTTTTCATTAATGACAAGTAGAAACTAATGATCCCTTAATTATCTACATAACGAGTAGAAGATTTTAGTCGTTGGAATTACTCAATTATAATACTGGGTGCATGAGAAATTAATACTCAAAGTAAGAGGAAAAGATGTTGGAAATTGGTAAAAGTGATGATGTGGCCTCCTTAGGGAGAAACATATCATCACTTTGAAGAAACACCACATTGGACAAATAAAGTGAGTTAGCAACCATATAGAGTGCTAGAATTGTCACTTACGATGTGCCTTTAGGAAAGAGAAGTTTTGATCGGAGGTAAGACCTACAATATTGCCACAAGCACACGCCGCTGGCCCTCCGGCCGGTCCAGGTGTGGGTTTCCTACCTTTTTGGATAAACTTTATTTAAATTCTTCAAGAAAAATAATATGTTTAATCCTACGGTTGTCTTTTAACTTGATACTTAACCATAATTTAAACTCGAAGCGATATTTGAAAATCGGGTAATGCTGTAATTTAAAAATCGATTAAGCTTAACAGTAAGTCTACTAATAGCGAGTTGGGTTCCTGTCATAGAGAGTTCACATCCAATGGAATTAGTTCCATTCCTCTTGATGTTTTTAAAACCATCTTACGGTTCAATCCTGTAGTTAAGGGGTCTGCAAGATTCAACAGTGTGCATGACTTGATTAGTTCTGGGATGGTTAACTTAGAGTACATGAGGACCGAGTTGAACCTTATAGGCCCGTTAACTAAAGGACTGAACTGTAAGATGGTTCTATAAACATCAAGAGGAATGGAACTAATTCCATCGGATGTGAACTCTCTATGACAGGAAACCAACTCGCTATTAGTAGAGATCCTACAAACGGAGTTCAATGTGGTAAAAACACGTCGTAGAAGTGTTCTGTTAAGTACTATCGTATTTGTCTCTTCCTATGTTGTTGTATGAGGATAGTACTTACTGCATATTTGAGGGTGAGATTTAATTCTCTAAATGGATGATTCATTGCCATTATAATGGCGTGGTGCAATGCTGAAGATTTTCTGTCCAACATAGATCGATCACATCGATATCGATGTGACATCGATCGATCTATCTGGTAAGGATGCCAAGCTGAAAGTTTTTGTCCGACATCGATCGATCGATGTCACCGATCGATGTACCAACAGTCAGAACTTTTCACTTTGAATTGCATCTTTTTGTCCAAGGTTAATCTCACTTCACCTTTAACAGCTAGTAACTGACTTGAAGGAGTTCTAAACTGCTGAAATAAGTTTTATTAGTTGGTTTTAACATAACCCAAGGCCTATATATAGTAGGCATTGGTATCTTGAACAAGTCACTACAACTTTGCAAAATCTGGGAATTTTTCTACACTTAGTCTCCGTCAACTCTTGTTCTATCATTCTCTTCTACTAAGCAAGTTCAATCTTTCTCTCCTACAGCAAAGGAAAGAAAGATGGTCGTTATATCCTGAGAAGCATTTGCTTGAAGACTACCTTGCTCTTTGATAGGAACAAATTATTTTAAGAACAGTGACAATCTGTCACGTCTCGGCTTTGTTGTTTCTTGGTTGTTCAGATTCCTACACTAATTTCCTAAAGTAAGAAATGCAGTACGGCTTCAGAATGAAAATTAAAACTGACCCAAAGAAACTTTCAACACGTTTTGTTTCCTTTTTTTGTTATTCTTTGTCTTCTCAGAAGAAGAAATTTTCAACACGTTGGCATGAATATGTTTGTATTTGTTTTGGATTTCATCGCTTTTACCATGTGTCACAATTCTAATGCAACAGATCATGTCATGTTAAAACATTTTTTATTTAAAAGTCAAAATATAAGTCGATACAAAATTTGTTGATGTTGATGCATTTACCAATAAGAATGGTGGTAGCCAAGCATCATTATGTTCTCATTGTAAGAATCAATTATAACAAATATAATTGATGGCAAGAATCTCGTGATTTATTTGTAAATCACTAATGTGGATCACATGTATAATGTATTCGTACGTTATATTGGCTAGATACGTTGCAATTATTGACTGCATTAATTGTTAGATTTTTTTTTTGATTGATTGGCAATTATTAAGTTTCCTTGATTGAAGGAATCGATTGTCAGTCAAATAAGAAAGAGGGTCCCTGGCTTAGCCTATAAATAGAGGACCTGTGATATTCCATCAGTCATAGCTATACAGCATTCATATAGGCATAGGCTGGAAGGCTCCATTTTCGCAAGAATTCTTCCCTACAGCAGGCTTCCGATTCGAAGGCGACGACTAAGCGATAATGGCCGGAGGTAACTTTTATACTTCCGTTAATTGTTTTGGCGTAACACTCATCACACAAAATATGTAATACAAACTAAGAGGAATCATCATAATAGTTTAATGACAGTACAGCCCGTAAAATATTGATAATTTCTACGTCTTAAAAATATTATTACACTTAGTCGAAATTTAATTAAGGCAAAAACTTTAAGATATTCAACACAATATTTTTACATCATTTTGGCAGTAAATATCAATAAATAATACTATGGCAATTTGATTTTAAATGATTACTTATAACAATATTTTTATAAGGGATGGAATAATTACGGACGTAGCTTTCTAGTGGTTTACACGATGTATTACGAACATCCCATCAATTAGCTTATGGCTTCTCTTCGCCATACCTGAGGCGTTCTTAAGGAAGGCTACAAACGTTCTCTCTTATTCTCTGTGTGTGTCTATATATATATATATATATGAGGCCGGACTTTGAATCAACTGGTAAGGTTACTGCTTTGTGACTTTGAAGTCACAGGTTCGAGCCGCGAAAATTGGCTTTTACACAAAGTGTAGGTCAAGGCCGCATAAACAGCCTCATACACAAAGTGTAGGGTAGGCTTGTGACATCGTGAAGCGATCCAATCCCTCCTCCGATCCTGCACAAACGCAAAAACCTACTGTACCTAAACACCCTTTTATATACATATATATATGCATCGACACGCAGAGCGAAGACTCTTTCAAAGGTTGACATTTCAAGTGGCTTCAAGGACAACAGAAGTTCACTTCTTCATCTCTATAAAGGAATTGATTATGTAACCTAACTGCATCACTAAAAAAGCTGTGAGATGAAAAATAACACTAGCAACTCTGCCTTGTTGGTCTTCATTCTCTTTCTTGCCTCATGTAGGTTTTACAAAGAACGCCATTTCTCTCATTTGTTATCATTCACAGCAACAAACTGTTCATCCATTCTTCTTTCCACGTCCAAAATATTTTTTGAATTCCGTGGTACTTCTGCTTCAACTATTAATTTACTTTTCATGTCTCTTTCTTGAAGGTGAGCTTGGAGTATGCGAAGATCCCATGGCAATCAATCAGCCCGTTCCGGCTAAATCAGTTGTTAACTGTAACATGGATTGCCAGTGGGGCACTACTGCGTTGTGTCCAACTGGTTGCGGATGCTATGAGGTAGAAGATGATGATGGGCCTACTGGAGATTGGCATTGCGATCTTCTAAGAGATGTCTAACACAACCTTTTACATTGAGCCTACCCGTTTCTGCATTTGATAATTAGCAGATCATTTGCAGGAACAATAAAAGAGGGTATGCTTTATTTTCTTAATTTTATGTTTTTGGGTTGACAAAGTTAGTGTATGCAATTGATTAGAGGATCATTTTGCAGGAAAAAGAAAAAGTGTATGTTTGATTCTAAGCATTATATGTGCTATTATCTGCTAATTATTGGAAGGTTCACTAACATGACAGTGTGGTGTATTTTCCTTGTTCTACTTTGTTATATATAAGCAGTTTTGATTTAGTTATAGCGGCCTAGATTGAGTTGATATTGTTGGGTGTTTCACTCTATTCATATCGCATTTTTATCTTAACAAATAAACTCCTAGACCGTTTGTATCTCGGCAATAATCAGTTCGCATGATACGGTTTGTAGAAAGTATCGATGTTTACAGGCTATACTGTCATTAAACTATTACGATGATTCGTCTTAGTTTGTATTATATATTATGATGATTCTTCTTAGTCTGTAGGGAGTGACAATTTCTCCCTCCCAAACCAAGCACCCCCACGCTCCCTTCTGTCATCCAACAACACCTTGCCGCCTCCCTGCTTCTAAAAGGGACGTCCAACAACAACAGTTCAATATTTCCTATGAATCTTTTTACAAATTTCTAGTGATCGGTTCTTTTATTTTATTTTACATATTAACATAAATACACATATATATGCCACATATGTGGAGATTTGCTCCAAAGAAGAATTTACACCCCACAGACACATATATACACATATACACACATATATATACACGTATACATACATATATACACACACATGCATACACACACAGAGATATATGTGCGTGTGTATATATATATATACACACATACGTGTATATAAACATGTGCGCGTGTATATACACACACACATGTATACATATACGTATGTATATATATTGTTTGAGTATGCACGTTTTGATATATATTATCGGAGTGTGAATGTTTTGATATATACATATACATACATATATATATAGACACATACACATATATATATGTGTGTGTGTGTATGTATATATATGTATGTGTGTATATATATGGGGATGAATGTTTTGATGACTTCGAAAGAATCAGGTTCTTGAGAAAGAATAGAAAAGATCGATCTATACTTAGAAAATAGCTTAAGGAGAAAAGTCATGAAAATTAGGATAATGACCTCTAAGCAGATATTAATGTATACATTCATATCTATATTGATCGATCAGTGTGTGCGTAAATCTTTATACAGACCTTGTCAAAAACGGAAGCACACTGACTATCTATGGATCTCTACGTAGATCAATCATTGTCTCTGTTGAAGGTACATTGATCTATAACATGGGTACATTAATCGATTGATGAACATCGTATCTAAAACAAGATCAATCTATCTCACTTCACAAATGTAAAAATATAACTATTTGAGTTTGTTTTTCTAACCAAACCAACTCTAACCCAATCTACATCACATAGGAATTCACCTCCAACGTCTATACTACATAAATCCGATGCCGCTTGTATGTCTCTTAATAACTAATACATATTGTGCGCCTTCAGAATGTGCATCTTTCAAAATTATCATATCATCTGAAATGTAATTTGGACATAAGTATATAAAATTCACACTTAAATCTCATATCTTCTCCGTGGAACGTTATCTTCAATGTGTTGAGTGAGCTCATCTATAACTAAAGCGGATAAGTATGGACTTAGTGCAAATCGTTGGTGTAAACCCGCTATAATAGAAACTCAGGGGCTTAGCCTTCCTACAGTCCTTAAGCTTCCCATCGCAATTTGATGCATGTCTTTAGTACTTTATGTATACGTTACTTTAACATATTTTTTTAAAGCACTCTCCACATATCTCTGATGGCACTCTATCATATGCCTTTTTCAATTCAATAAAAAGCATATCAAGGCTTGCTTATTCTCTCGATATCTCTCTTTTAGTCATCTGAAGAGATGAATAACCTCTATTGTTGATCTTTCTTGCATGAATCCAAATTGATTTTCGGATATACTAGTCTCATTGCGAAGTCTTTTCTCAATCATTCGCTCACAGAGCTTCTCATCAAATTAATTCCTATATAATTCGCATAATCATGTTTATCTTCTTTGTATTTAAGCGTTTTTTTCTCCACTTAACATGCACCCTACCAATCTTTACATCATTGTTAAAAAGATCTATTAGGACATAATACCTTCTTTCCCTAATTATTTATAAGTCTTAGTCATAATAATGTCAGGTCTAAGCATTTTACTACTTTTTAAAAGCATCTTCTACCTCTCATAATCAAATTCTCCTACTATAAGTCCTATTTCTTTTATCGTTCCTGTTTTCAAAACCAAACCCATTGTGTATCTCATTGTAATCCTTCTTCTCACCTATATGTCCATTTAAATCTCCTCATATGGAGACTTTCTTATCTATTAGACTTTCACTCACTACGTCTTCTACATTTTCCCAAAATTGTACCATTATTGCCTCTTCTAAACCCCCTTGAGGAGCGCATATGATTATAGCATTGATTGTTTATATACCAAGCACCAACTTAAGTGCTATAATTTTATCTTATTTTCTAATAACAACTACTACTTTGTCTCTAAATGAGACATCTATAATAAGTCTAACTCTATTTCTTGTCTTCTTCTTTCGTATGTACCAAAATAAATCCGGAATAGTTCAACATCCTATCTTTCTTACATATCCACTTTGTCTCTTGTAAACATAAAATATTCACATTTTCTTATCATCGGGTCTACTATCTCCAATTTATTCCTCGTAGAGTTTCAATATTATATGTTCCTAGTCTAATACTCCTACCTAACATACCATTTTTTCTCTTAGTATCTAAATTACCGACTAGAAACTCTTGCTTATTTTTCATTGCATCAGAGTTTTCTTAGATAATGTGGTGGCCCTAGCTCAATTATCGTTGTATTCGTACCATGCAACGGTGACCTGACTGAGTCTAAAAAGGAAGCAAAAAGCTCACGTCGCGAAAGTGAGCAAGGAAAATAACAAGAGAACTGCTGAACTAGAAAAGTAGCTCAAGAGGCTATAGAAAGGGAAGGAGTAGTTCGACTTGGCTTTAGCAACCTCCAATTGTCAAGTAGACAACAACAACACATACTTAGCATTTTCCAGCAACAGCAAAAACTATCGCCAGAGTCTGGAAAGGGTGAGAGGCAGGCAAACAATACCTTCATCCCAAAGAATAGAGAGTTTGCTTCCAGCGACACCCCTGACTCTATATGTACCCTCATGCACACATAATGAACGAAAAATAATAAAAGATAAAGACAAACACAAAAAGTGCAAATTCAACCTAACGTTGCGAGAGTACCTAAGCCCCTATACATACTCTAAGATGCACCTATATCCTGTCTAAACCTCGCTAACCTTAATCCCTTGTCTCCATGAGCTCCTATCCTGAACCATATCCTCCGAGATGTGCAAATCTAGTAGGTCATGTCTAATCTGCTCCTCCCAAATCAGTTTGAGCATGTCTTTACTTCTCTTCCACTATACAATGAGGCTTTCAACTGCTCTGACGGACGCCGTTATCTGTCTCCGCTTAACATGTCCAATCCATCTCAGTCTCTCCTCTCTTATCTTATCCGCTATACTTGCCACCCCTAGCTTTTCCCTAAATACCTCATTTCTGAGCTGGTCTATCCTTGTATGCCTACACATCCACCTCAGCATCCTCATCTCTGCCACTTCCATCTTCTGCGACTGTGCCCTCATGATGGCCTAGCAATCTGTTCCACATAACATTGCCGGCCGCACTGCCATCCTATAAAATGTTTCCTTTAATTTAGTTTGAAAATTCTTGTCGCACAGCACCCCAAAGAGGCTCTCCATCTACACCAACCTTCTTGAACTTGGTGCGCTACATCACCATATATGTTCCCGTCCGGATGTACAAATGATCCTAGATACTTGAACTTACTTACCTATGGTACAACTTGACGCTCGATGGTGAGCTGACTTTCTCACTGTCAGCTGTGCCGCTAATGTCGCAGTGCAGATGTTTGGTCTTTGAGCGACTAATTCTGAGGCCTTCTCTCTCTAAAGCCCCTCTCCGCTGCTCTAGTCTCATACTCAAGGTATGTCTACTCTGGGAGACTAATACAATATCATCAGCAAAAAGCATACACCAAGAAACTGTATCAATGGCTACACGTATAGGTCGATATTCTGTTTCGGATTCCTAGGCCCCGGTGCGATCACAGTCAAGAACATGTACGGCTTCTTCATGCACATCCAAGGTGGTAGATTGTACGGCGTCATGATGACATGCCACGACGAATACTGCTCTCCCGACTGTCCGAACGGGTTGAACCCGTCGGTGCATAACCCCAACCTAACGTTTCTTGTCTCCGACGAAAAACCTGGATGCGTCGCATCGAAAGTCCTCTAAGCTTCACCGTCAGATGGATGGCACATCTCACCGTCTTTCGTGTAGTGCTCTGCGTGCCACCTCATCTGGCTAGCTGTGGCACCGGATGCGTAGAGCCTCTGCAGTTTAGGGGCGAGAGGTAAATAGTAGAATTGCTTTCTTGGCATGTTCCGGTTTCTTTTGTTCGTTCTCCTCCTGCGTGTCCCACAGACCCTGCACTTGTCTTCATCCTCGTTGATGCCCCAGTATATGATGCACCCTTACGGCGTCACTATGCAGTCCCAACGGTACACGGTGCCCGAGTGTTACAACGTACGATGACCTTACGTCGCTATGTCGTTGCTGATTTCCCCTATATAAACAGCAAACTGCCGTGTCTCTTATACTATAAAAAAACAAAATCTTCTTTTTAATCATACAAAAGGAGACAAATATGGTTCATACTAAGGCACAAGCACTGCGTGGTAGTGGTCGTCGTATGAACCCAGGACGGGCTCTTCAACCACCCGCACCCGCACCGGTTCCTCCACAACCACAAACACCCCCACCGGATGACATCCTCGAAGCTTCTGTGGAGAGGTCAAGCCGGCAAGAGGATCGCCAAATTGGCGATCCTCGTGTAGAAATAAAGGAGCTGTAGAACACAGTGGAGGAGATGAGGGAGGTGATTAAACAACAGGATGAGTGTCTCGACTACCTGGGCAGAAGGCAGATGCGGATCAAAGCCAAAGCTGCGTAGCTGAGACGCCTCCTAAAGGCGTGCGCGGAGAGTGTTTCTACTCTCTGTTCGGATGACGAACAGTGAACGGCTCCTCTCCGCTATTCTTTTAGATTTTTTTTTCAGTTTTTTCTTTATGTATTTTGTAATTTTTAATTATTTATTAATGAAGTTTTTTTCTCAATCATCGCTTTCTTTTTCTTAATTTAAACACGTGTTTAATCCCTTACGAATCTCGACGACGCTAAAATACAGACGACGCTAAAATACAAACGAAATGTAAAACGAAAAAATTTTCGACGACTAATTCACCGACTAAACAGCGACTATATACCGATGAAACTTAATACAATGGCGAGAACTTAATAACTAACGAATTTATTTTGAAATTTAGCGATGCGTTACCGACGAAATACTGACGTACCTTTACACCATACGATGCCTTTCGTCGCTACGGCGTCGCTATTCACAAAACGGCCGTTTTCCCACAGTGCCCGATGGGTACAACGTACGATGACTTTTCGATGCTTTACCGACAAAATACCGTCGTACCTTCACACCATACGATGGCTTTCGACGCTATAGGCGTCGCTACGGCGTCGCTATTTACCCAACGGCCGTGTCTGTAGTGCCCGATTACGTCGCTAAGTCGTCGCTAGTGCGTCGCTTTTTCAAATGAAGTGTCACGCAAGCACATATTCCCATCTTGATTAACGGTCAAAACATTCGTCGCATCTTCGTCGCTATGTCGTCGCTAATTTTACCTATTTATAACCCCACATCCGTACATTACACATAAAAAAAGTTATAAAACTTCCTATTCGTAACTACAAAGTATGCCGTGTCGTTATAGAAGAACCCCAAGGCATGGAGGGGCAAACAGTGCACCTCCACAACGGCCTCCTCCTCAACCACAACCATCGGTTGAGCGGGAGGATTCAATATTTGTGCATGGACCAATGCCGCCAGAGGATCCTCAACAAGAAATGCCGGAACCGCATATCGACTACCGTATGCTTATAGCAAACATGCAGCAGCAGTCGAGGCAACTGCACAGCGTGAACAGAAGGCTGGGCAAGTTGAAATCTAGATATTACAAGATAAAGTGCCTCCTCAAAGAGTTCGCGGAGAATGTGGCGGCCACTCTTTCTTCCGATGACGAAGAGTGAACGACCCCTCTCCGCTTCTCTTTTAGATTTCTTTTTTTTAATTCTTCGTCTTTATAATGTAAATTTTTATTTCTAAATGAATAATTTTTTTTTTCAAATCATCGCTTTCTTTTTTCTTAATTCATACACGTGTTTAATCCTCGACGAATCTGCGACGACACAACGACGAATCGGAATATATAAAATATGAACGAAAAGTAAAACGAAACATTTGCGACAACTAATTCATCGACTAATCACCGACGATATACTGACGAAACTTAATACAATGCCGAGAACCTACTAACCGACGAATTTATTTCCTTGTTTATCCGTGTTTATGTTTCTGGAATTTTAGCGACACATTAGCGACGATATAGCGGCGAAACGCTACAAACTAAATAGCGACAAAGAGAAGACACAGAGTAGCGACGAACCTCCGACAAAACACCGACGAAATTGTAACGAAAGTGTTAACCTGACTACTTTTTCGTTAGCGACAATGTATTTCATCATAGTTTCGTCGCAGTTAACGACGAAACTGTGTTTATCGCTATTGCGTCGCAAATTAACGACGAAATACCGACGTACATTGTTTCGTCGGTGAATTTTTCATCGCTAATCGAAATTCTCTTTGTGGTGTGAGCTAATCCCCATTAGAAACTCACTCAGCAAACGAGTCATTGAAGAAATATCTTGATGTAGCTAATAAGAGCAGAGTAAAGCTAGAGAAACTATCTGAATTAACATCAGAGAATCAGTTATGAGGTAAGTGTTTGATTTGTTTAAACAAGAATCCTCCAACTATCAAACTGAAGCCAGCATTGGAGAGAGAAACACAGCCAGTAGGTTAGCTCCAATGAGAGCTATGGTTGAATTCAAAAAGTCATAGTTCTTGTCGCGCTACATAGATATCCTTTATGCCTCCATCTTAGTGATTGGCCAAACAAAAGCAATCAACGTCAAGGTGGATCATTTCCTCAGCAAAAAAGACCCATGGATTGCAAGCATATATAACTCGACCGCCAAAGCTAGTATGACAAACAACTCTCACTATTTGGAGATAAGGCAGACCTGAGAGACATGCTGTAGTGATGCACAGATCTGCTTCTATTCGTAGCTTTTTAGTAGCTTTCATTTCCAGTGATGTAATTATTCACATTTGAATAAAATGGAATCCTTTTGTCAGTTTCAGCCCTTGTGTTTGTTTAACTTTTTTGACTTGTTGATCGCTAACCATCTAAAAATAGCAAAAATCCACACCACTTTTTGTTGAAGATGTTGGATTGACAAACACAAAAGAAAGAAAAGGAAAGAGGCATCAGCTTGGTGTGGGTGATGGAATGGAGAAGTGTGATCTGCTATGATCACACCTTCAACAGTTGGATCAAAGTGTAGAGGTGCTCTGGTGTAAAAATTATGCAGCTCAGCAGTCATGAAAAGAAGTAATTGATGTCTGACTAAGGGTGCCACGGTGAATTAAAGAGTGATGAATAAATTGGCTTGTTGGCACGAGGAAGTTGGCACACTTGGCATGCTTGGCACGATTCGCATGCTAGTGACAATGCTGAAGTTAGCTTAGAACAGTTGCTGTAGGATCTGCAAGGCACCACTAGAAGGGGAGGTTGAACAGTGGGTGCGGAAAATGTGGTTTTTAAAATTGTTTTAAACCAAAAATCCAACTTCTGAAAACAGTTTCTGTTTTAAGGACCAGTTTTAAAACGTTTTGAAAACTAGATTGCAGGTCTTCAAAAATTCTGAAATTTGGAGAGAACTTAGCCTCAGATATTTTGAGTATCTCCTAAAAATTTCAGATTAAAATTCAACCTTTAACCCCTTGAATTCAAGATAGCAAAATATGGCTCATTTAGTATAGAAATCGACCAGCTCAATGCCCACATGCTGAAATTTTCAGCATGTGTTACAAATGTGACATAGTTTGAAATGTTACCTTGTGTAGCTCATTTCTTTATGTCACCAACATTGCATGCTTCATTCTTGGACAATCAGGATGCCAAAAAAGCTCCACATATGCTCCAACATGGTTGTAGTATGCGCGTGACATGCTTGTACATGTGCTGAATTTTATTTTTGTAAACTTTGTAAAATAGTGCACATTTAATTATACACGCATGGTATATTCCAATCAGCCCTTAATTGATTTTTCTAGAACACTTTAGAATGTATGAAGTATGTAAAAAGTGTCTAGATACATGTCATATTCCATGCCAAAAATGTTCCATGTGTTGTGTATGTAGAAAACTGAATTTTCGACGTTTATCGATTACCCGATTTTTCTCTAATTAAATTCCAACTTTTTGAACATGTTATATATATTATATTACAAATAATACATAAATTAAACTTCAATATTCAGCACTTAGGGTGATCTAAAGTGGCGCCTATCCATGTGACAAAATTGAAATTGGAATTTCCACAATTTGGCCTTAATTGAGGGTGATTTGTGTGTGCCAACATGGAATGATTTCATGGATGCACATACCATGTAAGACACGAAATTTGTGGCCACTTTTGAATAGTAGGGGCTGGCCATCTGCTTATGTCAAGTACGTGATACGTTGGCGAAGTTTCGGTATTCACCCGATACGATAATTTTTGGTTTAGTTACTTTTAACATGTCGTAATAAATTTGTCATCACCATGAATTATATCATACAATGTAAGACCTGAATATACTCATAAATATGAGCTAAGTATGGTGGTGTGACGTTAACGTATGTACGTAAAATATATAACGTGTCGGTAGTACGTTGGAATATATGTGTATGTGTCTTTTTCAAAAAAAATCAGAATATATATATATATATATATATATATATATATATATATATATATATAGGGAGTGGAAGACTTTCCTTTCTTCAACTTGTTGCCTTTGTGCCTTTTCCAAATATGGCTTCCTTTAATGAACTACTTATTTTAATTAACTAAGTACTTCACTTAATGAACTAGTTTAGTTCATTAATGATGACACCTGAAAATAGTTCAAACACAACAAATGCTTGCCATTTGATGTAAGCTTTAAAGCTTCATGGCTCGTTAGTATGGCAACAATATATATGAACTATATAAGGCAAGTTTCATGCAAAAACGTGTCATGTCATAGAACATGTCATGTATTTCTTTAATACACGTCATTTAAATCATGCATTTTGAAATCACTCAAACCCCTTTTTCTCTACAATCTCCCCCTTTTGATGATTTACAAAATAACCTTCATTCATGATTTAAATCTTATCACTCCCCCTTCAATCGTGCATAAATTCAAATTTCAAATTTCAAATTTCAAATTCGGTCCCCCTTGATTTATGCAATCTTATGCAATCAGTTTCTCTCTCCCCCTTAAATCATGCATTCAAATTTTGAATTTCAAATTTCAAATTCGCTCTCCCTTGATTTATGCAATCTTATGCAATCAGTTTCTCTCTTCCCCTTAAATTATGCATTCTCTCCCCCTTTATTTTGGAAAGTCAATCAAAAATGCATGTAGATATGGAAAGACAACCAAATCAAATCAGCAGAAATCATGCCTAATTTAGAACGAATATTTTCGTACGTGGCTTGATTTAATGCCTTAGTAAAAATATCCGCTACTTGTGCCTCTGTGCGTACATGATCTATGACAATATCACCATTAATTACGTGATCACGAAGAAAATGACAACGTACTTCTATAAGTTTGGACCTAGAGTGTAGCACAGGATTTTTAGATAGCTTGATTGCACTCATACTATCGCAATGAATTTTATTTACGGTAATTCTAAAGTCAGAAACTTGTTGTTTTATCCATAGTAATTGTGTGCAACAAAGATTAAGTGCCATGTACTCAGCTTCAGTAGTGGATAATGCTACGCTTGCTTGGTTTTTGGAAAACCATGAAATAAGTGAGTTTCCTATAAATTGGCAAGTGTCACTCGTGCTTTTTCTATCTATTTTACATCCACCATAATCAGCGTTAGTGTAGGCACGCAAATTAAAATCACAATCTTTATCGTACCAAATGCCTAAGGTGCGTGTGTGCTTAATATATCTGAATATTCTATTTACCACATTAAAGTGGGACACCTTAGGTTGACTTTGAAAACGTGCACACATACATACACTGAACATGATATCAGGCCTACTAGTAGTAAGATATAGCAAAGAGCCAATCATAGATCTATATAAGGCATTATCAAAATCCTTACCATGTTCATCTTTATCTAATTTAGTAGTGACACTCATAGGGGTGGGTGATGGTTTTAAGTTCTCAAAATTGAACTTTTTAATCATATCGTTTATATATTTATCTTGGCTTATGTGGATGCCTTTCCTCCTTTGTTTAATCTGCAAGCCAAAAAAGTAGTTCAAATTTCCCCTTTCATAAAATTAGGCAAACAAAACGAAATTCTTCTTCTCATCTTACGTATATAACTCTAAAAAAACCGAAATTCATTTTTCTCTATTTCCATTTCCTGAAAATCCTGTTTTAGCTAAAAAAACCCGTAGGTTCGGGTTCTAAGGAATCGTTCGATAATCTGTAAGAAACTCTTTCTTTATTAAAT
>AP025058.1:16443505-16481764 GCA_036186865.1 Eustoma russellianum | reverse complement strand
AATTTCCCCTTTCATAAAATTAGGCAAACAAAACGAAATTCTTCTTCTCATCTTACGTATATAACTCTAAAAAAACCAAAATTCATTTTTCTCTGTTTCCATTTCCTGAAAATCTTGTTTATTCGCCAACCATAGACATTTCAAATTCAGATTTCATGTAATTTTCAAAGTCTTCAACAAGTTTATGGGAAGTGGAGCCGAAAATGATGTCATCAACGTAAATTTGAATAATAAGTAAATCCGATTTATCTTGTTTTAAAAATAAAGTACTATCTATAGTGACTCTTTTAAAACCATTTTCTAAAAGGAAAGTAGCAAAACGATCATAACATGCTCTCGGTGCTTGCTTTATACCGTATAGTGCCTTCTTTAGTTTGTACACGTGATCGGGGTGTTTCAAATCTTCAAAACCGGGTGGTTGTTTCACGTATACCTCTTCTTGAATAAATCCATTTAAGAATGCACTTTTCACGTCCATTTGATAGAGTCTAAAATCTTTCATGCAAGCAATGGCAAGTAAAAGTCGTATAGCTTCTAAACATGCTACGGGTGCAAATGTTTCATCATAATCAATTCATTCTTCTTGATTATAGCCTTGTGCCACAAGTCTAGCTTTATTTCTAACAACTTTTCCTTCTTCATTCATTTTATTTCTAAACACCCACTTTCTGCCTATTATAGTCTTATCTTGTGGTTGTGGCACTAAATCCCATACATCATTTCTAACAAATTGATTAAGTTCATCATGCATAACATCAATCCAAGAAGAGTCACTCAAAGCATCATGCACATTTTTAGGTTTGATTTCAGAAATCATGGCATGAAATTGGTTTATTTCATCCGGATTTATTCTTCTACGTGGTCGCACACCATGAGTGATATCCCCTATAATGAGATCATGTGGGTGATCTCTATGCCATCTTGGTTGATTATTTTCTACGTTCTCTTGCATTTATAAGTGATCATGCATTTCTAGTGTATCATGCATATCATGCGTGCCATCATCATCATTCAACATGGGTTTCAATTCAAAATCATCATCATATTCTTTATCTTTATCAATCTCACCAAATTCATTAAACTTCACATGAATAGATTCTAGAATTTGTCTAGTGAGGTATCATAACATCTGTATGCTTTTGAATTCAAAGAATACCCAACAAAGATGCATTCAATTTATTTTAATTCAAATTTATCTAAATTGTCTTTTGTATTAAAAACAAAGTATTTGCATTCAAACACACGAAAATAGTCAATTTTAGGCATGCGGTCAATGAATATCTCATAAGGCATCTTATTTATTTTTTTTCTAATGGACAAGCGATTTACTATGTAGCATACACAGTTTACGGCTTCCGCAACAAAAAACTATGCAATTTATTCTCACACAACATGGTTCTAGTAATTTCTTGTAATGTCCTATTCTTACTTTCTACTACTCCATTTAATTGTGGAGTTCTAGGTCGCGAAAACTTGTGTTTAATTCCTTTCTCTTCGCAAAATGAAATCATGTCCTTGTTTTTAAATTCACCGCCTCTATCGCTTCTTATCCTTTTCACATTGATGCCAAATTGATTTTCAAGTTGTTTTATTAGTTTCACAATCTCAATGGCACTATCATCCTTATGTGCAACAAATAAAGTCCAAGTATAACGAGAAAAATCATCAACAATCACACAAGCATAATAACGTCCACCGAGACTCATAGTGGGACTAGGACCAAACAAATCAATATGTAATAATTCTAAAACTCTAGGCGTGCTTATTTCATTTCTAGGTTTAAGTGACTCGCGTGTTTGTTTGCCTTTTATGCAAGATTCACACAACTGAAAGTTGTCTAAATCAAGCGTAGGCAATCCTCGTATTAGGTTCTTTCATTGGAGTTCTTCAGGAGTAGAAATGCCAATGTGTCCTAAACGTCTATGCCATAAATTTACGTTTGGTTCATTTGACATGAAACACTTAACCTTAGCATCTACCATATCATTCATAGAAAGTGTAAAGATGTTTCCTTCCTGTTTTCCTTTTATCACTACTTCTCCATTTTTATTTATGATATTGCAATCGGGATGAGTAAAGCACACATCGAAACCATTATCAATAAATTCTAAAATGCTAAGAAGATTATAAGATAAGTTGCTTACCAAAAAGACGTTGGAGATTTGGAGGGTGCTTGAGTTTCCAATTGTACCTTTTCCGATGATCTTGCCTTCATTGTTGTCTCCAAAGGTCACGGATCCGCCTTTTGTGACCTTCTTAAGTTTAGTGAACAAGCTCGGGTCACCCTTCATGTGCCTCGAGCAACCACTGTCAAGGAACAACTTGATAGATGTATCTTTTGATGTGTGGGTTCCCTGCAATGTACAAAAGTGATTTAGGTACCCTTTTAATTTTGGATCCTTACGAGTTAGTTACTCACCTCTTAGTAAAAGTACCTTTCGGTACCCGTACTTGGGTGATCCTTCTCGGTCTAGAAAATGGCAAGAATGTAGATGAAGGTGCAATGTAGTAGACATGTGGTGAGTGCACTTTGGGCCTTTGGCCAAGAACTCCTTTATACGCATTGTATGGAGGACTTTTTCGATATGTCCTTATGTTAGTGTGTGTAGTGCGTGATCTACATGGATGAAATGAATGTCGTGTATGCATCACTCGTTCTTCTCATATCTATAAGGCACAAAATTATATTTCGCATGATATGAAGAAGAAGTATGACGAGATGAGGGGAGAGGGGGCCTTTGCGTCATCTTAGACTACGTATTTACCTTTGGAGTGTCTGTTTTCTTAGACAATACAAACTTGGTTGGTTTAATGGATACTTCATTTGTTTTAATGTACCCTAATCCCGTTTTATCACTATCATGCTTTTGTGATAAAATAATACGATCTAGCATGTTAGATCCCGTATCAAACTGTTTCATCATTTTCTCTAAGTCCGTATTCCTTGATTTCATTTCATTATTTTGCGTGGTCAATGATGAGATCTCTATCTTTAATGCATTAATGATGCATGACGACTCTTCTTTTGAATCGTTTAATTAAGCGACAAGATTCTCGTTAGAAGATTCTAATAACTTCTTGTCTTCAATCAATCGCTTCTTTTCTTTCGCGAGAGTCTTAGTAAATTTATGCAATTCTAAGTACTGACTAAAAAGATCATCATAAGAAGGCTCAGGGTCAGAATCAGAGTCAGATGACACCTCGTTTGATGCTTTGGACACAAAGCATACTTGTACAATCTCCTCTTCTGTTTCAGTCTCGAAATCAGATGTATCACTCCAAGTGGAGGCCTTGAGAGCTCTTTTCCTTTGCTTAGGATCTGAGACGAGTCTATTCTTGGTCCGTTCCTTGTTAGGGTGTTTGTTTGTTTGCTTGTCCTTATTAGGACAGTCATATGATAGATGTCCAATTTTACCGCATTCGTAACATTTAACATCCTTGTCATTTGTCTTGTTCTTATTTCGTTTAGTCGAAGTAGCCTTAGTTTTGTTTCTAAATGACTTTCTCATGAATTTTCTTAAGCCTTTAGCCAACAAAAATAAGTCATCGTTATCTGATTCAGAATCACTATCATCTACGTGATCAGAAGAAGTAGAGACGTATTCATTTGATTTAAATGCAATAATCTTACCTTGTTTTGATGATGATTCCCATTTCCTTATGGTGAGTTTGTTCTCATGTACCTTAAGTGATCCAATTAGTTCTTCCATCTTAATCGATTTAGTTTCTTTGCTTTCTTCTATGGCCGTTACATTAGGGTCCCACTCGGATGGAAGGCTTCGCAAGACCTTTTGTACCTTTTCTTGCATAGTAAAGGCTTTGCCAAGAGACTCAAGAGAATTGTAAATGTTAGTCAAGCGAAGAGCCATAATTTAAATGACTCGAGTGTGGACATAAGCATGTTGATCTTGGACTCTTTTACTTGACTAGTGCCTTCGTGTTTCATTTCAAGAATTCTCCACATTTCTTCAGCACTAGAACAATTTGAAACATTGCTAGATTCACTTTTACTTAGTCCATTTAGAAGTAACTGCATAGCCCTAGCGTTCATGCTTAGTCTCTTTTTATCATCACTAGTATACTCTTGTCTAGGCTTAACGACCTCTAGTATGACTCCATCTACAGTGGATAATTTTGATGGAACAAATGGATCGTCTTATATAATTGACCAAAGATCAATATCAATTGCCATAAGGAAAAGTTTCATTCTTAACTTCCATTGAATGAAAGACTCACCGTCAAAGAGAGCAGGCGTTTGACTAGACATACCTTCTTGCTCGGTTTTGAAGTTTGTGATTTCCATCTCACTTAGATCGTTGGATCCTTTTGATGTGAGTGTTCCTGCGCTCTGATACCACTTGTAGGATCTGCAAGGCACCACTAGAATGGAGGGTTGAATAGTGGGCGTGGAAAATGTGGTTTTTAAAATTGTTTTAAACCAAAACCCAACACATTCACTCAACACGCATTCAAGCCACATCAAAATTGAAATCAGTGAATCATATGATTATGAATCAAGACTATAACGAAAAAAGAGAAGGATAAAAGATTCAAGAAGAAATACAAACAACTCAGAGAGAATGAAAAACTTGATTGGTGGCAAGAACTCTCCAGAAAGGAATATTGTTCAACGCAATGCTGCACTGTACATATAGCAGCAGGAAGAAGAAAGCTGTGCATGCCAAATACGAATTTAGGGTGAAGTTACAAAATTGCCCTTACTAAACATATACTGGAATTAAGTAACAAAGGGCAAAATAGTCATCTACATTCTTTTTCCACAACAGTTGTTGCAATTCCGTTGTAACTGTCTTTCCCCCTGCACTTCTCCTTCTCCCTCTGGTTCCAGCACACAACCTCCACTATCATTACTTCATCTCTACCACACATTGATAGCTGATCCAACGTCCCATTCAACGCTTCATATGGATTACGCTTCCTTGGCTGTGTAACTGCCTCAGCTCGATGAGTTTCACTTCCACAGAGGACCTACCCCTGCAGCGGTACTACTTTGCACTGTTAACTGATGTACTTCAACACCCCCCTTCAAGCTTTGCCTGCTATATATATTGAGAGCTCCTAGTGACTTCATTAGTTCTCCAAGCCTTTTGGAATCCAACGTCTTTGTGAACAAGTCTGCCAACTGTAGATCAGTTCTTACGGGTATCAACTTCAGTGTTCCATTTTGCACCTTCTCTCGTGTGATATGACAATCTATTTCTATATTTTTGGTTCTTTCATGAAAGACTGGGTTTTCAGCAATATGCATAGCATCTTTACTATCACAAAAAACTTCCATTGGAGTTTGTGTCCTTAGCTTCAAGTCATCTGCCAGGTAAAGCAACCATTGTACCTCACATGCTAAAGATGCCATGGATCTGTATTCTCCTTCAGCTGAGGACTTTGAAACAGTTGTTTGCTTTTTTGCTTTCCATGAGATCAGGGCATGGCCAAGAAATACACAGTTTCCAGTAATAGACTTCATAGTTTCATTGCAGCCTGCCCAATCTGAATCTACAAAGGCTCTTAAATTGTAATTCAAATGTACTTGGAAACATCAGCCCTTGACCCATCGTTCCTTTTAAGTACCTCAATAACCTGTGGGCTGATTTAAGATGGTTCTCTGTAGGACAATCTAAAAATTGGCTCAACTGCTGTACTGTAAATGATATATCAGGCTTGATAATGGTCAAAAAAATCAACTTTCCTATGAGGCTTCTATGTTGTGCTTTATCTGAAAGCAAAGGTCCATCATCATGAGTCAGTCTCAGGCTGGTTTCCGTGGGACTTTTAACTGGTTTGGAGGCAAGAAAGCCAGTTTCCTCAAGTAACTCTAGTGTATATTTTCTTTGATTGATCAGTAACCCCCTTGGGACCTAGCTACTTCTATACCAAGGAAGTATCTAAGGTCCCCTAAGTCTTTCATTTTGAACTCTAAGTGTAAGTGATTCTTTATCTGACTGATAGCATGTGAGTCTCAACATGTAACCACAATGTCATCTACATCTACCAAAAGGATGAGTAGAGCAGAACCTGTATTCTTGATAAAAAGAGTGTAGTCATTCTTTGACTGAATGAAACCTTTAGCCAATAGAAAATGTGTGAGCCTAGCATTCCATTCTCTACTAGCATGTTTGAGACCATAAATACTTTTCTGAAGCTTGCATACTACATCTTGTCCTTGCAAGTTAAGGCCAGGGGGTGGCTCCATGAAAATTTCCTCATGCAAGTCTCCATGTAAAAAAGTGTTCTTGACATCCATTTGCTGAATGTGCCACCCTTGATTTGCGTCCAATGCTAGATTGAGCCTCACAGTTGTCATTTTTGCCACAGGTTAGAAGGTTTTTTGATAATCCACTCCATATTGTTGTCTGTAGCCTTTGGCAACAAACCTTGTCTTGTATCTCTCCAAACTTCCATCCTGTTTTAGTTTGACTTTATAAACCCACCTACAACCAATTGAGCGTTTTCCTGGAGGTAATGGCATCAAATTCCAAATATTATTATCCTGCAAGGCTTGTAACCTAGTATTCGTAGCATCCTGCCATGCTGGAGACCTTGCTACAACTGCATAAGAAGAAGGCCCCAAATGCAAACTCAGACTTAAGATGTATGGTTTCTAGCTTGGAGACAAAGACATAAGGATGAAGGATTTTTCTAGGGTGTGTGGTGAAGTGGCATGAGGGTGTGTACAGGTGGTTCTAATCTGACTGCATTAATATTGATGAAGATATGATGGAGGTCTTTTTTCTCTTATAGGCCAAGAGTTGTGATGGTTTACTGGCTGGTTGGTAGGGATGAAAGGCTGAGTGGCAGGCATATCAATGGAGATGGAGGAAATATCTATGGGAGGTGGCACAGATGTATCTTGGAGGATGAATGAGTCACCATTAGAGGAACTGTTAGGAGAAAACACAGATGGCACAGGTGAAATAGTATTGGGGGATAGTGAAGGTTCATTCAATGTGTCTGCGGTGTTATTTGTGTATGGAGAAGAGTATGTGATGTCTTGCACATGAGAGGATAACTGGTTATAGGAAAAGGATTACTCAGAATATGGTGTTTCAGTTTCTGATTTAGATTGGAAGGGAAACAAATGCCCATAGAATTCAACATCTCTAGAAATATAGATTTTTTTGGTAATTAAATGTTGCAGGATATAACCCTTAGTGTTAAGAGCTATTCCTAGAAAAACAATTTTGCTGGATCTAGGAGCAAATTTTTCTTTATGGGGTTGATTGTTGAGACGAAATGCCAAGCACCCAAATGTAGGATCTTCAAGGCACCACTAGAAGGGGGGAGGGGTTGAATAGTGAGTGTGGAAAATGTGGTTTTTCAAATTGTTTTAAACCAAAAACCCAACTTCTGAAAACAGTTTCTGTTTTCAGGACTTAGATTGAAACGTTTTGAAAACTAGGTTACAGGTCTTCAAAAATTCTGAAATTTGGAGAGATCTTAGTCTTAGATATTCTGAATATCTCCTAAAAATTTCAGATTAAAATTCAATCTTTAACCCCTTTAAAAGTCGTTGATGGTCAGATTGCACAAATCTGCCAGAAACGGTAGTCTGATTTGAAAAATTAATTTCTATTTAACCGTGACTCCAAATACTCTAAAAATTTAATGAATAACACCTTATTAGTTGTATTTAATTGGGTGGAAATATTTTTGAAATATTCTTTATGGAAGTTAGTCAAATAGGTTAAAAGTCTCAACCTTTGCAAGCCTGAAAATCAGACTGCACTAGTCTCAGAACATTAGATGTTTGGAAGATTTATACTTGTCCAAAAGGGTTGAAATGTGTGCCAAAAGAACCATAAGACATGTGGCTATGTTTCCTGAAGGTTTTGTGATTTTTGAAATTTGCTTACTATTTTTAATAGCGTGATACAAATGATGCACTGTGCTGGAAACTGAAAGTAAGTGCTGAAAAGTAAAGAACACAAGGAATTTTATATTGGTTCGGTTAAATCAACCTACTCCAGTCTTCGAGGACACCTTCCTCGGTTAGAACTAATCACAAAACACAAATAAGACCTTATCCCACAGGGCTGATGGAGTTACACACCAACTCCAACCCTTTACAAACCTTGTAAGTGATTACAACGATCACGAACACCACCACCTAGCGAATGCAAGATTGATCACACATTGATCAATCTTTTACAACAATATAGAGTATATGGTGGTATAGATGAAGCCTATTCAAGATATATGAATATGAATACAATAGGCTTTAAGAGAGAAGAAAGAAAGAAAGGTAGAAGAAGAAAGTCTAGAAAACGTTTTTCACTTTTGCACTTGTGAGACTTGTCTTTAATTTCGCAATACTTATTCTTCGTTTTATCAAGTCCTTGGCTGCTCCCACTATGCCATGTCTTCCTCTTGAAAATTATCTCTTAAGTCCTTGGAAGAATATCTTGCATCATTGTAACATTCACTTGCTTACTTGGCAACTCCTCATTGGATGATCATTAAGCTTTTGCTTACTTGGCACTCATTGATTGGATGAAAGTTGACATCATTTGATGACTAGATAAATCTGAAAAATATCACTTAAAACATGTGTCAATTAGCCATAAAAACGTTGCCATAAGTCTCATAATAAATTCTATACATTTTGCAAGATAATTTATCAACATTTCCATGCAAAAATTCAGCCAAATTATTCTCCACATGCTGAAATTTTCAGCATGTGTGATGTCCAAGACAAGTTCAAATTATTGCCATGTATGTAGTATATTTATCCCTTGAAAAGAAAAAATCAAATATGCTTAATTTTGAGATAAAAATTGGCCATAACATTCCATACATGCTGAAATTTTCAGCATGTGTGATATTCAAGAATATCACCACATTAGTTCCATAACATCTTTAGAAAATTGCCATTTTATCTTTCATTTAATGCACTTAATTCAAAGAAGTAAATATGACATAATTTAGCATAATAATTTTGGCCAACTCAAGTCACACATGCTGAAATTTTCAGCATGTGTTACAAATGTGACATAGTTTGAAATGTTACCTTGTGTAGCTTCTTTCTTTATGTCACCAACCTTGTATAATTCATTCTTGGCCAATCAAGATGCCAACAAAGCTCCACATATGCTCCATCTAGGTTGTATAGGCATGTGATGATAGTGTTAGTGTATGTTCCCTAGGCCATGATTTGGATATTTATGTTATGCATTTATTATTAATAAAAGAGGTTTTATTATCATTATTGTTGGTTAGTATGTTACACAATTTTGATATATGTCCCTGATTCATTATTGTTATGGAGATAAAATAATTTATAATCAGTATGAGTATTGATTTGATAATCATGAGATGATTATGTGTATGGTGATACGAATCAATCTCATAGATACTTGTTAGAGAACAATGTATTGGATAGACCCATCATGAGATTGCTACATGGATTAGCGTCATAAGTAAATCTCATGATAGTCATGTTTTAATCCTTTGACTTGAGATTGTCATAGTTTCCAACATAAGGACTATTATATTTTGACATGATCAAACGTTATCCGTAACTGGATAATAATAAAGGTCATGATTGAATGTGATAGAAATTATGTAGAGGATATTGAACAATCAAGATAGAATTTGTCCCTCTCTTTTGAGAGAGATATCTTTGGGCCCCTCGATTAGTGGGACTGTGAAATGCATGGCCGTGCTCAAATGAATTGATAGTGTGATCAATATCATTTGTTTTATCAGTCTACTTAGAGATCGAGTAATAATATGTTTGAACTATATAAGTATGACGCTGACCATGACTTATGTTCAAACTAGATATCGTGTGACAAGGGATTAATGCATGTACTATTATTAGGCTAGTTGGACTTTACTCGTATTAATTGGGTAGTTGTAATGCCTTGCTAGAGGCCAATTACGACTTGTTGGTTTAATAGAGATTTGATCAACTGCCAATTAATATGGGCCTATCGGGTCACACACAAGAATGCGTATGGCTGAGATTAATAATATTAATAATATTAATATTGGATATTAATTATTATTATTATCGTTTTTTAATATTATTAATATTAATATTGGATAATAATAATAATAATAATAATAATAATTATTATTATTATTAATTTCGTTTTTTTATATATATATTTATATCATCGGATAATAACAAAGAATCCATATTTGATATGGATTTTGATTTGTTTTATCTAATCCTAACAGAATCCGTATCTGGTACGGATTTTGATAGCGTTAACAAATCTGATCTGCAATCGGATTTTGATATCTATATATATGTATGGTGCTTGGCGTATCTCATACACCAAGCAATTAGAAAAACAAAAGAACAGAAAACGAAACCCTAGAATCGTTTTTGAGAAAAACGAGTTCTTCAGCCGCGCCGTTTGAAGAGCTAGCACTCCGGACGGAAGCGTTCGTGTAGATACCGACAGAGGGTGTTCGTGATTTCGCACCTCTTCCATCTGCAGACTTCGAATCTACGGAGGTAGTTTTTGATTTCTTTTGTCGAATTAAACAAACAACATGGATCCTTGGTAGGAAATCAGAGATCAAGTTTTTTGTTTTCCGCTGCGCGTTTGACAGTGATCTCGGTTGATTTCCTAACAGTGGTATCAGAGCCACTTGTTGATTTTGTTTAAATCGATTATATCAAGCTTATGTGATTATATGTTTACTGTTTATCGTATGGCATGATATGTACAAAAACCCCAACTCGGATTTCATATGATGAGAGAAGAATGGTGTTTTTCAAATCGTTTTCATGAGATGATTTATATACGGCGGTTTTCGTTTGTCATGTGATGATCAAAACCGATTCTGTTTATATTAGATATAAACATACGCTATGTGTAAAACCCTATTCGAATCTCATCTGGTGAGAGCGGATTGATGTTTTCAATTCGTTTTCATGAGACGTTATGATTCTAGATTGTTATATGTAATATAAAGTTTTCGTTTTTCATGTGATGATCAAAAACGATTATGTTTATATCGATATGAACAACCGATAATGATTCTGTAAGAGTTATGCATATTCAAAACAGACAGATTATCAATTCGATTGATGATTCTGTTTTCGGATTTCGAATGGCAGATTGATTCTGTTTCGGATTTCGAACAGCAGATTATCAATTCGATTGATGATTCTGTTTTGGGTTTTGAATGATAACTCTCGGTTCGATCGGTGCTTCTATAAGGGCTTACACGTATTCAAAACAGTAAGATCGTTAATATGATTGACGCGTCTGTGTTAGGGTTTCGAAAAGAAAATTATCAATGCGATTGATACTTTCTCGGACCGCCGTATGCGTACGCCCTATAGTTCGTTACTGTGACATAAAGAATGTCAATATATATTTATTATAATATGTTTATGTAAGATATATTATAATTGTTGATGTCTTTGCATGGTACATAGCATGGCCTCAGGACCTATGTGATTGACTTAGTCATATTTTTGTTTTGGGTTATTATGGCCTGCGTGCCGCTGTAGTTTTTATTATACAAGTAGTTAGGTTTTTGTTTGTTCTTGTAATAAATGAAGAATCAAGATACAAAATGGTGATGGCGACACACACCAAGGACGAGTGGATTCCATGGAGATGGAGGCACGGGCTCAAGACAAGAAGATATGTATCATTGCAAATGTTGTAATAGGAAGTCTTTCACATAGGGTTTCCATTATGATCTTCATCTGGTCTCATGAAGATCATATTTAGTTTTAGCCATGCTATGTCACGTTTACATATTTATCATTTTGTATGAGATGCGTGGATGATATATTATATATGCATACAGGATGCTACGATATAATGATATGCAATGCAAGACATAAACTAAGTTGAACCCTCATTGATAATTTAAGTCTTGATGCCATCCATGTCTTAAACACCTATTAAAACTGGGATTGTATTAAAGTAGGTATTGCCAAAGCAATGTGCTTTAAACATTCCTAGATATGTAGGATGAGTAATAGTGCTACTCATATGTTTAAAATTGTTTAGACTTAATTGGGCTATCAAAACGGTTTCGGGCCCAAGGCATTAGATGGAATCTAACATACAATGGTATATGATGTCATTATTCCATAAATTCTAAGAGTTACATGAGATGTAATTGGTAAAGATGTTACCTACCTAAATAACTTAATTTTAAGCATCATGCCAAAGCTGAGTTTAGAATTAAGTCAAATATGGATCTTAGCTCACTAAAATATTTCTTTTGAGGGTTGTGTTTTAGTGGGAGTTTTATAAATTTTAACCTCATTATTAATAAAGTGTTACTTTGCATGTTTTGTAGATCATAAATGGCTGCTAATAACAATTCCACCTTATCGCTGCGATCTATCCTTGAGAAGGAAAAACTAAAAGAATGTGAGACTAATTTAGTTGACTGGTTTCAAAACTTGAGAATTGTTCTCAAGCAAGAAAAGAAGTCCTACGTGCTCGATGACCCTGTCCCTGAACCCCCTCCTGCTGATGCTTCTGTTGCTGTTAAGAACAAGTATAAGAAGCATGTTGAAGATTCCAATGACATAGGATGTCTAATGTTGGCAACTATGTGTCCAGGACTTCAGAAAGACCTGGAACACTTTGAAGCTTATGAGATGAGTGTGCATCTCAAACAAGCTTTCCAGCAACAGGCTAGGCAGGATAGGTTCGACACAGCTGTTGCACTTTTTGACTGTAAGATGTCTAAAGGTGAATCTGTTAGCGCTCATGTTCTGAAGATGAAAGGCTATATAGATCACCTTGCAAGTCTTGGATATCCCCTGAGTTTGGAACTCGCCACGGATTTGATCCTACACTCTTTGCCTAGTAGTTTTTCTCAGTTCGTCATGAACTACAATATGAATTATATGGAAAAGTCCATTCCTGAGCTACATGGTATGCTCAAAACTGCTGAGGGGAATATCAAGAAGCCTACCCATGTATTGAGTGTCAATACCAAGCTAATGAAAAAGAAAGCTAAAGGCAAGGGTAAGGCTAAAAGTGCAAAGGGTGCAAAAGGGCAAAGGGTCAAGCTAAACCAAAATCTGGTCCCAAGGCAAAGGTTCCTAAGGAAGGAACTTGTTTCCATTGCAACAAGCCTGGGCATTGGAAAAGAAATTGTGATGTTTATTTAGAGGAGTTGAAGAAGCTGAAGGGTAGTACGACTACATCTTCAGGTATTTATATTATAGAAATTAATTTATCTACTTCTTCTTCTTGGGTATTAGATACTGCATGTGGATCCCATATTTGTACAAATATGCAGGGGCTCAAAAGGAGTAGGATGCTGAAGAAGGGCGAGGTGGACCTACATGTTGGCAATAGAGCAAGAGTTGCTGCTATAGCTGTAGGGACCTATGAGCTTGTCTTTCCCAATGGGCTTTTGTTAGTTTTAAACAATTGCTTTTATGTTCCTACTATGAGTAGGAATTTTGTTTCAGTGTCTGTTTTGGATGATGAAGGATATTCATTTTTAATTAAAAATAAGAAGTGTTCTATTTTAGATAAAAATGACTTGCTTTATTGTATTGCAAGTAGTTATAATGGCATTTATGTCCTTAACCTTGATGATTCCAATGACAGTAATATTTATAACATATCTTCAAAGAGAACTAAGCCAAATGAACTAAACCCTGCATATTTATGGCATTGTCGCCTTAGCCATATAAATGAGAAGCACGTATCTAAACTCCATCAAGATGGATTATTAGATTCATTTGATTTTGAATCATTTGAAAATTGCAAGTCTTGTTTGCTTGGAAAGATAACAAAGACTCCTTTTACTGGACATAGTGAAAGGGCTAATGACTTATTGAGCTTGGTACATACAGATGTATGCGGCCCAATCAGCATTAATGCCAGGGGAGGATTTTAGTATTTCATTACTTTTACTGATGATTTCAGTAGGTATGGCTATGTCTACGTAATGAAACATAAGCATGAGTCTTTTGAAATGTTTAGAACTTTTCAAAATGAAGTACAAAATCAACTTGGTAAGACAATTAAAACCCTTCGATCAGATCGAGGTGGTGAATATTTGAGCCAAGAATTTGACCAACATCTAAGAAATTGTGGGATCGTTTCACAGTTGACTCCTCCAGGAACTCCACAATGGAATGGTGTTTCTGAAAGGAGAAATCGGACTTTATTGGATATGGTTCGATCTATGATGGGTCAAGTAGATCTTCCTTTATCCTTTTGGGGTTATGCCTTGGAGACAGCTGTATTTATTTTGAACCGTGTACCATCTAAAGCGGTTGAAAAGACACCATATGAGATGTGGACTGGTAAGAGACCCAGTTTGTCTTTCCTTAAGATTTGGGGTTGTAAAGCTTATGTGAAAAGATTAATGTCAGATAAGCTAGCTCCAAAATCTATCAAATGTATTTTTGTGGGATATCCTAAAAAAACTAAAAGGTACTATTTCTATATTCCATCAGAGAACAAAGTGTTTGTTGCTCGAAATGGAGTCTTTTTGGAAAAGGAGTTTCTCTCCAAGAGAACAAGTGGGAGTATAGTACAACTTGAGGAAACTCAAGTTCCACAAGATATCGTTGAACCGCCTTTAGAGACGATTTCAGAACCACAAACAGTTGTGGAGCCTGAAAATGTAACACAAGTCCAACGCAGATCTGATAGGATACATCGTCAGCCAGAGAGATACGGATTTCTTGTGACTGATGATAGTGAAGTTATGCTCATAGATCAAGATGAGCCTACTACCTATCAGGAAGCTGTGTCAGGTCCAGATTCAGATAAATGGCTTGGAGCCATGAATTCTGAGATGCAATTCATGTTTGATAACCAAGTTTGGTCTTTAATTGATCCTCCAGAGGGTATTAAGACTATTGGTTGCAAATGGGTTTTCAAGAAGAAAACTGACATGGATGGAAATGTGCAAACCTACAAAGCAAGGCTTGTGGCTAAAGTTTTCAAGCAAACTCATGGTATAGACTATGATCAAACCTTTTCACCAGTAGCTATGCTTAAGTCTATTCGAATTCTCCTTGCCATTGCAGCATACTATGATTATGAGATATGGCAAATGGATGTCAAAACTGCTTTCCTTAATAGAAATTTACTCGAGGATGTGTACATGACACAACCTGAGGGTTTTGTAAATCCTGAGAATTCAAAGAAGGTTTGCAAGCTTCAAAGGTCCATCTATGGATTGAAGCAAGCATCTCGAAGCTGGAATCTTCGTTTTGATGAAACAGTTAAGAACTTTGATTTCATCAAGAATGAAGATGAACCTTGTGTTTACAAGATGGTTAGTGGGAGTGTAGTAGTGTTTCTGGTCTTATATGTGGATGACATATTGCTTATTGGGAATGACATCTCTACCTTGCAAAAGGTTAAGGCTTGGTTAGGGAATTCATTTTCAATGAAGGACTTGGGCGAGACTACCTATATCCTTGGTATCAAGATCTATAGAGATAGATCTAAAAGGATAATAGGCTTGAGTCAGAGTACATACATAGATAAAATGTTGAAGAGGTTCAACATGCAAGAGTCCAAGAAAGGATTCCTGCCTATGTCTCACGGCATTCATCTTAGCAAGAATCAATGTCCTCAGACATCTGATGAGCGAGATCGAATGAATAAAATTCCTTATGCTTCTGCTATAGGATCGATCATGTATGCCAAGTTATGTACTAGACCAGATGTCTCATATCCATTGAGCACAACAAGTAGATATCAAGCTGACCCTGGTGAAGGTCACTGGACAGCTGTCAAGAATATTCTTAAGTACCTCAGAAGGACTAAAGAGGTATTCTTGGTTTATGGAGGTTTGGATGACGAGTTAGTTGTAAATGGTTACACAGATGCTAGCTTCCAAACCGACATAGATGATTTCAGATCGCAGTTCGGTTTTGTATTCACATTGAATGGTGGAGCTGTTAGTTGGAAGAGTTCAAAACAAAGCACTGTGGCTGATTCTACAACAGAGGCTGAGTATATAGCAGCATCAGATGCAGCTAAAGAAGCAGTTTGGTTGAAGAAGTTCATCACTGAGCTAGGAGTGGTACCTAGCAATGCAAATCCTGTGGACATTTATTGTGACAACAATGGTGCCATAGCACAAGCAAAAGAGCCTAGGTCTCATCAGAGATCTAAACATATATTCAGACGCTACCATCTCATTCGAGACATCATCGATAGAGGAGATGTCAAGATATGCAAAGTTGACACAAACGATAACATAGCGGATCCATTGACTAAACCTCTCTCACGGGTCAAGCATGATCAACACACTAGATCTATGGGTCTCAGATATTTGTAGGCCTAGTGCAAGTGGGAGATTGTTAATGTATGTGCCCTAGGCCAAGATTTGGATATTTATGTTATGTATTTATTATTAATAAAAGAGGTTTTATTATCATTATTGTTGGTTAGTATGTTACACAATTTTGATATATGTCCCTGATTCATTATTGTTATGGAGATAAAATAATTTATAATCAGTATGAGTATTGATTTGATAATCATGAGATGATTATGTGTATGGTGATACGAATCAATCTCATAGATACTTGTTAGAGAACAATGTATTGGATAGACCCATCATGAGATTGCTAGCGTCATAAGTAAATCTCATGATAGTCATGTTTTAATCCTTTGACTTGAGATTGTCATAGTTTCCAACATAAGGACTATTATATTTTGACATGATCAAACGTTATCCGTAACTGGATAATAATAAAGGTCATGATTGAATGTGATAGAAATTATGTAGAGGATATTGAACAATTAAGATAGAATTTGTCCCTCTCTTTTGAGAGAGATATCTTTGGGCCCCTCGATTAGTGAGACTGTGAAATGCATGGACGTGCTCAAATGAATTGATAGTGTGATCAATATCATTTGTTCTATCAGTCTACTTAGAGATCGAGTAATCATATGTTTGAACTATATAAGTATGACGCTGACCATGACTTATATTCAAACTAGGTATCGTGTGACAAAGGGATTAATGCATGTACTATTATTAGGCTAGTTGGACTTTACTCGTATTAATTGGGTAGTTGTAATGCCTTGCTAGAGGCCAATTACGACTTGTTGGTTTAATAGAGATTTGATCAACTGCCAATTAATATGGGCCTATTGGGTCACACATAAGAATGCGTATGGCTGAGATTAATAATATTAATAATATTAATATTGGATATTAATTATTATTATTATTATCGTTTTTTAATATTAATAATATTAATATTGGATATTAATTATTATTATTATTATTAATTTCGTTTTTTTGTATATAATTATATATCGGACAATGACAGAGAATCCATATTTGATATGGATTTTGATTTGTTTTATCTAATCCTAACAGAATCTGTATCTGGTATGGATTTTGATAGTGTTAACAAATCCGATCTGCAATCGGATTTTGATATCTATATATATGTATGGAGCTTGGCGTATCTCATACACCAAGCAATTAGAAAAACGAAAGAATAGAAAACGAAACCCTAGAATCGTTTTTGAGAAAAACGAGTTCTTCAGCCGCGCCGTTTGAAGAGCTAGCACTCCGGGCGGAAGCGTTCGTGTGGATACTGACAGAAGGTGTTCGTGATTTCGCACCTCTCCCATCTGCAGACTTCGAATCTACAGAGGTAGTTTTTGATTTCTTTTGTCGAATTAAACAAACAACATGGATCCTTGGTAGGAAATCGGAGATCAAGTTTTTTGTTTTCTGCTGCGCGTTTGGCAGTGATCTCGGTTGATTTCCTAACAGATAGATTGTACATGTGCTGAATTTTATTATTTGCTAACATTGTAAAATAGTGCACAATAATTATACACACATGGTATATTCCAATCAGCCCTTAATTGATTGTTCTAGAACACTTTAAAATGTATAGAGTATGTAAAAAGTGTCTAGATACATGTTATATGTCATGCCAAAAATGTTCCATGTGTCGTCTTCGTAGAAAACCGAATTTTTGACGTTTGTCGATTACCATATTTTTCTCCGATTAAATTCCATCTTTTTGCACATGTTATATATATTATGTTACACATAATGTACACAAATTAAACTTTAATATTCAGCACTCATGGATGATTTAAAGTGGCACCTAATATTTGATAAAAATTGAATTTGGAATCTCTATAATTTGACTTTAATTGGGGGTCATTTGTGTGTGCCAACATGGAATGATTTTATGGCTGAATATACCATGTCAGCCACGAAATTTGTAGCCATTTTTGAGGTGTAGGGGCTGGCCATCTATATATGGCAAGTACGTGACACGTTGGCGAAGTTTCGGTATTCACCCGATACGACAATTTTTGTTTAGAACCTTTTAACGTGTCGTAATAAATTTGTCATCACCATGACTTATATCATATGATATAAGACCTGAATATACTCATAAATATGAGTTAAATATAGTGGTGTGACGTTGATGTACGTTTGTAAAATATATAACGTGCCGCTAGTACGTTAGTTATATATGTGTATAGTGCCTTTAAAAAATCTGAATATATATAAAATATATATAAATTGGCGTGTGATAGGGGAGGAGGAAACTTGCCATTCTTCAATTTGTTACCTTTGTGCCTTCTCCAAATATATCACCATTTAATGAACTACTTAGTTCATTTAACTAAGTACTTTATTTAGTGAACTAGTTTAGTTCATTTATGGTGGCACCTGAAAATAGTTCAAACACAACAAATGTTCGCCATTTGAAGTAAGCTTTAAAGCTTCATGGCTCGTTAGTTCGACAAAATTATATATAAACTAATAAGGCAGGTTTCATGCAAAAACGTGTCAAGTCATAAAACATGTCATGCATTTCGTTAGTACACGTTTATTTAAATCATGCATTTTGTAATCACTTAAACCTACTTTTTCTCAACAATCTCCCCCCTTTGATGATTTACAAAATAACCTACGTTCATGATTTAAATTTTGTCGCTCCCCCTCCAATCATGCACAAATTCAAATTTTAAAGTTCAAATTTCGAGTTTTCTCCTCCTTGATTTGTGCAATCAATCTTTATCTTTCACCCTTGAATCATGCATTATCTCCCCCTTTATTTTGGAAAGACAATCAAAAGCGCATGTAAAGATGAAGATAGCAAAAAAAATCTTGCATTTCAAATAATATCAAACGTGCGTTCGTAAGGGTTATTTATTCAACCCTTTGAAAATGTCCCTTTTGGTACCCAAATTCGGGTGACCTTTCTAGGTCTTCCAAAAGGTGAGAAAGGTGATAAAGACGCAACATAATACACGTTAGGGGCAAATGCGTTTGGCCTTTGGCCAAGAGTCCTATCATGCATATAGTATGGTTTTCAGTTTTGATATGCATTTCGGTTTGCATGCACGGGACGTGATCTATATGAATTTTTATGATATGAGTGTCGCATATGCATCAATGGTTTTCTTTCATATCTATATGGCACGTAATTGCACTTTGTATGATATGAAGAATAGAGAACACGATTGAGATGTCATAGAGGAAGGTCTAGACGTCTTCTTAGATGACATATATGTCTTAGATGCATCCGTTTTCTTTGATGGAATGAATTTTGTTTATTTTGTTTAGTGAATCATTTTTCTCAATGTATCCTAGTCTGGTTTTGTCACTATCATGCTTTTGTGAAGAAATGATGCGATTTAGCATGTTTGTTCCCGTGTCAAATTGTTTCACCATTTTCTCTAAATATGCATTCATTGATTTCAAGTTTGAAATCTCGGATTTCCGTTCAGTGTTTTCGGATGTCAATGATGAAATTTCAGACTTTAATGAATTTATGATGCAGGACGACTCTTCTTTTGAATCGTTTAATTGAGACACAAGATTTTTGTTAGAAGATTCTAACAATTTATTGTCTTCAATTAATAGCTTCTTTTCTTTTGCAAGAGTCTTTGAAAACTTATGCAACTCTGAATATTGACTAAATAAATCATCGTAAGAACATTAAGAATCAGAATCAGAGTCGGAAGATACCTCATTTGATGCCTTAGATGTAAAGCATACTTGTGCCTTTTGTTCTTCCGTATCATCAGTCTCAGAGTCGGATGTGTCACTTCAAGTGAAGGCTTTGAAGGCTCTTCTCCTTTTTTAGGTTCTGAGACGAGTCTAATTGTGGTCCGATCCTTGTCAAGATATTTGTTCGTCTGTTTGTCCTTGTTCGGACAATCATATAACAAGTGTCCAGGTTGTCCACATTCATAACACTTTATTTCCTTATTTTTATTTATATGATCCTTAGATGGAGTAGACTTATGTTTATTTTTAATCGATTTTCTCAAGATTTTTCTTAATCTTTTAGCCATCGTGATTAAATCCTCATCATCGGAATTTGTGTCACTATCATCTACGACGTATTCATTTGATTTAAATGCTATAGCCTTATCACTTTTATAAATAGACTCAGAATTTCTTAAAGTGAGTTTGTTTTCATATACCTTAAGTGATCCAATTAGTTCCTCCATTTTAATTGATTTGGTTTCTTTGCTCTCCTCTATAGCCGTCACTTTAGGGTCCCATTCGGATGGAAGGTTTCATAATGCTTTTTGGACCTTTTCCTGCATAGAGAAGGATTTGCCAAGCGACTTAAGATAATTATAAATGTTAGTCAAGCGTAGATCCATATCAACGATAGACTCATTTGACAATAATTTAAATGACTCAAGCGTGGACATAAGCATGTTAATTTTGGACTCTTTCACTTGACTAGTTCCTTCGTGTTTCATCTCAAGAATTCTCCACATTTCTTGAGCACTAGAGCAATTTGAAACATAGCTAGATGCACTTTTACTTAGCCCATTTAGAAGTAATTGCATGGCTCTAGCATTCATGCTCAGTCTCTTTTTATTATCACTAGTATACTCTTGTTTAGGCTTAATAACCTCTAGTGTGACACCATCAACAATTGACAACTTAGATGGAACAAATGGACCGTCTTCTATGATGGACCATAGATCAATATCAATAGCCATAATAAAAAGTTTCATTCTTAATTTCCATTGAATAAAGGACTCACCATCGAAAAGAGGAGGCCTTATAGTTGACATTCCTTCTTGTACGGTGTTATAGCTAGTGGTTGCCTTCTCACTTAGATCGTTGGATCTTCTTGTTGCGAGTGTTCCTGCGCTATGATACCACTTGTAGGATCTGCAAGGCACTACTAGAAGGGGGGTTGAATAGTGGGTGAAGAAAATATGGTTTTTAAAATTGTTTTAAACAAAAAAACCAACTTCTAAAAACAGTTTCTGTTTTCAGGATCTGGTTTGAAATGTTTTGAAAACTAGGTTACAAAGTCTTCAAAACTTCTGAAATTTTGAGAGCTCTTAGTCTCAGATGTTCTGAGTATCTTCTAAAAGTTTCAGATTAAAATTAAACCTTTAGCCACTTTAAAAGTCGTTGATGGTCAGATTGCACAAATCTGTCAGAAACAGTAGTTTGATTTGAAAAATTAATTCCTATTTAACCGTAACTCCAGATGCTCTGAAAATTTGATGAATTACCCCTTATTAAGTTTATTTAATCGTGTTGAAATTGTTTTGAAAAATTCCTTTGGGAAGTTAGTCAAATACGTTCAAAGTCTCAACCTTTGCAAGCCTGAAAATCAGACTGCACTAGTCTCAGAACTTTAGACGTTTGGATGACTTATACTTGCCCAAAAGGGTTGAAACTTGCACCAAAAAAACCTTAAGATGTGTAGCTATGTTTCTTGAAGGTTTCGTGATTTTTGAAATTCGTTTACTTTTTTAATAACGTGATAAAAATGATGCACTGTGCTGGAAACTGAAAGTAAGTGCTGAAAAGTAAAGAACACAAGGAATTTCATACTGATTCGGTTAAATCAACCTACTCCAGTCTTCGAGGACACCTTCCTCGGTTAGAACTAATCACAAAACACAAATAAGACCTTATCCCACAGGGTTGATGGAGTTACACACCAACTCCAACCCTTTACAAACCTTGTAAGTGATTACAACGATCACAAACACCACCACCTAGCGAATGCAAGATTGATCACACCTTGATCAATCTTTTACAACAATATAGAGTATATGGTGATATAGATGAAGCCTATTCAAGATATATGAATATGAATACAATAGGCTTTAAGAGAGAAGAAAGAAAGAAAGGTAGAAGAAGAAAGTCTAGAAAACGTTTTTCACCTTTGCACTTGTGAGGCTTGTCTTCAAGTTCGCAATACCTCTTCTTCATTTTATCAAGCCCTTGGCCGCCCCCACTATGCCATGTCTTCCTCTTGAAAATTATCTCTTAAGTCCTTGGAAGAATATCTTGCATCATTGTGACATTCACTTGCTTACTTGGCAACTCCTCATTGGATGATCATTAAGCCTTTCCTTACTTGGCACTCATTGATTTGATGAAAGTTGTCATCATTTGATGACTGGATAAACCTGAAAAATATCACTCAAAACATGTGCCAATTAGCCATAAAAACGTTGTCATAAGTCTCATAATAAATTCCATACATTTTGGGAGATAATTTATCAACATTTCCATGCAAAAATTCGGCCATATTATTCTCCACATGCTAAAATTTTCAGCATGTGTGATGTCCAAGACAAGTTCAAATTATTGCCATGTATGTAGTAGATTTATTCCTTGAAAATAAAAAATCAAATATTCTTAATTTTGAGATAAAAATCGGCCACAACATTCCACACATGTTGAAATTTTCAGCATGTGTGATATTCAAGAATATCACCACATTATTTCCATAACATCTTTAGAAAATTGCCATTTTATCTTTCATTTAATCACTTAATTCAAAGAACTAAATATGGCACAAACAGCCAAATAATTTTGGCCAACTCAAGTCACACATGCTGAAATTTAAAGCATGTGTTACAAATGTGACATAGTTTGAAATGTTACCTTGTGTAGCTCCTTTCTATATGTCACCAACCTTGTATACTTAATTCTTGGCCAATCAAGATGCCAAGAAAGCTCCACATATGCTTTAACAAGGTTGTATAGGCGTGTGATGATAGATTGTACATGTGCTGAATTTTATTTTTTGCAAACTTTGTAAAATAGTGTACAATAATTATACGCACATGGTATATTCCAATCATCCCTTAATTGATTTTTCTAGAACACTTTAAAATGTATAGAGTATATAAAAAGTGTCTAGATACATGTTATATGTCATGCCAAAAATGTTCATGTTATATATATTATGTTACACATAATATACATAAATTAAACTTTAATATTCAGCACTCATGGCTGATTTAAAGTGGCGCCTAACATGTGACAAAAATTGAATTTGGAATCTCCACAATTTAGCCTTAATTGGGGGTTATTTGTGTGTGCCAACATGGAATGATTTTATGGCTGAATATACCATGTAAGCGACGAAATTCGTAGCCATTTTTGAAGTGTAGGGGCTGACCATCTATATATGGCAAGTACGTGACACGTTGGCAAAGTTTCGGTATTCTCCCGATACGACAATTTTTGGTTTAGAACCTTTTAACGTGTCGTAATAAATTTGTCATCACCATGAATTATATCATATGATATAAGACCAAATATAGTGGTGTGATGTTAACGTATGTTCGTAAGATATATAACGTGTTGATAGTACGTTTGGAATATATGTGTATACTGTCTTTAAAAAAAATCTGAATATATATAAAAATATATATAAATTGGCGTGTGATAGGGGAGGAGGAAATTTTTCATTCTTCAATTTGTTGCCTTTGTGCCTTCTCCAAATATATCACCATTTAATGAACTACTTAGTTCATTTAACTAAGTACTTCACTTAGTGAACTAGTTTAGTTCATTTATGGTGGTACCTGAAAATAATTCAAACACAACAAATGTTCGCCAATTGATGTAAGCTTTAAAGCTTCATGTCTCGTTAGTCCTGCAACATTATATATAAACTATATATGACAGGTTTCATGCAAAAACGTATCAAGTCATAAAACGCGTCATGCATTTCTTTGGTACACGTTATTTAAATCATACATTTTGTAATCAATCAAACACCCTTTTTCTCAACACCAAAGACTCTCAATAGTTGATAATCTGGGGTGTTTTGAAACAGTAGCTCATGAGGTGTGGAATTGTTAAGTAAAGGTGTCGGTGTGATGTTGATGAGGATGCTGCGTGCTGCACACAATAACCCCAGTAGCTGGGAGGCAGATTAGATTGAATTTTTAAGGCTCGGGCAACAAAAAGAAGATGTTGTTTTCTCTCTCTCAGAAGCATAGAATTGGTTCATATTGAATTCTTGTCCATTGTCTGAACGTATTACTTTAACATGGATGTTAAACTGTCTTTGATCATACTTGCAGAAACTCTTCAGAATATGCTGAGTTTCAGACTTTGCTTTCATCAAATAAATCCAGCAATATCTAGAAAAATCATCAACTATTGTCAAGAAATATTTCTCTTTATACATTGTACAATGCCTGTATGGTCCCCAAATGTCTACATGAATAAGTGAGAAGGGATGTTTAGAAAAAGAAGATGAAATGGGAAATGGATTATTCTTTTGTTTTGCTAAAAGACATACAAGGCAACTGGAGGTACAATCAACTGATGACCTTGGGATCCCTTTTGTGGATCTCCTTTATTCTTGGGTTACTAAGATGTCCTAGTCTATAATGCCATAGAAGCATCTTGGAGTGCTGGACAGGGTTTGAATAGGCTGAGCAGGAACTGGCTGAGATGAAACAGAGTTTGCTGATGATACAGTAGGTATTCTGTGTAGAAGGTAGAGACCTTGACACAAATCAGCTGAACCAATTATCTTCTTGCTGATTTGATCCTAAATCAAACAATTATTGAGTCTGAAGATTACTTCATGATTTTCTGACAAAACAAGCTTACTGAGGAAAATTAGATAAAGGCAAAGCTAGGCACGTACAACACATCTTTGAGTGTTAATAGTGAATCGATGATAAAGGTGCCAATATGTGACACTGTGACAAGCTGATTGTTAGGAAGGGTAACATGCAAAGGATTTACTGGCTTATAGGAATCAAACAAAGAAAGGCTATAACAAATATGATCTGTGACTCCAGAATCCACAATCCATGCATTTAAATCTTTACTTGCATAGTTACCTGCTTGCTTAACAGAAGCAACTTGGCTTTAAGCACTCATCGCTGCATGCTGGCCTTCTGTGCTCTTATGTCTTTGGCATTCCCCTCGTTTTCCCTTGTCATTATACTACTAGAGCAGATTCATCATTTGTACATACTACTCTTGAGATATATGTAAACCAACATGGCTTGATCCATGTGCTACAGAATAGTTGTCATCATTCTGAATGACACCACCTTGTTGACATATCTCCTGATCACCTGCAACATAATTCACTTGTGCCTTGTGCTTAAATCCAGGTTGAAATCCATGCTTCTTATAACATTTTTTCACCGTGTGCCCTGGTGTATTACAGAAAGTGCAGAATGACCGTTTGTAACCTGACTGGCCATATCCTTTCTGTGAATCCTTTCTATAACCTCCTCCTACCGGCCTTTGTACTGCCAGCACAGATCCAGACTGGTACAAATTTTCTGATGATGACTGTGTCCTTTGGCTAATTAAAGAAGTTGGATTATTGTTAAAATGAACTTAACCATTACCATATGTCAACTTCCTCTCCAATTTCACAGCCATGGCAAATGCTGTATCAAAATTAGGCGGGGGACTAGTAAGAAGAATTTGCGACTTAACCACTTCATATTCATCATTCAAATCTTTCAAGAATTTGATGACATAGTCATTGTCTATTAGTTTCCTTACTTGAGTGGACAAATTGAAGGTACATCTAGTGCATGAGCACACAGGAATGGATCTCAAAACCGACAGTTCTTCCCAAATTACCTTGAATTTAGTATAATACTGTGTTACAGACAAATTATCTTGTTTGACAGGAAAGAATTCTTCCTGTAGGTCAGATAATCTAAATTCATTGACATTTCCATACCCAAACTTAAGATCTGACCAAATATCAAACGCATTATCAATCCACATAACACTTTGACCAATACTAGGGATAACAGAATTTACTAGCCAGGACGCAACCATGTTGTTAGCCTTGGTCCAATAATTTAAATCTGCTGCTATTTCCAGGTGGCCTCATCACAGTTCCATCAAGAAATCCTGCCTTGTTCTTGGACTCCAACGCTCTACGAATTGTCCTACTCTATCTATGATAATTGTTTATGTCTAACAAAGGTTGTACAAGAACCAAAGCAGGATTGTCACTTGGATGCACGTACAATGGATCATCTGTTGGATCCCAATTGTATTCTGATTGTGTGTAGACGGTGATGCTTGATTATTCGCCATAGGAGAAGAATTAGGAGATGGAAATGTACCAAAATTCATCAATTACCCTCTGATACCATGTTAAATTTCACCCAACACACATTCAAGCCACATCGAGATTGAAATCATTGAATCATATGATTATGAATCAAGACTATAACAAAAGGAAGAGAAGGATAAAAGATTCAAGAAGAAATACAAACAACTCAGAGAAAATGAAAAACTTGATTGATGCCAAGAACTCTCCAGAAAGGAATAGTGTTTGACGCAATGTCTACACTGTACATATAGCAGCAGGAAGAAGAAAGATGTGTGCGCCAAATACAAATCTAGGGTGAAGTTACAAAACTGCCCTTACTAAACATCTACTGGAATTAAGTAACGAAGGGCAAAATAGTCATGTACATTCTTCTTCCACAACCACTGTTGCAATTCCGTTGTAACTGTTTCTCCTACTGCACTTCTCCTTCTCCCTCTGGTTCCAGCATGCAACCTCCACTATCATTACTTCATCTCCACCGCACATTGATAGCTGATCCAATGTCCCATTCAATGCTTTACATGGATTGTGCTTTCTTGGCTGTGTAACTGCGTCAGCTCGATGAGTTTCACTTCCTCAGCGGACCTACCCCTACAGCGGTACTACTTTGCACTGTTAACGGCTATACTTCAACAGAATGAAAACATTAGTTTATTTATTTTTCACTTGAACACAATCTTATATTTTTCAACAAAAAAAAGTTCTTTTCAAATTATTATTATTTTTATTTGGCGTAAAACTGTCAAATCTTAAACAGGCATAACAGCACGATGCCAGGCTTAAAATATGTCATTAAAATATGCAAACAACAACATTTAATGTCTTTTTAGTGTTTAATTATGTACAGAAAAATCCATATTCAAGTCAATGAGAAACGTAGCTGCTGGGAAACCGACAATTAGATAGTACCTATCTTTGACGATGAGCCATTTCAACACAATGAGACAACACAATGAGGCACGAGTATTGATAATTGCAGAAAATAAAAGATGAAAAATCTAGCATTAGACTATTATTCGAGTCAGGCTGGATATGAGGGCCAAAGAAGTCTTCATTCATACACGAACATGGTCTTTGAACAACGACCAATTCTGTTAATGCTTGACTTATATACAATACCATCGAATGAGGGGGAAATATTTTCTTTATATGTTATGTATTAAAGGTAAATATTTGGTCAAATATTATCTAAGACAAAGGTTCAAATTATTTAACGCAATAGTTTATGAAAATAGATTTTTGGTACTAAATTTCAATGAACAATACTAAAGTAATTTGATTTTAAATGACGATTGACTACTTATAACAACAATGTTAAAACGAATGGAATGATTGTTATATGTGTGTGTTTATATGCATTGCAAGATCCGTGACCATCACTCTACAGAGGGGTGAATAGAGTGCTGGGCGATTTTACATAATTTTCTCGGTTTAGTTCACTCCAACTCAAATGCTCTCCAAATCAATAAAGAAAGAGATGAAAAATAATAAATAAAAATTCACAATTTAGATTGGTTCGAATCCAAATGATTCTACTCCACTACCACTTTGTTACCAAAGTAGCTTTTTAAGAGCAACTCTTCTTATTACTTTTAATAAGAATAGCAAAAACAACAATACTTACACTAACAGCTAGGGTAATCAATAACAACAACCACAACAACTTCTTGCACAAAACCACTTTGTGCAACAACGACACCAACTATAAGTAAGAACAAGTCCTTGCTTCTTCACGACTCTAACAAAGTTCTATCAAAGAACTTTCACACAATGGGTTCTGGAAAGTCGTGTGTGTTACACTTTCTAGCTAGTCTAGACACAAGAAAGAAATCAAGTTTGTATAATTTCTCTTGTGTTAGACTTGTACTCTCATAATTTACAATAATGAAGTTTAAGAAATAAGAGCTTAATAAGCCTTAAGCACTTTTGTACAATTGAGCGGATGAAAGTGTGTCTGTGTCTCATCTGAGTTTTTTCAATATATAGAGGATGTCATCCACATTTTTTGTAGCTGCCCTCAAGTTTTCAACTCAATCAAAAGTCTTGACAATGTCCAAATAGTCTTTAGCCACCCTATAGTTGAATTTGGTCCTCCATAGTCACCCTATAATATCTTAGACACGTACATAATAGTCAATAAAATATTATAGATATCAGGAAAAAGTCCATAAGATTTGAGCAAGATTGGAGAGAGACAACACTTTAAATCTTCCTTAGATTTTGTTCTAGCAGGCACAAAAATTTGAATCATGAATGACATTGATTGATTGATGTCTCCATGTTGACAGATCGATGTCTTCTAGTAAGGTTTCAGTTTTGTACCTTACAAACATCGATCGATCAATGTCTCTTCTTTGAGAGACTGATGCATACATCGATCGATCAATGTCTCATCATTGAGAGAAGAGACCGATGTATACATCGATCGGTCGATGTCTCATCATTGAGAGATCGATATTTTCCAGTACGGTTTCAGTTTTGTACCTTAGACACATCGCTCGATCGATGTCTCTTCTGTGAGAGAGTAAAGTATATATCGATCGATCGATGTCTCATTATTGAGAGATTGATTTCTTTCAGTATGGTTTCAACTTTGAACCTTAATGACATCGATTGATCGATGTCTCTAACTTTAGAGACTGATGTCACATCAATCGGTTAATGTGTCCTAATTTGATAGATCGATGCCGGACTGTAAGGTTTCAACATTGACAGCCCCAACATGGATCGATCGATGTCTCTTCTTGAGTGACTGATGTATACATGAATCGATCCATGTGATAGATATATGCCTCACAGTGTGTTTTTCTCATTTTGTTTCAATTCCAAAGTATGAAATACCTTTTAACTCTTTTAAAACATCTTTTAACTTCATGAAAACAATTCATATTCCAACATGTATGTGTATATGTGCATATATATATATATATATATATATATATATATATATATATATATATATATATATATATTTGTTCATCATATACACGCACACATACATATATACATATATATAGACACACACATAGTCATGTGCACACACACATATATACATATATATGCGTGTGTGTATTTGTGTGTGTAGAATGTGTGTGCGTCTCTGATGAGTGTGTTGTAACTATTAGATTCTTATTAACCAATCATGTAAAAATAATTAACATTTGGTCTTGATGATTGTGCAAAGCAGGAGGCCTTACCCTATCGTTATATTTTTTATTTGTTGATGAGTACCTGATGTAATTTACTCATTTATTACTACAAAAAATTGCCTCCTGAAATTTTGTCCCGAAAGAACTGTTCCAATGCAGCACTGAAGAACAACACAAAACAGTTCTCAAAAAACAAAACTGCTACTATAAAATGTGCCTCAACTCATTCGACGAACTCGCACATCTTATGCAGGAAAGGAAAAACCCACTCAACATTACACTTTGTAATATCCGTATAGTAACTTTCAATGAAAATAGCATACTTGATTGCAGCCCTCTGCCTCGTCTTGCAAGCCCGATCTCAGGATGAAAACCACAATTGGGCACCCTTTATTGGGAAAGGTATGCCATAGCAATATCTTATTTCTTCCAAAATGCTCTATTTCCTAAATTAAATTTACGTGATTTGTTAGGATTGTAAGATTTCATTTAATTTATCATATTTGTAGTGCAAGGGAAAGTAGAGGAGGGCATACAAATCGACCCGACGAAAGGGAGGAAATGGCTTCAGAATAAGATACCACCACTGGCTTTCGATTATAACAAACTTCCTTGGCTATGCAACGAAGAATGTGGGCATGACTTTGATAACTGCCCAATTGAAGGATGCTTTTGCGTCATTGAAAGTACATATTTTAGGTACCATTGCCGTAAAAGTGTTCCTACTTCTCCTGATGAGTAAACTCACATGGTGTCTTCAAAGTTCCTATCCGTTTCAACACATGAGTGAAACTTATCTTTTTCATGTTTGCTTTTTTGGTTTCCACATGTCATGGGAAGGAGTTTTCCCAGTAGTCTTTTATTTCAATTCTGCTGTTTCGTTTGTGAACTTTTTAGTGCTATGCCAGTCTTAAGTTCCATGCGATGCAATAAGTTGTTGTGTAATCAGGCAATACGTGACTGCAATATGAACTTGCAGGGAAAAAATTTATGTATTTCTCATGTTTTGTACAATACTCTACACTTCATTTTTATAGGGCTTCTTCTATACATGTATATGGTAACTCACTAATTACGAATCAATCATAATACAATCACAGTCAAATCTTTCCTAATCTAAAACATACACATCCCTATATTTATGAGATTGCACCTAATTAGGGATTGCTAACATGCTAACACTCCTACTCAAGTTGAACCGTGGGATCAATGACGTTTAACTTGCACAAGATAGCTTCGAACGACATCCCATTCCTTGCTTTAGTTAACATGCTGTGAACTTGTCATTTGACTGAACAAACAGCAGTTCAACAAGTCCTCCTAATTTTTCTTTGATAAAATGATGATCGATTTCCACATGCTTAGTTCGGTCGTGTTGTATTGGGTTCTCAGATATGCTGATAGACGCTTTATTATCACATAGCAGTGGTGTTGGCAGGTTAACCTGTAAACCAATATCTTTGAACAACTTTTGAACCCATAATACCTCGATTATTCATTTCACAATTCCGCAGAATTCTGCCTCAGCAGTTGATAAGGCGACCACTTTTTGTTTATTGCTCCTCCAAGTTACAAGATTACATCCTACCAGTGTAAAATACTAAGAAGTGGACTTCCGATCAACTAAGCTCCCAACCCAGTCAGCATCAGTATAAGCCTAGATGTTCAAATATCAATAATTCAAAAATACAATGCCTCTACCCGGTGTATATTTCATATATTGTAAGATACGCTTGACTGCCTCCATATGATGCTCCTGGAGGCTATGCATGAACTGACTGACTATACTTACAACAAACGCAATGTCGGGCTATGTATGTGACAAGTATATCAACTTACCAACCAGGTGCAGATATTGTCCCTTATCAGCAGAAGCTGCACCATCAAAAACCTGTAGCTTATAATTTACCGCCATAGGAGTATTACAAGGTTTACAATCGAGCATTCCAACCTCAGTAAAGAGATCCAGAATATACTTGTGATGTGATATATAAATTCAAGCTTCTAACCTCAAGACTTCAATACCCAGAAAATATTGCAATCTTCCAAGATCTTTCATTTCACATTTAGTGAACAAATTCTTATGAAGACGTGCAATCTCCTCAATGTCATCTCCTGTGGTAATCTGTCATCTACGTAGATAATCAAACATGTCACCAAATCTTTTCTTTGTTTAACAAACAACGTATGGTCTGCATTACTCTGACGGTAACCATCTTGCTTCATTACACCAGTAAATTTGCTGAACTAGGCTCGAGGCGACTGCTTTAGTCCATACAAGGCCCTTTTTATCCCGCATACTTCCCTTGGCTTAAACCCTGCAGAGAATCCTGAGGGGAGGGTCCATGTGTGCTTCTTCTTTTAGATCACCATGTAGGAACACATTCTTAATATCAAATTGGTGGAGAGGCCAATTTCGAGTTGTTGCGATAGAAAATAATACTCTAGTTGTATTAATACAACCCACAGGAGAGAACATCTCTAAATAATCGATGCCATATGTCTGAGTATATCTCTTTGCTACAAGCGGGCCTTGTGGCTTTCAATACTTCCATCGGCTTTATACTTGACCATGAACACCCAACGGCGCCCAACAGATCTCTTTCTAGGAGGAAGAACACACCTTTCTCATGCCTTGTGGCTTTCAATACTTCCATCGGCTTTATATCGTTGCCTCTTTCCATGTTTGTTGAGTTTGGCTTCTTCGACAATTCGTGGAACCTGTTTTGAACACAGAGACACAAAGAATCCTTTAGCCTCCTCAGACACTCCTGCCATTAATGTGTTCATTGGATACCTAGATGTTTTATGTGCTTGTTCTGGAGAGTACTGCTTGGGAGAAACTCCTTGCTTAGCCTTAAGGGTAATACCCATACCTGCTGTCCCTCAAGTGAAATATCAGTATGCATATATATTTTTGGGTTAGTTTAATGGACAAAGGAAGCATTTTGGCGGACAAAGGAAGTATCTGGATTGGTATTGTTTTCTAGAGTAACAATAGGGTCAGCGTCAACATTAGTCAAGGAAGTAGACTATATATTGCTTGCATCAGAATTAATTACCTTCAGCGCTTCATCCATCGGCGGGTTATCAGGTGATACTAGTGTTGCAGATGTTATAGTGTTAAGAGGTGCAGCGATATCGGCGCCATCTACTTGCCCTGTTGGACAATCATCAAGCAGGAATGTGGTGGTACCAACCAATCAAGAGATCCATCACATGTAATCTTCCCTAATCCCGAGATTAAGGGGGGTATAGTAATATTCAGTCTCAAGAAACACACAGTTCATGGTAACATGGACAATACGGGTTCGGGGATTATAGCATGATAGCCTTTTTGGGTGGTGGCATAGCAATAAAGACACATTTGTCGGCATATGGATCAAGTTTAGTGCGTTTGTGTTTAGGGGTATGTACAAAGACCGTACACCCAAACACTCGTGGAGGTAGGGTAAAAATAGAGGGTATAGTGTGCTGGGTAGACAAGGTATGAAAAGGGGTTTGGTAGTTAAGTATTTTGGCGGGAAGACAGTTGATAACGTAAGTGGCTATGGATACAGTCTCTGGCCAGAAACTCATTGGAATGTGTGAGTCAAACATCATTGCCCAGGTCATCTCAAGAAGGATTCGATTTTCTGTTTAGCGACCCTGTTCTGTTTAGGAGTATTGGAACATGATGTCTGATGCATAATAGCATTATGATTAAGGAATTGTCCCAAGCCCCCATTGATATACCCCCATTATCTGAATGAATAATTTGGATTTTTGTATCAAACTGGGCATGTATCATGTTGTAGAAATGAACAAATTTCTCGTAGACTTCGGATTTATGTTTCATGATGTATAGCCAGGTAATGCGGGAGAAATCATCTACAAATATGACATAGTAATGAAAACCACCGAAGGTACTGTAAGATGAAGAACCCCACACATCAAAGTGTATAAATGTAAACTTACGATCAACACGGGTATTATTAGCAACATAAGACGTCCGAGTTTGTTTAGCACGAAAGCAAGTATCACAAGAAAAATTATTTTTTGAAAGTAAATAAAGTAGGAAATAGACGTTGGAGATAGCTAAATGAGGGATGCCTAACCGGTGATGCCACAACCACACATGTAGATTGACTGTCCCAGTGGCAAGATTGGACTGTCCCTATTGTGCTACTGCCTAAACATAATATAGTCCCTGGCATTCAGTACCACGCCAAATGATTGCCTCTGTATGAATGTCCTGCAATAGGCAAAAATTAGGATATATCATAAAGACAAAGTCTACTTCTTTGGTAACGTGACTAACAGATAGAAATTTGATGAACAAAGAGGGTACATAGAGACAATTGGGTAGGGTAATGTGAGGGGTACTAGAAATAGATCCTCCACCAACAACAGAGATGAAAGTCCCTTTAGCGGTCTCCACAGTGGTCTTAATAGGTTGAGTATGAGTGATAAGGTCAGAGAGATCATAGGTCATAGAGTCGGTGACCCCACAGTCAAATATCCACTGGAGCCCCCTTGGGCTATGTGGCAGTGGGATTTGAGGGGCTGTTTGGGCATTTCCAAAGTTTGGAAGGGTATTTTAGGTTTTTGGGAAGACTTTAGGGACAGAGATGGAGAATCTGAGGATGCTGGGGGTGCGGGTGTAATTAGAGACTTTTTAGGTGTTTGGGTAGAATTTATAGGAAACTCAGGGGTGCAGTTGTCAAACCCAGAAGTTATATATGCAGTATTGATACTATTTTTGAGGATAGGGGCAAGGGAGGTAATTTAGGCGGAAGGGGGGTCCTTTAAGTTGCATATTGGGGTTAAGGTTATCCCTAGCCCTTTTGTCTCCTTCAGCGCAGTCTGCTCCTTCCATGGCTGATGTATTTGTCTCCTTGGGCACTTAGTGACTGGTGCCTTCTGATGCCTCCCTTTTGCCAAGTCCATCTTTAGTGACTGCCTGGGCGATAGATGCTTGTGTCTTTTTCTTAAACTCATCTCACCAGTCCGGGTACCCATGGAGCTTGAATCATTTTTCCAAGTATGTCTCTTTTTCTGGCAATGGCTGCACTCCAGGTGAGCTTTGTCTTCCCCTCCCCCCACACTTTGATGGTCATTCTCAGCGTAGGGGTAAGATGTCTCGCGCTCCCCGCTGTCTGCTTTGCTCCGTTGGTGGTTTCACCACCAATCCTAGATGATGATTGTAGATCTGATGAGGCCATGACCAAAACTCCATTCTGCACCTCAGAACGTCTCAGTTCATTGTATGCTGTCTCACTATAGGTCGAGGGTACCTCTGTAAGCTTTCCTTCTTGGTGTCCACAATTCTGTCATCCACTACCAACAATAGTTGGTAGAGCCCCTGTTCTTTAATCTTCATTGTGTATGTTGCAATGTCATTCGGGGACTCCATATGATTTGGATTCATGGAGTCGATGCACATCAAAAGTCCTTGAAACTGGTCCAAGAGGGCCTCAAGGGGTCGATTCCCCTGCTTAATGGTATAACACTGTTTGTGGAGATCAAAAAGCCGTAATGGGTCACTTCGTGACCCTTAGGTTACTGCTAACCTATCTCATAGGGCCTTCGATGTCGAATATTTGGACACATTGTTCACTAAGCTATCGTCAATATTGACGATTAGCCATGTCAATACCAATTGGTCATTTTGATCCCAGATTTGATATGAGGAATCTATTGGAGAAGGGGGTAGGGGAACCCCTTTGATATAGGAACTCCTCCCCCTGCCTCCAATGGCTAACTTCATCGGGCTGCACCATAATGTGCAATTGGTGCTGTTGAGTTTCACCTTTAGTACCCTGTTCGCAGAAGGGGTTGGTGATGATGACACACTCATGTTCTGCTGCAGGAAGCGTACGAATTGTTCTGAAAAATCGAAGTTGGCAGGGAAATTGGGTTTACTTTTAGATGTTTCTGCCTTAATTCCAATGTTTTCAGGCGTTTGTGACATGGTTAATGCTTTGGAGGTTCACTCAGAATTTGGACAGAAAAGAGACCTTGATCTGGCCAAGGTGGAGACCGGTAATCAGAGACAATGAAGAGAATGAATCTGAGCCTCAGAATGGTCAAACTACAACAGGTATTATTAGTGTAGATATGATTTTCGATTAGAGGTAAGGTTATGGCAATGTGTTGCGAACTGAGCCAACAGATTGCAACAAAAGTATCATGGCAGGTTTGATCGATCCTGCTCTAATACCATGTAATCAGTCAAATACGTAAAAGCAATATGAACTTGCAGGGAAAATTTTATGTATTTCTCAATGTTTTTTAAAATACCCTACACTTCATCTTATAGGGTTTCTTCTATACACGTATATGGTAACTCACTAATTACGAATCAATCATAATTCAATCACAATCAAAGCTTTCCTAATCTAAAATTTACACATCCCTATATTTATGAGATTACACCTAATTAGGGATTGCTAACATGCTAACATGTTGGTGAGCTACAACTCAATATGTTACCAGTTATTGTTTTAGCATTCTGCAGGACTCACGTTATCACTGCTTTGTTTTGTTAAAGGATCCCAATATACATGCACCAATATATGCAGACCTAAAAATTACATGATCCTTTTTTATGATTTTTAAATTTTAATGGTTGTTAATCCAAATTCTCCCTAATAAATATCCACTTGTCCAGTTATGCTCTGGATGCATGCTTCTGCAACATGCTTTATACCAAACCAGAATGGTCAATTCAAAGTTTTATACTACTACAACAACACTATTTCATTGCCTTAGAGGCTCTCGTCTATGGCGAGGTATGAGGGGTTGGATATACGCAACCATATCTATGTGTTAGAAACACACAGAGATTGTTTCTTAATGATCCATAATGAAAATTGCGTCACTCTATCTCGATCAACTGCTATTTCACAATATAAGAAGCGTAGACAATTTAGTGAGTATTTTGTTTTACTCCATCATATTTCAAAGTCAAGGAAGAACGTGTCCTTGACTCAATTGGAAATGGAAACCACAATTCAAAGTTTTATGCGATTTAATAAAACTACTTTAGGATAACCTAGTATTTAGCACTTATAATCGGCCCCCGGTTTAATACTCAGACCGGTGAAACTGATGAACCGCCTACTAGACCAGTTATGTTCATTCAATGGACTATTTTCTGAGTACTCACAACGACCCGTTTAACCATCGGCTGAAACAGAAAACCAATGAACGGGCAGTTATCATTTATGTATGTAAGAGCTGAATTTTGATTTGAAGAAAGAGGAGAGAAGAATGGTACAATTTGGCTCATGGGCTATCCAAAATTGACTTTGCTTTCTTAAAAGGAATACTTTAATCTCATGTCCTGCAACTTAACCACTGTTGTAAATATACCATGTCATATGTATGGATGACAAATCTTGGAGCAAAAAGGTGAAATCCCTCACTCTAGGCCCCACTGCTCCAATCACAAGGTACTGTATGAAGGATGTAAATCAGGAGTCCAGCGATCTCTTAGATTGGGTGAGATTTTACACAGTTACCCATACAAGGTGTCCCCCCACAAACCAGGTCTTTGGTCTAGCAGCAGAGGAACACCCACATTGTGCGTGTCTCTGGATTCAAACTCTTGACCTCCTGAAGCAAATTCCAACCCGAATACCAACTGAAGTATGCACTGGGCCTGGATGACAAATCTTTATGATATGGAAATGTTAAGTGAGTCAATGGTAAATATCCTACTATATGCGTAATAATGTAACATTGAAGATATTCATCACGATGATAACAAAATGAACATTGAAACTCTAACGAAGAAATACAATGGAGATATTCGATACGATTATAAGAAGAAAAACAAAATTATGTTTGCAAGAGACAAAATAGATAAGTGAAAAAGATAGGATGTTGGACAATTCAGGATTTAAACTTTGGTATGCAGGAAAGAATAATACAAGAAATAGAGTTTGGCTTATTATACATGGCTCATTAAGAGACAAAGTAATATGTGGTATTAGGAAACGAGATAGAATTACAACCCTTAATTGGTGCTTGGAAAATAAACCATCAATATTATTAGCGTATATGCTCCTCAAGTAGGTTTAAAAGAAGCTACAAAGGTTCGATTTTGAAAAAATATAGAAGACTTAGTGCTTGAAATTCTAATAGATGAGAAGATCTTTATAGGAGAAGATTCAAATAGACATGTAGATAAAGATAATAAGGATTATAATGAGATACACAACGGATTTGGTTTTAGAAAGATGATCGATGAAAGAAGATCAATTTTTGATTTCGCAACTGTATATGATCTTAAAGTGACTAATATGTTTTTATAAAAAAAGAGATGAACACTCGATTACATTCAAAAGCGGACCAAATGAGTTACAAATAGACTATTTCATGTCTCTTAGAAGAGATAAAGTAGCTTGTAAGGAATGTAAGATGATCATAGAAGAAAGTTTAGCCATGAAACACCGTCTTATAGTGTTGGATGTACATATCCGACATAGAAGATTAAGGAACAAAGGCTTATAGAACCTAAAATAAAATTGTGTAACTTGAAGGAAGAACAGCAAGCAGAGTTTAAAAATACTGTATTAGAGCACGAAGTCTTAAGAAATTCAAGTGGCGATGCAAATGAAGTATTAGAGCAAGGAGTCTTATGAAATTCAAGTGCCGATGCAAATGACGTGTAGGAGGATGTGGCAGTAAGGGTAAAAAAATAACAAAAAAATATATTTGGCGAGTCATACATATACATATGTGTGTGTAAGTACATACACACATAATCTAATGAGGCTCTGGCGAAACGGCGACTGA
>AP025058.1:16154246-16443495 GCA_036186865.1 Eustoma russellianum | reverse complement strand
CCCAGCCGCTGCCGCAATTCCGTTCGTTTTTCTTCTTGATTTTCATTTCACGTTTTCAATTCACAATCTCACGCCTTCATGCGATTCGATCATGGAGCCATCCTAATCCTATGTTCAGCGGTCTGCAGTGACGATTCCTAGGGATATCACGCGATCAAATTCACAACATCGACACCAATGACTGCTGCGCCTTCATTCGCCGCAGTGGTCGTAGGATCATCAACCACGCTGATATCCATCTCTCCTAAGACAGCAACGCGTTATAAAGGTATTCCACTGGTTTCATTTCTTGATTCGGAAATTGATGCACTGGCTGTCCCTTTTCGGTACTCATTAGTCGGTACATTTTGGTATGGGCGCCCCCCCTAAAGGTCATACGTGATGTTTTTGAAAAGATTGGTTTTCACCACGACCTTCGGATTACTCTCATTGATCAAACGCATATATTGCTGAATTTTACCAATGAAGCAGATTATTTGCGATGTTTTTATCGTCGTTCTTGGCATATTTCTGGTTGTCACATGAGGGTCACAAAATGGACAGTGGATTTTGATCCTTCCTCTGATGTCCCAATTGTGCCGGTTTGGATTGCACTACCGGCATTGCCAATTCACCTACATAGGCAGGAAGCTTTGTTCGAAATAGTGCGCACAATCGGTTTGCCTCTTAAATTAGACGTAGCCACCTCTAAAGGCTTACGTCCATCGGTAGCTCGTGTATGTGTGGAGATTGATGTATCACAGGAGTTGCCGCAAAAAATTTATCTACAAGCTAAAGGTCGTTTAATTCTTCAGTCTGTTGTTTATGAAGATTTGCCTTTGTTCTGTACTGACTGTCGTAGACTGGGGCATAAACATGCTGATTGCACATCTAAGGGTGAGACTGGTATTCCACCCCCACCTCCTCCACCCCCGAAATCTCGTCCATCCAAGACGCGATGGACTCCAGTAAAGAGGCCAAATGCACAGCATCCCACTTCATTGGATGATTCATCGCCGCTCTCAAATGATCCGGGGGCAGGGGGTCCTGTCATAGGGGAACCGATCTCTATACTGGAGCAACATTCTTCCGATAATGCCATACACGATGCAGCAGACTTTCCTACAGATACCATGCCACACGATATTGGACATGTATCGGACAACTTTTTGCCAACTGACACTTTAGTAGAGGACATCTCGACGATTGATCCATCACGCGTTCCAGACGCTCTGGATGAAGCATCTGACACCCCGCAACACCCGGTGCATACTGCTGACCCATCTGTATCGCAGATTTTCTCTAGATTGACTGCAGATTTATGTCCGGTACTGGTAGTGCCGCCTACGTTGGAGTTTCACAAGCAACAGGATCCGCAGCACACAGATACACGTACACCATCTCCGCCCTTGGAGATTTCATACACGGCCATACAGCATGCTCATGAGATGACCCCACCGTCTGAAGTGGCTCCGGAAGTCCAAATTCAATCCATTCAAGTTTAATTGCCGGTTCCATTAGCGATAATGCCAGCCCATGGCCAGCCTGCTTATGATCCCTTAGTTGAACAATTCTATCAAGATCACTTTCGTGAAGAGGAAGAGGAAGTGGCTTTGGCACTAGGTTCGGACAATGAAGCTTCTCTCTCATATACTCGCCGTAAAGGGACTGAATATGATGATCTACGCGATAGTTTGATCATTGCGGGCGATGATTTGGATTGTTGCAGAACATCGACTAGAGGCGGGACTCTCCTTGGTGGACTATCTCGGAAAAAACGCAGGTCTCGGAAGGATCTTCCACCACCTCCACCGTCCTTAATGGTTACTAGAAGGCACAGCCATCGTTCTTTTGAAATATAGATAGCTTAGCAGTCCCACGACTGATCATTTGGTTTCTTTTTCATTTTCTTTTATTTTCGCTTGTACTCACGGCTACCCTCGGCCATTAATGCGGGATATGATAAATAAATAAAAGCCGGAAGGTATCCTTCCGTTTATAAATAAAAAAAAATTGTAACTAAAAAAAACATACACACATTGATATGCATATATATGTGTGTGTTTATGTTGACATATAAAATAAAATAAAGAACGGATGACAAACGGAAAAAATTCATAGAAAAATAAAAAAACCGGTAAAGTTGCAACAAGAAAAAAGGAATCTTCGACTTGCTTGTTCTTGGACCAAAATAAATGTATTATATGTATAAGCATACCGTCTATGAATATAAAGATGGATGCGGCTATTGCCATCAATAATAACAACAACACTAATGACAACAATAAAAATAATAACAATAACAACAAGTCTCTGTGTCCACTCTCCAGAATTATAAGGTGCTTATCTATTGATTTGTTCTATTTTATCTCATAGCTATTTGAGCATGGGATTTAATTGGTTGGAACTGATTACCCAGTTTTGCAAATTTTAATGTAAGTCCGTCGTGCGTAGGGAGGAACAAGAAAACGTAAATACGTTTATTGATGTTCTTTAATAGCTGATTATTGATGAGTGTATTAACCACTAAGATGTTGCATTACGGTTCATTATTGCATAATTGTAGAAAAATGTAAAATCTACCTAGATTTATACACAAAAGAACAAAAAACTTATCTTTAGAAAGACTGTATAATCTTCCGAATTGATGAATATGTTGACGTGAATCACTACAGGTGCTACTACCGATGCACCCACAAGTACGATCAAGGATGCCAAGAAACCAAACAGGTCCAAAAGCTCAAGCAAGACTCTCTGGTCTATCAGATCACATACTTTGGTCATCATATGCAAGGATACAACAATAGCTCCACATGTCATCTCAGAGATTGATCCCATTGATTCTTGTCTTCTCAGCTTTGAACCAAAAACCCAGAACAAACCAGATTGCCACTCAAGCTCTACATTCACTGTTTCGGCAGCCACTGTCAAAACAAAAGCGGATGAAGTGAAGGAAAATAATGATCCAAAGTAAATTCAGTCAATTATGAGTTTAGGGCCGTTGGATGAATGGTGTAATCACAAGGAAGTGGTGATTACACCATTCAAAGATAAGGATCTGTGGGAAAATATGAGGCCTCCAATCACGTCCCGCCATGTGTAAAAAAATTGTCTTTTTTTTTTAAAAAATTTGAATGTGGTGGGACCACTGACAATGTTTTTTACACGTGGCGGGACGTGATTGGAGGCCTCATATTTTGCCCCCTTTCCAACCTCCTCAGATCTCACCCCTTCTCCTGCTGATCAGCTTTTGTAATTAATGAACGCACGTTTTCATTAGTCTTAAGCGGGGTTCATGTTAAGTAGCTTTGTTCTTTGTTGGAGCGAAACGCTAAATCTTTGGTCATAGTAGTCTCTACTCCTCCAATCCTATAGAGCTGCATGGATGATACAAATAAAGAGCTCAGAAACCTCCTAGCAAGACATTAACAGAATCTACACAAGGTGCCTACTGCAAGCTAGGTCAGCAGCCATTTAATCCAATTGGATCGGATACAATCGTATAGTCATTATTGACCCAGATAGCAGTATTGCACCCACGCTGCGTATGTTCCGATTCAAACATGTGACCTTTGTTGGAGCAATTTACCAATTCGAATACCAACTGCGTCAGGTCTTTGAGGGCAAGTAACTTTGTTATTTGGTTGGATAGGAAGTTATTCTACCGTTCCGTAACAAGACATCTAGATGTAATATGTTTGTTATATATCTTGCTTTTCTTTTATTATAATATCATAGTAATATCAAACATACAAGATTTTGGATATCTCTATACAAAATGCTAAAATTTCCCTCAATTAGATTGATAACTTCCTTCAAGAAAAATGATGATAACCATTGGAGAGATTTTCCTACGGTTTTAAAATAATATGTGAATATATACAATGACATTGCATAACTATATAAAGAAATAGTTGTAAACATCCCTTACTAATTAAACCCGAAGTTGCAAAATTCTTTTATAAGCTTTTTTTGTAGGCATTTTCCTTTCCCACAGATAGTTGAAGATAACGATCTGTGGGAAATGAAGTTAGGGCCGTTGGATGAATGGTGTAATCAATTATTGAGATATCTAGCTAGCTCCTGAAGTGGCAGGAAGCACAAGGAAGTGGAAGTTACATTGGCTGCAGAGCAGGCAAAAGGAAGAAGAAGAGTGTTACGCGAGGGAAGTGATTAAATGTAGTGAACGGACATTTTTGTCCTTTGTAGCTATGTTATATAGGGAGTTAGTTGAAGGAAAATATAGTAATTTTACCATTATTTCTTCCATCCGCTTCGTTTAAAAGGTTGTAACATATATGTGCAAAGTGTGAAGTTTTCCAGATATTTTTCCAAATTAGACTTCTTGTTTCTTCCTCTTCGTTAACTTCCTCTGGCACCTTTCTCTTCACCTCTACTTGATTAATCATGCTTCTTCTTGGTTGATCAATATTCTAATTGCGAGACTTCACATTTTCTGTTTCTTGGAATTAATCAATTGATCTTGAATTGATTTTGTGGTGTTTGATAATGTTATATCCCATTTTTTTAAAAGGGGCAAAAGTGGCATTTAGGCCTAGTTAATTAGAAAACCTAATTTGATTAGGAAATTTTCCCTAAACCCTAATCAAAATTTCTATTTAAACACGTAATCTTACTCTCCCTCTCTTCAAAAACACACGTCGCGTTCCACAGAGAGAAGAAAAGACGCGACTTCTTCTTGCTTCCAAACCAAGCCGCTGGTTTAAGGAGGAGGAACCACTGCTCGATCACGCACTTCAACGCGTGTCAATTACCAGGTAGGTGCCCCCTTAACATCATTTGTGTGAAAACGGTACAATCCTTAATTTCTTTATGAAACCGAGATCGTGTATCAGTATTTGTGATTGTATAGATGGTTGTTTATTTGATTATATATGTATGTGATGAATCGTATATCCGTATATATGTATGGTATTATTTTCGTATGAATTGCATGAAAAAGATTGCACTTTTGATTTGTTTATGAATAACGAAATCAGTTTGGAGGCGTGGTGAGGACGGCGCATGGCCGGTGGTGGTGGGCTATGGTCACGTGCTGCCGCGCTAGTGGTAGTTGAAGAGAGGGGGCGGCTGAAAGGAGGTTGAGGGAGGAGGCTGCGCCTAGGGGTGGGGGACTTGCGGCTGGGGGAGTTGGGGTTGGGGGATGCGCAGGAGGGGGCGGGCAGGTGAGGGAGTGAAAGGGAGTGGGCTGTTGGGTCGGTGATGCAAGCTGAGGGAGATCGCAACAGTGGAGGGAGATGAAGGGAATTTGAGGAAGTGAGAATATGAGAGAAACGAAGGTATAAGGAAAGGAAAAATAAAAGAAAAAGAAAAGGGAATTGAAAGGAAGAGATGAAAGAACCTGAGAACGAAAGGAAAAAAAAAAGAATAAAGAAAAGGAAAAAGAATAAAGAAAAAGAGGAAAAAGAAAAAGGAAAGGAAAATAGAGTAAATGAAGCATTCCGCATGTGATTTCAGTGCATCCATGCATCACGACATTGCATTAGGATATGCGAGACCTAAGTCGCATATCTGTTCTGTTCTATTAAGGTATGCGAGACCTAAGTCGCGTACCTTTTATGTTCTGTTAGGGTATCCGAGACCTAAGTCGCATATCTGTTCTGTTAAAGTATGCGAGACCTAAGTCGCATATCTGTTATGTTATGTTCTGTTAAGATATGCGAGATCTAGGTCGCATTTCTGTTCCGTTCTGTTATGTTAGGATATGCGAGACGTAAGTCGCATATCTGATCTGTTCCGCTCTGTTCTGTTCCGTTCTTTTAGGTCCCGGGATCATGCATTGCAAGATAGTATGTATGTTTCCGAGAATGCAGGCTTATCATGCATCATGTATGTGACATTGCATTTCACGCTCATTTCGCATGTTTATGTGTTTTGATTGTTTTAAGAAGATATGACCGTTATACGTATTTGTGAAAACGTGGACAATCTATTTTCGTATTACAGTACGTATATGTATTTCACTACTGTCCTAGCATGTATGATCTCATAGGGCTGATGCAGGCAGGGTACCTACTGAGTGACGTTTTTGTCGCTCACACCGTTTGTTATGTTTTCTTGCAGACGATTCAGGGTATGATTACATATGGGTTGGAGAAGATTCGGAGTGGGCTCAGTGGGACTCGTAGGGACTATTTGGAGATTGAGGATCAAGAATTGAGGAAGTTTTATTTTATTTATTATTCCATTTGAGGACATAGCTTAGGGATTTCTTATTTAGTTACTTTACGATGTCGTTTAAGGGATTATGACTTGACTTTGACTATATATGATTTTGGGGATTTTATTTCGATGTAGGGATTTGAATTGATTTATTTCGCTTCCGCAATCGAATACGGTGACGTTTTGATAAGTGTAGGGATTCATACAGAAGCCTTGTATAACCTTTAGTAGAATACGGCGGGCGTACCGGTTCTGACCCTAGGGTTCGGGACGGGGCGCTACAGGTGGTATCAGAGCCCAGGCTCTAGATCTATTGCGGAAAACATAGAGATTAACAAATGATCTTAGACTTAAGTGATGACTATAGATTTAAGTTCTGATCATAAATGTAAGTTTGATCTTCGACTAAGTTTGATTCTAGACATAAGTTGTGATCTGAGGCTAAGTTTGACTTGAGTTTTGAGCGTAGATGTAAGTTTGATATTAGACTAAGTTTGATTCTAGACGTAAGTTGTGATCTGAGACTAAGTTTGAATTGAGTTTTGATCGTAGATGTAAGTTTGATATTAGACTAAGTTTGATTATAGACGTAGGTTGCGATCTGAGACTAAGTTTGGCCTAAGAATAAGTTTGATTTAGACTAAGTGATGATCGGACTGGGGGTTCGGTTGGTTTTTATTTTCGTTTTTTATGAGTAATTGACTATTTTCCGTTTCTTAAATTTATATATTCCTGAAATGCTCTTGACAAAAAAAAATTGAAATTTTCGTTGGCGTAACAAATATGCCGCTGAGGGGAAAATGGTAGGAACGACAATGGAAACCAATCTAAGAATGGGGCTCCACCGCAGGTTGTGCTTCCCCAGGCCCTGACCGACGCATTACTGGTCATGGTCCAAGCGTGGTGCAACAACATCAGCAGCCACATACTCCACCACCACCGCGCTCATACTTGATATTCTTCTACAAGTGGATGCGGAGGAGTGGTGGCACAACACAATTGACACCGCCTATCATTTGGATCTAATTTTAGAATTCAAGAGGTATTATGTGACGACAATACGATCTTCAGAGCATGGCTCTAGATCCACGGCGAAAATATAGAATTAGGCCATGATATTAGAAAATAAGTTAGAATTTTGCCTCTAAGTCACAATCTTAGACATTAGTGATGATTTAAACATAAGCGATGATCATGAATATAGGAACTGATCTCAGTTATAAGCAGTGATCATGAACATAAGTCACGATCTTAGACATAAGTAACAATCTCGAATAAGAGTTGACTTTAGACATAAGTACTGTTTTAGTAATAAGTATTGATTATGTATTAATTATGATTTGGAAATAAGACGTGATCTTAGACTTAAGAAATGATGATGTCAAGAACGATCCTAGAAATAAGTTATGATCTTAAACTTAAGAAGTCGATCGGTTTTGAAGCACGTATACCTAGGATATCTCATACGATTCTCCCTTATCTAAGGTTGATCATAACTCTCTAAGTCGTGATCTTAGTAACCCTAGTTGAATACTATACATTTGATTTGAATGAATTACAATGTTAATCCGAATACCTTACTACAAACGTTGGTTGACATATTGATGGGTTAGGCGGTAACTCAGTTACCTTATCATAGCGGCAACACGGTACTCGGTACCATTAGGGTAAAGTAAAGCGGGTCCATATCCCTACTTGGACGGTAACATCAGAGCAGGCTTAGGTCGAAGTTGGGACCATAGCTAATAAGAAATGAATTATAGTAGTATAATAAATACGAAGAGATGATTTATAATAGAATGACAGAAACCAAATAACGATTAGCGTTATAATCAGTAGAGTTTAGTTAAGGATATTGTACAAAAGAATTTATAGTCTAGGGTTAAGATGTTGAATGCATGGAAATAAAAATAGGTCGACAATATTAGTCTTATTAGAGGTATTGAGCAATCGTAACATGCGAGAATCGACCATAGTATGTGCTTTGGAATACTATATCGTTACAAAATTGTGGGTTAAGTGTTGACATCGGAACATTTGGTGTGAATCTAGTAGGCTTGAATTGAAATAGAGTAAGAATGAACCAGTAGTGGTTGCTTGTTCAGGTGAGATTTAACTAGGATAATTAGCGGTTCAAATAACCAAGTAAAGAAATACATTGGATCAGTATGGCTCGTGAAAGCATGGTGAATTAGAACACCTTAAGTCAATAAATATTTAGTGTGCCATGCTAGGATTGGACAATTTAAGTTAGAGATTTTATCATAGTAGGCGAATGTTAGACTTATAAGAAGCGATACATAACCGGATTGTTCTCTTGAAAATAAGGATGAATTATAGAAATTATACGATATATTGGACTATTATTTCTCTAGCAGATAAATATTTTATATAAGCACATACACCAAGTTATACCTACATTGACTTCAAAAGACATTTTACTTTCGAAAATACTTTATTAAGTCTCATTTCTTTATATAGTCTACTAAACTTTACGAGGCTAGTTTTTGTTTCCGTACTTGTAAATCAGCCTGAAAAAAAATTTAAATTCTTTTGCCGACCTTGAAAATGGGAAAACTTTTAAAATGTTGATGTGCTTGCAACAACGATGTGTTTATATATATTTATTATCGAATATTTCGAATTTTCATTTTTGTTAGATCTATTTTTTTAGTCAAAATTAATTTAATTTGACGAGTATCAATATATACCTGTTTTTGGAAACGGAAGGTATCGTATTCAAATCGTTTCATAAAACCATACATCATTAAGTTTTCAAATGTTTTGACCCAATTTTACCAAAATGCCTTGCGAATAAGTTATATAATCGTTTTCTTAAAAATGGTCATTTGAGATATCGCGTTGCGAAAACAAATCTATGATACTTTGGATTTTATGTTTACAAAAATTAGAAGGTTTAATATTTTAAATAGTTAAAGCTAGATTCAAATTATAGTTACGTAAGCTACTTTTATTTTAACTTGAAGAAAAATATGTCCATACACATATTTCGTATATTAGGCTGATAACGATATCTCGGAGAAATTAAGAGCATGATCATAAAGCTAGTTCGTAAGTATATAAGAACTGATTTTGAAGACTTGGTTGTGTTATGGAAGGGCAATTGTTACTATATTGGCATACACAAAGGATGTTAGTATGGTCAATTATTTAGGGGATGGATCATATGTAATAAGTTTAGGAATCCGGTATTGTAGATTGCAATAAGTTGAATGATACACGTCAAGTGGTATAAGTGGAAGTTTGTAAGCAGTAATTATAGAGAATTAAGTAATGATTGAACCCTATAAGGACTTGATCATCTTGTGAGATGCTAGAGATGACTAAATTAAATCGTACTAGAGTACAACGCATTTTGAAAGAAAAATGCATACAACTTCAGGGATGAATCTTGTGAACAAGGCGTTAAGTTAAACATTATACTACACCTAACAAATAATTTTAGAGGGTTGCTCATGATAGCAAATATAAGTACGATATAGGCCGACGATTAAGTTATGAAGCCAGTATAATGACAATGCACTTAAGGTTGATTCGAGAACTATAGAAAGAATAGGTTATGATCGATCAGGCGGAGGATAATGGATTTTAAAGATTACCTTGTGTATATATGTACTAAATTATTTGAGGACTTAGTCCTGTATCGAGGAAGTGAAATGGGTAACATATCGGAGTACGCAAGGGATATTAAGTTCAATCATGACATAGGTAAATGAATTATGTAGGACTATACTAAGTTATTAATTACGTAACACACAAGTTTCGAGGACGAAACTTTTTGTAAGGGGGGAGAATGTTATATCCCATTTTTTTAAAAGGGGCAAAAGTGGTATTTGAGCCTAGTTAATTAGAAAATCTAATTTGATTAGGAAATTTTTCCTAAACCCTAATCAAAATTTCTATTTAAACACGTAATCTTACTCTCCCTCCCTTCAAAAACACACGTCGCGTTCCACAGAGAGAAGAAAAAACGCGACTTCTTCTTGCTTCCAAACCAAGCCGCTAGTTTAAGGAGGAGGAACCACTGCTCGATCACGCACTTCAACGCGTGTCAATTACCAGGTAGGTGCCCCCTTAACATCATTTGTGTGAAAATGGTACAATCCTTAATTTCTTTATGAAACCGAGATCGTGCATCAGTATTTGTGATTGTATATATGGTTGTTTATTTGATTATATATGTATGTGATGAATCGTATATCCGTATATATGTATGGTATTTATTTCATATGAATTGCATGAAAAAGATTGCACTTTTGATTTGTTTATGAATAACGGAATCAGTTTAGAGGCGTGGTGAGGACGGCGCGTGGCCGGTGGTGGGCTATGGTCACGTGCTGCCGCGCTAGTGGTAGTTGAAGAGAAGGGGCGGCTGAAAGGAGGTTGAGGGAGGAGGCTGCGCCTAGGGGTGGGGGACTTGCGGCTGGGGGAGTTGGGGTTGGGGGATGCGCAGGAGGGGGCGGGCAGGTGAGGGAGTGAAAGGGAGTGGGCTGTTGGGTCGGTGATGCAAGCTGAGGGAGATCGCAACAGTGGAGGGAGATGAAGGGAATTTGAGGAAGTGAGAATATGAGAGAAACGAAGGTATAAGGAAAGGAAAAATAAAAGAAAAAGAAAAGGGAATTGAAAGGAAGAGATGAAAGAACCTGAGAACGAAAGGAAAAAAAAGAATAAAGAAAAGGAAAAAGAATAAAGAAAAAGAGGAAAAAGAAAAAGGAAAGGAAAAGAAAGTAAATGAAGCATTCCGCATGTGATTTCAGTGCATCCATGCATCACGACATTGCATTAGGATATGCGAGACCTAAGTCGCATATATGTTTTGTTCCATTAGGGTATGCGAGACCTAAGTCGCATATCTGTTCTGTTCTGTTAAGGTATGCGAGACCTAAGTCGTATACCTGTTATGTTCTGTTAGGGTATCCGAGACCTAAGTCGCATATCTGTTCTGTTAAGGTATGCGAGACCTAAGTTGCATATCTGTATGTTATGTTCTGCTAAGATATGCGAGATCTAAGTCGCATTTCTGTTCCGTTCTGTTATGTTAGGATATGCGAGACGTAAGTTGCATATCTGATCTGTTCCGCTCTGTTCCGTTCTGTTAGGTCCCGGGATCATGCATTGCACGATAGTATGTATGTTTCCGAGAATGTAGGCTTATCATGCATCATGTATGTGACATTGCATTTCACGCTCATTTCGCATGTTTATGTGTTTTGATTGTTTTAAGAAGTTATGACCGTTATACGTATTTGTGAAAACATGGACAATCTATTTTCGTATTACAGTACGTATATGTATTTCACTACTGTCCTAGCATGTATGATCTCATAGGGCTGATGCAGGCAGGGTACCTACTGAGTGACGTTTTTGTCGCTCACACCGTTTGTTATGTTTTCTTGCAGACGATTCAGGGTATGATTACACATGGGTTGGAGAAGATGCGGAGTGGGCTCAGTGGGACTCGTAGGGACTATTTGGAGATTGAGGATCAAGAATTGAGGAAGTTTTATTTTATTTATTATTCCATTTGTGGACAAGCTTAGGGATTTCTTATTTCGTTACTTTACGATGTCTTTTAAGGGATTATGACTTGACTTTGACTATATATGATTTTGGGGATTTTACTTTCTATTTAGGGTTTTGAATTGATTTATTTCGCTTCCGCAATCGAATACGGTGACATTTTGATAAGTGCAGGGTTTCGTACAGATGCCTTGTATAACCTTTAGTGGAATACGGCAGGCGTACCGGTTCTGACCCTAGGGTTTGGGACGGGGCGCTACAGATAAATTTCACATGATATCAGAGCGTTTCTAAATGAATTTTGGAACATTCACGGCTTCCAATAGTAACTCTTCACCTAATGGTTCCCCCTCTACTTCTTATCAACATCTTGGAGTTGTTGATCCTACTGAGGATCCTTACTGTATCCATCCCAGCGACAATCCGGCTGCGATTTTGGTGCAGCCAGTATTAGATGGAAAAAATTATGACAGATGGAGTAGATCCATGAGACATGCTTTGGAATCTAACAATAAGATAGGCTTTATAAATGGAATAATTCTGAAGCCAGCAGAAGAAGCAAGAAGATTCAATGCTTAGACAAAAGCGAACAACATGGTGGCATCCTGGTTAGTGAATTCCTTATCGCTTAGCATTGCACAGAGCGTTGTATGGTTGGACAATGCAATGGAAATTTGGAATGACCTTGAGTTTAGGTATGGTAATGTTGATTCTTTCAGACTATCGGGTTTGCACGAAGAATTTTACGCAATAGGACAAGAAGGTTGCTATGTGACTGAATATTATACAAAACTGAAGGGAATCTGGGAAGAACTGTTAGTTTTAAGAGCAATTGCTAACTGCACTTCTAATAGGTGCACTTGCAACTAACTGCCAAATTAACAAATATGTACAAGATGACTGTGTGATTAAATTTCTTAAAGGACTTAATAAGAATTTGAAGCAATTAAATCTCAAGTTCTTCTATCTACTCCAATTCCTGACCTTAAGATAGCATTTCCAATGGCGGTCAAGCTTGAAAGGAAACTCAATTATGATGAAGTTCAGAAACAGTTTGTAAATAATCCATCAACTGTAATGAATGTAGTTACAAACACAAAATCGAAATTTAGTTCATCTGGTCCTAGACCATATGGTTTTGGAGCTAGTTCATCTGGATTAGTATCAAGGCCAGTAGGCAGAGGTCTTGGAAGGGGAAGTTCAAGGTTCAATCGAAGTGGTGTAAGAACGCCCTACTACACCTATTGTAGCATGAATGGACACACCATAGATAGATGCAACAAAAAGAATGGCCACCCTCCAATTTATAAGCCTAAGGGATAGGTAAACCTTGTGTATGGGGATACTGGATCACAACAAGAAAGAGATGGGATGATTCCGGACATTAATGCATTCAAGGCTTGTAGTGAAGGTGATCTAGACAATACTCAGTCAACAGTACCAGCATTGACACAAGAACGATATATATAGCTGATGAGCATGCTACATATCCATCAAGAAAAGGAAATCAAAGTGACAGATAAAGCCTCAGCTAATGCAGTCTCACGTCATGCTATCATGTCAGCACAATAGCCTGGAGATTCTAGTAAGAATTCAGGTAAAGTATTGTACCGAAACTTAAATATATGGGTTTTGGATTCTAGAGCTAGTTATCATGTGTGTTCTTTCTTGGACCTTTTTTATTTATACCATTTTGTTACTTCCTTGTTTTTTAAACTATCTGAAAAGTCTCTTGCAAAGGTGACACATGTGGGCACTGTAAGAATTAATCCTGACCTGTTGCTTACAGATGTTTTCTTTGTTCCCACATTTCCCTTTGACTTGTTCTGTTTCAGCAAATTAACTCAGAATAAAAATATCGTTATCTTTTTTCATCACAATCTTTGCCTGATTCAGAACTTAATGACTGGAAAGATGATTGGTTCAGCTGAAGTGAATCATAGACTTTATTATCTTCACGGAATATCTAAGGCCTCAACTTCAGTTTCATCCTTAATGGTTTCGAATGCCAATACAGTCTGCAGACTCTCTGCTATGGCATGCTAGAGGGGCATATGTCTTCTGCCAGAATGTAGGCAGTACACAAGATATATCCAGTAGTAGCAGTGGCTAATGGTTGTTTGAATAAATGTATAGTATGTTCCTTTTCTAGACAGAAAAGATCCACATTCACAGTCTCTTCATTTGTAACCTCTGGACCTTTTTCCATTACACACATTGATATATGGGGACCTTACAAATACCTTACAATGTATAGACAACATTATTTTCTCACAATTTTTGATGATTATAGTAGATTTTGTTGGAAGTACTTAATGAAAACAAAATCAGAGGCCAGATCAGTCATTCTTAATTTTTATCAATTTGTACTTTTCCAATTTGATCGCCATATCAAATTTATAAGAACAGACAATGGACAAGAGTTCAATATTGTAAGACCTGTATAGCACCACTAGAAGGGTGGGTTGAATAGTGAGTGCAGAAAATTTGGTTTTTAAAAGTTTGTGACCCAAATTACTCACTTCTGAAAACAGTTTCTATTTTCAGATCCCGATTCGAATCATTTAAATGACCTAGTTGTAGACCTCCAAATATTATAAAATTTGATGAGGATTTACTCTTTGATGGTATGAGTAGCTCACAAAAATTTCAAATTAAAAACCCCAAGTCTAACCCTTTGAAAATACGTTTTTGGTCATATTGCGCAAATCTGCCAGAAATTGTATTCCGAATTGAAAACTTTATTCCTATTAATTGATAACTCTAAATAGTCTGTAAATTTTATGATAAGTCCCTCAAGATGTGTATTTAGCGGGTTGAAACATTTTTTGAAAATTCTTTTAGGAAGTATGTCAACCACGTTGATGTTCTCAACCTTTGCAAATATGAAAATCAGATTACACTAGTCTCAGAACTATTAACGTTTGATTGACTTATACTTATCCAAATGAGGTTAAACTTGCGCCCAATGAACACTAGGATGTGTGGCTATGTTTTTGCAAAATTTTATGATTTTTGAAAATTATTTACTATATTTACCGTTGTAATGAAATCAATACAGAAAACTGGAAACTGAAAGTAAAGTGCTGAAAAGTAAGAACACCAAGAACTTTATACTGGTTCGGTTAAAACAACCTACTCCGGTATTCGAGAACACCTTCCTCTGTTATCAATAAAAACCACAAACACCTTATTACAAGAGTAACTGGATTTAAACACTAACTCCACCCTTTCACAATCAAAACAATCGAGCAAATCAATCACGAACACCATCACCGATCGAATGAAGGTTTGATCACACCTTGATCAACCTTTTACAATCAATGAACGAGTATAGGTGGTACAATCAAAGCCTATATAATATGTGGAATATATGAATGATAGGCTTGAGACAAAGAAGAAGAGAAAGGAAGGAAGAAGAAGAAGAGAGTAGTATAGCTTTTTGAACTTGAGAGAACATGAATTGTTTCTTGGCCTTGTCTTGCACTATCTTCTCCTTTTTATTTCCTTTTGGCTGCCCCCCTAGGGCTTTCTTCCTACCTTGAGAATTGTCTTTAGTGTCCTTGGAAGATTGCCTTGTGTAGAAGATGACACAATTTTGCTTACTTGGTGCAATATGATTGGAAGGATGACTTGTCATTGCCTAGTTATCACTTGTTGAATGGTCTACCTTGGCACCCTTGTAATGAGCTGTAAATTCAAAAAACAAAATCTGAAAACATGTACTCAAATTCTAGTCAAATAATTACCATAAAATCACACATTAATCCCCTTCAATTTTGGAATAAAATTGAAGACAAAAATGCACCAAAATTCGGCCATAACAAACATCATGTGCTGAAATTTGAGCATGTGTTGTATTTTGAATTGTTTCCTTGTGTGTTGCCTTCTTCAATGTCACCAATCATGTGTGGCTTATTTTCGACCAATTAAAGTGCCAAATAAGCTCCACCTAGGCTCCAACAAAGCTGAAAATGGCATGTAAAATTCCTGCACATATGGTGAATTTTCTTTTGGTAAACTTTGTCAAATAATGCAGAATATTCAGACATATATGGTAAATTGAAATCATCTCTAATTGAATTTTCTAGAACACTTGAACATATCTTGAATGTGTAAAATGTATAGATACATGTTACATCAATGCCAAAAGCGTTCCATGTGTGTAAGTTCGTAGAAAATCGAATTTTCAACTTTCGTCTATTATGTGATTTTTCTCCGATTAATTTCAAACTTCTTAAACATGTAATTTATATTATGTCACATATAATATACATAAAATGAGATGTTTATTCAGCACCAATGCTGAGTAGAAGACGTCTCATGTGTAAAAATAGAATTAAGTTTGAATTCTCCACAAATCTAGGCTAAATTATGGGTCATTTATGTGTGCCATCATGGTATGACTTTGTGGATGATTGTAACATGTGAGTCACGAAATGTTTAAGCATTTTTGATTATATAGGCCGGACATCTTTATATGGCAATTACATGATGTGTCGGTGAAGTTTCAGTAGTCAACCGATACGACAATTTTCGGTTTATGACCTTGTAACATGTCGTTATAATTTTGACATCAGCATGACTTATATAATATGATATAAGACCTAAATATACTCATAAATATGATGTGTATATAGTGGTGTGACATCGACATATGTTTATAAGATATGTGACGTGTTGGTGGTACGTCGGAATATATGTGTATTATGTCCTTTTAATAAATATGGATATATATATATATATAATATATTAGGCGTGTGAGATGAAATGAGGAGAAGACTTTCCATTTTCAAATTTGTTTCCATATAGTTTTCTCCAAATATGTCTTCATTTAATGAACTAGTTAGTTCATTAACTTAAGCATTCCACTTAATGAACTATTTTAGTTCATTAATTGTAGTACTTGAAAATAGTACAAAGACAACAAATTTTTGCCATATGATGTAAGCTTTAACGCTTCATGGCTTGTTGGTATGGCAACAATATATATAAGCATATAAAGTATGTTTATCACTTAAACGTGTCAAGTAAAAATTTATTCATGCGTTTTGTAAGAACATATCATTTAAATCATGCATTTGTAAATCACTCAAACCTTTTTTCTCAACAATCTCCCCTTTTTGATGATTTACAAAATAACATTGGTTCATGATTTAAATGTGATCGCTCTCCCTCAAAATTATGCACAAATTTGAATTTTGTATTTTGATTTTCATATCGTCATTTGCTCGCCCTTAAATCATGATTTTCTCTCCTCCTTTATTTTATAAATGTCATCAAAAGAATATGTAAGAATGGAAAGAAATTGCAGTTTATATTATATCAACAAAAATCATGCATTTCAAGTGCGTTATTAAGGATTATTAATTTAATCCTTTGCAAAAGTACCTTTTGGTACCGAAACTTGGGTGACCTTTCTCGGTCTTATAAAAGGTGAGAAAAGAGATGAAGAAGCAATATAATAGATTTTAGATGCAAATCCTTTTGGCCTATGGCCGAAAATGCCATCACGCTCATGATAAGATTTTCGTTTTTGATATGCCTTTGTGTTAGTGTGCATGGTCTGTGATCTAGATGCATTTGTGTTGTATGAATGTCGTGCATGCATCAATGGTTTCCTTTTATATCTATATGACACATGATTATATTTCGTATGAGATGAAAAAGAAGAAGTATAATGAGATATAGTGGGTGGTGCACTTGATATCTTCTTAGGTCGTATAGTTGTCTTGAATGCACGCGGTTTTTTAGATAAATAAAGTTGGTAGACTTATTTTGTACTTTATTATCTTCCACATACCCTAATCCCGTTTTATCATTTTCATGCTTCTGTGAGAAAGTAAGGCGATTTAACATGTAAGTACCCACATCGAATTGTTTTACCATTTTTTCTAGATCTTCGTTTATTGATCTTAAATCTGAGATCTCGGCTTTCATTATCACATTTTCGGATGTCAAGGACTGAATTTCAGATCTCAATGAAACAATCAAATTAGACGACTCCTCTTTTGAATCGTTTAATTGAGATGCAAGATTTGTGTTAGAAGATTCTAACAATTTCTTGTCTTTAATTAAGTGTTTCTTTTCTTTGCTGGAGTATTAGCAAACTTATGTAATTCAAGATATTGAACATACAAATCATTATACGATGGTTCAGAATCGGAATCGGAATCGAAATTTACCTCATTATCAAAAGGTGGAGGCCTTGGTTTGACATACCTTCTTGTTCGGTTTCCTGGCTAGTAGATGCTATCTCACAAAGACTGTTAAATCTTCTAGTCGTGAGTGTGCTTGCACTCTGGTATCACATGTAGGACCTGTATATCACAACTAGAATGGGGGTTTGAATAGAATGGGGGTTTGAATAGTGAATGTGATCTAGATTCCTGTATGACATAATCTTGCTTTCTTGGCGCAATATGATTGGAATGATGACTTGTCTTTGCCTAGTTATCACTTGTCGATTGGTCCACCTTGTCAACCTTGTAATGAGTTGTAAAATCAAAAAACAAAATCTGAAAACATGTACTCAAATTCTAGTCATATAATTACCATACACTCACACATTAATGCCCTTCAATTTTGGAATAATATTGTGTAGGACCTCAGGCGCTACCAACTCTCCCAAAATCAATTGGTGACAGGAGATGCGCATACCCTAGTCTTATAGTGCATTCAGCACACAAGCGCCCATGATATTCGACTGTGACTTGGCCCACACGGCCTACACCCACCGGCCTACGCCACGGGACAATTGTTGCACCTAACAATCTCCCCCTCAGCAATTGCTTTTCCTGGGAATCAAACCTGTGACCTCGCTCTGATACCACTTGTAGGACCTCAGGCGCTACCAACTCTCCCAAAACCAACTGGTGACAGGAGATACGCATACCCTAGCCTTATAGTGCATTCAGCACACAAGCGCCCACGGCATTCGGCTGTGACTTGGCCCACACGGCCTACGCCCACCGGCCTACGCCACGGGACAATTGCTACACCTAACATATTGAAGACAAAAATGCACCAAAATTCGGCCATAACGAATAGCATGTGCTGAAATTTCAACATGTGTTGTATTTTAAATTATTTCCTTGTGTGTTTGCCTTCTTCAATGTCACAATTATGTGTGGCTTATTTTCCACCAATTAAAGTTCCAAATAAGCTCCACCTAGGCTCCAACAAAGCTGAAAATGGCATGTGAAATTCCTGCACATGTGCTGAATTTTCTTTTGGTAAACTTTGTCAAATAATGCACAATATTCACACATATATGGTAAATTGTAATCAGCCCAAATTTGAGTTTTCTAGAATACTTTAACATGTCCTGAATGTGTAAAAAGTTCCATGTGTGTAAGTTTGTAGAAAATCGAATTTTCGACTTTTGTCGATTACACGATTTTTCTCCGATTAATTTCAAACTTCTTCTACATGTAATATATATTACGTCACACATAATATGAATAAAATGAGGTGTTTATTCAGCATCAATTCTGAGTAGAAAACGTCTCATGTGTAAAAACAGAATTAATTTTAAATTCTCCACAAATCTAGGCTAAATTGTGGGTCCTTTGTGTGTGCCAACATGATATGACTTTGTGGCTGATTGTAACATGTGAGACACAAAATTTTAAGAATTTTTGATGTATTTAGGTTGGCCATATTTATATAGAAAGCACGTGACATGTCGGTGAAGTTTCGATAGTCACCCGATACGACAATTTTCGGTTTATGACCTTGTAAAATGTCGTTATAATTTTGACGTCACTATGACTTATATCATATGATATAAGACCTGAATATACTCATAAATATGAGGTGTATATAGTGGTGTGACATCGACGTACGTTTATAATATGTGTGGCGTGTCAGTGATACGTCAGAATATATGTATATAGTGCCTTTTTAATAAATATGGATATATATATTAAATATATATTAGGCGTGGGAGATGAAATGAGGAGAAGACTTTCCATTTTCAAATTTGTTGCCATATAGCTTTCTCCAAATATTTTTTCATTTAATGAACTAGTTAGTTCATTAACTTAAGCACTTCACTTAGTAAACTATTTTAGTTCATTTATTGTGGCTTCTAAAAATAGTACAAAGACAACAAATGTTTGTCATATGATGTAAGCTTTAACGCTTCATGTCTTGTTAGTACGAAACAATATATATAAGCATATAAAGTATGTTTATCACTTCAACATGTCAAGTAATAATTTATTCATGCATTTCTAAGCCCATAGCATTTGAATCATGCATTTGTAAATCACTCAAACCCTTTTTCTCAACAAATACAAATTCTTTTTATGCATCTAAAGGCATAATACACCAGACAACCTGTGTTTGTAACCCCAACTACAAAATGGCATTGTTAAAAGGAAACATTAACACATTCTACTAATTGCAAGAGCCCTTAAATTCCAATCCCAAGTACCCTCATCTTACTGGAGATTTTGTATCCAACACTCTACCTACGTTATTAATATCACTCCATCTCCTTTACTTGACAACTAGACTCCATATCAAAAACTCTATAACATAGCTTTAGTCTATGACTATCTTAGAATATTTGGGTGTCTTGCGTTTGGTACCAATACACAATTACAGAAAGAGAAATTTGCCCCCAAGAAGCAGAAAGAGTATCTTTCTAGGCTTTTCATACACTACAAAAGGATATGTTCTCCAAGACCTAACCACAAAAGACGGTTATGTATCCAGAGATGTTGTCTTTCATGAAGCAACTTTCCCTTTTGCCACTAAATTAAATGAAAGCCAATGTCTCAAAACCTAGCAATATGTTTCAACCTGTTTATCCCTCACATCATGTCATTGAGTGTTCTCCAGCACCCCTTTCAGATTCTTTTATGCCTACTCCTTCTCATTATCCTGCAGACATATCTCAGCCCTCATCTCAATCATCATCTTCTTCAAGTTCAATTGTTCCTATTCCTTTAGATTCCTCTTAGTCCCAGGATTCTCAACATACACAGTCTTCTAACTACCATGATGTATCTACCTCATCATTAGAAGAATTACCTCCATCAACTACTACCCTTCCTTCAGGGGATATTTTTATTGACTTGCCTATTCTTACAAACCCAAATGCTGATACACATGATCACACTACTGGATATCCTGTAAGCACCAGGGTTAAGCGTAATAGACATGCCGCAAAATATTTACAGGATTATTATTGCAATCAGATTTCTACTCTATCTTCATCTTATTCGTATATGCTTAATTATTACTCTTCTCCTCATTCTGTGCGTATATACATAACATTTGCATCTCTAGCTCTAAAATACATAGCATATATATTAAGTTAGAGTACACATACAGAGCCTAAATCTTATCTAGAGGTTGCCAGTTCTTCTGTCTGGCAGGAAGCAATGGTTGTTGAGGTTGCAGCATTAGAGGCCAATAAGACCTGGGTTGTAATGCCATTGCCCCCTGGAAAAACCCCTATTGGACGTAAGTGGGTTTATAAAGTAAAACTGAAGTCAGATGGGACTGTTGAAATATACAAGGTCAGGTTAGTTGCTAACGGTTATAACCAGCAGTTTGGTGTTGATTATCAAAATATATTTTCTTTTTTGACAAAAATGACAACAGTCAGGCTTATTCTTGCATTAGCTGCCAGACAACAATGGGCTATTCATCAATTAGACATTAGTAATACATTTCTTCATGTGGCCTTCATGAAGACATTTACATGCTTCCTCCAACTGGAGTTACACTACCTGGTTCTCACTTAGTTTGTAGGTTGGAGAAATCTTTATATGGCTTAAAGCAAGCTAGTAGGGAATACAATGCAGCCTTAACCAAATATCTTATAGCTCAGGGGTTTCAACAGTCCAAATACGATTACACTATCTTCACAAAGACAGTAAGGAAATCAATTCTCATTCTCTTGATGTATGTTGATGATATTATTGTTATTTGTGCGGATGAAGGGGCTATTGGGGAAATAAAGCAAGCCCTTCACAAGAAATTCAGGATAAAGAATTTAGGAGAGTTGAAGTATTTCCTAGGCATTGAAATGGCCAAGGCTCAGGGGGGGCATTCATATCAACCAGAGGAAATATAAACTTGACCTATTAGAGCAGCTTCTTAGACTTCAAATCAGCCAAAAATCCAATGGAAAGTCATCTTAACTTGACACACCAAGATTCTCCACTGATAGAAGAAGTTTCTCAGTATAGACAGCTGATTGGTAAGCTTATCTACTTAACCATAACAAGACCTGACATAGCTTTCCATGTGCAGCAGCTGAGCCATTTCCTAGAATGTCCTACTATAAATCATTTGAAAGCAGCTCATAGAGTGTCGAGATATATTAAATGAACAATAGTGCAAGGACTACTGATTCCTAGCAAAGGTGAATTACAGTTGAAGGCCTTTGTACATGCAGACTAGGGTGGTTGTAGTGGACAATGAGAAGCATTACAGGATATTGTGTGTTTCTTAGAGATGCTCTAGTATCTTGGAAAGCTAAGAAACAATCAATTGTCTAAAGATCTTCGGCTGAAGCATAATATCGAGCCATGGTGACATATGAAATTCAGTGGATTATATACTTAATGAGAGATCTGAGATTGATGGATGGGTTGGACCGTACACCTGCAATAAACACCACTAGGAGGGATGAACAGTAGTTAGCGGAAATTACACTACTACCCTTTAACAAAATCCCCGTTGAATACAGAATCTGAGATCTCCTCAGATTCAGTACCCGTTTTTATAAAATTCAAAAATCAATGTACACAACTTCAAAAATTATAAAGCTTTCAAGAACTTAACTTTAATGTATTGAAAAGACTCTGTCCAAAACATAAATAAAAATAAGATCTTTTGTCCCTTCAAACAAATAAAAAGCTTTAGATGGTCAATCTGGACAGAATTGGACAGAATGTTGATGAAGTTTGAAAATGTGTTTCTATTTAAATACTCAACCAAAATGGTTGATCTTTATGTCAAAACACTCCTTAGGATGTCTAGTTTATGTTTACAAAAGGCCCTAACCTTATGAAATTCTTGATTAATAGAATTCAAGTTTTCCCAAAACTGGTCAAATTGCAGTCAGATTGGAGCAGTTATCTTGCAATGACTGAAAGACTAACTTTCCTTTACTCAAATCAAGTGATTCTTGTTGAAAATGAAAGCTAACAGTCTAAAGTATAACTCCACCAAAAATGACGAATTTTGAAAGTGTTTTGCTATTTTTGAAAAATGTGAGAAATTGTGTGAAATGCACAATGAAAATGGGCAGAAAAACCAAAAAGAGAAAAGAAGACAAGGACACCAAAGATTTATCCTGTTTCAGTCAATGTGACCTGTTCCAGTCCCAAGAAATACCTTTCCTTGGATTTCACTATGGTATTTGATATACTTACCAATGAAATTTCAAAAAACTGTTTCAACCCTTTAAATTACATATCCTAAGGGTCATATCATAAAATTTTCATTTCAGATCAAGATTTTGGAAGATTGACGCAGTCTGTGCAAAAACATTTTTTCAAAGTCTTATACTTTGAATTTTGATAATAAATTTTTATGACACATAAATAACATCTTAAAGTACTTTTTCACCAATTTCCACGATTTTTGGAGGTGTACAACTTAATCATTCCATTAATTAAAAACTAGGTCTGAAAACAGATTCTGTTTTCAGAAGTGAGTAGTTTGGTCCGAAAGTTTTTTAAAAAACCAAATGTTTTCGTACCCACTATTCTAACCCCCTCCCCTTCTAGTGGTGCTACACAGGTCCTACAAGATGGACATGTCTTAGTCAATGAACAAGACGTCAGGGGGCAATGACAAACACACTTTCACAACATTTTCAATAGTGTAAGGGTAGGCCACAAAAAATGAGAAAGCATCATTACCCGAAACCGACAACATGATAACTGCGATTGTCGTAGAATCACACAAGGAGAGATGAAGAGAACACTTAAGAATATGGGAAGAGCTAAGGCAGTTGGCAAGGATGGATAACATACCCCTCGAGGCATGGAAGTCTTTGGGAGAGGAGCGGGTTCAATGTCTAACTACTCTTTTCAATCTTATTTTCAAAACAGGAAAAATGTCAGATGAGTAGAGAAGGAGTGTAGTGGTCCATATATATGAGAAAAAAGGAGATGCACAGTATTATGGGAATTACAAGGAGATTAAATTAACGAGTCATACTATGAAGTTATGGGAGAGAGTAATCGATACAAGAATTAGAGGAGAAACTCAAGCTACGATAAACCAATTTGGTTTTATGCCAGGACGGTCAACTATGGCAGCAATACATATTTTAAGGAGATTGATGTAGAAGTATAAGGAGAAGAAACGCGATCTACATATGGTTTTCATCGATCTTGAAAGAGCGTATGATAGTGTGCCACGTAGACTGATATCGGATAGTTTGGATGCAAGAGTGTTTCTTATAAAGTATATAGAATAATTATGGATATGTGTGCTAGGACAAAAACAACCGTTTATACGTCTTTCGAGAATACATACTTCTTCCCGGTGGAGGTAGGCATTCATCAAGTGTCTGCTTTAAACCTATTTCTTTTTGCAGTTTTTCTAGACGAGTTGTCAAAGCCGGTCCAAGAGACAGTCCCATGGTGTTATTCTTTTTGCTGACGATATTGTATTAGTCGCAGAAAGTAGGCATAACCTGGGTATGAGATTAAAGGAGTGGCGAGGTACTTCGGAGAGAAAAGGCCTAAGGATTAGACGTTCTAGGACTTGGTATCTGCACTACGACTTCAGTAGCACAGCTGACGATGAGAGGCAACTCTCCAACGAGGGTCAAGTGAACCAAAGGTAAGTTCAAGTACCTAGGATCATTGGTATAGGAAGATGGGGACATAGAGAGTGACATAGCACACCGATTTCAGGCAGGTTGATGTAGGTGGAAGGCGGCCTCAGGGATGGTGTGTGACAAGAATTTTCCATCCAAAATAAAGGAAAAATTTTATAGGATGACAGTGCGGCCGACAATGTTATATGGAACAAACTGCTGGGCCATCAGGAAGACGTAATTGCATAAGATGGAAGTGACAGAGATGAGGATGCTGAGGTGGATGTGTGTGCATACAAGGCTAGACAAGATAATAAATGTGGTATACAGAGAAAGGTTATGGGTCGCTAGTGTAGCAGATAAAATAAAAGAGGGAAACTGAGATGGTTTGGGTATGTTAAGAGGAGATAGACAACGGCATCTGTCAGAGCAATTGAAAGCCTCACTGTAGAAGGGAAGAGGGGTAAAGACAGGCCCAAACTAATGTGGGATGAGCAGATTAGGCGTGACTTACTAGAGTTGTACCTCACTGAGGACATGCTCTTGGATAGGAGTTCATGGATATAGAGAATTAAGGTTAAGGAGGCGTAGGCAGGATATAAGGGCATCTTAGAGCATACTTAGAGGATTAAATAGTATTTACACTTAGGTTGACTTTGCACTTTTTTGTTTCGGTATTTGTCTTTCACCTATTTATGCATATCTACTGTTATGACTATTTTAATATCAGAAGATTCCTATTTATGTTTCATAAAATCCTTTCACTAGTACATATTCCTATTATTGTGTTATCTATGCAGGTACATATAGAACCAGGGGTCTCACTGAAAGCAAATTCTCTATCCCTTGGGATGGAGGTATTGTTTGCGTGCCTCTCACCCTCCCCAGACCCTAACGATAGTTTTTGGTGTCATTGGGATACGCTGGATATGATTGTTGTTGTTGTTGATGGTAAAAAGATAAATGAATTTGAGTGAAAGGAGTCTAAGAATATTTAGGGAGAAATGTTGAAATTGAAAAATATATTGTTTTATTTTGGACTTAAACCAGGTAGAAGATGTTAAACGACCATTATAGCCTGCAGATGCCAATTGGCAGAGCTAAAAAGGATTGTTATTGATACATACACCACATTAAATCTTGTAATTATGGTCAAGAGTAGGTTGAATATATTTGGAATTAATCACGATGTGCATGACTTGATTAGTTTTGGGATGGTTAACTTAGAGTACATGAGGACCGAGTTGAACCTTGTAGGCCCGTTAACTAAAGGACTGAACCGTAAGATGGTTCTAAAAACATCAAGAGGAATGGGACTAATTCCATCGGATGCGAACTCTCTATGACAGGAAACCAACTCGCTATTAGTAGAGATCCTACAAACGGAGTTCAATGTGGTAAAAACACGTCGTAGAAGAGTTCTGTTAAGTACTATCGTATTTGTCCCTTCCTATGTTGATGTATGAGGATAGTACTTACTGCATGTTTGAGGGTGAGATTTAATTCTCTAAATGGATGATTCATAGCCATTATAATGGCGTGGTGCAATGCTGAAGACTTTCTGTCCAACATAGATCGATCACATCGATATCGATGTGACATCGATCGATACATCGATCGATCTATCTGGTAAGGATGCCAAGCTGAAAGTTTTTGTCCGACATTGATCGATCGATGTCACCGATCGATGTACCAACAGTCAGAACTTTTCACTTTGAATTGCATCTTTTGGTCCAAGGTTAATCTCACTTCACCTTTAACGGCTAGTAACTGACTTGAAGGAGTTCTAAACTGCTGAAATAAGTTTTATTAGTTGGTTTTAACATAACCCAAGGCCTATATATAGTAGGCATTGGTATCTTGAACAAGTCACTACAACTTTGCAAAATCTGGGAATTTTTCTACACTTAGTCTCCGTCAACTCTTGTTCTATCATTCTCTTCTACTAAGCAAGTTCAATCTTTCTTTCCTAGAGCAAAGGAAAGGAAGATGGCCGTTATATCCTTGGAAGCATTTGCTTGAAGACTACCTTGCTCTTTGGTAGGAACAAAATTACTTTAAGAACAGTGACAATCTGTCACATCTCGGCTTTGTTGTTTCTTGGTTGTTCATATTCCTACACTAAGTCCCTAAAGTAAGAAATGCAGTACGGCTTCAGAATGAAAATTAAAACTGACCCACGGAAACTTTCAACACGTTTTGTTTCCTTTTTTTGTTATTCTTTGTCTTCTCAGAAGAAGAAATTTTCAACACGTTGGCATGAATATGTTTGTATTTGTTTTGGATTTCATCGCTTTTACCATGTGTCACAATTCTAATGCAACAGATCATGTCATGTTAAAACATTTTTTATTTAAAAGTCAAAATATAAGTCGATACAAAATTTGTTGATGTTGATGCATTTACCAATAAGAATGGTGGTAGCCAAGCATCATTATGTTCTCATTGTAAGAATCAATTATAATAAATATAATTGATGGCGAGAATCTCGTGATTTATTTGTAAATCACTAATGTGGATCACATGTATAATGTATTCGTACGTTATATTGGCTAGATACGTTGCAATTATTGACTGCATTAATTGTTAGATTTGATTTTGATTGATTGACAATTATTAAGTTTCCTTGATTGAAGGAATCGATTGTCAGTCAAATAAGAAAGAGGGTCCCTGGCCTAGCCTATAAATAGAGGGCCTGTGATATTCCATCAGTCATAGCTATACAGCATTCATATAGGCATAGGCTGGAAGGCTCCATTTTCGCAAGAATTCTTCTTTGCAGCAGGCTTCTGATTCGAAGGCGACGACTAAGCGATAATGGCCGAAGGTAACTTTTATGCTTCCGTTAATTGTTTTGGCCTAACACTCATCACACGAAATATGTAATACAAACTAAGAGGAATCATCATAATAGTTTAATGACAATACAGCCCGTAAAATATTGATACTTTCTACGTCTTAAAAATATTATTACACTTAGTCGAAATTTAATTAAGACAAAAACTTTAAGATATTTAACACAATATTTTTACATCATTTTGGCAGTAAATATCAATAAATAATACCAATTTGATTTTAAATGATTACTTATAACAATATTTTTATAAGGGATGGAATAATTACGGACGTAGCTTTCTAGTGGTTTACACGATGTATTACGAACATCCCATCAATTAGCTTATGGCTTCTCTTCGCCATACCTGAGGCGTTCTTAACGAAGGCTACAAACGTTCTCTCTTATTCTCTGTGTGTCTATATATATATATATGAGGCGGGACTTTGAAGCAACTGGTAAGGTTACTGTTTTGTGACTTTGAAGTCACATGTTCGAGCCGCGAAAATTGCCTCTTACACAAAGTGTAGGTCAAGGCCGCATAAACAGCCTCGTACACAAAGTGTAGGGTAGGCTTGTGACATATCGTGAAGCGATCCAATCCCTCCTCCGATCCTGCACAAGCGCAAAAACCTAGTGTACCTAAACATCCTTTTATATACATATATATATGACTCGACACGCAGAGCGAAGACTCTTTCAATGGTTGACATTTCAAGTGGCTTCAAGGACAACAGAAGTTCACTTCTTCAACTCTATAAAGGAAGTGATTATGTAACCTAACTGCATCACTAAAAAAGCTGTGAGATGAAAAATAACACTAGCAACTCTGCCTTGTTGGTCTTCATTCTCTTTCTTGCCTCATGTAGGTTTTACAAAAAACGCCATTTCTCTCATTTGTTATCATTCACAGCAACAAACTGTTCATCCATTCTTCTTTCCACGTCCAAAATATTTTTTGAATTCCGTGGTACTTCTGCTTCAACTATTAATTTACTTTTCATGTCTCTTTCTTGAAGGTGAGCTTGGAGTATGCGAAGATCCCATGGCAATCAATCAGCGCGTTCCGGCTAAATCAGTTGTTAACTGTAACATGGATTGCCAGTGGGGCACTACTGCGTTGTGTCCAACTGGTTGCGGATGCTATGAGGTAGAAGATGAGGATGGGCCTACTGGAGATTGGCATTGCGATCTTCTAAGAGATGTCTAACACAACCTTTTACATTGAGCCTACCCGTTTCTGCATTTGATAATTAGCAGATCATTGATTAGAGGATCATTTTGCAGGAACAATAAAAGAGGGTATGCTTTATTTTCTTAATTTTATGTTTTTGGGTTCACAAACTTAGTGTATGCAATTGATTAGAGGATCATTTTGCAGGAAAAAGAAAAAGTGTATGTTTGATTGTAAGCATTATATGTGCTATTATCTGCTAATTATTGGAAGGTTCACTAACATGACAGTGTGGTGTATTTTCCTTGTTCTACTTTGTTATATATAAGCAGTTTTGATTGAGTCTAAAAAGGAAGCAAAAAGCTCACATCGCGAAAGTGAGCAAGGAAAATAACAAGAGAACTGCTGAACTAGAAAAGTAGCTCGAGAGGCTATAAAAAGGGAAGGAGTAATTCGACTTGGCTTTAGCAACCTCCAATTGTCAAGTAGACAACAACAACACATACCTAGCATTTTCCAGTCTGGAAAGGGTGAGAGGCAGCCAAACAATACCTTCATCCCAAAGAATAGAGAGTTTGCTTCCAGCGACACCCCTGACTCTATATGTACCTGCATGCACACATAATGAACGACAAATAATAAAAGATAAAGACAAACACAAAAAGTGCAAATTCAACCTAATGTTGCGAGAGTATCTAAGCCCCTATACATACTCTAAGATGCCCCTATATCCTGTCTAAACATCGCTAACCTTAATCCTCCGTCTCCATGAACTCCTATCCTGAACCATGTCCTCCGAGAGGTGCAAATCTAGTAGGTCATGTCTAATCTGCTCCTCCCAAATCAGTTTGAGCATGTCTTTACTTCTTTTCTACTATACAATGAGGCTTTCAACTGCTCTGACGGACGTCGTTATCTGTCTCCGCTTGACATGTCCAATCCATCTCAGTCTCTCCTCTCTTATCTTATCCTTTCCACCCCTAGCTTTTCCCTAAATACCTCATTTCTGAGCTGGTCTATCCTTGTATGCCTACACATCCACCTCAGCATCCTCATCGCTGCCACTTCCATCTTCTGCGACTGTGCCCTCTTGATGGCCTAGCAATCTGTTCCACATAACATTGCCGGCCGCACTGCCATCCTATAAAATGTTTCCTTTAATTTAGTTTGAAAATTCTTGTCGCACCGCACCCCTAAGAGGCTCTCCATCTACACCAACCTTCTTGACCTCGGTGCGCTACATCACCATTTATGTTCCCGTCCGGCTGTACAAATGATCCTAGATACTTGAACTTACTTACCTATGGTACAACTTGACGCTCGATGGTGAGCTGACTTTCTCACCGTCAGCTGTGTTGCTAATGTCGCAGTGCAGATGTTTGTTCTTAGAGCGACTAATTCTGAGGCCTTCTCTCTCTAAAGCCCCTCTCCGCTGCTCTAGTCTCATACTCAAGGTATGTCTACTCTGGGAGACTAATACAATATCATCAGCAAAAAGCATACACCAAGGAACTGCCTCCTGGATCGTGTTTGACAACTCGTCGAGGACAACTGCAAAAAGGAATGGGCTCAAGGTTGATCCTTGATGGAGGCCTACCTCAACTGGAACGAAATCCGTATTCCCCACAGACGTACAGACAGTTGTTTCCATCCTATCATACATATCTCTAATTATGTTTATATACTTCATAGGTACTCCTCTTGCATCCAAACTCTCCCAAATTAGTCTACATGGCACACTATCATATGCTTTTTCCAGATCAATGAAGGCCATATGTAGATCGCACTTCTTCTCCTTATATTTCTCCATCATTCTCCTTAGGATGTGTATTGCTTCCGTAGATGACGTCCTGGCATGAAACTAAATTTGTTCTCCCTAACTTGAGTTTCTCTCATAACTCTAGTGTCGATTACAGTCTCCCAGAACTTCATAGTTTGGCTTCGCAACTTTATCCTCCGGTAATTCCCACAACACCGTGCTTCTCATTTGTTCTTATATAGCGGGACCATGACACTCCTTCTCCACTCATCTGGAATTTTTCCTATTTTGAAAATACGATTAAACAAGGTAGTTAGACATTGAGCCCTTTCATCTCCTAGATACTTTCACGCCTCAATTGGTATGTTTTCCATGCCAACTACCTTAGCTCTTCCCATCTTCTTAAGTACTCTCATCACCTATCCTTGTGTGATGTTCTGACATTGGCAGTTATTATGTTATAGTTTTTGGGTAGTGATACTGTCTCTTTCTTCGTTGTCGGCCCTCCCGATGTTGAAAAGATTATACAAGTATGTTTGTCATTTCCACTTGATGTCTTGTTCGTTGACTAAAACATGTCAATCTTCTCCTTTTGTAAACTTTCTGACACTTAGGTCCTACCTCTTTTAGTCTCTAGCTTTGGAATTCTTGAGCATAACATACTCTCCGCCTTTTGTTTCTAGTCTTTCGTGCATCTTCTTATAGGCTGCGGTCTTTGCCTCTGCTACTGCCTTCGTTTCCTCCTTCCAAGCGATTTTATAGTTCACCCTCAATCTCACTTTCTCCTCCCCGTCTGTGTACCTTAACAGCTCTCTAAAAGCTTGTTGTTTATCCTTTATGTTTTGTTGCACATCCTCATTCCACCACCATGACTCTTTATGTACGATTGTCTTTCCAGTTGTTACCCCAAGAGTTTCTCTCGTTGCGTGGGTAATAGTAGTTGTCATAAACTCCCACATCTGGTTTGTGTCCTCATCCTTCGATCTAATATCGTAGAGATAATCTTGTATCTAAATATGTTAATTTTTTCGTCCTTCAAACTTCCCAATCGAATCCTGGGTAGGAGCTTTCTTACCCCCTTGCTCAGCTTTTGGCTCAATGCTATAACTACCACTAATAAACGGTGTTGCTCACTACTACCTCCCCTGGTATAACCTTGTTGTCTCTCCATAACCATCGATCTTCACGCCTCATCAGAAAATAATCGATCTGCGTATTACGTCCTCCGCTGATAAAAGTAATCAAACAAGCTTCTTTTTTCTTAAAGAACAAGTTTATAATACCTAGGTTGTGGGTTTCCGCTAGGTCTAGCAGATCCCTACCCTGCTCTTTTCTGTCTCCATAGCCAGACCCGCTATGTGATGACTGAAAAACATCGGTGTCCTTTCCAATGTGACAATTAAAATCACCTCCTATACAAATCCGTTCTTCCCTAAGTATTGACTTCAACACTACATCTAAGCAATCACGAAACTCTTTCTTCTCCTATTCTCTTAGTCCCATTTGGGGTGCATAGACGCAAATCATTGTCTCTACCTCCTAGTTTAGTACTAGCTTCAGTACCATAATTCTATCATTATATCTTATCACATCAATCACGTTTGTGTACAATTCTAACTTTATTAGAAATCCTACCCCATTCTTGGTCCCATCAGACCCGGAATACAACAACTTATACCCATCACACTCTTTACCTTTGTTCTCCTTTAACCTGGTCTCTTGGAGACATGCTACATCTATCGTACGCCTCTTAAGTACATCCACAACTTCCAACAATTTACCACTTAGAGCTCTTACATTCCAAAAAGCTACACGTAAACTACCCGCCGCTTCCTTACCCTTACCTACACTCCTCTTCCCTAGACATGGTCTCACTGAAAACTCATGACTCCTAGGAATGTTTGCAATTAAAACCAAATCCTCAAATATGTTACTGAAACCGAAAGTTTGCAACCAAATGTAAAAAAAGCAAAATTAAGGGAACTAAGATCTTGATACTATGTATATATTATTTATACACTAGGTATATATACAAGGATTAAAGAAAAGGAACCTGTAAAAAAGAACCTGGATTGAAACGTCCTCTTTCTTTGTCTTTCTTGACTTCTTGATTACTTTGCCCATTTTGACAAAACTATACAGGGAAGAAAGACAGAGAGAAAGGAAGCCCACAGAAAGGTCAAAATAGACTCGAAAACAAGCCTGAACAAAGACATTTTTCGACATTGACACCACAAAAAAAGCCATATAGCGACAGACATTATTCGTCGCCATTTTGTCGCTAACGGTATTTGGCGACGAAATATGTATGTCTCTATACGGCTTGTCGCAAAGTGATTTTCATCGGTACGACGTCGTTATATTGCAACGAGAGCAAGGTCGTCGGCGGTTCGTCGTAAAATTGCGACGTAAATCTGTCAGGTCTGCGACCTGTTTTTTCTGTCGTCGGTTCGTCGGTATATCTTTTAAGTCGCTATTTTAAAATTTTTGATTTTTTTATATGATCGGTCTGCGACAATTATGTTTCGTCGCTGGTTCGTCGCTATTATTTAAATTAATATTAAATATTAAATTAATATTAAGTATTAAATATTAAATATTTATAATTTATTAATAATATCAATATATTATTAAAATATTTTTATTATTATTTAATTTTTATAGTATATTTTATTTTGTATATAAAATCATTTTTACGAATATTATACAGAAATACGGTATTTGCGTATTGAAATTTGTATAATTAAACAAAACAAATGAAATAGAATCCGTATAAATGTCAGATAAAATATAAAAGAACAAAGAATATGTCAATACAATAAATGAAATAGTCAGTACAAAAAATCAAAAAATGAAATACTATACAGAGGAAGGTGGAGGGGGATCATGCGCAGAAGGCTGACCATCCTGAGGGCGAGGCTGAGGCTGCGAGGAGCTGGAATGGAAAGAGAGGAGGATCTGCGATAGCTGCGAGATTTGCTGGTTCGTCTCCTACTGAAGCGCCTGCTTCGTCTCCTGCTGAAGCGCCTGCTGAACTGACTGCTGTAGCACCTGCTGGGTCTGAGTGAGTTGCGACTGCACTGCCTGTACACTCTCCTCATGCTGCGCAATGATGGTCTCCATCTCATGCTGCAGCGCCGCATGATCTGCGTCCAGGCGCGAAATATCCTCTGGCGTCGCAGAAGGCGCGGAGGTGCTGGCCTCGGAGGAAGAACCTGGATGCAGAACTTTGGGAAAGAATCGTGGCGCTGCTGATCCAACCCTGTACACCTCCCTCTTCTTCTTATTCTGAGGGCTGATGGTCCGAACCACATCCCAATAAGCACGGTTCTTGTCGGCCTCTTCTCCCCTCTCTGCCAGTAATCTGTTGTACTCGTCCTGAAATGAGAATAAGAATTGTTAGGGTTTAGGGTTTAGAAATAAAACAAACTAAGGAAAAAACAAATGATATCGTAGACTACTTATACTGATGTCGCGGGCCTTCAACGTGATCAAGTCCTCCGTCCCGTCGGAGGCTTTCTTCCGATGCGTCTTGTAGAAGAGATTGTAGGAGGCTGGCCACTCTCCCGTCTCTGCGTGCTGAAAGAATGAAATAAAATATGTTAGTGAAATCCAGAATTTTAAAAATTTTGGCATGACGTATTCGTTTATAGGAGGTATCCCGGCCTTAAAGGCCTCTCCCTAGTCAAATCAAAAATAAAAAGAAAAAGGCAAATGAACACATATACTACTTACATTAACCATATACGAATACCAAAAAAACAACAACAGAACATAAGAAATCAATGAATCTAAATAATCCACTTAAGTCAATGAATCTAAATAATCCAATGAAATCAATGAATCTAAATAATTCAATATTAAAATACTTACCATAGCACGCATCGTGGTGGCGTGAGAAACCGAATCACCTGAGTGTGTGGCAGGTGCTGGGGCCTGTAGATTGTCGCTGCGCCGGTTCGCCGCATTTCGGGCGCTGCGGGCTTGGTTAGCAGGGTCCAGCCACCCTTCTATCCACCCCGCCCAGGTGGCCTCGGATACGTAGGGAGGCCTTGCAGAAATGTGGTCACGCTCCCACTTGGTCTTGAGCGAGTTGACGAAGTCCTTGTAGCGTTTGGCGGCCCTCTGGCGCCATGCCTGCTCCACGTCATGGGCGATGTTGGCTGGCCAGCTGTATGCCTTCTGCAATTATTATACGGAGGAAAAATAAAAATGTAATTAGAAAAGTAATAATCGATTACGCATCAAAAAGTGAAATTCATCAAATTTGAATACCTGAAACTCATCCCAGTAGAACCTACGTGTTTGCAGGGTGACACGGGACCAGACATATCCAGCAGGGTCCTGCCTCAGGTGGAAGGACCGTGTGATGCAACCGAAATCTAGCCCGAGTCCGATGCAAACCTGAAAGAGGTGAAGTTGTTAGGAAAAAATAACTCGTGACATATATTTGAAAACATGTTAAAAAAATAAATCATTACTTACGTATGGGTATCATGTGACCAAGGGAGGGCACGATGCCCTGGTATGACACCCTCATCCAATGCCTCATCAGACGCCGGATGATGGGCTGAACCGGTGGGTGTGGGTGGCGTCAGAGATCTGGGGGGTGCGAACCTATCGGCAGGCCCTAAAAGGTCAGCGTCCGCAGCCAGAGCGACGGTCGACATCGAACCAAGCAGCTCATGCTAAGAAACGAACAGATCGAACTCTCCTGAGAGGGCATGTCTGGCTGGTGGGTATGTGGGTTGAGTTGGTAAACCCTCACTAGCCATCAGATCTGCAAGAGTGAAAAATTTAAAAGGCACATTCAACAAGTTTAGGGTTGGTTGGCCAAACAAATAAGATGCCCAAAAAATGACAAGTGTTTACATACATTTAATGCAAGATATTAATAATTTTGAAAATTTCGGCATGACCTATTCGTTTATCGGAGGTTTCCTGGCCTTAATGGCCTCTCCCAAGACAAATCCAAATCCATGCCATTTGACATGATTAACCAAACTACATAATCAAACTTCATCATCAAATTACACGTCAAAGTATACATCACTTGAACTTGATACTTAAAGCATAAATATGCATCACCTCTAAACAAATTACACTTCAAAATATACATCACCTCTACATCCTTATGATACATCACTTGTAACATGAATTATGCATAAAAATGGTAAATATAAGAGAATTATGGGATGCCCAAAGTAAACACAATTCAGTTTAACAACAAACAAGCTTCAACCATAAACTAGCTAAACAAAATACATCGCTTCAATAATATACATCATTTGAGCTTCAAACTTGAAAAATAAATAAAAGATACTTAATAAATCACTTGTAACATAAACCTGTGTTAGTGTATGTGCCCTAGGCCATGATTTGGATATTTATGTTATGCATTTATTATTAATAAAAGAGGTTTTATTATCATTATTGTTGGTTAGTATGTTACACAATTTTGATATATGTCCCTGATTCATTATTGTTATAGAGATAAAATAATTTATAATCAGTATGAGTATTGATTTGATAATCATGAGATGATTATGTGTATGGTGATACGAATCAATCTCATAGATACTTGTTAGAGAATAGTGTATTGGATAGACCCATCATGAGATTACTACATGAATTAGCGTCATAAGTAAATCTCATGATAGTCATGTTTTAATCCTTTGACTTGAGATTGTCATAGTTTCCAACATAAGGACTATTATATTTTGACATGATCAAACGTTATTCGTAACTTGATAATAATAAAGGTCATGATTGAATGTGATAGAAATTATGCAGAGGATATTGAACAATCAAGATAGAATTTGTCCCTCTCTTTTGAGAGAGATATCTTTGGGCCCCTCGATTAGTGAGACTGTGAAATGCATGGCCGTGCTCAAATGAATTGATAGTGTGATCAATATCATTTGTTTTATCAGTCTACTTAGAGATCGAGTAATCATATGTTTGAACTATATAAGTATGACGCTGACCATGACTTATGTTCAAACTAGATATCGTGTGACAAAGGGATTAGTGCATGTACTATTATTAGGCTAGTTGGACTTTACTCGTATTAATTGGGTAGTTGTAATGCCTTGCTAGAGGCCAATTACGACTTGTTGGTTTAATAGAGATTTAATCAACTGCCAATTAATATGGGCCTATCGGGTCACACCCAAGAATGCGTAAGGCTGATATTAATAATATTAATAATATTAATATTGGATATTAATTATTATTATTATTATTATCGTTTTAATATTAATAATATTAATATTGGATATTAACTATTATTATTATTATTTTCGGTTTTTTGGTGATTATATATACATGTGTATTATCGGATAATAACAAGAGAATCCATATCTGATATGAATTTTGAATATCCTGATAGAATCCGTACCTGATATGGATTTTGATTGGCATCCACTAATCCGATTAGGACTCGGATTCTGATGTCTGCGTATGTGCATATATACTTGTGTATCTCGTATACACAAGACACACGAAAAATACACAGAGTCATAAGAAAACCCTAGAACCGTTTTTGTAAAAACCGAGTTCTTCAGCCGCGCCGTTTGAAGAGCTAGCACTCCGGGCGGAAGCGTTTGTGTGGATACCGACAGAGGGTGTTCGTGATTTTGCACCTCTTCCATCTGCAGATTTCGAATCTACGGAGGTACTTTTTGATTTCTTTTGTCAAATTAAACGAACAACATGGATCCTTGGTAGGAAATCAGAGATCAAGTTTTGTTTTCCGCTGCGCGTTTTTGCAATGATCTCAGTTGATTTCCTAACAGTGGTATCAGAGCCACTTGTTGATTTCGTTTAAATCGATTATATCATGCTTATGTGATTATATGTTTACTGTTTTTCGTATGACATGATATGTACAAAAACCCCAACTCGGATTTCATATGATGAGAGAAGAGTGGTGTTTTTCAAATGGTTTTCACGAGATGATTTGTATACGGCGGTTTTCGTTTGTCATGTGATGATCAAAACCGATTTTGTTTATATTAGATATAAACATACGCTATGTGTAAAACCCTATTCGAATCTCATCTGGTGAGAGCGGATTGATGTTTTCAATTCGTTTTCATGAGACCTTATGATTCGAGATTGTTATATGTGATATAAAGTTTTCGTTTTTCATGTGATGATCAAAAAACGATTATGTTTATATCGATATGAACAACCGATAATGATTCTGTAAGAGTTATGCATATTCAAAACAGACAGATTATCAATTCGATTGATGATTCGGTTTTCGAATTTCGAATGGCAGATTGATTCTGTTTCGGATTTCGAACAACAGATTATCAATTCGATTGATGATTCTGTTTTGGGTTTCGAATGATAACTCTCGGTTCGATCGGTGCTTCTGTAAGGGCTTACACGTAGTCAAAACAGTAAGATCGTTAATATGATTGACGCGTCTGAGTTAGGGATCCGAAAAAGAAAATTTTTAATCTGACATTAAGAATGTCAATATATATTTATTTATTATAATATGTTTATGTAAGATACATTATAATTGTTGATGTCTTTGCACGGTGCATAGCATGGCCTCAGGACCTATGTGATTGACTTAGTCATATTTTTGTTTTGGGTTATTATGGCCTGCGTGCCGCTGTAGTTTTGTTGTATTTTATTATACAAGTAGTTAGGTTTTTCTTTATTATTGTAATAAATGAAGAATCAAGCTACAAAAGTGGTGATGGCGACACATACCAAGGACGAGTGGATTCCATGGAGATGGAGGCACGAGCTCAAGACAAGAAGATATGTATCATTGCAAATGTTGTAATAGGAAGTCTTTCACATAGGGTTTCCTTTATGATCTTCATTTGGTCTCATGAAGATCATATTTAGTTTGGCCATGCTATGTCACGTTTACATATTTATCATTTTGTATGAGATGCGTGGATGATAGATTATATATGCATATAGGATGCTACGATATAATGATATGTAATGCAAGACATAAACTAAGTTGAACCCTCATCAATAATTTAAGTCTTTATGCCATCCATGCCTTAAACACCTATTAAAACTGGGATTGTATTAAAGTAGGTATTGCCAAAGCAATGTGCTTTAAACATTCCTAGCTACGTAGGATGAGTAATAGTGCTACTCATATGTTTAAAATTGGTTAGACTTAATTGGGCTATCAAAACGGTTTTGGGCCCAAGGCATTAGATGGAATCTAACATACAATGATATATGATGTCAATATTCCATAAATTCTAAGAGTTACATGAGATGTAATTGGTAAAGAAGTTACCTACCTAAATAACTTAATTTTAAGCGTCATGCCAAAGCTGAGTTTAGAATTAAGTCAAATATGGATCTTAGCTCACTAAAATATTTCTTTTTGAGGGTTATGTTTTAGTGAGAGTTTTATAAATTTTAACCTCATTATTAATAAAGTGTTACTTTGCATGTTTTGTAGATCATAAATGGCTGCTAATAACAATTCCACCTTATCACTGCGATCAATCCTTGAGAAGGAAAAATTAAAAGAATGTGGGACTAATTTTGTTGATTGGTTTCGAAACTTGAGAATCGTTCTCAAGCAAGAAAAGAAGTCCTACGTGCTCGATGACCCTGTCCCTGAACCCCTTCCTGCTGATGCTTCTGTTGCTGTTAAGAACAAATATAAGAAGCATGTGGAGGATTCCAATGACATAGGATGTCTAATGTTGGCAACTATGTGTTCAGGACTTCAGAAAGACCTGGAACACTTAGAAGCTTATGAGATGAGTGTGCATCTCAAACAAGCTTTCCAACAACAGGCTAGGCAGGATAGGTTCGACACCGCTGTTGCACTTTTTGACTGTAAGATGTCTGAAGGTGATTCTGTTAGTGCTCATGTTCTGAAGATGAAAGGCTATATAGATCACCTTGCAAGACTTGGATATCCCCTGAGTTTGGAACTCGCCACGGATTTGATCCTACACTCTTTGCCTAGCAGTTTTTCTCAGTTCGGCATGAACTACAATATGAATAATATGGAAAAGTCCATTCCTGAGCTACATGGTATGCTCAAAACTGCTGAGGGGAATATCAAGAAGCCTACCCATGTATTGAGTGTCAATACCAAGCTAATGAAAAAGAAAGCTAAAGGCAAGGGTAAGGCTAAAAGTGCAAAGGGTGCAAAAGGGGCAAAGGGTCAAGCTAAACCGAAACCTGGTCCCAAGGCAAAGGATCCTAAGGAAGGAACTTGTTTCCATTGCAACAAGCCTGGGCATTGGAAAAGAAATTGTGATGTTTATTTGGAGGAGTTGAAGAAGCTGAAGGGTAGTACGACTACATCTTCAGGTATTTATGTTATAGAAATTAATTTATCTACTTCTTCTTCCTGGGTATTAGATACTGGATGTGGATCCTATATTTGTACAAATATGCAGGGGCTCAAAAGGAGTAGGATGCTGAAGAAGGGCGAGGTGGACCTACGTGTTGGCAATAGAGCAAGAGTTGCTGCTATAGCTGTAGGGACCTATGAGCTTGTCTTGCCCAATGGGCTTTTGTTAGTTTTAAACAATTGCTTTTATGTTCCTACTATGAGTAGGAATCTTATTTCAGTGTCTGTTTTGGACGATGAAGGTTATTCATTTTTAATTAAAAATAAGAAGTGTTTTATTTTTGATAAAAATGACTTGCTTTATTGTATTGCAAGTAGTTATAATGGCATTTATGTCCTTAACCTTGATGATTCCAATGACGGTAATATTTATAACATATCTTCAAAGAGAACTAAGCCAAATGAATTAAACCATGCATATTTATGGCATTGTCGCCTTAGCCATATAAATGAGAAGCGCGTATCTAAACTCCATCAAGATGGATTATTAGATTCATTTGATTTTGAATCATTTGAAAATTGCGAGTCTTGTTTGCTTGGAAAGATGACAAAGACTCCTTTTACTGGACATAGTGAAAGGGCCAATGACGTATTGGGCTTGGTACATACAGATGTATGCAGCCCAATCAGCATTAGTGTCAGGGGAGGATTTCAGTATTTCATTACTTTTACTGATGATTTCAGTAGGTATGGCTATGTCTACCTAATGAAACATAAGCATGAGTCTTTTGAAATGTTTAGAACTTTTCAAAATGAAGTACAAAATCAACTTGGTAAGACAATTAAAACCCTTCGATCAGATCGAGGTGGTGAATATTTGAGCCAAGAATTTGACCAACATCTAAGAAATTGTGGAATCGTTTCACAGTTGACTCCTCCAGAAACTCCACAATGGAATGGTGTTTCTGAAAGGAGAAATCGGACTTTATTGGATATGGTTCGATCTATGATGGGTCAAGTAGATCTTCCTTTATCCTTTTGGGGTTATGCCTTGGAGACAGCTGCATTCATTTTGAACCGTGTACCATCTAAAGCGGTTGAAAAGACACCATATGAGATGTGGACTGGTAAGAGACCCAGTTTGTCTTTTCTTAAGATTTGGGGTTGTGAAGCTTATGTGAAAAGATTAATGTCAGATAAGCTAGCTCCAAAATCTATCAAATGTATTTTTGTGGGGTATCCTAAAGAAACTAAAGGGTACTATTTCTATATTCCCTCAGAGAACAAAGTGTTTGTTGCTCGAAATGGAGTCTTTTTGGAAAAGGAGTTTCTCTCCAAGAGAACAAGTGGGAGTATAGTACAACTTGAGGAAACTCAAGTTCCGCAAGATATCGTTGAACCGTCTTTAGAGACGATTTCAGAACCACAAACAGTTGTGGAGCCTGAAAATGTAACACAAGTCCAACGCAGATCTGATAGGATACATCGTCAGCCAGAGAGATACGGATTTCTTGTGACTGATGATAGTCAAGTTATGCTCATAGATCAAGATGAGCCTACTACCTATCAGGAAGCTGTGTCTGGTCCAGATTCAGATAAATGGTTTGGAGCCATGAATTCTGAGATGCAATCCATGTTTGATAACCAAGTTTGGTCTTTAATTGATCCTCCAGAGGGTATTAAGACTATTGGTTACAAATGGGTTTTCAAGAAGAAAACTGACATGGATGGAAATGTGCAAACCTACAAAGCAAGGCTTGTGGCTAAAGGTTTCAAACAAACTCATGGTATAGACTATGATGAAACCTTTTCACCAGTAGCTATGCTTAAGTCTATTCGAATTCTCCTTGCCATAGCAGCATACTATGATTATGAGATATGGAAAATGGATATCAAAACTGCTTTCCTTAATGGAAATTTACTCGAGGATGTGTACATGACACAACCTGAGGGTTTTGTAAATCCTGAGAATTCAAAGAAGGTTTGCAAGCTTCAAAGGTCCATCTATGGATTGAAGCAAGCATCTCGAAGCTGGAATCTTCGTTTTGATGAAACGGTTAAGAACTTTGGTTTCATCAAGAATGAAGATGAACCTTGTGTTTACAAGATGGTTAGTGGGAGTGCAGTAGTGTTTCTGGTCTTATATGTGGATGACATATTGCTTATTGGGAATGATATCCCTACCTTGCAAAAGGTTCAGGCTTGGTTAGGGAATTCATTTTCAATGAAGGACTTGGGCGAGGCTACCTATATCCTTGGTATCAAGATCTATAGAGATAGATCTAAAAGGATAATAGGCTTGAGTCAGAGTACATACATAGATAAAATGTTGAAGAGGTTCAACATGCAAGAGTCCAAGAAAGGATTCCTGCCTATGTCTCATGGCATTCATCTTAGCAAGAATCAATGTCCTCAGACATCTGATGAGCGAGATAGAATGAATAAAATTCCTTATGCTTCTGCTATAGGATCGATCATGTATGCCATGTTATGTACTAGACCAGATGTCTCATATCCATTGAGCACAACAAGTAGATATCAAGCTGACCCCGGTGAAGGTCACTGGACAGCGGTCAAGAATATTCTTAAGTACCTCAGAAGGACTAAAGATGTATTCTTGGTTTATGGAGGTTTGGATGACGAGTTAGTTGTAAATGGTTACACAGATGCTAGTTTCCAAACCGACATAGATGATTTCAGATCGCAGTCTGGTTTTGTATTCACATTGAATGGTGGATCTGTTAGTTGGAAGAGTTCAAAACAAAGCACTGTGGCTGATTCTACAACAGAGGCTGAGTATATAGCAGCATCAGATGCAGCTAAAGAAGCAGTTTGGTTGAAGAAGTTCATCACTGAGCTAGGAGTAGTACCTAGCATTGCAAATCCTGTGGACATTTATTGTGACAACCATGGTGCCATAGCACAAGCAAAAGAGCCTAGGTCTCATCAGAGATCTAAACATATACTCAGACGCTACCATCTCATTCGAGACATCATCGATAGAGGAGATGTCAAGATTTGCAAAGTTGACACAAATGATAACATAGCGGATCCATTGACTAAGCCTCTCTCACGGGTCAAGCATGATCAACATACTAGATCTATGGGTCTCAGATATTTGTAGGCCTAGTGCAAGTGGGAGATTGTTAGTGTATGTGCCCTAGGCCATGATTTGGATATTTATGTTATACATTTATTATTAATAAAAGAGGTTTTATTATCATTATTGTTGGTTAGTATGTTACACAATTTTGATATATGTCCCTGATTCATTATTGTTATAGAGATAAAATAATTTATAATCAGTATGAGTATTGATTTGATAATCATGAGATGATTATGTGTATGGTGATACGAATCAATCTCATAGATACTTGTTAGAGAACAGTGTATTGGATAGACCCATCATGAGATTACTACATGGATTAGCGTCATAAGTAAATCTCATGATAGTCATGTTTTAATCCTTTGACTTGAGATTGTCATAGTTTCCAACATAAGGACTATTATATTTTGACATGATCAAACGTTATTCGTAACTGGATAATAATAAAGGTCATGATTGAATGTGATAGAAATTATGTAGAGGATATTGAACAATCAAGATAGAATTTGTCCCTCTCTTTTGAGAGAGATATCTTTGGGCCCCTTGATTAGTGAGACTGTGAAATGCATGGCCGTGCTCAAATGAATTGATAGTGTGATCAATATCATTTGTTTTATCAGTCTACTTAGAGATCGAGTAATCATATGTTTGAACTATATAAGTATGACGCTGACCATGACTTATGTTCAAACTAGATATCGTGTGACAAAGGGATTAGTGCATGTACTATTATTAGACTAGTTGGACTTTACTCGTATTAATTGGGTAGTTGTAATGCCTTGCTAGAGGCCAATTACGACTTGTTGGTTTAATAGAGATTTAATCAACTGCCAATTAATATGGGCCTATCGGGTCACACACAAGAATGCGTAAGGCTGATATTAATAATATTAATAATATTAATATTGGATATTAATTATTATTATTATTATCGTTTTAATATTAATAATATTAATATTGGATATTAACTATTATTATTATTATTTTCGGTTTTTTGGTGATTATATATACATGTGTATTATAAGATAATAACAAGAGAATCCATATCTGATATGGATTTTGAATATCCTGATAGAATCCGTATCTGATATGGATTTTGATTGGCATCCACTAATCCGATTAGGACTCGGATTCTGATGTCTACGTATGTGCATATATACTTGTGTATCTCGTATACACAAGACACACGAAAAATACACAGAGTCATAAGAAAACCCTAGAACCGTTTTTGTGAAAAACGAGTTCTTCAGCCGCGCCGTTTGAAGAGCTAGCACTCCGGGCGGAAGCGTTCGTGTGGATACCGACAGAGGGTGTTCGTGATTTCACACCTCTTCCATCTGCAGATTTCGAATCTACGGAGGTACTTTTTGATTTCTTTTGTCGAATTAAACGAACAACATGGATCCTTGGTAGGAAATCAGAGATCAAGTTTTGTTTTCCGCTGCGCGTTTTTGCAGTGATCTCGGTTGATTTCCTAACAACCTGCACCCAGCCCCACCCCGCACAAACCTGCACCCCAGCCACCCCTAACCACCACTGCTTCCCCCAACCACCACATTGTTCCCGCCCACAGCCACCCCCGCCCACAGCCATTCCTGCCACAGCCACCCCGCCAACAGCCACCCCCGCACACAGACCCCAACCACAACAACACCCCCCCAACCACACTACCCGCCCACATGCAACCCCCCAACACCAAATGCCCTGCCACAACCACCCTCACCCAAAGGCCACCCCAACCACCACTGCCCCCCAACCCACCACTGCCCCGCCCATATGCCACCTCCAACCAACCACTGCCCCCCCAACCACCAATTGCCCTGCCCACAGCCACCCCCGCTCACAGGCCCTCCCCATAGTCCCCAACCCACCACAACACCCACAACCCAAACCTAAAACAAAGAATTGAATCTATAACTAATTAAAAGCATTAAAAATGAAATAGGAAGAAAAACTAACCGGGGAAGGAGGTCACTGGAGAATGGCGGAAGCTGGAGGAGCGGCGGTGGAGAGTTTTCGCGGGGGAGGGAGATTTCGCGTCGTCGGGGGAGGGAGATTTTCGCGGGGATGAAAAATCGGCGGGAGATGAAATGGGGAAGAAGAAGGGGGATTTCTGGTTTAATTTCGAAATTTTGCGACGAAATAGCGACGTGTTTTCGTCGCTGTTGCAAACCTGCGACGGCAGGTTTCGTCGGTAAATCGTCGGCGCTCATCAGTATTGTAAAAAAAATAATACAAAATATAAAGTACTTGCAGACACACATTTTGTATATACATGTGTATAAGTACATCAACACATACACAGTTTCACATAAAGAGGCACATAAAAATTTTGACTAACGACAATCTTCATTTTCATCCGCATCCTCATACGCATGTTCATTTTTATCTTCATTTTCGTCTTCATCTACATGCTCGTCGTCCTCTTCATCTTCGTATTCGTCTTCGCCTACATCTTCAATATTGTCAGCCGGTTGTATTTGAGATGAATTTCGATGAAACTGCCGTTGGGGTCATTTAGAGGGAGATTGTGCAGTTCAACATGTGTCGTATCCACAACGCGTGGGTTTTCTTCTTGAAATGCAGCATCCATGCCATCTGAACCTGGCTGGATACTGACATCAAACTTGCTCGATTTCACTTTGCACACGGCTTGCCAGTCTTTTGAGCTCGCATTCATCCTCTTCGTCGGATACGATAGATACTACACCTGGGACGCTTGACTAGCCAAAACGAATGGATCATACTTTTTGTGTCGTTGACCTTGGTGTATGTCTTCCAACTTATATCGGTCGTGAACCTTTGTGCCAGCGTGATAAACTTCCCGAGTTGGATCGTGTCATTCGCATTTGAATAGCACCACCCGCTTTATAGGCAATGCGGGATATTCGAGCTCAATGATGTCAGTAAGGTAGCCGTAAAAGTCATCCTCGTCCGGGCTAGTGTCATACCGCTTGGCACACACTCTACTGTTCTCCGATGATTTTTGGCTGGCATGGGAGACTGTATGGAATCTATAACCGTTCACAAAACACATGTAGTAGCGCGTGACTCTGTTCAATGGACCCTCGGCTACTGGTGTCAGAATGTAACCGTACTCTTCGTCAGCAAGATGACCTTTGCTCGCCTGTAAAACGACAAGTAAGTATACATCAGCGGGGCAATAAATGCGTATCACATGACGTACACGTAACCAGCAAATATGTAAACTTACATGCCACCTGAACCAATCAGCAAACTTGGCATCTAACTCATTGTTTATTGCATGGCTCGATATACCCGGTGAATGTTCTTGCAATAAATCAACGAACAAGCTGAAGCAAATTACGAATGAGTACTCTGTATACCTTTGTAATATAATGGATAGAGTAGCGCAAGGTATTTACAAATTAAAATTGGATATCGTTTATACCTCTGGAAACGGTCAACTTGACGGCAGTTGCGCAGAACATAAGAATGAGCAATCTTCAGATCGCTGTCCCCCAATATCATTTCCATTCCCTGTCCGTGAAATCTGATCGGATGTGTGAATATCGGGAGGACACCAGATCTGGAAATGTTGTCATTCCAGGGAACATATCTGCACCTCGACGGGACATCTGGCTTGAAGTAATGAGACACGAAGGTCAAGGCTTCCTCCGTCAGGTTGGCATTGCACATCGAGGCCTCGACTTTTGTCTTGTTCCTGATGTTCAGCTTCAAATGCCTGAGATATTTGTTCATATAGTGAATACTCCAACGTCAAATGAGGAAACAAATTGGTGAGCATGCTCGCATTTAGACACATAAGAACGTCACGTAATAAATAAGAGTACCTCTCGAACGGATACATCCACCTGTACTGAACAGGACCACCAACGCGTACCTCGTATGGTAGATGAACTGGCAGGTGTTCAATTGAATCAAAGAAGGCCGGAGGGAATACAGTTTCCAGCTTGCGTATCATCACTGGGATTTTGCCCTCCAGCCTCGACATATCATCCGCCCTGAGTCTCGTGGATGTAAGAGATCTGAAGAACAGACTCATCTCGGTAAGTGCTTCCTATACATTGGTTGGAAGCAGCTTGCGGAATGCAATGGGCATCAACCGTTGCATGAACACATGACAGTCGTGGCTCTTCAGCACATGCAAACAGCGGTTATTCACGTCGATGTTCTTCGACAGGTTCGAAACATGGCCGTCAGGAAATCTAGCCATCCCCAGCCACGCTAACAACGCATTGACCTACTCCGCAGTCAGCATGTACGAGGACTTCGGCATGTAGGATGTGCCGACGGGATGCAGCTCCAGTCGCATTTTGAGGTTGCGCATATCAAGTCGTGTCTTCAAATTGTCTTTCATTTTTCCCAGCACATTCAGCACTGTGTTGAAGATGTTGTCAAACACGTTCTTCTCAATGTGCATGACATCCAGGTTGTGTCGGATCATATTGCTCTTCCAGTACGGAAGCTCCCAGAATATGCTTCTCTTCTTCCACCCGATACAGTCACGGGTCAGGTCTGCGTTGTGGCTGCCATCCGGATCATCAGCGACCCCCACGAATCTACAACTGTCTATCTCCTCCAACACCTCCGCACCCGTGAGAAGCTCGATCATTGTGTCCTTCTCTAAGATGTCAGGCATGAACGTCGTCACGTTCTTTCTGTACGAATGACGTTTGGGCAGGAAATTCCTATGGCTGTCGAACCAACAAATCTTACATCCATGTTTCAAGGACACTGTCTTCGCTTGCTTCATACAGTAAGGGCAAGCGTATTTCCCCGCTATACTCCACCCCGACAACATAGAATAAGCCGGGAAAGTCGCTGATCGTCCACATCAGCGCAGCGCAGAGCTGGAAGTTTTGTTTGGTGGATACATCGAGCGTCTCCACGCCAAACTCCCACAACCACTTCAGCTCCTGTATCAATGGCTGCACGTATAGGTCGATCTTCTGTTTCGGATTCCTAGGCCCCGATGCGATCATAGTCAAGAACATGTACGGCTTCTTCATGCACATCCAAGGTGGTAGATTCTACGGCGTCATGATGACATGCCACGACGAATACTGCTCTCCTGACTGTCCGAACGGGTTGAACCCGTCGGTGCATAACCCCAACCTAACGTTCCTTGTCTCCGACGAAAAACATGGATGTGTCGCATCGAATGTCCTCCAAGCTTCACCGTCGGATGGATGGCACATCTCACCGTCTTTCGTGTAGTGCTCTGCGTGCCACCTCATCTGGCTAGCTGTGGCGCCGGATGCGTAGAGCCTCTGCAGTCTAGGTGCGAGAGGTAAATAGTAGAATTGCTTTCTTGGCACGTTCCGGTTTCTTTTGTTCGTTCTCCTCCTGCGTGTCCCACAAACCCTGCACTTGTCTTCATCCTCGTTGATGCCCCAGTATATAATGCACCCCTACGGCGTCACTATGCATTCCCAACGGCAGTGTCCGCACAGTGCCCGTTTGTTACAACGTACGATGACCTTACGTCGCTATGTCGTCGCTGATTTCCTCTATATAAACAGCAAACTGCCGTGTCTCTCATACTATAAAAAACAAAATCTTCTTTATAATCATACAAAAAGAGACAAATATGGTTCGTACTAACGCACAAGCACGGCGTGGTAGTGGTCGTCATATGAACCCAGGACGGGCTCTTCAACCACCCGCACCCGCACCGGTTCCTCCACAACCACAAGCACCCCCACCGGCTGACATCCCCGAAGCTTCTGTGGAGAGGTCAGCCGGCAAGAGAATCGCCAAATTGGCGATCCTCATGTAGAAATAAAGGAGCTGTGGAACATAGTGGAGGAGATGAGGGAGGTGATTAAGCAACAGGATGAGTGTCTCGACTACCTGGGCAGAAGGCAGATGCGGATCAAAGCCAAAGCTGCGCAGCTGAGACGCCTCCTGAATGCGTGCGCGGAGAGTGTTGCTACTCTCTGTTCGGATGACGAACAGTGAACGGCTCCTCTCCGCTCTTCTTTTAGATTTTTTTTCAGTTTTTTCTTTATATATTTTGTAATTTTTAATTCTTTATTAATGAAGTTTTTTTCTCAATCATCGCTTTTTTTTTCTTAATTTAAACACGTGTTTAATCCCTTACGAATCTCGACGACGCTAAAATATAGACGACGCTAAAATACAAACGAAATGTAAAACGAAAAAATTTTCGACGACTAAACAGCGACTATATACCGACGAAACTCAATACAACGGCGAGAACTTAATAACTAACGAATTTATTTTGAAATTTAGCGATGCGTTAGCGACGAAATACGATGTCGTTCGTCGCTACGGCGTCGCTATTCACACAACGGCCGTGTTCCCACAGTGCCCGATGGGTACAACGTACGATGACCTTACGATGCTTTACCGACGAAATACCGTCGTACCTTCACACCATACGATGCCTTTCGACGCTATAGGCGTCGCTACGGCGTCGCTATTTACCCAACGGCCGTGTCTGCAGTGCCCGATTACGTCGCTAAGTCGTCGCTAGTGCGTCGCTTTTTCAAATGAACTGTCACGCCCGCACATATTCCCATCTTGATTAACGGTCAAAACATTCGTCGCATCTTCGTCACTATGTCGTCGCTAATTTTACCTATTTATAACCCCACATCCGTACATTACACATAAACAAAGTTATAAAACTTCCTATTCGTAACTACAAAGTATGTCGTGTCGTTATAGAAGAACCCCAAGGCGTGGAGGGGCAAACAGTGCACCTCCACAGCGGCCTCCTCCTCAACCACAACCATCGGTTGAGCGGGAGGATTCAATATCTGTGCATGGACCAATGCCGCCAGAGGATCCTCAACAAGAAATGCTGGAACCGCATATCGACTACCGTATGCTTATAGCAAACATGCAGCAGCAGTCGAGGCAACTGCACAGCGTGAACAGAAGGCTGCGCAAGTTGAAATCCAGATATTGCAAGATAAAGTGCCTCCTCAAATAGTTTGCGGAGAATGTTGCGGCCACTCTTTCTTCCGATGACGAAGAGTGAACGGCCCCTCTCCGCTTCTCTTTTAGATTTCTTTTTTTTAATTTTTCGTCTTTATAATTTAAATTTTTATTTCTAAATGAATAAATTTTTTTTTCCAATCATCGCTTTCTTTTTTCTTAATTCATACACGTGTTTAATCCTCGACGAATCTGCGACGACACAACGACGAATCGAAATATATAAAATACGAACGAAAAGTAAAACGAAACATTTGCGGCAACTAATTCATCGACTAATCACCGACGATATACCGACGAAACTTAATACAACGCCGAGAACCTACTAACCGACGAATTTATTTCCTTGTTTATCCGTGTTTATGTTTCTGAAATTTTAGCGACACATTAGCGACGATGTAGCGACAAAACGCTACAAACTAAATAGCGACGAAGAGAAGACACAGAGTAGCGACGAACCTCCGACAAAACACCGACGAAATTGTAACGAAAGTATTAACCTGACTACTTTTTCGTTAGCGACAATGTATTTCATCGTAGTTTCGTCGCAGTTAACGACGAAACTGTGTTTGTCGCTATTGCGTCGCAAATTAACGACGAAATACCGACGTACATTGTTTCGTCGGTGAATTTTTCATCGCTAATCGAAATTCTTTTTGTGGTGTGAGCTAATCCCCATTAGAAACTCATTCAGCAAACGAGTCATTGAAGAAATATCTTGATGCAGCTAATAAGAGCAGAGTAAAGCTAGAGAAACTATCTGAATTAACATCAGAGAATCAGTTATGAGGTAAGTGTTTGATTTGTTTAAACAAGAATCCTCCAACTATCAAACTGAAGCCAGCATTGGAGAGAGAAACACAGCCAGTAGGTTAGCTCCAATGAGAGCTATGGTTGAATTCAAAAAGTCATAGTTCTTGTCGCGCTACATAGATATCCTTTATGCCTCCATCTTAGTGATTGGCCAAACAAAAGCAATCAACGTCAAGGTGGATCATTTCCTCAGCAAAAAAGACCCATGGATTGCAAACATATATAACTCGACGCCAAAGCTAGTATGACAAACAACTCACACTATTTGGAGATAAGGCAGACCTGAGAGACATGCTGTAGTGATGCACAGATCTGCTTCTATTTGTAGCTTTTTAGTAGCTTTCATTTCCAGTGATGTAATTATTCACATTTGAATAAAATGGAATCCTTTTGTCAGTTTCAGCCCTTGTGTTTGTTTAACTTTTTTGACTTGTTGATCGCTAACCATCTAAAAATAGCAAAAATCCACACCAATTTTTGTTGAAGATGTTGGGTTGACAAACACAAAAGAAAGAAAAGGAAAGAGGCATCAGCTTGGTGTGGGTGATGGAATGGAGAAGTGTGATCTGCTATGATCACACCTTCAACAGTTGGATCAACGTGCAGAGGTGCTCTGGTGTAAAAATTATGTAGCTCAGCAGTCATGAAAAGAAGTAATTGATGTCTGACTAAGGGTGCCACGGTGAATTAAAGAGTGATGAATAAATTGGCTTGTTGGCACGAGGAAGTTGGCACACTTGGCATGCTTGGCACGATTCGCATGCTAGTGACAAAGCTGAAGTTAGCTGAGAACACTTGCTGTAGGATCTGCAAGGCACCACTAGAAGGGGAGGTTGAATAGTGGGTGCGGAAAATGTGGTTTTTAAAATTGTTTTAAACCAAAAATACAACTTCTGAAAACAGTTTCTGTTTTAAGGACCAGTTTTAAAACGTTTTGAAAACTAGATTGTAGGTCTTCAAAAATTCTAAAATTTGGAGAGAACTTAGCCTCAGATATTTTGAGTATCTCCTAAAAATTTCAGATTAAAATTCAACCTTTAACCCCTTGAAAAATCATTGGTGGTCCGATTGTGTAAATCCAACAAAAACGGTATTCTGAATTGAAAAATTAATTCCTATTTGTCCGTAACTCCAAATGCTCTGAAAATTTAAAGACTAACCCTTATTAGTTGTATTTAAATTGGTTGAAACAGTTTTAAAAAATTCTTTTGGGAAGTTAGTCAAATACGATCAAAGTCTCAACCTTTGCAAGCCTGAAAATGAGACAGCACTAGTCTAAGAACTTTGGACGTTTGAATGACTTATACTTGTCCAAAAGAGTTGAAAATTACGCCAAAAGAACCTTAAGATGTGAGGCTATAACTCTGAAAAGTTTCGTGATTTTTGAAATTCGTTTACTATTTTTACCAATGTGATTAAAAACGATAAACAGTGCTAAAACTGAAAGTAAGTGCTGAAAGTAAATAACACCAGGAATTCTATACAGGTTCGGTTGTAAACAACCTACTCCAGTCTTCGAGGACACCTTTCTCAGTTAGCACTATTCACACAACACAAAGAACACCTTACCACAGGGTTGATGGAGTTACACACCAACTCAAACCCTTTACAAACCATGTATGTGAATACAATGATCATGAACACCACCACCTTGCAAGTGCAAGATTGATCACACCTTGATCAATCTTTTACAAAAATAAAGAGTATAGGGTGGTATATAAGAAGCCTATTCAAGATGTATGAATATGAATACAATAGGCTTTAAGAGAGAAGAAAGAAAGAAAGGTAGAAAGAGAGACTATAAAAACGATTTTAATCTTGTATGCTTGTAAGATTTGTGTTGTTTTTGTCTTGCTATATTCTTTCCTTTTAACAATGTTGGTCGCCCCCCTATGATGCTCTTCTCCTCTTGAAAATTATCTTCTAAGTCCTTGGAAGAGTGCATTGCATCATTGTGACATGTCTTTGCTTACTTGGCATCTCCTCATTGGATGATCATTAAGCTCTTGCTTACTTGGCAGATACGGTGCACCCGCCGTACTTTACTAAGGAGAGTACAAGGCGTCATGCATAACATGCGAACATCCATAACATAAGTCGCGGACTCCCATGCTAACATTCAACATGGTAGTAAAATTTAGGCAGAATTAAAACTTTTTAAATTAAACATACATCACTAATTTACTAAGTTCCCAAAAGTAGTAGTCCCACAAAATAACATAACCGAAATCCAGAGAGTTCAAACGTAGTCATAATACAAAACGTCTTGGCAGAACAAAAGTCCTTAAGCTTAGCTTCCTTCATATCTCCTCACCTATGGATAGGGTACCTTCGACTCATCCTCGATCCATTCTATATTGGCATTACCTGGTTCTGGGGAAAAATAAAGTGTGAGTGATAAAAATCACCCAGCAAGAATACAATAAACTACCATGAAATACGTAAAGAATCATAACATGAATGCATTACCCCGAAAACCTCAAATAGTCATAATTCATACCTGATCTTAAATCCTGAGCTTGCCTGACGTTCGGCTTGAGCATGTTTTTAGGTAACGCTATACCAATAATAACTTATAACCCTTAACTGTAACATGCAACATGTCCTCATGATCGTGAGTTATGCAAGATGCAATGCATGATGTCATGTCATGTCAAAACATCATTTTGGTCCCATAAAGTAACATGTCGTAAAAACGGAGTGTCAGATCAATTAACCCCGGATCTGAACGGGTCCAGAACATATCATCAGACCAATTAACCCCGGGTCTGGGACGGGTCCAGAACAGATATCAGACCAATTAACCCCGGATCTGAACGGGTCCAGAACAGATATCAGACCAATTAACCCTGGATCTGAACGGGTCCAGAACATATCATGTCATCAGACCAATTAACTCCAGGTATGGAGTCGGGTTAGTCGCATGCTTGGCCGGCAAAGGAATCATGAAGCTTTCTTTAAAAACATGGTACCGTAAAAACCTTTCATGCATATCGAAAAACATAGTCGCTTATAAAACTTGCTTGCATAAGTAAAATCCATAAAACCAGTTTCATGATCATGCATGATACATGTAGTGTTATGCAATGCAAGTCATGACATGAATAATCGTATGCATTCCTTATAACATGTCAACATGCATGGTTTCGGAACCGAATATTTCCAGACTTTTACTTCATATTCATGGGGCGGTTAAGCTAACCAAATAGGTCCATTTCCATAATCTTTTGTCACAAATACGTTTCGTGGAATCTTAGATACATGTCGTAAAAATTTCAGATTATTTAAGTAACCATAAAGGGGCTTATTTGATTAATTTCTAAAATGGGTTAGGTGCTGAAACTGAACTGACCTATTTTACTAAAACTTCAATTGCGGCCAATCCGTGGTTTGTTTTTCAGAAATTCCAACTCGTACAATTCATAAACATGTGGAACTAGTATCCTACCGAAAGTTAGCCTATTTTCAATTTTCTAAGTCCCCTTTCTGAGTCCGGAAAGTCGTTACTAAACTTCAGGTTAGTTCCAGTCATTTCAGTTGGGCAGTTTAACTAATTATTTCATTAAAAATAATCCAGAACTTGTTTTACCAAAATTCCAGCTGGCGTGTTCACTACACTCATAGGATTATTACCATGCCAAAAATCAGCTTTATTGGTCCTCTACAGGGTCTCTTTTCAAGCCGACCAAAACGTTGCACCATTCTGTCATGTTTCAGAATTTACAGCCTGAGCAGTCTCACCAATTATTTTATTAAAAATTAACCATAACTTATTTTACCAAAATTCTAACTCCCAATACTTCTATACACATGGCTCTAGCTTTTTGCCGAAAATCAGATTTATGGAAGGTCTACAAGGTCCTCTTTTAAGTCGTTAAATTCAGTGTTCAATTCTGCCTAGCTCCAGAATTTTCAGCTGGAGCGGTTTTACCGCGTAATTTCTTAAAAATAATCCATAGCTGATTTTAATGAAATTCTAACTCTTACTTGTACTACACTCACTAGGATAGCTCTGTACCAAAAATCAGCTTCAATGAAGGTCTAAAGGATCAGTTCTTAAGCCATCTAAAACGTCACTCTATTCTGTCCAATTCCAGTGGTTTGCTATTTTGTCATCTATCCAAGTCAAATGTCCATGTTTACCTTCTACTCAATACTTTGGGCCGAAACTTGTGTGGTGCCTTAACCACATTTTACAACACATATTCAAGCATACAATCACATTCAAGTGTCATGTTAAACTAATCTTACAAACAACTTCTTAAAACTCCTATCTTTCACATGTATGCTTTCCTAGGACCTTCCATGTTACCTCCACAAGTTAATCTTGTTTAGACTTACTTGGGTGAACCTTATTTCACTCTAGATCAGCCTCATTCCATAATGCATATAGGAAAAGACTCCATCTTTGAAGGAATAAATCACATGCAAGGCATTGTTCTTAGGGAATCACTAAAATATAGTCTTAAACTTAAGATGTTCAACTAAAGATCAAATCTTAAGGACCTCTAAGCATTCAAGTCACTAACTCTTTGAATAAATCATGAGAGATCATTGTATACTTGCCTCTTCAAGCTAAGGCTCTTGTCTTTGCTTGGTTATGGAGTGAGTTGAGTTGAAATCCACCTATTTCTACTCCCTTGGTCACACGGTTTTGATGGAGAGGAAAGAAGAGGGTTAGTCCTCATTCAATAGTAAAAATAGGATATGTTTGAGGCTAGAGCATCTTACCAAAATGAGCTTGAGTGGAGATTCAAGTACCACAATGTGTCTCCACCTAGGAAAGTTGATGGCTTTCACCTATTTAATCCATGGAACCCACAGTTTTGACATGGAGAGAAGGAGTTCATGTGAGCTTCATTCTTCACCAAATAAGAATTCACTTAAGGAAGCTTGGAACAAGACTTACCTAGATGTTTCTTGAGTCTTGGAGTTGAAGCTTGAATTCCTATCCTTCAAGATGAAGGGGCCGAATTGTTGGTGAGGGAGATGAGGGTTGTCTAAGTGTTATGCTCTTGCTTGAATGTATCTTGAGAGGAATCTCAAGATGACAAGAAGGTAGATGTTTCTAGAAGGGTTTAAATCAAAATATGTTAGGGACTTGGGAAGGGGGTGGACGGTTTTGGAGGGAGAAATAGGAGGGTTCTCATGAGTGTTAATCAAGGTTAGGTTAGTAATAACCTTGGTTACTTTATTCCAACTATGGTTACTTTAGTGCTAACCCAAGTTACTTTATCAAATCATGGTTATCTTAATCTTGGTTTAAGGAAAAAGTGAACATGGTAGGATTTAAAAATCCTCCATGCCTAGACATAAGGGGCGGTTTTGGGTTGGGGTCTTTATGACCTCAACCATACTACCTCCTTCTTTAATGAGTTGTCTTACTTGTTCTTTAAATGCTAACTTCTTGTCTTAATTGTGTAGTAGAATTTAAGTAACAATTTTAACTAATAAAATTGGCTAGATAATTCTAGAATCTATTCCATGTCTAGGCCGAAATTTTGGGGCCTTTGGGCATTTTGGTATTTTCCATGTTTATCCTATCGCACACTTATATAATTTGTGATATTACTTATTTCATCTAATTATGATTTTAATCTTGCTTGGTGAGGATCGTTTACGATTGCCTCCTTATGAATTATAATTGTTTTATGGATGATCAAGGCCTCTTGGCCGAATTTCATAAGGTATCACAATACCTAGTGACATTCCCCCTACTTAATTATCCAGTGTCCAATTCAAAAGTACTTAAGTAAAGTGGTGCTACTTGACCTAAGTAACAAGTAATTGATAGAATCATCATTTTCATTACAACACTTAATCACTGTTTCAAGTACATGGTTGTTGGGGTACAACATCCTCCCCCCTTATCATAAGTTTCGTCCTCGAAACTTCAGAAGCTAGTCAAAAAGATGGGGGTATCTACTCCTCATATCTTCCTCCGTTTCCCATGTTGCCTCTTCTTCCGAATGATGCTTCCATTGTACCTTCACCATGGGTATGGATCTCTTCCTCAATGCCTTCTCTTTCCGATCAACTATCCTTAAGGGTTCCTCCTCATAAGTTACATCTTTTTCAACCTTCAACTATTGATCTTTAAGGATGTGGCTTGGGTCATATACATATCGACGGAGTTGAGAAACATGGAATACATCGTGCAGCTGAGAAAGAGATGGTGGCAACGCCAAGCGGTAGCAACCTCGCCTACTTTCTCAAGCACTTCATAAGGTTCGACAAATCTTGGGCTTAGTTTTCCTTTGATGCCAAATCTCTTAACTCTTTTGGTCGGAGAAACTTTTAGAAAGACTTTCTCTCCTTCTTGGAATTCTAAAGGTCTTCTTCTTTCATCTGCCCATATCTTCGTTCTATCTTGCGCTGCTCTTAGTCTTTACTGGACTAACTTTACCTTCTCTCGTGTTTGCTCAACAATGTCGGGTCCTGTATAGATTTTATCTCCAATCTTGTCCCAATAGAGTGGGGATCGACATTTTCGTCCATACAATGCCTCATAAGGTGCCATTCTGATGGATCTGTGGAAGCTATTATTATAAGAAAACTCAACGAGCTTAAGGCTTTTATCCCAGCCCCTCCGAAATCAAGAATGCAAGCGCGAAGCATATCCTCAAGGGTTTGAATTGTTCTCTCTGATTGTCCATCTGTTTGAGGATGAAATGCAGAGCTCATCCTTATCTCTGTGCCCATTGCCTTTTGAAAGGCTGTCCAAAATCTCGAAGTAAATCGGGGGTCGCGGTTGCAAGCAATACTTATGGGCACTCCATGTAGACAAACGATATGGTCAATGTACATATAGGCTAACTTCTCCAGAGATGCCTTAATCGTCATAGCCAAAAATTGAGCAGACTTAGTCAAACGATCCACAATGACCCATATAGCTTGCATTGAACTCAAATTCCATAAACATTATGTTGAAAATTTTGGCCTAGTCGCTTTAATGAGAATTGTCATACATGTAAATGAACTTAGGGTGTTGTTCTAGTATGTAGACGAAACCATGAGGTAAAATAAAGTAGTAACTAAAGGATTCTCCTACCCTAACTCATGGTTTTGTGAAGACTTAAGAGGGTAATTTGACTCACCATCACCATACCACTAGAGTGGTTAAAATAGCACTCGGTTGGTTAGGTTATCCGAATAGTTGAAGGTTTAAGGGCTGTTTATGTATAGTTTTGTTCTTGTCGATGAATGGCTAAGGGATGGCTCTAAGCATATCAAAATATGAATGAAAAGGGCAACAAGGGAATAGATTAGTTATTCTAGGATGGAACTTAAGTCAAGAAGATGAAAAAGAGGGCAGTTTGAGGGTGTATCTCTCCCTACGCCCCTCGGCCTTAATGGAAGAAATTAGGGAGATACATTACGTTAATTCTTATGCCTTTAGGACGGTTTAAAGGCCATATTGATGCTAACGTTTCACTCAAAATGGAGGTGAAAGGGCTGTTTGAGCTGAGTCCATATTTGATGAGATTTAAGAGTCACAAATAAATTCTTTTGCTAAAATGAACTCTTATAGGGACAATTTTCTATATTTTATTATATGTGGCCTATTTGAGCACTTTCTAAAACTTGGTTATGTTTATTGAAGCTAAGGAAGATGTGCTTGAAGGTATTACCATTAGGAGTGGATAGATGGCTCAAGGAGAAGCTTGGAATAAATAAAACAAAGTTGTTAAATTTGTTAGTTCACCATATGAAATTTGTGTGGCATTGCTGGACGTGTGCATGGGTAAAACAACAAGAGATAAGGTTAAGGGCTATCTAAAATCGAACATTAGAATGTTAGGGGCTGTTAAGAGTAAATGGTAATGATACATGACGAATTTTGATGTCGTATAAGCATAAGGAACCAAAATAGGGGTTGTTTCGGCATTCTTGTGCAAAACAGCCTGGTTTGGGCCCTAAGTCCGCCCAACAAGTCATACAATTTATACCTAGATAATATGATACCTAAATGAATCAGTTTATCCAAGACTTTTGTAAGATGGAACTGTTTAGGGGTACAATAAGGAATAAATGTTATTACACCCTGCTGAAATTTTCAGCTTCGTAAAACAAATAAGTAATGAATAGTAATCGTAACGTTTATAATCCTAAGGACGTTTTGGACCCTGAAAACCCATCACATACTGCATTATGCATCATATGCACGTCATGTCATTTTCCCAAAAGGGTAAAGTTATGTGTTTTAAAACAGAGGTAAAACAGTTTTAAAAAACCGTATCAAACTGATTGTCTTTACAATTGATTCTGATATATGTTCTGTTTTGGACTAGACATCAGGGCATATGTTCTTTTTTGGACCCATATGAGGTATTATTCTGTTCTGGACCCGAGCGTAACATCCGTTTATGATAGCCAGAGTACTGTTCTGTTCTGGACCTGATATCCGGGTACTATCTGGATCCATACGTAACATCCTCAGTAGGTTAGGAGGTAGATGGGATATAGTTCTGTTTTGGACGGAATCACCTGTAGTAGACGATCGGTCCATACGGAGAAAATAAAGGCCATGGCTTAATGATCTGTTCAGTTCTGTTCTGTTATGTTCTGTTTCGTTTTGTTTTGTGTTGCATCACATGGTTCCATACCGCATCTCATATGCATAGCAGCATCTTTTGAAAAATATGACATGATCGCCACAAAAAGGTAAAATAGTTACACATGAGAAAGATAACAGTAAGCTAGGATGTCAAGGGAAAAACCAAAGTGGATGGACCAAACAGGTAAGTAATTATGTCTAAGTCAATTATGGCATTGCTAGAATTTCTTATTTATCGTTGTAATGTGTTTTGGTATAATAGAGGGTTACTTGCTAGGTGATATATCACTAACTCTTTATTACCATTTTTCAGAGCCGAAGGAACCTGAGGTTGAATATGTCGAGGACAAGCCGCAGGTGCCTTATCCGTGAGAGATGCAGACGGTTAAGGCTGATAGTGAATTCTGATTTGAGGATTATTTGAGGGCTATTTGAGGACTATCCGAGAGTAATTTTGGAACTATCTTTACCTGATTTTTACTATGTATGACATTGTGGACTTCGGATGTTTAATGTTTTATTCTGCTTATTTATCGCCATTGGTTGATGTTTCCATCTGTAATCCATGCTAGAGTCATTGACTTATAATGGATTTGCATCGACGCCTTGTACTTTCCTCAGCCAAGTACGGCAGGTGTACCGTACAAAGGCATAGTTCGGTTGCGGGGCGCTACAATTAAAGCCTATTCTTACATCTTTGCCTTGCATATCATGGCCGCGGCAACGCTTCCAAAGAGTGTTATTGTTGAGCTGCATCATAAAATGGCGGGTTTTATATGAGGCACCAGACATCATTGGGTTTTTTTGGGACAAAATTTGCACAACAGAAGAGGATGGAGGTTAGGGAATCCAAAGCCTCACTGATGTGAAGCACGCATATGATTGCAAACTTTTGTGGATCTTAAAAACAAAGCACTCTCCATAGGCTAATTATATACGCGACAGGTCTGCCATTCGACAAGACTATGTTCCTCGAATTTATGACTCACCGGGATAGAAGAGCATATGTTCGATTGATGAATTTTTCCATGATGATACCATTGTAGTTGCTCAACAGTTAGCATGGAAAACATCATCTACTGACTTATTTCCATTGTGTCAGGCTTATGAAAATACTCAGGTTTATTCTCCACGAATATTTTCACATAAGTTTATTTGGTGGAAGTCTCTTCGTACGTCTGCGAGTATCTCTATGTGGAAATTATTTTGCAGAGCTCTTCCCATAGAGGATAATCGACAACGTTTTGTCCACATATGCCCCTCTATCTGCCCATTTTGTAAATTCGGTGTGGCAGCCACATAAAAGATGTATGGAATCGATTTGCTTCGACAGTAGATCGTCCGCTTCCAAGCACCCTCTCATTGCGTACATACTGAAATGGTGGCTGACTTCCTGTACTCTATCTATCATGGGCCAATATTGCATCATTGTCTCGTCAGTCATGTTACAGTTGTGCTTCTACTTTGTCCGGTAAAAAGTATGCTGCTAACATTACGTCTTTAATTTAAGATGGTTTCTCGCCAGCAAAGAAGCTTCCAAAGTTAAAAACAGTTAAATGGCATCTACCCCCGTCAGGTAAATTAAAGCTAAATGTTGATGCTGTGGCGGGAAGAGAGCTACAGCATCAATAGCGATTTTACGGGATCATTGTGTCCATATGCCATATCTTTCTCTATTCGTCATCTCCCACCCCTTCTAGCGGAACATCAAGCGGTGTTGTATAGTCTCATATACAATGGAATGCAATATCATAATTTGATAGTTGAATCTGACTGCTTGAACGTCGTTCAACATGCTCAACCCAATGACTATACGCCATCATAATTGGACATACACAAATGCTTACGGTTCTTCCTGCTTATTACGGGCACTTTCATACAAAATGTTTCTCGTGAAACCAACATGCTAGCACATCCCTCGCACAATGCAACAGCATGTTCCCTACCACAATAATTTTTCTATCGGATTCTGCTTTGCACCCGTCTGTGCGTGGCTTCTACTTAATGTGTAAAGCTTTCATGGCCTTGAGACTATAGCTAAATGCGATTATACTTGCAGATTATCAGTTCCACATGTCTTGACTGGATGTTGCCTTTATCTACATTGATACAGGCAACAGCGGTATGCTTTGTACTCTTCTGTTGCTAGTTCTATATTATTTTATGCACGCTAATATCTGCTTTACATTTCTATGCTTGCAGAGGTTCATGGAAGCACAACAACGGTTTGCGGAGGGCATTTCCTTTCTGTCGCCTGTGTTCTACAAAAATGCAAGCGAGCCCGGTGTGACTTTGTTTTTATTTTTTACTTAGTACATGCTGTTATATATCTTATACATACTACCAACACTCACTTTATGTCACCTTTACCATTACGACTCATCGGGGTTTTAGAGGCACACCGGAAGATTGGTTCCACTACAGTCTTACCGTCTTTTTATCAATGTATTTAGATTTTTGCAGTCTATTTTGTTTTTCAAGTCAATGTATTTAGATTGTGCAGGCCATATTGTTTTGAGACTTTCATGATTATTTCAAATGGGAGAGTCTCCCGTAGAGATTAGGACTTGTATGTAACTACGGTATTCCTTCGCCATAAGTGAGGGTCTTCTATTAATAAAACACCGGATGGTACCGCCCGTCTTTATATATATGTGTATATATATATTGGGTGAAGGACAGGCGATACCGGCCGGTTCTTTTATTAATATATATTTGTCCTCACTTGTGGCGGAGGAATACTGTGATTACAAGAGTTTCCCTATCTACGGTGGGAGACTCTCCCAAACCAAATAAAAAAACATAGCAATGATATACAGTAAGCGCAAAACACTAGCTAATAACACTGTCAAATGTGATATTCTAAATTTATTACATAATACCCGAATGTAAGTGTGAGCCGTGGCACTCATACGCTGATAGCGGCTATCTTGCGTCTTCAATATTGGACTGCGCCACCATAACGATGTATCCTGACAGAGTGTGTGTGTGTGTGTGTATATATATATATATATTGGATACTCTTAAAAAGGCAATAAATGCAATAAATGGCGCTCTGGCGATTCTGGCGACTGCATGGTGATGCTGCTGATTCTTTCCCCTTGCATTGATTTTCAGTTTCTTTTCAACGATTTGCTGACTATCTGCATTCCCACACTGCTTTCGATGGACAATTGTTGCGATCGCTGGATCGCGGATCATCGCTTCTACACAGCTGCGCAATGGATACGACGAAGAGGTCCTTCGCTTCGGTTCTTACGGCCTCTGCTACAATGCTTCCCCCTCGCGAGATAACTCGTTTGAAAGGTGTGTCAGCGATCAAATTCACTCGTGAGGTAAATGTCATTGTTGACTCTTTCAAATAATGTCTCGTAGGATCCTTTTGGTATGACCGACCGAAGATCAATGCTATCCGTAAATGTTTTGAACGAATTGGATTAAAGGCTTCGGTTAAGATCACTTTACTTGATGCGACTCATATATTGATGCAATTTGATGCTGAGTCTGATTACTATTGGTGTTTTTCCCGTCGCACATGTACAATTTTAGAGTTTCACATGCGTGCTACGAAGTGGTCTTATGATTATGATCGGAAGATTGATATGCCTACCGTGCCGGTGTGGGTATCTTTGCCCAGACTTCCTATTTACCTTTATAAATAGGAGGCATTGTTTGAAATTACCAAAATGATAGGCATGCCGCTAAAGGTGGATTTGGCCACCATGCAGCTTATTCGTCCTTCTGTGGCCCGTATTTGCATTGAGATCGATGTTTCTAAGAAATTGCCTCACCGACTATACATTCCCAGTGATGACTACCACTTCTTTCAGTCGGTGGAATATGAAAATTTGCATGCTTATTGCTCATCATGTTGGGTGTTAGGAACTCATTGAACTCGTGTACTGCTGGCACGTCCATGAAACCTTCGTCTCAGCCACATGCACCTGTTATCTCAGACTTGCCTGCTAAACCTAAATTGGCCGGACCTATTCCTCACATGCCCAGCGATGGACACCTAAGAAATATGTCCTGGAACATCCACCCTATAAGGCAGCGGAGGAGGAAAGTCCCACTATGTTGAGAAATATGTTTGGATAATTTTCTAAGTAATGATTTTAAGTGATGAATACTTAAAAATGTCACACATGGTGTTATATGTGATTAAAAGTTGAAAAAGTTGAACAAATTGACATCGATCTCTCAGGTTGTTGCACATCAATCGATCTATGTACATAGATCTCTCACATCGATCGATCTATGTAAGGCAGAAAAGTTTAAGACCTTTCTGTGAGACATCGATCTCTAAACCTGAGACACATCGATCGATCGATGTACATCGAACTCTCACTTTGATCGATCGATGTAGGTTAGAGACAAAACCTGAACCTTTATGTGAGACATCGATCTATGAAGCTGAGGCACTTCGATCGATGTTTAGAGTTTTTAGAAATAATTTTCTAAAATGTGATAAAATGGTTGTTTTCATTTGTACATGATTTATACATGCTCATTATGTGCTTATTATGTGTTTTTGGTGATTATTATTGTCTTGTGACTAACGTGCCTTGGAAATTTCTACAACTTACCAAAAAGGGAAAAATTGGTATTTTAAGTTTTGTAGGGACATCATATGGTGAAAAATATTTGAAGGGTGTATTATTATCTTAGCAAAGGTGGAATTGTGATTATTTCTGACCATCGGGGTCATTTCTGGAGTTTTCTCACACAAAGGGTATTTTGGTCATTTTACCCCCAAGGGTATTTTTAGTATTTTCACTCAAGGAATCTCTTGAGCATATTATTATCTTCATTCTGGAGCTGTGTTATTATTATTTTGAAGATTATATGGTGATCTTATATCTTATTCTCTCAACCGATGATATTATTGACTATAGCTGGATATGTGACGATTTGAGATGTCACATTCTATTTTTTATTGAAGACCCTATTATATATGTTATAAGAGGATATTAATCATCATCTTTTAGAGATTACAAGGTGTCCTTGGTGCAAGATTCATCACAATATGTAAAGGAGAAGAAAGTAGGAATTTTGGTGTTATATGTTGACATAATCTTGTCAACACTTATTCATTATTTTTTATTCACAAAATTTGAGTTGGTATACATATATACAACATCAAAAAGTCCATAAACAGGTGGAGAAATTGGTATACTCATTTTATGACTTTTGGGCAAGTGGACAATTCAAAAACAAGCTAGTTGGCAAAAGTTGTCAACTTGAAATTTCAAATTTGAAGTTAATGGAGACAAGGTTGTTGGAGCTGATTTTGGATGTGCTTTAATTCAAAATTCTCAGCCATCACATGGTCTAAAAGTTGGAGAGAATATGCCATTTATTCACACTATAAATAGGAGGCAAGGTGAAGAAGAGAAGACACACACTTGAAAGCAAAATTGAAGATTGTTGTCTTGCTATTCTCTTCTCATATTTTCGTTCATACTTTGTGTAGCTAAGGTGTTCCAATTTTTTTGTTGTCCAGCTATACTATACACACCTTCTTGGGTTGGATTTGTATGATTGATTAGCCAAATTTATAAAGCTACAAAAATAGGTGGTAGAGGTGTTGTAACCAAGAGTTTCATAGAGGTGATTATCCAAGTCTTGGATAGGGTTGGTGTATAACCCAAAGATCAAGCTTGGCTCTTGTTGTAAGGTGTTCATCTTATAATGAAATCCAAGGAAAGCTGTTCATTGGGACTGGAGTAGGTCACATTGACCGAACCAGGATAAATCCTCAGTGTTCTTCTCTTGTTTCTTTATTTCTGTTTTCTGCCCGTTTTTTACTGCAATTTTCACACAAATTCTCACAATTTGAAAAAAAAGCTAAAAATTTTCCAAATTCGTGATTTTTGGTGGAGTTATACTTCAGACTGTTAGCTTTCATTTGCAACAAGAATCACTTGATTTGAGCAAGGGAAAATTAGTCTTTCAGTCTTTGCAAGATAACTGCTCCAATCTGGCTGCAATCTGACCAGTTTTCGGAAAACTTAAATTCTGTATTTTTCAAGAATTGTTTAAGATCAGGGCCTTTTGGAAACTTGATCTACACATCCTAAGGAGTGTTTTGATATAAGGATCAACCTTTTTGATTGAGTATTCAAAGAGAAACATGGTTTGCAAAATCTGCAACATTCTGTCCAATTCTGTCCAGATTGACAATGTGAATCTTTTTATTTGTTTGAAGGGCCAAACGATCTTATTTTTGTCTTATTTTTGAACAATGTCTTGCTAACTCATTGAAGTTAAATTCTGGAAAGTTTCATAATTTTTGGAGTTGTGTACAATTATTTATGAATTTTTGAAAAACAGGTTCTGAATCTGAGGTGGTTTCAGATTCTGTTTCAAAGGGGATTTTAACAAAGGGTTGTAGTGTAATTTCCGCTAACCACTATTTACCCCCCCTAATGGTGTTTATTGCAGGTGCACGGTCTAACATTTGGTATCAGAGTCAGACCAACACACTCAAAAGAAGCAAGATTCAACACCATACGAACAATACAAGGCCAAGAAAGAACGATTCATTATATACTACTTGTCTCAAATCCAAGGTACATACGATGACTATTGTTTCTCACAAAGGTGAGTTGGAAGGTATGTCTACACAACGTCCTCCTCTTTTTGATGGTAATAATTTTGTTCATTGGAAACTAAGAATGAGGCTATTCTTAATGGCTATAGACATCGATTTATGGTCTATAGTTGAAGATGGGCCGTACATTCCAATGAAAGTTATACAAGTTAGTGGAGTAACTCAAGAGGTTGAAAAATATAAAAGTGAATGGTCATCGGATGATAAAAAGAAAATGTCCATGAATGCTAAAGCTATGCAATTACTTTTAAACGGACTTACAACATCTGAAGCAGGATATGTGTCAAATTGCACAAGCGCACACGACATGTGGAAATCACTTGTATTAAAGTATGAAGGTACTAGTGGTGTTAAAGAGTCAAAAATAAACATGCTTATGACTGAATTAGAGACTTTCAAAATGTTGCCAAACGAATCCATAACATCTATGGATTTGAGGATTACTAATATTTTCAATGCCCTTGAAGCTTTAGGAAAGTCATTTTCGAACAGTGAAAAGGTTCAAAAGGTGCTACGAAGCCTCCCTGCTGAATGGGATCTAAAGGTGACTGCAATCGAGGAGACAAAGTCAATCACTAAGATGGATGAATTGATCGGGTCTCTTAAAGTTTGCGAGGTTAAATTAAACCAACGAAAGTCTGAATCATCTAAGTCATCCGGTAAGTCAATAGCTTTCAAAACAACCGAAACACATGCTAGTAACGATGATAGTAATAGTGATACTGAATTAGACGATGACTTGATATTGATAGCTAGAAAACTAAGAAAATTTTTCAAACGTCCAAATAGGAATAGACAACGTAATTCTTCTTCTTCTTCTTCTCAACCTAGGAAGAATAACACAAACAAATGGTATAATAAAGAATTAAAGTGTTATGAATGCGGTCAAAAAGGACATATTTCATACGACTGTCCCACGAAGAAAAATAATAATAACAACAACAATAATAAACAAGCCAAGGACAAGGAGGCTCAAACGACAAAGACAAAGGAGTCTAAGGCAAGAAAAGGGAAACGAGCAATGAAGGTGAGCACATGGAGCGACTCATCCGACTCAGAATCCGAAACTGAGGAAGCTCAAGTCTGTTTCGTATCCAACGAAGTATGTTCTTCTTCTGATAGTGATTCTGATAGTGACATGACATTTGATGAAATGTATGAAGAATTCCTAAGAATGCATGCTCACTGTAAGAGGCTCTCTAAAGAAAAGAAGAAACTAGTTGAAGAAAATGAGAAGTTGAAGACGTCCAACTTGGAATTTTCGGATCAACTAGAATCTCTTAAACAAGAGTCCACTAATACTCTTGATTCTTTAGAGAATAAAATTGAATCATACAGGAAAGATGAACATAAGATAAAAATGGAAAATAAGATGTTAAAATCTAAGATAGAAAGTTGTGAACATGAAATAACACAACTTAAGTCGTCTAAACTTAATTTAGAAAAAATGTTAGAACAATTTAAATCGGGTGCAAATATGTTAGATACACTTATCTCATCACAAAAGTATGGTAATGATAAAACCGGCTTAGGTTGTAAAGAAGAAAATGAAAAAGTAAATAAAAAGACTAAGTTTGTTTCATCTAGTACAATGTTTCCATATGATACAACAAAATCAACTTTGCCTGCTTCTACACCTTCGTCTACTTATATCAAGGAAAAAATACAACACACACCCACCAATATACACACGCATAAACATACATCTAGGTCAAACTTTGTATCTAGACAACCTAGAAATTATGCCTACTTGTATACAAATGCAATTAGACCGAATAAAATGCATACAACTTATTATGAACCTAAGTATAGAAAACACTCATATAAATCTTTTAGAAGTACATATGAACACACTTATATAGCGCCATATATGAAACAAAGTCACATGCCTTATACAATTCGACCATCCTATAATAATTATCAACCATGGCACAACATGTATAACAATGCATCTTCACTTATGTGAAATAATCATGTATATGCTAATTCTTCTTATTTTCCAAATTATAGCAATGCTAAAAATGTGCCTAGAAAGTATATTCAAGTTTGGATACCTAATGGATATCTAAACAAGAATAGTGCCCCTAACATTCAAGGACCCAAATAAAAGGTACCTAAATCTTTGTCTCCATTGTAGGATAAACGCAAGGAATGCAAGAAGGAGGCAAAGTCAAATAACCTAAAAACCAAATGGTTTTTAGATAGTGGATGTTCGAGGCATATGACGGGAAACCCCAAACTATTCATCGAATTGGAACATATCAAGAATGGAGGAAAAATAGCATTCGGTGACAACAACAAAAGACAAGTTGTTTGAAAAGGAACAATTGGGGACCCTAACACATTTCAAATACGAAATGTGTTATTAGTAAGCAATCTATCTTATAATTTACTTAGTATTTCTCAACTTATAGATTGTGGTTTTAATGTCTCCTTTCTTCCCAATTCTTGTGATATAATAAATGAAAAAGGAGAAACGATTTTAAAAGGAAATAGGGATGGAAATATTTATACTCTTACCTTAGATAACATGTTAGATGCTAAGGTTAAGTGTCTAATATCACATGACTTAGATGTAAATTTATGGCATAGAAGATTAGGCCATATAGGAATTTCAACTATTAAGAAATTGCATAAGAAGAATTTAATTAGAGGAATGCCTAAGTTAGACTTAGATAATTTTCAAATGTGTGAAACATGTATTAAGGGAAAACACATTAAAGAAACCTTAAAACCGAAACATCAAGTGAGTACTAGTCATGTACTAGAATTGCTTCACTTAAACTTATTTGGTCCAAGTAGGACAAGAAGTCTAGGTGGACACTACTATGTGTGTGTCATAGTAGATGATTACTCACGCTACACATGGACGTTGTTCTTAACACACAAAGACGATACTCCATTAGCAATTGAAACCCTTATTAAGCAACTTGAAAACATTTATGAAGAAAATGTTAAAAGAATTAGAAGCGATAGAGGTGGAGAATTTAAAAAAAAAAGACGTAATCAAATTTTGTGAACTATATGGAATCAAACATGAATTCTCACCACCTAGAACACCACAACTCAATGGAGTTGTTGAACGTAAAAATAGAACGATTCAAGAAGTTGCTAGGACAATGCTGTGTGAAAATAAATTACCTAAATATTTATGGGCTGAAGCTGTTAGTTGTGCATGCTATATTATAAATAGGCTCACTATTAGAAAGAAATTAAATAAAACGCCTTATGAATTGCTAAACAATATACAACTCAAGATAGATTATCTTAAAGTATTTGGATGTAAATGTTTTGTGCTGAACACTAAGGATAATCTAGATAAATTTGAACAAAAGTCTATTGAATGCATATTTGTTGGGTATTCAACTAACTCAAGAGCATATAGGTGTTATAATCCTGCATCTAGAAAAATAATTGAATCCATACATGTGAAATTCAATGAAAATGCATGCTTTGAAGTTAGTGATAAACATCAACATAAACAAGAAACAGATGTTGAAATATGTTTGATGATGATGTATTACTTGAGCCTGTACTTGATCATCTAGAACCAACTTCCCCTGATCAAGACATACATAAACCCTTAGATGAAATAAATCAAGAGACTCTGCAATTGGAAGATACAACTAATGATCCAATTGCATATTATAACGTTCACACTAATGAAACATTTAAACAAGATGAGGGTGAACCTAGTCAATCTAGGAATTGGTGGCACCCTAGAGAACTAATCATTGGGGATCCAAGTGTTGGGGTTAGAACACGTAGAAATATAAGTCAACTTGAAGGATATAGCTTAATCTCACAATTAGAACCTAAGAACGTAAAGGAAGCCTTAGGTGACATATCATGGATAGATGCTATGCATGAGGAATTAAATCAAATCACAAGGAACAACGTGTGAGACTTAGTACCTAAACCTGAAGACAAGTCTATCATAGGAACTAAATGGGTCTTTAGGAATAAAATGGATGAACAAGGAAATATTACAAGGAATAAGGCTAGACTAGTCGCACAAGGTTATAATCAACAAGAAGGAATAGATTATGAAGAAACCTTTGCACCCGTTGCACGACTAGAAGCAATAAGATTATTACTTGCGATTGCAAGTCTAAGCAATATTAAGCTCTTCCAAATGGATGTCAAGAGTGCGTTCTTGAATGGATACATCCAAGAAGAGGCGTTTGTCAAACAACCCCTTGGATTCGAAGATCTAAAGAATCCAAACCATGTTTACAAGCTTAAGAAAGCTCTATATGGTTTGAAACAAGCTCCAAGATTTTGGTATGATAGATTTGCAAACTTTCTTATTGCAAAAAATTATCAAAGGGGGACCATCGACAACACATTATTCTTAAGAAGAAAAGGTAATGATTTGTTAATAGTTCAAATATATGTAGATGATATAATCTTTGGTTCAACCAACCCTACTTTAGTAAAAGACTTCGAAGAATGTATGAAGTCAGAGTTTGAAATGTCAATGGTGGGAGAGTTGAATTATTTCTTAGGACTTCAAATCAAACAAACCCCTCAAGGAATTCACATTAGCCAAATTAAGTATGTCAATGATATGATTAAGAAGTTTGGCCTTGAAGAGTTGAAACCTACAACTACCCCTATGAGTGTTAGTACCAAACTTGATAAGGATGAAAATGGTAAACCTTTTGATGACACACTTTATAGGTCTATGATTGGCTCATTATTATACTTAACTGCATCAAGACCTGATATTATGTTTAGTGTGTGTATGTGTGCTAGGTTTCAATCTTGTCCTAAGGTATCACATTACAATGCAATGAAAAAGATCTTTAGATATCTTAAGCATACACCTCACTTAGGACTATGGTATGATAGAAACGCTAAGTTGGAATTACACGCATATAGTGATGCTGATTATGGTGGTTGCAAGTTAGATAGAAAATCCACTAGCGGTACTTGTCACTTCATAGGAACCAACTTGATTTCTTGGTTTTCTAAAAAGCAAGCTAGTGTAGGTCTTTCTACCACTGAAGCCGAGTATATTTCTTTGAGTTTATGTACTACCTAAATACTTTGGCTTAAACAGCAACTTAGTGATTTTGGCATTAAAATGAATAAGATTCCAATTTTTTGCGATAGCACAAGTGCAATCAATCTTTCCCGGAATCCGGTGCTTCATTCTAAGGCCAAACACATTGAGGTGCGATACCACTTTCTTCGCGATCATGTTCAAGATGAGGATATAGTGATAAATCATATAAGAACTGATCACCAAATCGCTGACATCTTAACCAAACCCCTTAATCAAGTCACTTTTGAAAACTTACGAGCCAAATTAGGCATGATGACTTACGATACTATTGCATAGTTCTATCTTTTGCATGATTTGCAAAATAAAAGGGGAGATAGAATAAGATGTTAGTGTATGTGCCCTAGGCCATAATTTGGATATTTATGTTATGCATTTATTATTAATAAAAGAGGTTTTATTATCATTATTGTTGGTTAGTATGTTACATAATTTTAATATATGTCCCTGATTCATTATTGTTATGGAGATAAAATAATTTATAATCAGTATGAGTATTGATTTGATGATCATAAGATGATTATGTGTATGGTGATACGAATCAATCTCATAGATACTTGTTAGAGAACAGTGTATTGGATAGACCCATCATGAGATTGCTACATGGATTAGCGTCATAAGTAAATCTCATGATAGTCATGTTTTAATCCTTTGACTTGAGATTGTCATAGTTTCCAACATAAGGACCATTATATTTTGACATTATCAAACGTTATCCGTAACTGGATAATAATAAAGGTCATGATTGAATGTGATAGAAATTATGTAGAGGATATTGAATAATCAAGATAGAATTTGTCCCTCTCTTTTGAGAGAGATATCTTTGGGCCCCTCGATTAGTGAGACTGTGAAATGCATGGCCGTGCTCAAATGAATTGATAGTGTGATCAATATCATTTGTTTTATCAGTCTACTTAGAGATCGAGTAATCATATGTTTGAACTATATAAGTATGACGCTGACCATGACTTATGTTCAAACTAGATATCGTGTGACAAAGGGATTAATGCATGTACTATTATTAGGCTAGTTGGACTTTACTCGTATTAATTGGGTAGTTGTAATGCCTTGCTAGAGGCCAATTACGACTTGTTAGTTTAATAGAGATTTAATCAACTGCCAATTAATATGGGCCTATCGGGTCACACACAAGAATGCGTAAGGCGGAGATTAATAATATTAATAATATTAATATTGGATATTAATTATTATTATTATTATCGTTTTAATATTAATAATATTAATATTGGATATTAATTATTATTAATATTATTATTATTATTTTCATTTTTGTGGTTATATGTATATATATATATATATGCTGTCGGATAATAATGAGAGAATCCATATCTGATATGGATTTTGAATATCCTGACAGAATCCATATCTGATATGGATTTTGATTGGCATCAACGAAACCGATTAGGACTCGGTTTTAATATCCATATATGTGTGTATATATATATATCTATGTATCTCGTACATAGAGACATACGAAATACACACGAAAACAACAGAAACCCTAGAATCGTTTTTGTGAAAAACGAGTTCTTCAGCCGCGCCGTTTGAAGAGCTAGCACTCCGGGCGGAAGCGTTCGTCTGGATACCGACAGAGGGTGTTCGTGATTTCGCACCTCTTCCATCTGCAGACTTCGAATCTACGGAGGTATTTTTTTGATTTTTTTTGTCGAATTAAACGAACAACATGGATCCTTGGTAGGAAATCAGAGATCAAGTTTTGTTTTCCGCTGCGCGTTTTTGCAGTGATCTCGGTTGATTTCCTAACAGTGGTATCAGAGACACTTGTTGATTGCGTTTAAATCGATTATATCATGCTTATGTGATTATATGTTTACTGTTTTTCGTATGGCATGATATGTACAAAAACCCCAACTCGGATTTCATATGATGAGAGAAGAATGGTGTTTTTCGAATCGTTTTTATGAGATGATTTGTACATGGCGGTATTCGTTTGTCATGTGATGATCAAAATTGATTCTGTTTATATTAGATATAAACATACGCTATGTGTAAAACCCTATTCGAATCTCATCTTGTGAGAGCGGATTGATGTTTTCAATTCGTTTTCATGAGATGTTATGATTCGAGATTGTTATATGTGATATAAAGTTTTCGTTTTTCATGTGATGATCAAAAACGATTATGTTTATATCGATTTGAACAACCGATAATGATTCTGTAAGAGTTATGCATATTCAGAACAGACAGATTATCAATTCGATTGATGATTCTGTTTTCGGATTTCGAATGGTGGATTGATTCTGTTTCGGATTTCGAATAACAGATTATCGATTCGATTGATGATTCTGTTTTGGGTTTTGAATGATAACTCTCGGTTCGATCGGTGCTTCTATAAGGGTTTACACGTAATCAAAACAGTAAGATCGTTAATATGATTGACGCGTCTGTGTTAGGGTTTCAAAAAGAAAATTATCAATACGATTGATACTTTCTGTTTGGCTTCGAGGGGCACTGCCCCTCGACCGCCGTATGCGTACGCCCTATAGTTCGTTACCGTGACATTAAGAATGTCAATATATATTTATTTGTTATAATATGTTTGTGTAAAATATATTATAATTGTTGATGTCTTTGCATGGTGCATAGCATGGCCTCAGAACCTATGTGATCGACTTAGTCATATTTTTGTTTTGGGTTATTATGGCCTGCGTGCCGCTGTAGTTTTTGTTGTATTTTATTATACAATTAGTTAGGTTTTTCTTTATTATTGTAATAAATGAAGAATCAAGATACAAAAGTGGTGATGGCGACACATACCAAAGACGAGTGGATTCCATGGAGATGGAGGCACGAGCTCAAGACAAGAAGATATGTATCATTGCAAATGTTGTAATAGGAAGTCTTTCACATAGGGTTTCCTTTATGATCTTCATTTAGTCTCATGAAGATCATATTTAGTTTGGCCATGCTATGTCACGTTTACATATTTATCATTTTGTATGAGATGTGTGGATTATATATTATATATGCATATAGGATGCTACGATATAATGATATGGAATGCAAGACATAAACTAAGTTGAACCCTCATTAATAATTTAAGTCTTGATGCCATCCATGTCTTAAACACCTATTAAAACTGGGATTGTATTAAAGTAGGTATTGTCAAAGCAATGTGCTTTAAACATTCCTAGCTACGTAGGATGAGTAATAGTGCTACTCATATGTTTAAAATTGGTTAGACTTAATTGGGCTATCAAAACGGTTTTGGGCCCAAGGCATTAGATGGAATCTAACATACAATGATATATGATATCATTATTCCATAAATTCTAAGAGTTACATGAGATGTAATTGGTAAAGATGTTACCTACCTAAATAACTTAATTTTAAGCGTCATGCCAAAGCTGAGTTTAGAATTAAGTCAAATATGGATCTTAGCTCACTAAAATATTTCTTTTGAGGGTTATGTTTTAGTGGGAGTTTTATAAATTTTAACCTCATTATTAATAAGTGTTACTTTGCATGTTTTGTAGATCATAAATGGCTGCTAATAACAATTCCACCTTATCGCTGCGATCTATCCTTGAGAAGGAAAAACTAAAAGAATGTGGGACTAATTTTGTTGACTGGTTTCGAAACTTGAGAATTGTTCTCAAGCAAGAAAAGAAGTCCTACGTGCTCGATGACCCTGTTCCTGAACCCCCTCCTGCTGATGCTTCTGTTGCTGTTAAGAACAAGTATAAGAAGCATGTTGAAGATTCCAATGACATAGGATGTCTAATGTTGGCAACTATATGTCCAGGACTTCAGAAAGACCTGGAACACTTAGAAACTTATGAGATGAGTGTGCATCTCAAACAAGCTTTCCAACAACAGGCTAGGCAGGATAGGTTCGACACCGCTGTTGCACTTTTTGACTGTAAGATGTCTGAAGGTGAATCTGTTAGCGCTCATGTTCTGAAGATGAAAGGCTATATAGATCACCTTGCAAGACTTGGATATCCCCTGAGTTTGGAACTCGCCACGGATTTGATCCTACACTCTTTGCCTAGTAGTTTTTCTCAGTTCGTCATGAACTACCATATGAATAATATGAAAAAGTCCATTCCTGAGCTACATGGTATGCTCAAAACTGCTGAGGGGAATATCAAGAAGTCTACCCATGTATTGAGTGTCAATACCAAGCTAATGAAAAAGAAAGCTAAAGGCAAGGGTAAGGCTAAAAGTGCAAAGGGTGCAAAAGGGGCAAAGGGTCAAGCTAAACCGAAACCTGGTCCCAAGGCAAAGGTTCCTAAGGAAGGAACTTGTTTCCATTGCAACAAGCCTGGGCATTGGAAAAGAAATTGTGATGTTTATTTGGAGGAGTTGAAGAAGCCGAAGGGTAGTACGACTACATCTTCAGGTATTTATGTTATAGAAATTAATTTATCTACTTCTTCTTCCTGGGTATTAGATACTGGATGTGGATCCCATATTTGTACAAATATGCAGGGGCTCAAAAGGAGTAGGATGATGAAGAAAGGCGAGGTGGACCTACGTGTTGGCAATAGAGCAAGAGTTGCTGCTATAGCTGTAGGGACCTATGAGCTTGTCTTGCCCAATGGGCTTTTGTTAGTTTTAAACAATTGCTTTTATGTTCCTACTATGAGTAGGAATCTTAATTTATTGTCTGTTTTGGATGATGAAGGTTATTCATTTTTAATTAAAAATAAGAAGTGTTCTATTTTTGATAAAAATGACTTGCTTTATTATATTGCAAGTAGTTATAATGGCATTTATGTCCTTAACCTTGATGATTCCAATGACGGTAATATTTATAACATATCTTCAAAGAGAACTAAGCCAAATGAACTAAACCCTGCATATTTATGGCATTGTCGCCTTAGCCATATAAATGAGAAGCGCGTATCTAAACTCCATCAAGATGGATTATTAGATTCATTTGATTTTGAATCATTTGAAAATTGCGAGTCTTGTTTGCTTGGAAAGATGACAAAGACTCCTTTTACTGGACATAGTGAAAGGGCTAATGACTTATTAGGCTTGGTACATACAGATGTATGCGGCCCAATCAGCATTAGTGCCAGGGGAGGATTTCAGTGTTTCATTACTTTTACTGATGATTTCAGTAGGTATGGCTATGTCTACCTAATGAAACATAAGCATGAGTCTTTTGAAATGTTTAGAGCTTTTCAAAATGAAGTACAAAATCAACTTGGTAAGACAATTAAAACCCTTCGATCAGATCGAGATGGTGAATATTTGAGCCAAGAATTTGACCAACATCTAAGAAATTGTGGAATCGTTTCAAAGTTGACTTCTCCAGAAACTCCACAATGGAATGGTGTTTCTGAAAGGAGAAATTGGACTTTATTGGATATGGTTCGATCTATAATGGGTCAAGTAGATCTTCCTTTATCTTTTTGGGGTTATGCCTTGGAGACAGCTGCATTCATTTTGAACCGTGTACCATCTAAAGCGGTTGAAAAGACACCATATGAGATGTGGACTGGTAAGAGACCCAGTTTGTCTTTTCTTAAGATTTGGGGTTGTGAAGCTTATGTGAAAAGATTAATGTCAGATAAGCTAGCTCCAAAATCTATCAAATGTATTTTTGTGGGGTATCCTAAAGAAACTAAAGGGTACTATTTCTATATTCCCTCAGAGAACAAAGTGTTTGTTGCTCGAAATGGAGTCTTTTTGGAAAACGAGTTTCTCTCCAAGAGAGCAAGTGAGAGTATAGTACAACTTGAGGAAACTCAAGTTCCACAAGATATCGTTGAACCGTCTTTAGAGGCGATTTCAGAACCACAAACAGTTGTGGAGCCTGAAAATGTAACACAAGTCCAACGCAGATCTGATAGGATACATCGTCAGCCAGAGAGATATGGATTTCTTGTGACTGATGATAGTGAAGTTATGCTCATAGATCAAGATGAGCCTACTACCTATCAGGAAGCTGTGTCAGGTCCAGATTCAGATAAATGGCTTGGAGCCATGAATTCTGAGATGCAATCCATGTTTGATAACCAAGTTTGGTCTTTAATTGATCATCCACAAGGTATTAAGACTATTGGCTGCAAATGGGTTTTCAAGAAGAAAGTTGACATGGATGGAAATGTGCAAACCTACAAAGCAAGGCTTGTGCCTAAAGGTTTCAAGCAAACTCATGGTATAGACTATCATGAAACCTTTTCACCAGTAGCTATGCTTAAGTCTATTCGAATTCTCCTTGCCATAGCAGCATACTATGATTATGAGATATGGCAAATGGATGTCAAAACTGCTTTCCTTAATGGAAATTTACTCGAGGACGTGTAAATGACACAACCTGAGGGTTTTGTCAATCCTGAGAATTCAAAGAAGGTTTGCAAGCTTCAAAGGTCCATCTATGGATTAAAGCAAGCATCTCGAAGCTGGCATCTTTGTTTTGATGAAACAGTTAAGAACTTTGGTTTCATCAAGAATGAAGATGAACCTTGTGTTTACAAGATGGTTAGTGGGAGTGCAGTAGTGTTTCTGGTCTTATATGTGGATGACATATTGCTTATTGGGAATGATATCCCTACCTTGCAAAAGGTTAAGGCTTGGTTAGGGAATTCATTTTCAATGAAGGACTTGGGCGAGGCTACCTATATCCTTGGTATCAAGATCTATAGAGATAGATCTAAAAGGATAATAGGCTTGAGTCAGAGTACATACATAGATAAAATGTTGAAGAGGTTCAACATGCAAGAGTCCAAGAAAGGATTCCTGCCTATGTCTCATGGCATTCATCTTAGCAAGAATCAATGTCCTCAGACATCTGATGAGCGAGATCGATGAATAAAATTCCTTATGCTTCTGCTATAGGATCGATCATATATGCCATGTTATGTACTAGACCAGATGTCTCATATCCATTGAGCACAACAAGTAGATATCAAGCTGACCCTGGTGAAGGTCACTGGACAACTGTCAAGAATATTCTTAAGTACCTCAGAAGGACTAAAGATGTATTCTTGGTGTATGGAGGTTTGGATGACGAGTTAGTTGTAAACGGTTACACAGATGCTAGCTTCCAAACCGACATAGATGATTTCAGATCGCAGTCCGGTTTTGTATTCACATTGAATGGTGGAGCTGTTAGTTGGAAGAGTTCAAAACAAAGCACTGTGGCTGATTCTACAACAGAGGCTGAGTATATAGCAGCATCAGATGCGGCTAAAGAAGCAGTTTGGTTGAAGAAGTTCATCACTAAGCTAGGAGTAGTACCTAGTATTGCAAATCCTGTGGACATTTATTGTGACAACAATGGTGTCATAGCACAAGCAAAAGAGCCGAGGTCTCATCAGAGATCTAAACATATACTCAGACGGTACCATCTCATTCGAGACATCATCGATAGAGGAGATGTCAAGATATGCAAAGTTGACACAAACGATAACATAGCGGATCCATTGACTAAGCCTCTCTCACGGGTCAAGCATGATCAGCACACTAGATATATGGGTCTCAGATATTTGTAGGCCTAGTGCAAGTGGGAGATTGTTAGTGTATGTGCCCTAGGCCATAATTTGGATATTTATGTTATGCATTTATTATTAATAAAAGAGGTTTTATTATCATTATTGTTGGTTAGTATGTTACACAATTTAGATATATGTCCCTGATTCATTATTGTTATGGAGATAAAATAATTTATAATCAGTATGAGTATTGATTTGATGATCATAAGATGATCATGTGTATGGTGATACGAATCAATCTCATAGATACTTGTTAGAGAACAGTGTATTGGATAGACCCATCATGAGATTGCTACATGGATTAGCGTCATAAGTAAATCTCATGATAGTCATGTTTTAATCCTTTGACTTGAGATTGTCATAGTTTCCAACATAAGGACCATTATATTTTGACATTATCAAACGTTATCCGTAACTGGATAATAATAAAGGTCATGATTGAATGTGATAGAAATTATGTAGAGGATATTGAACAATCAAGATAGAATTTGTCCCTCTCTTTTGAGAGAGATATCTTTGGGCCCCTCGATTAGTGAGACTGTGAAATGCATGGCCGTGCTCAAATGAATTGATAGTGTGATCAATATCATTTGTTTTCTCAGTCTACTTAGAGATCGAGTAATCATATGTTTGAACTATATAAGTATGACGCTGACCATGACTTATGTTCAAACTAGATATCGTGTGACAAAGGGATTAATGCATGTACTATTATTAGGCTAGTTGGACTTTACTCGTATTAATTGGGTAGTTGTAATGTCTTGCTAGAGGCCAATTACGACTTGTTGGTTTAATAGAGATTTAATCAACTGCCAATTAATATGGGCCTATCGGGTCACACACAAGAATGCGTAAGGCTGAGATTAATAATATTAATAATATTAATATTGGATATTAATTATTATTATTATCGTTTTAATATTACTAATATTAATATTGGATATTAATTATTATTAATATTATTATTATTATTTTCATTTTTGTGGTTATATGTATATATATATATATATATGCTATCGGATAATAATGAGAGAATCCATATCTGATATGGATTTTGATTGGCATCAACGAAACCGATTAGGACTCGGTTTTAATATCCATATATGTGTATATGTATATATATATCTATGTATCTCGTACATAGAGACATACGAAATACACACGAAAACAACAGAAACCCTAGAATCGTTTTTGTGAAAAACGAGTTCTTCAGCCGCGCCGTTTGAAGAGCTAGCACTCCGGGCGGAAGCGTTCGTGTGGATACCGACAGAGGGTGTTCGTGATTTCGCACCTCTTCCATCTGCAGACTTCGAATCTACGGAGGTAGTTTTTTTGATTTCTTTTGTCGAATTAAACGAACAACATGGATCCTTGGTAGGAAATCAGAGATCAAGTTTTGTTTTCCGCTGCGCGTTTTTGTAGTGATCTCGGTTGATTTCCTAACATAAGAACCTGATTTTAGTTGGTAAGTCATGATGAATCATATGCTATGTTTTAATTGGTAATGGTATAAATTTTGGAGCATAGGTTAAGGGGGAGAGTATGAGTTGAGGGGGAGCGTCATACTATTTAAAAGTTGAAAACATTTGGTTAAACTTTTGGTTAAACATTTGGTTAAACTTTTGGTTATAAGTTGTGGCATTAAAATCATGTTAGGTTATTTTGAAAATCATCCAAAAGGGGGAGAATGTTGAGAAATATGTTTGGATAATTTTCAAAGTCGTGATTTTAAGTGATGAATACTTAAACATGTCACACATGGTGTTATATGTGATTAAAAGTTGAAAAAGTTGAACAAGTTGACATCGATCTCTCAGGTTGTTGCACATCGATCGATCTATGTACATAGATCTCTCACATCGATCGATCTATGTAAGGTAGAAAAGTTTAAGACCTTTCTGTGAGACATCGATCTCTAAACCTGAGACACATCGATCGATCGATGTACATCGAACTCTCACTTTGATCGATCGATGTAGGTCAGAGACAAAACCTGAACCTTTATGTGAGACATCAATCTATGAAGCTGAGGCACTTCGATCGATCGATGTTTAGAGTTTTTAGAAATAATTTTCTAAAATGTGATAAAATGGTTGTTTTCATTTGTACATGATTTATACATGCTCATTATGTGCTTATTATGTATTTTTGGTGATTATTATTGTCTTGTGACTAACGTGCCTTAGAAGTTTCTACAACTTACCAAAAAGGGAAAAATTGGTATTTTAAGTTTTGTAGGAACATCATATGGTGAAAAATATTTGAAGGGTGTATTATTATCTTGGCAAAGGTGGAATTGTGATTATTTCTGACCATCGGGGTCATTTCTTGAGTTTTCTCACACAAAGGGTATTTTGGTCATTTTACCACCAAGGGTATTTTTGGTATTTTCACTCAAGGAATCTCTTGAGCATATTATTATCTTTATTCTGGAGCTGTGTTATTATTATTTTGAAGATTATATGGTGATCTTATATCTTATTCTCTCAACCGATGATATTATTGACTATAGCTGGATATGTGACGATTTGAGATGTCACATTCTATTTTTTCTTGAAGACCCTCTTATATATGTTGTAAGAGGATATTAATCATCATCTTTTAGAGATTACAAGGTGTCCTTGGTGCAAGATTCATCACAATATGTAAAGGAGAAGAAAGTAGGAATTTTGGTGTTATATGTTGACATAATCTTGTCAACACTTATTCATTTTTATTTTTTATTCACAAAATTTGAGTTGGTATACATACATACAACATCAAAAACATCCATAAACAGGTGGAGAAAGTGGTATACTCATTTTATGACTTTTGGGCGAGTGGACAATTCAAAAACAAGCTAGTTGGCAAAAGTTGTCAACTTGAAATTTCAAATTTGAAGTTAATGGAGACAAGGTTGTTGGAGCTGATTTTGGATGTGCCTTAATTCAAAATTCTCAGCCATCACATGGTCTAAAAGTTGGAGAGAATATGCCATCTATTCACACTATAAATAGGAGGCAAAGTGAAGAAGAGAAGACACACACTTGAAAGCAAAATTGAAGATTGTTGTCTTGCTATTCTCTTCTCATATTTTCGTTCATACTTTGTGTAGCTAAGGTGTTCCAATTTTTTTGTTGTCTAGCTACACTATACACACCTTCTTTGGTTGGATTTGTATGATTGATTAGCCAAATTTATAAGGCTACATCAATAGGTGGTAGAGGTGTTGTAACCAAGAGTTGCATAGAGGTGATTATCCAAGTCTTGAATAGGGTTGGTGTATAACTCAAGGATCAAGTTTGGCTCTTGTTGTAAGGTGTTCATTTGATAGTGAAATCCAAGGAAAGGTGTTCCTTGGGACTGGAGTAGGTCACATTGACCGAACCAGGATAAATCCTCGGTGTTCTTCTCTTGTTTCTTTATTTCTGTTTTCTGCCCGTTTTTGACTGCAGTTTTCACACAACTTCTCACAATTTGAAAAAATAGCTAAACATTTTCAAAATTCGTAATTTTTGGTGGCGTTATACTTCAGCCTGTTAGATTTCATTTTCAACAAGAATCACTTGATTTGAGTAAGGGAAAGTTAGTCTTTCAGTCTTTGCAAGATAACTGCTCCAATCTGGCTGTAATCTGACCAGTTTTTAGAAAACTTAAATTCTGTATTTTTCAAGAATTGTTTAAGGTCAGGGCCTTTTGGAAACTTCATCTACATATCCTAAGGAGTGTTTTGATATAAAGATCAACCTTTTTGATTGAGTATTCAAAGAGAAACACGGTTTGCAAAATCAGCAACATTCTGTCCAATTCTGTCTAGATTGACCATCTGAATCTTTTTATTTGTTTGAAGGGACAAACAATCTTATTTTTGTCTAATTTTTGAACAAAGTCTTGTTAACTCATTGAAGTTAAATTCTGGAAAGTTTCCTAATTTTTGGAATTGTGTACAATTATTTGTGTATTTTTGAAAAACGGGTTCTGAATCTGAGGTGGTTTCAGATTCTGTTTTCAAAGGGGATTTTAACAAAGGTTGTAGTGTAATTTCTGCTAACCACTATTTACCCTCTCTCTAGTGGTGTTTATTGCAGGTGCACGGTCCAACACACTACACTGCCTAGGGTCCCCAGTGATATTGGACAAACTGTCTATAAATCTCCTACGACTCCAGTGACCGTACCTACAGAACCTTCAAGCTCGCGTGATCCTCAAATTGAGGAGGTCTCACATACACAAGATTTGGCTTGATTACATTGTTCATCTGCTGAATTCATGGCTCCTATAGAGGTGGATGTCGAACCTACGCTCATACATGCTTCAGATTCAGAGCTTTGATCATTCGATTGATGCGGAAGAATTATATACAACGGTCTTGGATGTGGCTCGAGTGTTATCTCATACACCACCTACTGAAGATGGATCCATCGATATTGCTCATCCGGATGTTGCTCATGCAGTTGATAATCTTGTAAAAATTCGCACTCGACGCCCACGTCGTAAGAAATGAAGGTTTTGTTGTGGAATGTTCAGGGTGTTAGCACCTCTTTCACACACATTATTTCTCTCACTGGTCAGTATTTACATTTGTTGATTTTAATTGAACCCAAGATACGGACTTCTCGCCTAGAATATACTCGGATGCAGCTTGGTTTTTCTCATTCATGTTCTTCTGGTGATCATAATATTTGGATCTTTTGGCATGAGTCTTTTTTGGAGATTCTTGACACTCGTCCTGGCATACAAAATATGTCTCTCAAGTTGCGTTGGCTAGCTAGTGGACAGGATTTTTGGCTTACATCTGTTTATGCTCGACATATGGTGGCTGCTCGATGTCCATTATATGATGATTTGACACTTTTTTGGACAAGGGTCGATTTAGCTTGGCTATTGGTGGTGATTTTAACACATTTCTTTCTTTAGATGAGCATAAGGGAGTTTCAACCCCAGCCTTACGGACACTGGCTGACTTTAAGCAGTTTGTTGAATCTTGTGAGTTGTCGGACCTACCCTTTCAAGGGTCGCGATTTACTTAGTCAGATGGGCGTGGACTAGGAAAGGTATAGAGTCGCTTGGATCGATCCCTTTTCATACAGGGATTCTATGATCTTGAGATAATTTATTTACCCCAGTGATTTTTTGTAGTGCAATTTTACTCTACTTTGCACTACGAAATGGCTCTGAATAATGGGTCATGGATGATTCAGGGGCACTATATAACTGTCTGAAAGTGGAAACCCCTGTTCTCCCCTTCAAAGGAGAAGATAAACACAAATTTGGTCTGGGTCCAGGTACCAGAGCTGCTATTGGAATTTTTCAATTAAACCATGTTGATGCGAATAGGAAATTCTCTGGGGAAGGCGGTTAAAGTTGATAGTACGACAATGGATGTGGCAAGGGGGAAGTATGCTCGTGTGTGTGTGGAGATTGATTTGAGAAAATCACTTTTCTCGCGAGTGGAGGTCAGTGGAATGATACGAGGAGTGGAGTATGAAGGTTTGAATTGGATATCTTTCAAATGTGGCATGTATGGCCATTCAACTGAGAGCTACGGATCGGAGACTGCCTCCGTGTCAAACGAAGACCATCAAAATAAGAGAATGAGGAGGGATGACACCAGGATGGAACCCTTTGGCCCTTTGATGGTTGCTACGTATAATAGGAGACATCGTCCCCCTGTGGCTGCGGAACAGTTCAAGTTTACAAATCAAAGTAACCAGGAAGGTGGCAGGTTACAAGATCATCCTAGAAGTCTCTTGACTACGGCTGGAAGTAGTGTAGGTAGTTTTAACGGGTCTCGCTTTGATCTTCTAAAGGAGTTTGATGAGGTCGGCGACTGTGTTGACCAAGAGAATATAGTTTCCAGGGGACTTGAAAGAGTTCAGGATAAGGGCCCAGCAATGATATTGCACACGAAGGCTAAGGAACGACAAATTCGAGAAAGCGACACAAGGAAGAATAAGGGCAAGTCGAAAGAAATATCCCCGCAGGATACCTACTATAATCAGCGGCCATCTAGTGATGTTCGTCAATGGAGTGTAAGGGAATCGACTCGGGGATGGGAACGTTCAGGAGGTCAAGGGGAGGTGCTAGTTCTAACTCTACTCTAAGGTACATCACCAACGAACATTCGGGGGACTTTCTTTTTGGTAGAGGAGAGGGTGTATTTGCTGAAGAGTGGCCTGAGTTGGCTGTCGCTGTTCGAAAGGAGGGCAGCCGTTTTCAGGAAACCAATATAAAGGTTCACCTCCCTGATACATATATGGAGGAGACAGGAAATAGACAGTTGGAGGAATGTGTTGATGGTATACACACAAACTCTGCCAAAGATCAAGTGGGCAGCAAAGACACGGAGATGAACGCGCCTAGGATGGAGGTGGAGACCATCTAACCAATGCAATAGATTTGATGATAAGTATCCTGTCCTGGAATTGTCGGGGAGCTGGGTCCCATGAATTTCGACTAGCCTTAAAGGATTTGGTGGGCCATTACAAACCAACAATTCTATTCTTGATGGAGACTAGAGTCCATAGTTCGAAAGGTAAATGGATTTTGGAAAGCTCTGATTTCACACACTTTGCAGCGGTGGAGACGAGAGGTTTTGCGTGGGGGCTATGGTGTTTTTGGATTGGGGGATTGTGGACTTAAAAATTTGGTGGTGCACGGCCCAAATGTTAATTGTGGGAGTGTTGAGGGATAACAGAACTTGGTGGCTGCTTTCATTAATCTATGCCTCACCGATTCCTACTGTCCGTGAAGCTTTTTTAGAGTATGTTGAACAGCTGAGTGCTTATGTCAAATTCACGTGGTGCCTTATTGGAGATTGGAATGAGGTGATTTGTCAGGAGGATAAGAAAGGAGGACGACGCGTGAGGGGACTTCATGCGAATAGAATGAGGCAGTTAGTTGACCTATGTGGTTTGACCGAAACGCACTTTTCAGGGCCTCAGTATATGTGTGAGAACAGGATGGCAGGAGCGAAAAAGATCCAACAAAGACTTGATCAGTGCTGGAGAAATGACGAGTGTCATAGCTGCTTTCCTGGTGCCATTCTTAGACATCTTCCCAGAACGCACTCTAATCACCACCCCATCTTGCTTACCACTTAAGCAAATTAATTGGCGCCGACCAAACCTGTATTTAACCGATTCCAACATAGCTGGATGGATCATTGTGAGTTTGGTGATTTTGTAACACGTGTGTGGCCAAACCTACCTGATGATCTCAGCGGTGATATTGAATTATTTTGGGAGAGGCTAAAGTTCTGGAGCAAGAATGTGTATGGAAGCATCTTTATAAGGAAGCACAGATGCGAAGCACGCATTAGAGGAGTCCAGCGTGCTCTAGCGGTACACGCTTCTAATTTTCTGTCCCTTTTGGAGAAAAATCTGTTGGATGAGTACGATGAGATCATCAAACACGAAGAGACCTTTTGTCGGCAAAAGTCTCATCTAAACTGGTTGGTAAATGGTGAACGAAATTAAAATTTTTTTCACACATTAATTAAATCTAGGAATCTGAAGCCTAAAGTACAGTGCTTAAAGTCTACGGAGGGCGTTTGGATGTGGGACAAGGATGATCTTCGAAGGATGGTGCTGGAGTTCTGTGTGAAGCTATATACTGAGGATACCCCAACTACGACCACCACTTGGTTGGCGAATTTTCCTAAACTAACTCACTCGGACAAAGGCCTATTAAATCGTTCGGTTGTGAACAAAGAGATTGAGAATGCTCTTTTTCAGATGGGTGCTTCAAAAATGCCCGGACCCAATGGCCTTCCTCCGGGTTTCTATCAGCGATATTGGACTGTTGTGAGCACATCGGTGATTAATTTTGTGATGAAGGCGTTCAGAGATAAGTCTTTTACAACCCATATGAATGAGACTTTAATTTCTCTTATTCCAAAGCTGAAGACCCCTGAGGCTATTGGTCAGCTTAGACCGATTGCCCTTGCGAATGTGGTGACAAAGCTAATCACAAAGGTTTTGGCAGATACAGTTAAATTGGTTGTCCCGAAATTGGTGGATCAATCACAATGACTCCATGACGACAATCTGCGGAAAACATCATTATTGCACAGGAAATCCTCCACACTATGCGAAACAAAAAAGGGGCGACGGGTACGAGGGTTATCAAATTTGACCTTGAAAAAGAATATGACTGTTTGAAGTGGACTTTCCTGCGCGAGGTGTTACTTGTCGCTGGATTTGAGGGCTGTTTGGTGGATCTGATCATGCATGGTGTGACCACGGCAAAACTAATGATCCTTTTGAATGGGGAAAAACTTGAGTCCTTCCAGCCAACTAGGGGCATTCGGCAAGGAGACCCCCTTGCACCATATCTTTTCCTTCTCTGTATGGACGTTCTGAGCCAAGCAATTAATCGTGCGGTTATGGAGGGTACGTGGCGGCCTGTGAAAGCATCAAGGAATGGACCCGAAATCTCTCATGTACTTTTTTTGCTGACGACCTCTTGCTATTTGGGGAGGCGTCTGTGACGCAGGCAAGGATTATGGAGAAAATTCTGGGGGGTTTTTGCTTAATCTCTGGGCAAAAGATTAGTTTGGAAAAATCCGTTATTTATGCCTCTCGGAATACACCATCGACTGTTAGCCGAGATATTTGTGGTGCTCTCAGAATCCGCAGAACACTACATCTGGGTAAGTATCTGGGGGTCCCTTTGCTACATAGCCAGACCACATCAAAAACTTATGTTTTTTTGCTCGATAATGTGCGATCAAAGCTTAATGCTTGGAAAGCCCGTATGATGTCCCATGCATCCAGGTGTGTCCTCATACAGTCGGTTTTGAGTGCTCTGCCGTCTTATGTGATGCAGACAGCTGAGATACCAGCGGGTATCCTTGACAGTATGGAGAAACATATGAGACAGTTCCTTTGGGACGAACACATTGGGATTAAGCATTTACATTATGTGGCGTGGGAGAAGATTTGTAGACTGAAAGAGCAAGGGGGCCTGGGACTTAAGAAGTTAAGAAACATGAACCTTGCTTATATGGTCAAGTTGGGATGGCAGATGATCATTGATAAGGAACGACTATGGGTCAAGGTACTTACGGCGAAATATGGCTCTCCGCTGGAGGATTGCAATAGAAAAAATACCTCTCGAACTTGGTGCGGAATACTGAAAGCCGCCAAATATCTTAGAAGGGGCATTATAAGTTCGAACTATCTGCATGAGGGGGCAACGGAAGACTCGGTGTCGCCCCAGTGGATTGGTAAAGACCCGAAGCATTTCTCAATTCATAGTGCCTATATGCTTCAATTCCAGGAGCGTATGGAGGACCACAATGACTCGACCTTGAGTGTGTTGTGGTCGATGAAGGGTCCCTTGCGGGGGAACTTTTTTTTGTGGCGACTAAAAAATCATGCGATTCCAACGAGGAATTTTTTGCTATCACGGCACCTACTAGAAACCAGGACCTGTGAAATCTGTGATAGGGATGGGGCGAGCGAATTACATGAAATGCGGGATTGCTCTTGGACGAGAAAGATCTGGATGATTGTGGTGGATCAAGATAAACACAGGCGTTTTTTTGGTTACACCTCCCTGGCTCAGTGGGTGGGGGCGAGTATTCAGGAACGATGGGGAGAGACGAATAATGAATATGATCGGAAATACTTATTCCGAGAAATTGCATATGGTATATGGCACGGTAGATTGAAAGCAAGGCATGTAGGCATGCGAAACGAAATCCCTCCGAATCATTTTTTCCGGGCCATGAAGCAGAGGTGCAGAGTGCTTTTGAAGGCTTGTGAATGTGATGTAGTTCATAGCGTGATGTAGTTCAGATTTGTATATAGGGTGTCGACTATTATCTTGTGTATACCTTCTTTTGTCATTAATGAAATGGATCGATTGTTCCAAAAAATCAGGCGCTACAAAGAAAAAAAAGAACAAACAAAAGATTACTTAATCAACCGCTAGAAGGACGCGATAATCAGTCCACATGATACGGACACGGGTAGAATTTTCGCAACAAAAGAAGAATGCAAATGGGAAATATGCTGCATTAAAAAAAGGTGGAGAAAAATTAAGTAAATTGCATGTTTGACCAATAATAAAATAAGGAAAATTGATTGGATATGTAAAAAATAGTGGTGGCAATAGCTCCACCTATCTTTGTATTCATAGGCGGTATGTATATACATATTGTACATTTATTTACGGCTGAGAACAAGTAAATCGAAGATTCCTGTTTTAATGCAACTTTAAATTTTTTTTTTTAAAATTTTTTATGAATATTTTCTCCACATTTCTAGTCATCCGTTCTTTTATTCTATTTTATATGTTAACATACACACAAATACACACACATGTATGTATGTATATTCTAATCATGCCACATATGTGGACATGTGTCCCAAAAGAGAATTTACACACACAAATATATATATGAGCGTGCGTGTATATTGTTGGACTATGAATGTTTTAATATATATATATATATATGTATATATATATATTAAAAAAATGGAGAGGGGAATCGATATATATACACACACACACATATATATACATATATATACATATATATATATACATACATATATATATACATACATATATATATACATACATAGATATATACACATATATATATACATATATATATACATATATATATATATACATTATATATATATAAACATTATATATATATATATATCGGTGTGTGTGTATTGTTGGAGTATGAATGTTATGATGACTTTGAAAGAGTAAGATTTTTAGGGGAAAAACCGAAAAGATTGATCTATACTTGAAAATGATTTAATGAGAAAAGACTTGAAAATCAAGGCATTGATCTCTAAATACATATCAATGTATACATCGATCTCTGTATTGATTAATCAATGTGTACATCAATCTCTAAAAAGACTACATGGATTGATCGATGTAGACCTTATCAAAACTGGGAACACTTATTCATCGATCTTTATAGAGATCAATCAATGTCTCAGTTGAAGGTACATCCATTTCTAAAATGAGTACATTGATTCATTGATGTATATCGATCTCTAAAACAGGATAGATCGAACGATCGATTTCACTTCACAAATGTAAAATATAAGTGTTGGAGTTTGTTTGTCAAACCAAATCAACTCTAATTCACCCCAATTTTCCGTAGATTTTACAAATACGATTGCTTATTAGTTGTAAGTATGCAATATTCTGTTTGTTGTATTGTGGTATTTGATGGTTAAAAAATTACCACTCAGGATTTAATGGGGAAGTTTGCAGGACGAAAAAATTAACATATATAGAGACAAGGTCATCTCGGCGATATCAGATCCACTAGCTGAGGATACAAACCAGATAAAGGAGGTTATGGCGACTATCATTACTCATGCGGTGATGGAAACTCTTGGAATAATAACAGGAAAGACAACCGTACATAAAGAGTTGTGTTGGTGGAACGAGGATGTGCAACGAATAATAAGGTATACGCAAAAGAATTTTAGAGAGGTGTTAAGCTATACAGACAGAGAGGAGAAAGAGAGAGTGAGGGAGTACTACAAAATCGCAAGAAGGAGGCGAAGAAGGAAGTGATGGAGGCAAAGAATGCAGCCTATAAAAGGATGTATGAAAGATTAGAAACAAAAGACGAAGAGCGTGATATGTTCGAGAGTGCAAAAGCTAGAGATCGAAAGAAGTAAGACCTAGAACTCGTGAAGTTTATAAAGGAGAAGATGTGTTGAGAAAAAGTGTTTGAATGATTTACAAATGCATGATTTAAATAGTACGAGTTTACGAAATGCATGACAAAATTATTACTTGACACGTTTTTGTGATATATGTGTCTCATATACTTTATATATATTGTTACCGTACTAACAAGCCATGAAACGCTAAAGCTTACATCATATGACAAACATTTATTTTCTTTGAACTATTTTCATGTGCCACCATTAATGAACTAAACTAATTCACCAAGCGAAGTACTTAAGTTAATGAACTAACTAGTTCATTAAATGGAGATATATTTGGAGAAGGCTTGATGGCAACAAATTGAAAAATTAAAAGTCTCCTTATTCCTTCAAGATACACGCCTACATATATATATATATATATATATACTATGTATATTCAGATTTGTTTTAAAAGGCACAGTACACATATATTCCAATGTACTACCGACACGTTACATATATTACAAATGTACGTCAACATCACACCACTATATACACCTCATATTATGAGTATATTCAGGTGTTATATCATATGATATAAGTCATGGTGATGACAAAATTATAACGACATGTTACAAGGTTGCCATATAAAGATGTTGTAACAAGTTTCGTGGCCCACATGTTAAATTCATCCATTAAATCATTTCATGTTGGTGCACACAAATCACCCAAAAATTAGGCCAAGTTTGTGGAGATTTCAATGTCAATTTTTTTAGCACATGGGGTGACACTCTAAGTCAGCCATTAGAGGTAAATATCTATTTTATTTTGTGTATATTATGTGTGACATAATATCTATGACATGTGCAAAAAGTTTGAATTTAATCGGAGAAAATCACGTAATCGACGAAAGTCAAAAAATCGGTTTTCTACGAACACAACACATGGAACGTTTTTGTCATGAGTTGTAACATGTATCTAGACACTTTTTACACATTCAAGACATGTTAAAGTGTTCTAGAAAACTCAAATTAGGACTGATTGGAATTTACCATATATGAGTAATTATTGTGCATTATTTGACAAAGCTTACTAAAGTTAAATTTCAGCACATGCCTAGCCATTTTACACGTCATTTGCAGCCTTGATGGAGCCTATGTGGAACTTAGTTGTCATTTTAATTGGTAGAAAATAAGCCACACATGATGGGTGACTTTGAAGAGGGCAAGACACAAGGAAATATTTCAAAATGCAACACATGATGAAAATTTTCAGCACATGTGAATAGTAGCCGAATTTTACTGTGTTTTTGTCCTTAATTTGCATCCCAAAATTGAAGGGATTGAATGGTGATTGTTTGGCAACATTTTGAATTCCTTTTGGCATATGTTTTGCAAGTTATTCTCAGATTTTACAGCTCATTAAAATGATGACAAGTTGGACCAATCATCAAGTGACAAGTAAGCAAGGTTAAGTCATCATTCCAATCATAGTGTGACAAGTCAGCAAGGTTAAGTCATCATTCCAGCATTTGCATCAATTTAGTTACGACAGAAAAAATAGTAAACGTTTTTCAAAAATTACAAAAAATTTCCAGAAACCTAGCCACACCTTTTAGTTTTCATTTGGCACAAGTTTCACCCTATTTGCATAATTATAAGTCAATCCAACGTTAATAGTTCTGAGACTAGTGCAATCTGAATTTTAGACTTGCAAAGATTGAGAACATCAACGTATTTGACATACTTACCAAATAAATTTCAAAAAACTATTTCAAACCTTTAAATTACATATCCTAAGGGTCATATCATAAAATTTTCAGATCATTTGGAGTTGTAAATTAATAGGAATAAAATTTTCATTTCAGATCAAGTTTTTGGCAGATTGACGCAGTCTGTGCAAAAACATTTTTTCAAAGTCTTATACTTTGAATTTTGATATTAAATTTTTATGACACATACATAGCATCTTAAAGTACTTTGTCACCAAATTCCAGGATTTTTGGATGTGTACAACTTAATCATTCTGTTAATTAAAAACTATGTCTCAAAGCAGATTCTGTTTTCAGAAGTGAGTAGTTTTGTAAAGTTTTTTAAAAAACCAAATGTTTTCGCACCCACTATTCTAACCCTCTCCCCTTCTATTGGTGCTACACTGGTCCTACAAGATGGACATGTCTTAGTCAAAGAACAAGACGTCAGGGGGCAATGACAAACATACTTTCACAATATTTTCAATAGTGTAGGCCACAAAAAAAGAGAAAGCATCATTACCCGAAACCGATAACATGATAACTGCGATTGTCGTAGAATCACACAAGGAGAGATGAAGAGAGCACTTAAGAATATGGGAAGAGCTAAGGCAGTTGGCATGGATGGATAACATACCCCTCGAGGCATGGAAGTCTTTGGGAGAAGAGGGGGTTCAATGTCTAATTACTCTTTTCAATCTTATTTTCAAAACAGGAAAAGTGTCAGATGAGTGGAGAAGGAGTGTAGTGGTCCCTCTATATGAGAAAAAAGGAGACGCACAGTATTGTGGGAATTACAAGGAGATTAAATTAACAAGTCATACTATAAAGTTATGGGAGAAAGTAATCGATACAAGAATTAGAGGAGAAACTCAAGCTACAATAAACCAATTTGGTTTTATGCTAGGACGGTCAACTATGGCGGCGATACACATTTTAAGGAGATGGATGTAGAAGTATAAGGAGAAGAAACGCGATCTACATATGGTTTTCATCGATCTTGAAAGAGCGTAGGATAGTGTGCCATGTAGACTGATATGGGATAGTTTGGATGCAAGAGTGTTTCCTATAAAGTATATAGAATAATTATGGATATGTGTGCTAGGACGAAAACAACCGTTTATATGTCTTTCGAGAATACAGACTTCTTCCCGGTGGAGGTAGGCATTCATCAAGTGTCTGCTTTAAACCTATTTCTTTTTGCATTTTTCCTAGACGAGTTGTCAAAGCCGGTCCAAGAGACAGCCCTATGGTGTTATGCTTTTTGCTGACGATATTGTATTAGTCGCAGAAAGTAGGCATAACTTGAGTATGAGATTAAAGGAGTGGCGAGGTGCTTCAGAGAGAAAAGGCCTAAGGATTAGACGTTCTAGGACTTGGTATCTGCACTACGACTTCAATAGCACAACTGACGATGAGAGCCAACTCTCCATCGAGGGTCAAGTGGTCCAAAGGTAAGTTCAAGTACCTAGGATTGTTGGTATAGGAAGATGGGGACATAGAGAGTGACATAGCACACCGAGTTCAGGCAGTATGATATAGGTGGAAGGCGGCCTCAGGGATGGTGTGTGACAAGAATTTTCCATCCAAAATAAAGGAAAAATTTTATAGGGTGGTAGTGCGGCCGGCAATGTTATATGGAACAAACTGCTGGGCCATCAGGAAGACGCAATTGCATAAGATGGAAGTGACAGAGATCAGGATGCTGAGGTGGATGTGTGGGCATACAAGGCTAGACAAGATAATAAATGAGGTATACGGAGAAAGGTTAGGGGTCGCTAGTGTAGCAGATAAAATAAAAGAGGGAAAGTGAGATGGTTTGGGCATGTTAAGAGGAGATAGACAACGGCGTCTGTCAGAGCAATTGAAAGCCTCACTGTAGAAGGGAAGAGGGGTAAAGGCAGGCCCAAACTAATGTGGGATGAGCAGATTAGGCGTGACTTACTAGAGTTGTACCTCACTGAGGACATGCTCTTGGATATGAGTTCATGGATATAGAGAATTAAGATTAAGGAGGCGTAGGCAGGATATAGGGGCACCTTAGAGCATACTTAGAGGATTAGATAGTATTTACACGTAGGTTGACTTTGCACTTTTTTGTTTCGGTCTTTGTCTTTCACCTATTTATGCATATCTACTGTTATGACTATTTTAATATCAGAAGATTTCTATTTATGTTTAATAAAATCCTTTCACTAGTACATATTCCTATTGTTGTGTTATCTATGCAGGTACATATAGAGACAGGGGTCTCACTGAAAGCAAACTCTCTATCCCTCGGGATGGAGGTATTGTTTGCCTGTCTCTCACCCTCCCCAGACCCTAACGATAGTTTTTGGTGTCGTTGGGATACGCTGGATATGATTGTTGTTGTTGTTGTTGATGGTAAAAAGATAAGATGAATTTGAGTGAAGGGAGTCTAAGAATATTTAGGGAGAAATGTTGAAATGGAAAAACATATTGTTTTATTTTGGACTTAAACCAGGTAGACGATGTTAAACAACCATTATAGCCTGGAGATGCCAATTGGCAGAGCTAAAAAGGTTTGTTATTGATACATACACCACATTAAATCTTGTATTTTTTGGTTAAGAGTAGGTTGAATATATTTGGAATTAATCACGATACATTTAGAGTTTGTTAGAAAACAGAAAGAGACACTTTGAGTTGCAGAGACACTGTTACATTGGTGACACTAATACCATAATTTTAAGGGAAATATTAAAAAGGAGTTACTTTTAAATAAGATCACCGAAACGCCATCATGTTACGTTCCATTGAACACCGGAGAACAATATTGGTGAAACAACCATTAAGTCAAGAAGCAAAATATATATATGAATTACAAGGGGCGATTTATAGGTAAAGCAATTTTTTTCCGTTGGTGGGATGTAGAGCACTTTTTGTTGGAGAAAATTGAAGGAAATAAATTTGCTCAAGTTGCAGACCTTTGTCACCAACATACTTTGAGTTTAATCATAATTAGTTTTCATTAATGACAAGTAGAAACTAATGATCCCTTAATTATCTGCATAACGAGTAGAAGATTTCAATCGTTGGAATTACTCAATTACAATACTGAGTGCATGAAAAATTAATACTCAAAGTAGGAGGAAAAGAGGTTGGAAATTGGCAAAAGTGATGATGTGGCCTCCTTAGGGAGAAACACATCATCACTTTGAAGAAATACCACATTGGACAAATAAAGTGAGTTAGCGACCATATAGAGTGCTATAATTGTCACTTACGATGTGCCTTTAGGAAAGAGAAGTTTTGATCGGAGGTAAGACCTACAATATTGCCACAAGCACACGCCGCTGGCCCTCCGGCCGGTGCGGGTGCGGGTTTCCTACCTTTTTGGATAAACTTTATTTAAATTCTTTCAGAAAAATAATATGTTTAATCATATGGTTGTCTTTTAACATGATACTTAACCATAATTTAAACTCGAAGCGATATTTGAAAATCGGGTAAGGCTGCAATTTAAAAATCGGTTAAGCTTAACAGTAAGGCTGCATTTTAACTGGACGCTGATCGCGATCTAAGGGCTGTAATGAGCAGGCTGAGTGGTTTCTGATCCAACAATGGCGATCTCAAACTATTTGATCCGACGGCTATGGTTCAACTCACGATTAACCACCCTAAATCGGGTTTTCCCTATAAATACTATGTCAAGCACACCTGTGTCATCATCGATTTTCTTTCATTATTCTCTGCATACGATCTTCTTCTATGCATACGATCTTTTCTACATTTTTCAAGTCGTTCGAGAAATCATAACGCCCGACAGATTCGTTGAGTTCTTACGCTGCAATGCTGCTCGTCTGAACTGTTATTCATTCTATCCTGGGAGAAGTTTGCTACCTCTGGTTGGTCACAGTATACGTCTTAAGGACAGAGTATTGGACTCGCCTCGGTTTGCTTACTTTTATTTTACTTTACACACTGTACAAAATCATTTTGGCGAACAATTTTACGTGAAAAAATGGACACGCCATCTTCCTACCCAAAATTTTGACTCACAAAATAAACTTTGAATTAACAAAACATAATTTTCAAAGCAAATGGTGAGGACGAAATATAAGTAGAAGTTGAGCTTTGTAAGTGTAGGAAATTAGTGTACGAATATAAACAACAAAAAAACAACAAAGTCAAGACGTGACAGATTGTCACTGTCCTTAAAGCAATTTTGCTCCTACCAAAGAGCAAGATGGTCTTCAAGCAAATCCTCATAGGATATAACGGCTATCTTCCTTTCCTTTGCTCTAGGAGAGAAAGATTGAACTTGCTTAGTAGAAGAGAATGACAAAAGAAGAGTTGAAGGAGACTAAGTGCTGAAAAATTCTTAGGTTTTGCAAAGTTGCAGTGTCTTGTTCAAGATACCAAGGTCTACTATACATAGGCATTGGGTTGTGTTAAAACCAACTAATAAAACTTATTTCAGCAGTTTAGAACTCCTCCAAGTCAGTTACTAGCCGTTCAAAGGTTTAGGGAGATGAACCTTGGACCAAAAGATGCAATTCAAAGTGAAAATTTCTGACTGTTGGTACATCGATTGATCGATGTCATCAATCGATGTTATTTCGATCGATCAATGTCATCAATCGATGTCGGACAGAAACTTTCAGCTTTGCCTCCTGCCCATATAGATCGATCGATGTCACATCGATCAATCGATGTGATTGATCTATGTTGGACAGAAAGTTTTCTGCATTGCACTACACCACATCGATCGATCGATGTCATCGATCTATGTTCAACAGAACACCAACTTCATTTCAGCTTTCACTTGGTCCGATCCAACTCACACATGGATCGATCTAAGTGATTTCTTTCAAGTTTAAAGTGTTCAAATCATCTTTTAAACTCCCAAACAACATCATACACGTTTATATATAAGTTTTGGAGCACATTTTAAAGTACTTTAACATACTTTTTCCAACAATCCCTCACATGATCTAAACTTATATACAAACATTTTAGAAAGTTAGCAAACTAACCTCTCCACTATCAAACGAAGATAATGACACATAACGGGGCAGTGACAAGCGTCTTGAACCACATTTTCACTACTGTTTATATGAATACACAAATGGCATTAACATTATCTAACTTCTTACAAGTTTGCGGTGTGGTGCATTAATGGCCCTTCACCCAATCTCAGGATTCATAAGTGATCTAGAGAGTTTTACAGGCTCTCATAGGAAACTGCCCCACTTCCACACTTATATAGGTGATATTCATCAATTATGTACTGCAACACACCACCATTTATAATGGCTATGAATCATCTATTAAGAGAATTAAATCTCACCCTCAAACATGTAGTAAGTACTATCCTCATACTCAACACAGGAAAGGACGTGTTTTTACCACATTGAACTCCGTTTGTAGGATATTTACTAATAGCGAGTTGGGTTCCTATCATAGAGAGTTCACATCCAATGGAATTAGTCCCATTCCTCTCGATGTTTCTAAAACCATCTTACGGTTCAATGCTTTAGTTAAGGGGTCTGCAAGATTCAACTCGGTCCTCACGTACTCCAAGTTAACCATCTGAGAACTAATCAAGTCACGCACAATGTTGTGTCTTAAACGGATGTGCCGGCTCTTCCCATTGTATATCTTATTCTTTGCTCGAGCAATCACTGCATGAGAATCACAATGAATAAGCACAGAAGGCATAGGTTTAGTCCACAAAGGAATCTCAACAAGTAAATTCTTTAACCATTCCGTCTCTGAACATGCAAGTTCTAAAGCAACAAATTCGGATTCCATTGTTGATTTAGCTTTACAAGTTTGTTTAGAAGATTTCCATGAAATAGCACCACCACCTAAAGTAAATACATACCCACTAGTAGAATTTATTTCATCATTATCTGTGACCCAGTTAGCATCACAATAACCTTCTAACACTGCTAGACAACCACTAAACATAAGCCCCAAATCCATAATACCTCTTAGATATCTCAATAATCACTTTAAAGCATCCCAATGTTCTTTACTAGGATTATTAGTATATCTAGCTAACCAGTTTACAAAATATGCAATGTCTGGTCTTGTGCAATGCATTAGATACATGACACTACTAATGATCCTAGCATATTCACATTGAGATAAGCCATCAGCTTTATTCTTTTCTAATCTCATAGATGTATCATATGGAGTGCTAACAGGCTTAACATCAAAGTGATTAAATTTTCTCAAAATCTTTTCAACATAATGAGATTAACAAATCATATACACCCCATATTTCTCTAATAATCTGAGACGAAGTATTAAATCCCCTTTTCCCATATCTTTCATTTCAATAACAGAGGATAAAAATGATTTAGTACCAATTACAACTTCAATATTTGTTCCAAATATTAACAAATCATCCACATATAAGCAAACAATCACACTATCAAGATTTTCGAATTTGCTATAAATACATCTATCACTTTCATTTACAACATATCCATTAGCTAACATGGCATTGTCAAACTTTTCATTCCATTGTTTAGGTGCTTATTTTAAACCATATAACGATTTCTTCAATTTACAAACCTTATGTTCTTGACCCTTAGCAATCATTCCTTCCGGTTGTTTCATATAAATCTCTTCTTCTAAATCTCCATTCAAAAATATGGTTTTAACATCCGTTTGATGTATAACTAATTCATAAATGGTGGCTAATGGTACTAACACCCTAAAAGATGTTATTCTAGCAACCGATGAATATGTGTCAAAGAAATCTATTCGTTCTTGTTGGGTGGAACCGTTAGCAACGAGCCTAGCTTTAAACTTATCAATTGTTCCGTCCGTCTTTAATTTCCTTCTAAAGACTCATTTACAACTGATATGTTTACAACCTCTAAGCAAGTCTATGAGTTTCCAAGTATTATTGCTAAGTATAGAATCAAGTTCACTATTGATATCTTCTTTCCAAAACTTAGAGTCTATAGAGTTTATAGCTTCTTGGTACGTCGTCGGATCATTTTCTATGATAAAGGCAGTAACGAAATCATCTCCAAATGATTTTTCTATCCTTTTACTTTTACTTCTTCTAGGTGAGTTATTATCGTCATTTGTAACTTTACTAGACTCACCTTTTTCATTGCCTGAACTAACTATTGACTCTTTCTTCATAGATAAAATATGCTAAAAAAACTCAGCAATCTTAGATTCAATAATGGAACCATTATCTATTGACAAAAATCTATATGCAGCACTATTTTGAGCATGATCTATGACAACACAATCATTAGTTTTTGGACCTATTTTACTCCTTTTGAAATCCAGAATTCCAACCTTGGCTAAACACCCCCATACCTTGAAGTAATTCAAGTTAGGTGCATAACGTTTCCAAAGTTCATAAGGAGTTTTGTTAGTCTTCTTGTGTGGAATTCAATTTAAGATATGACATGCTGATAGGATTGCTTCTCCCTACATATTATTAGGTAAACCGGAACTCATCAGCATGGAATTTATCATATCCTTAATAGTTCTATTTTTCCTTTCAGCGACTCCGTTAGATTGAGGGGTGTAAGGTGGTGTGAACTCATGTATAATTCCATTATCTTCACAAAACTTTTGTAAAGATAGCAATTATACTCACCATCTCTATCTGTTCTTAACCTTTTAATCTTTCTATCTAGTTGATTTTCAACTTCATTCTTATACCTGATAAACGTGCTTTCAGATTCATCTTTATGAGCCAACAAGTAAACTCTATTATATCTAGAAAAATCGTCAATGAAAGTAATATAATACTTATTGCCACATTTACTTGTATAATATTTAAAGTCTCCTAAGTCACTATGAATGAGTTCCAATTTATCTGTAACTCGTTCAACTGACTTAAACGACATTTTGTGGTGCTTAGCTTCTACACAAAATTCACATTTACCAAGATCATCATTACTTGTATAAGATATCAAGTTTGTAAACTTTGACCTCTTTAATGCATCCTTATTGACGTGTCCAAGTCTTGCATGCCAAATATCAAGAGAATCAACATAATAAGCATAACTAGATGCATTCTTATTATTAACAATACAAACAGCATCAAGTACAAGTAAACCTTCCGAGAAAAACCCTTTCCCAACAAATTCCCCATTCTTGGAACGTACAAGTTTATCAGATTCAAGAACAAGTTTGATATTAGCCTTGTTCAGTAGTACTCCGGAGATCAAGTTCCTATGCATGGAAGGAACATGTAACACATTCCTTAACTCCAGTCTTTTGCCTAAAGTAAACTTGAGAAGCACCTTTCCTTTTCCAAGAACTTGGATACCATGTGCATCTCCCAAGAAGACTTGTTCGCCATCACCTATTTCTTGATAATCAAAAATAGATCCTTACTGGTGGCAATGTGCTTGGTAGCCCCTGTGTCTACAACCCATCCCATAGAACCACTGACAAGGTTTACCACAGATAAGACGACCGCAACAATGATTTCTTCGTCCGTCTTTGAAGACTCCACTAAATGTGCTTGATTACTAGGTTGACCTTTCCGCTGGTTGCACTTGGCTGCCCAGTGACCAAACTTTCCGCACACCCAGCAGGCTCCTTTCAGTTTCTTCTGTCCTTGTCCCTGCACAAAAGCCTTACCTTTGCCACTATGGTGAACCTTTTGCTTTTTAGGTTTGTGCTCCACCACATTGGCTTGAGATTGTCCTTCTTCATGTCCTTTGTCATCCAGTAAGTCAATAGATTTCAAAACAACCGAAACACATGCTAGTAACGATGATAGTAATAGTGATACTGAATTAGACGATGACTTGATATTGATAGCTAGAAAACTAAGAAAATTTTTCAAACGTCCAAATAGGAATAGACAACGTAATTCTTCTTCTTCTTCTTCTCAACCTAGGAAGAATAACACAAACAAATGGTATAATAAAGAATTAAAGTGTTATGAATGCGGTCAAAAAGGACATATTTCATACGACTGTCCCACGAAGAAAAATAATAATAACAACAACAATAATAAACAAGCCAAGGACAAGGAGGCTCAAACGACAAAGACAAAGGAGTCTAAGGCAAGAAAAGGGAAACGAGCAATGAAGGTGAGCACATGGAGCGACTCATCCGACTCAGAATCCGAAACTAAGGAAGCTCAAGTCTGTTTCGTATCCAACGAAGTATGTTCTTCTTCTGATAGTGATTCTGATAGTGACATGACATTTGATGAAATGTATGAAGAATTCCTAAGAATGCATGCTCACTGTAAGAGGCTCTCTAAAGAAAAGAAGAAACTAGTTGAAGAAAATGAGAAGTTGAAGACGTCCAACTTGGAATTTTCCGATCAACTAGAATCTCTTAAACAAGAGTCCACTAATACTCTTGATTCTTTAGAGAATAAAATTGAATCATACAGGAAAGATGAACATAAGATAAAAATGGAAAATAAGATGTTAAAATCTAAGATAGAAAGTTGTGAACATGAAATAACACAACTTAAGTCGTCTAAACTTAATTTAGAAAAAATGTTAGAACAATTTAAATCGGGTGCAAATATGTTAGATACACTTATCTCATCACAAAAGTATGGTAATGATAAAACCGGCTTAGGTTGTAAAGAAGAAAATGAAAAAGTAAATAAAAAGACTAAGTTTGTTTCATCTAGTACAATGTTTCCATATGATACAACAAAATCAACTTTGCCTGCTTCTACACCTTCGTCTACTTATATCAAGGAAAAAATACAACACACACCCACCAATATACACACGCATAAACATACATCTAGGTCAAACTTTGTATCTAGACAACCTAGAAATTATGCCTACTTGTATACAAATGCAATTAGACCGAATAAAATGCATACAACTTATTATGAACCTAAGTATAGAAAACACTCATATAAATCTTTTAGAAGTACATATGAACACACTTATATAGCGCCATATATGAAACAAAGTCACATGCCTTATACAATTCGACCATCCTATAATAATTATCAACCATGGCACAACATGTATAACAATGCATCTTCACTTATGTGGAATAATCATGTATATGCTAATTCTTCTTTTTTTCCAAATTATAGCAATGCTAAAAATGTGCCTAGAAAGTATATTCAAGTTTGGATACCTAATGGATATCTAAACAAGAATAGTGCCCCTAACATTCAAGGACCCAAATAAAGGGTACCTAAATCTTTGTCTCCATTGTAGGATAAACGCAAGGAATGCAAGAAGGAGGCAAAGTCAAATAACCTAAAAACCAAATGGTTTTTAGATAGTGGATGTTCGAGGCATATGACGGGAAACCCCAAACTATTCATCGAATTGGAACATATCAAGAATGGAGGAAAAATAGCATTCGGTGACAACAACAAAAGACAAGTTGTTTGAAAAGGAACAATTGGGGACCCTAACACATTTCAAATACGAAATGTGTTATTAGTAAGCAATCTATCTTATAATTTACTTAGTATTTCTCAACTTATAGATTGTGGTTTTAATGTCTCCTTTCTTCCCAATTCTTGTGATATAATAAATGAAAAAGGAGAAACGATTTTAAAAGGAAATAGGGATGGAAATATTTATACTCTTACCTTAGATAACATGTTAGATGCTAAGGTTAAGTGTCTAATATCACATGACTTAGATGTAAATTTATGGCATAGAAGATTAGGCCATATAGGAATTTCAACTATTAAGAAATTGCATAAGAAGAATTTAATTAGAGGAATGCCTAAGTTAGACTTAGATAATTTTCAAATGTGTGAAACATGTATTAAGGGAAAACACATTAAAGAAACCTTAAAACCGAAACATCAAGTGAGTACTAGTCATGTACTAGAATTGCTTCACTTAAACTTATTTGGTCCAAGTAGGACAAGAAGTCTAGGTGGACACTACTATGTGTGTGTCATAGTAGATGATTACTCACGCTACACATGGACGTTGTTCTTAACACACAAAGACGATGCTCCATTAGCAATCGAAACCCTTATTAAGCAACTTGAAAACATTTATGAAGAAAATGTTAAAAGAATTAGAAGCGATAGAGGTGGAGAATTTTAAAAAAAAGACGTAATCAAATTTTGTGAACTATATGGAATCAAACATGAATTCTCACCACCTAGAACACCACAACTCAATGGAGTTGTTGAACGTAAAAATAGAACGATTCAAGAAGTTGCTAGGACAATGCTGTGTGAAAATAAATTACCTAAATATTTATGGGCTGAAGCTGTTAGTTGTGCATGCTATATTATAAATAGGCTCACTATTAGAAAGAAATTAAATAAAACGCCTTATGAATTGCTAAACAATATACAACTCAAGATAGATTATCTTAAAGTATTTAGATGTAAATGTTTTGTGCTGAACACTAAGGATAATCTAGATAAATTTGAACAAAAGTCTATTGAATGCATATTTGTTGGGTATTCAACTAACTCAAGAGCATATAGGTGTTATAATCCTGCATCTAGAAAAATAATTGAATCCATACATGTGAAATTCAATGAAAATGCATGCTTTGAAGTTAGTGATAAACATCAACATAAACAAGAAACAGATGTTGAAATATGTTTGATGATGATGTATTACTTGAGCCTGTACTTGATCATCTAGAACCAACTTCCCCTGATGAAGACATACATAAACCCTTAGATGAAATAAATCAAGAGACTCTGCAATTGGAAGATACAACTAATGATCCAATTGCATATTATAACGTTCACACTAATGAAACATTTAAACAAGATGAGGGTGAACCTAGTCAATCTAGGAATTGGTGGCACCCTAGAGAACTAATCATTGGGGATCCAAGTGTTGGGGTTAGAACACGTAGAAATATAAGTCAACTTGAAGGATATAGCTTAATCTCACAATTAGAACCTAAGAACGTAAAGGAAGCCTTAGGTGACATATCATGGATAGATGCTATGCATGAGGAATTAAATCAATTCACAAGGAACAACGTGTGAGACTTAGTACCTAAACCTGAAGACAAGTCTATCATAGGAACTAAATGGGTCTTTAGGAATAAAATGGATGAACAAGGAAATATTACAAGGAATAAGGCTAGACTAGTCGCACAAGGTTATAATCAACAAGAAGGAATAGATTATGAAGAAACCTTTGCACCCGTTGCACGACTAGAAGCAATAAGATTATTACTTGCGATTGCAAGTCTAAGCAATATTAAGCTCTTCCAAATGGATGTCAAGAGTGCGTTCTTGAATGGATACATCCAAGAAGAGGCGTTTGTCAAACAACCCCTTGGATTCGAAGATCTAAAGAATCCAAACCATGTTTACAAGCTTAAGAAAGCTCTATATGGTTTGAAACAAGCTCCAAGATTTTGGTATGATAGATTTGCAAACTTTCTTATTGCAAAAAATTATCAAAGGGGGACCATCGACAACACATTATTCTTAAGAAGAAAAGGTAATGATTTGTTAATAGTTCAAATATATGTAGATGATATAATCTTTGGTTCAACCAACCCTACTTTAGTAAAAGACTTCGAAGAATGTATGAAGTCAGAGTTTGAAATGTCAATGGTGGGAGAGTTGAATTATTTCTTAGGACTTCAAATCAAACAAACCCCTCAAGGAATTCACATTAGCCAAATTAAGTATGTCAATGATATGATTAAGAAGTTTGGCCTTGAAGAGTTGAAACCTACAACTACCCCTATGAGTGTTAGTACCAAACTTGATAAGGATGAAAATGGTAAACCTTTTGATGACACACTTTATAGGTCTATGATTGGCTCATTGTTATACTTAACTGCATCAAGACCTGATATTATGTTTAGTGTGTGTATGTGTGCTAGGTTTCAATCTTGTCCTAAGGTATCACATTACAATGCAATGAAAAAGATCTTTAGATATCTTAAGCATACACCTCACTTAGGACTATGGTATGATAGAAACGCTAAGTTGGAATTACACGCATATAGTGATGCTGATTATGGTGGTTGCAAGTTAGATAGAAAATCCACTAGCGGTACTTGTCAATTCATAGGAACCAACTTGATTTCTTGGTTTTCTAAAAAGCAAGCTAGTGTAGGTCTTTCTACCACTGAAGCCGAGTATATTTCTTTGAGTTTATGTACTACCTAAATACTTTGGCTTAAACAGCAACTTAGTGATTTTGGCATTAAAATGAATAAGATTCCAATTTTTTGCGATAGCACAAGTGCAATCAATCTTTCCCGGAATCCGGTGCTTCATTCTAAGGCCAAACACATTGAGGTGCGATACCACTTTCTTTGCGATCATGTTCAAGATGAGGATATAGTGATAAATCATATAAGAACTGATCACCAAATCGCTGACATCTTCACCAAACCCCTTAATCAAGTCACTTTTGAAAACTTACGAGCCAAATTAGGCATGATGACTTACGATACTATTGCATAGTTCTATCTTTTGCATGATTTGCAAAATAAAAGGGGAGATAGAATAAGATGTTAGTGTATGTGCCCTAGGCCATAATTTGGATATTTATGTTATGCATTTATTATTAATAAAAGAGGTTTTATTATCATTATTGTTGGTTAGTATGTTACACAATTTTGATATATGTCCCTGATTCATTATTGTTATGGAGATAAAATAATTTATAATCAGTATGAGTATTGATTTGATGATCATAAGATGATCATGTGTATGGTGATACGAATCAATCTCATAGATACTTGTTAGAGAACAGTGTATTGGATAGACCCATCATGAGATTGCTACATGGATTAGCGTCATAAGTAAATCTCATGATAGTCATGTTTTAATCCTTTGACTTGAGATTGTCATAGTTTCCAACATAAGGACTATTATATTTTGACATGATCAAACGTTATCCGTAACTGGATAATAATAAAGGTCATGATTGAATGTGATAGAAATTATGTAGAGGATATTGAACAATCAAGATAGAATTTGTCCCTCTCTTTTGAGAGAGATATCTTTGGGCCCCTCGATTAGTGAGACTGTGAAATGCATGGCCGTGCTCAAATGAATTGATAGTGTGATCAATATCATTTGTTTTATCAGTCTACTTAGAGATCGAGTAATCATATGTTTGAACTATATAAGTATGACGCTGACCATGACTTATGTTCAAACTAGATATCGTGTGACAAAGGGATTAATGCATGTACTATTATTAGGCTAGTTGGACTTTACTCGTATTAATTGGGTAGTTGTAATGCCTTGCTAGAGGCCAATTACGACTTGTTGGTTTAATAGAGATTTAATCAACTGCCAATTAATATGGGCCTATCGGGTCGCACACAAGAATGCGTAAGGCAGAGATTAATAATATTAATAATATTAATATTGGATATTAATTATTATTATTATTATCGTTTTAATATTAATAATATTAATATTGGAAATTAATTATTATTAATATTATTATTATTATTTTCATTTTTGTGGTTATATGTATATATATATATATATGCTGTCGGATAATAATGAGAGAATCCATATCTGATATGGATTTTGAATATCCTGACAGAATCCATATCTGATATGGATTTTGATTGGCATCAACGAAACCGATTAGGACTCGGTTTTAATATCCATATATGTGTATATATATATATCTATGTATCTCGTACATAGAGACATACGAAATACACACGAAAACAACAGAAACCCTAGAATCGTTTTTGTGAAAAACGAGTTCTTCAGCCGCGCCGTTTGAAGAGCTAGCACTCCGGGCGGAAGCGTTCGTGTGGATACCGACAGAGGGTGTTCGTGATTTCGCACCTCTTCCATCTGCAGATTTCGAATCTACGGAGGTATTTTTTTGATTTTTTTTGTCGAATTAAACGAACAACATGGATCCTTGGAAGGAAATCAGAGATCAAGTTTTGTTTTCCGCTGCGCGTTTTTGCAGTGATCTCGGTTGATTTCCTAACAGTGGTATCAGAGACACTTGTTGATTGCGTTTAAATCGATTATATCATGCTTATGTGATTATATGTTTACTGTTTTTCGTATGGCATGATATGTACAAAAACCCCAACTCGGATTTCATATGATGAGAGAAGAATGGTGTTTTTCGAATCGTTTTTATGAGATGATTTGTACACGGCGGTATTCGTTTGTCATGTGATGATCAAAATTGATTCTGTTTATATTAGATATAAACATACGCTATGTGTAAAACCCTATTCGAATCTCATCTTGTGAGAGCGGATTGATGTTTTCAATTCGTTTTCATGAGATGTTATGATTCGAGATTGTTATATGTGATATAAAGTTTTCGTTTTTCATGTGATGATCAAAAACGATTATGTTTATATCGATTTGAACAACCGATAATGATTCTGTAAGAGTTATGCATATTCAGAACAGACAGATTATCAATTCGATTGATGATTCTGTTTTCGGATTTCGAATGGTGGATTGATTCTGTTTCGGATTTCGAATAACAGATTATCGATTCGATTGATGATTCTGTTCTGGGTTTTGAATGATAACTCTCGGTTCGATCGGTGCTTCTATAAGGGTTTACACGTAATCAAAACAGTAAGATCGTTAATATGATTGACGCGTCTGTGTTAGGGTTTCGAAAAGAAAATTATCAATACGATTGATACTTTCTGTTTGGCTTCGAGGGGCACTGCCCCTCGACCGCCGTATGCGTACGCCCTATAGTTCGTTACCGTGACATTAAGAATGTCAATATATATTTATTTGTTATAATATGTTTGTGTAAAATATATTATAATTGTTGATGTCTTTGCATGGTGCATAGCATGGCCTCAGAACCTATGTGATCGACTTAGTCATATTTTTGTTTTGGGTTATTATGGCCTGCGTGCCGCTGTAGTTTTTGTTGTATTTTATTATACAATTAGTTAGGTTTTTCTTTATTATTGTAATAAATGAAGAATCAAGATACAAAAGTGGTGATGGCGACACATACCAAAGACGAGTGGATTCCATGGAGATGGAGGCACGAGCTCAAGACAAGAAGATATGTATCATTGCAAATGTTGTAATAGGAAGTCTTTCACATAGGGTTTCCTTTATGATCTTCATTTGGTCTCATGAAGATCATATTTAGTTTGGCCATGCTATGTCACGTTTACATATTTATCATTTTGTATGAGATGTGTGGATTATATATTATATATGCATATAGGATGCTACGATATAATGATATGCAATGCAAGACATAAACTAAGTTGAACCCTCATTAATAATTTAAGTCTTGATGCCATCCATGTCTTAAACACCTATTAAAACTGGGATTGTATTAAAGTAGGTATTGTCAAAGCAATGTGCTTTAAACATTCCTAGCTACGTAGGATGAGTAATAGTGCTACTCATATGTTTAAAATTGGTTAGACTTAATTGGGCTATCAAAACGGTTTTGGGCCCAAGGCATTAGATGGAATCTAACATACAATGATATATGATATCATTATTCCATAAATTCTAAGAGTTACATGAGATGTAATTGGTAAAGATGTTACCTACCTAAATAACTTAATTTTAAGCGTCATGCCAAAGCTGAGTTTAGAATTAAGTCAAATATGGATCTTAGCTCACTAAAATATTTCTTTTGAGGGTTATGTTTTAGTGGGAGTTTTATAAATTTTAACCTCATTATTAATAAAGTGTTACTTTGCATGTTTTGTAGATCATAAATGGCTGCTAATAACAATTCCACCTTATCGCTGCGATCTATCCTTGAGAAGGAAAAACTAAAAGAATGTGGGACTAATTTTGTTGACTGGTTTCGAAACTTGAGAATTGTTCTCAAGCAAGAAAAGAAGTCCTACGTGCTCGATGACCCTGTTCTTGAACCCCCTCATGCTGATGCTTCTGTTGCTGTTAAGAACAAGTATAAGAAGCATGTTGAAGATTCCAATGACATAGGATGTCTAATGTTGGCAACTATATGTCCAGGACTTCAGAAAGACCTGGAACACTTAGAAACTTATGAGATGAGTGTGCATCTCAAACAAGCTTTCCAACAACAGGCTAGGCAGGATAGGTTCGACACCGCTGTTGAACTTTTTGACTGTAAGATGTCTGAAGGTGAATCTGTTAGCGCTCATGTTCTGAAGATGAAAGGCTATATAGATCACCTTGCAAGACTTGGATATCCCCTGAGTTTGGAACTCGCCACGGATTTGATCCTACACTCTTTGCCTAGTAGTTTTTCTCAGTTCGTCATGAACTACCATATGAATAATATGGAAAAGTCCATTCCTGAGCTACATGGTATGCTCAAAACTGCTGAGGGGAATATCAAGAAGTCTACCCATGTATCGAGTTTCAATACCAAGCTAATGAAAAAGAAAGCTAAAGGCAAGGGTAAGGCTAAAAGTGCAAAGGGTGCAAAAGGGGCAAAGGGTCAAGCTAAACCGAAACCTGGTCCCAAGGCAAAGGTTCCTAAGGAAGGAACTTGTTTCCATTGCAACAAGCCTGGGCATTGGAAAAGAAATTGTGATGTTTATTTGGAGGAGTTGAAGAAGCCGAAGGGTAGTACGACTACATCTTCAGGTATTTATGTTATAGAAATTAATTTATCTACTTCTTCTTCCTGGGTATTAGATACTGGATGTGGATCCCATATTTGTACAAATATGCAGGGGCTCAAAAGGAGTAGGATGATGAAGAAAGGCGAGGTGGACCTACGTGTTGGCAATAGAGCAAGAGTTGCTGCTATAGCTGTAGGGACCTATGAGCTTGTCTTGCCCAATGGGCTTTTGTTAGTTTTAAACAATTGCTTTTATGTTCCTACTATGAGTAGAAATCTTATTTTAGTGTCTGTTTTGGATGATGAAGGTTATTCATTTTTAATTAAAAATAAGAAGTGTTCTATTTTTGATAAAAATGACTTGCTTTATTATATTGCAAGTAGTTATAATGGCATTTATGTCCTTAACCTTGATGATTCCAATGACGGTAATATTTATAACATATCTTCAAAGAGAACTAAGCCAAATGAACTAAACCCTGCATATTTATGGCATTGTCGCCTTAGCCATATAAATGAGAAGCGCGTATCTAAACTCCATCAAGATGGATTATTAGATTCATTTGATTTTGAATCATTTGAAATTTGCGAGTCTTGTTTGCTTGGAAAGATGACAAAGACTCCTTTTACTGGACATAGTGAAAGGGCTAATGACTTATTAGGCTTGGTACATACAGATGTATGCGGCCCAATCAGCATTAGTGCCAGGGGAGGATTTCAGTATTTCATTACTTTTACTGATGATTTCAGTAGGTATGGCTATGTCTACCTAATGAAACATAAGCATGAGTCTTTTGAAATGTTTAGAGCTTTTCAAAATGAAGTACAAAATCAACTTGGTAAGACAATTAAAACCCTTCGATCAGATCGAGATGGTGAATATTTGAGCCAAGAATTTGACCAACATCTAAGAAATTGTGGAATCATTTCAAAGTTGACTTCTCCAGAAACTCCACAATGGAATGGTGTTTCTGAAAGGAGAAATTGGACTTTATTGGATATGGTTCGATCTATAATGGGTCAAGTAGATCTTCCTTTATCTTTTTGGGGTTATGCCTTGGAGACAGCTGCATTCATTTTGAACCGTGTACCATCTAAAGCGGTTGAAAAGACACCATATGAGATATGGACTGGTAAGAGACCCAGTTTGTCTTTTCTTAAGATTTGGGGTTGTGAAGCTTATGTGAAAAGATTAATGTCAGATAAGCTAGCTCCAAAATCTATCAAATGTATTTTTGTGGGGTATCCTAAAGAAACTAAAGGGTACTATTTCTATATTCCCTCAGAGAACAAAGTGTTTGTTGCTCGAAATGGAGTCTTTTTGGAAAACGAGTTTCTCTCCAAGAGAGCAAGTGAGAGTATAGTACAACTTGAGGAAACTCAAGTTCCACAAGATATCGTTGAACCGTCTTTAGAGGCGATTTCAGAACCACAAACAGTTGTGGAGCCTGAAAATGTAACACAAGTCCAACGCAGATCTGATAGGATACATCGTCAGCCAGAGAGATATGGATTTCTTGTGACTGATGATAGTGAAGTTATGCTCATAGATCAAGATGAGCCTACTACCTATCAGGAAGCTGTGTCAGGTCCAGATTCAGATAAATGGCTTGGAGCCATGAATTCTGAGATGCAATCCATGTTTGATAACCAAGTTTGGTCTTTAATTGATCATCCACAAGGTATTAAGACTATTGGCTGCAAATGGGTTTTCAAGAAGAAAGTTGACATGGATGGAAATGTGCAAACCTACAAAGCAAGGCTTGTGCCTAAAGGTTTCAAGCAAACTCATGGTATAGACTATCATGAAACCTTTTCACCAGTAGCTATGCTTAAGTCTATTCGAATTCTCCTTGCCATAGCAGCATACTATGATTATGAGATATGGAAAATGGATATCAAAACTGCTTTCCTTAATGGAAATTTACTCGAGGATGTGTACATGACACAACCTGAGGGTTTTGTAAATCCTGAGAATTCAAAGAAGGTTTGCAAGCTTCAAAGGTCCATCTATGGATTGAAGCAAGCATCTCGAAGCTGGAATCTTCGTTTTGATGAAACGGTTAAGAACTTTGGTTTCATCAAGAATGAAGATGAACCTTGTGTTTACAAGATGGTTAGTGGGAGTGCAGTAGTGTTTCTGGTCTTATATGTGGATGACATATTGCTTATTGGGAATGATATCCCTACCTTGCAAAAGGTTCAGGCTTGGTTAGGGAATTCATTTTCAATGAAGGACTTGGGCGAGGCTACCTATATCCTTGGTATCAAGATCTATAGAGATAGATCTAAAAGGATAATAGGCTTGAGTCAGAGTACATACATAGATAAAATGTTGAAGAGGTTCAACATGCAAGAGTCCAAGAAAGGATTCCTGCCTATGTCTCATGGCATTCATCTTAGCAAGAATCAATGTCCTCAGACATCTGATGAGCGAGATAGAATGAATAAAATTCCTTATGCTTCTGCTATAGGATCGATCATGTATGCCATGTTATGTACTAGACCAGATGTCTCATATCCATTGAGCACAACAAGTAGATATCAAGCTGACCCCGGTGAAGGTCACTGGACAGCGGTCAAGAATATTCTTAAGTACCTCAGAAGGACTAAAGATGTATTCTTGGTTTATGGAGGTTTGGATGACGAGTTAGTTGTAAATGGTTACACAGATGCTAGTTTCCAAACCGACATAGATGATTTCAGATCGCAGTCTGGTTTTGTATTCACATTGAATGGTGGATCTGTTAGTTGGAAGAGTTCAAAACAAAGCACTGTGGCTGATTCTACAACAGAGGCTGAGTATATAGCAGCATCAGATGCAGCTAAAGAAGCAGTTTGGTTGAAGAAGTTCATCACTGAGCTAGGAGTAGTACCTAGCATTGCAAATCCTGTGGACATTTATTGTGACAACAATGGTGTCATAGCACAAGCAAAAGAGCCGAGGTCTCATCAGAGATCTAAACATATACTCAGACGGTACCATCTCATTCGAGACATCATCGATAGAGGAGATGTCAAGATATGCAAAGTTGACACAAACGATAACATAGCGGATCCATTGACTAAGCCTCTCTCACGGGTCAAGCATGATCAACATACTAGATCTATGGGTCTCAGATATTTGTAGGCCTAGTGCAAGTGGGAGATTGTTAGTGTATGTGCCCTAGGCCATGATTTGGATATTTATGTTATACATTTATTATTAATAAAAGAGGTTTTATTATCATTATTGTTGGTTAGTATGTTACACAATTTTGATATATGTCCCTGATTCATTATTGTTATAGAGATAAAATAATTTATAATCAGTATGAGTATTGATTTGATAATCATGAGATGATTATGTGTATGGTGATACGAATCAATCTCATAGATACTTGTTAGAGAACAGTGTATTGGATAGACCCATCATGAGATTGCTACATGGATTAGCGTCATAAGTAAATCTCATGATAGTCATGTTTTAATCCTTTGACTTGAGATTGTCATAGTTTCCAACATAAGGACTATTATATTTTGACATTATCAAACGCTATCCGTAACTGGATAATAATAAAGGTCATGATTGAATGTGATAGAAATTATGTAGAGGATATTGAACAATCAAGATAGAATTTGTCCCTCTTTTGAGAGAGATATCTTTGGGCCCCTCGATTAGTGAGACTGTGAAATGCATGGCCGTGCTCAAATGAATTGATAGTGTGATCAATATCATTTGTTTTCTCAGTCTACTTAGAGATCGAGTAATCATATGTTTGAACTATATAAGTATGACGCTGACCATGACTTATGTTCAAACTAGATATCGTGTGACAAAGGGATTAATGCATGTACTATTATTAGGCTAGTTGGACTTTACTCGTATTAATTGGGTAGTTGTAATGTCTTGCTAGAGGCCAATTACGACTTGTTGGTTTAATAGAGATTTAATCAACTGCCAATTAATATGGGCCTATCGGGTCACACACAAGAATGCGTAAGGCTGAGATTAATAATATTAATAATATTAATATTGGATATTAATTATTATTATTATCGTTTTAATATTACTAATATTAATATTGGATATTAATTATTATTAATATTATTATTATTATTTTCATTTTTGTGGTTATATGTATATATATATATGCTATCGGATAATAATGAGAGAATCCATATCTGATATGGATTTTGATTGGTATCAACGAAACCGATTAGGACTCGGTTTTAATATCCATATATGTGTGTATATATATATATATCTATGTATCTCGTACATAGAGACATACGAAATACACATGAAAACAACAGAAACCCTAGAATCGTTTTTGTGAAAAACGAGTTCTTCAGCCGCGCCGTTTGAAGAGCTAGCACTCCGGGCGGAAGCGTTCGTGTGGATACCGACAGAGGGTGTTCGTGATTTCGCACCTCTTCCATCTACAGACTTCGAATCTACGGAGGTAGTTTTTTTGATTTCTTTTGTCGAATTAAACGAACAACATGGATCCTTGGTAGGAAATCAGAGATCAAGTTTTGTTTTCCGCTGCGCGTTTTTGTAGTGATCTCGGTTGATTTCCTAACATAAGAACCTGATTTTAGTTGGTAAGTCATGATGAATCATATGCTATGTTTTAATTGGTAATGGTATAAATTTTGGAGCATAGGTTAAGGGGGAGAGTATGAGTTGAGGGGGAGCGTCATACTATTTAAAAGTTGAAAACATTTGGTTAAACTTTTGGTTAAACATTTGGTTAAACTTTTGGTTATAAGTTGTGTCATTAAAATCATGTTAGGTTATTTTGAGAATCATCCAAAAGGGGGGGAATGTTGAGAAATATGTTTGGATAATTTTCAAAGTCGTGATTTTAAGTGATGAATACTTAAACATGTCACACATGGTGTTATATGTGATTAAAAGTTGAAAAAGTTGAACAAGTTGACATCGATCTCTCAGGTTGTTGCACATCGATCGATCTATGTACATAGATCTCTCACATCGATCGATCTATGTAAGGTAAAAAAGTTTAAGACCTTTCTGTGAGACATCGATCTCTAAACCTGAGACACATCGATCGATCGATGTACATCGAACTCTCACTTTGATCGATCGATGTAGGTCAGAGACAAAACCTGAACCTTTATGTGAGACATCGATCTATGAAGCTGAGGCACTTCGATCGATCGATGTTTAGAGTTTTTAGAAATAATTTTCTAAAATGTGATAAAATGGTTGTTTTCATTTGTACATGATTTATACATTCTCATTATGTGCTTATTATGTATTTTTGGTGATTATTATTGTCTTGTGACTAACGTGCCTTGGAAGTTTCTACAACTTACCAAAAAGGGAAAAATTGGTATTTTAAGTTTTGTAGGAACATCATATGGTGAAAAATATTTGAAGGGTGTATTATTATCTTGGCAAAGGTGGAATTGTGATTATTTCTGACCATCGGGGTCATTTCTTGAGTTTTCTCACACAAAGGGTATTTTGGTCATTTTACCCCCAAGGGTATTTTTGGTATTTTCACTCAAGGAATCTCTTGAGCATATTATTATCTTTATTCTGGAGCTGTGTTATTATTATTTTGAAGATTATATGGTGATCTTATATCTTATTCTCTCAACCGATGATATTATTGACTATAGCTGGATATGTGACGATTTGAGATGTCACATTCTATTTTTTCTTGAAGACCCTCTTATATATGTTGTAAGAGGATATTAATCATCATCTTTTAGAGATTACAAGGTGTCCTTGGTGCAAGATTCATCACAATATGTAAAGGAGAAGAAAGTAGGAATTTTGGTGTTATATGTTGACATAATCTTGTCAACACTTATTCATTTTTATTTTTTATTCACAAAATTTGAGTTGGTATACATACATACAACATCAAAAACATCCATAAACAGGTGGAGAAAGTGGTATACTCATTTTATGACTTTTGGGCGAGTGGACAATTCAAAAACAAGCTAGTTGGCAAAAGTTGTCAACTTGAAATTTCAAATTTGAAGTTAATGGAGACAAGGTTGTTGGAGCTGATTTTGGATGTGCCTTAATTCAAAATTCTCAGCCATCACATGGTCTAAAAGTTGGAGAGAATATGCCATCTATTCACACTATAAATAGGAGGCAAAGTGAAGAAGAGAAGACACACACTTGAAAGCAAAATTGAAGATTGTTGTCTTGCTATTCTCTTCTCATATTTTCGTTCATACTTAGTGTAGCTAAGGTGTTCAAATTTTTTTGTTGTCTAGCTACACTATACACACCTTCTTGGGTTGGATTTGTATGATTGATTAGCCAAATTTATAAGGCTACATCAATAGGTGGTAGAGGTGTTGTAACCAAGAGTTGCATAGAGGTGATTATCCAAGTCTTGAATAGGGTTGGTGTATAACTCAAGGATCAAGTTTGGCTCTTGTTGTAAGGTGTTCATTTGATAGTGAAATCCAAGGAAAGGTGTTCCTTGGGACTGGAGTAGGTCACATTGACCGAACCAGGATAAATCCTCGGTGTTCTTCTCTTGTTTCTTTATTTCTGTTTTCTGCCCGTTTTTGACTACAGTTTTCACACAACTTCTCACAATTTGAAAAAATAGCTAAACATTTTCAAAATTCGTAATTTTTGGTGGCGTTATACTTCAGCCTGTTAGATTTCATTTGCAACAAGAATCACTTGATTTGAGTAAGGGAAAGTTAGTCTTTCAGTCTTTGCAAGATAACTGCTCCAATCTGGCTGTAATCTGACCAGTTTTCAGAAAACTTAAATTCTGTATTTTTCAAGAATTGTTTAAGGTCAGGGCCTTTTGGAAACTTCATCTACATATCCTAAGGAGTGTTTTGATATAAAGGTCAACCTTTTTCATTGAGTATTCAAAGAGAAACACGGTTTGCAAAATCAGCAACATTCTGTCCAATTCTGTCTAGATTGACCATCTGAATCTTTTTATTTTTTTGAAGGGTCAAACAATCTTATTTTTGTCTAATTTTTGAACAAAGTCTTGTTAACTCATTGAAGTTAAATTCTGGAAAGTTTCCTAATTTTTGGAATTGTGTACAATTATTTGTGTATTTTTGAAAAACGGGTTCTGAATCTGAGGTGGTTTCAGATTCTGTTTTCAAAGGGGATTTTAACAAAGGTTGTAGTGTAATTTCCGCTAACCACTATTTACCCTCCCTATAGTGGTGTTTATTGCAGGTGCACGGTCCAACACACTACACTGCCTAGGGTCCCCAGTGATATTGGACAAACTGTCTATAAATCTCCTACGACTCCAGTGACCGTACCTACAGAACCTTCAAGCTCGCGTGATCCTCAAATTGAGGAGGTCTCACATACACAAGATTTGGCTTGATTACATTGTTCATCTGCTGAATTCATGGCTCCTATAGAGGTGGATGTCGAACCTACGCTCATACATGCTTCAGATTCAGAGCTTTGATCATTCGATTGATGCGGAAGAATTATATACAACGGTATTGGATGTGGCTCGAGTGTTATCTCATACACCACGTACTGAAGATGGATCCATCGATATTGCTCATCCGGATGTTGCTCATGCAGTTGATAATCTTGTAAAAATTCACACTCGACGCCCACGTCGTAAGAAATGAAGGTTTTGTTGTGGAATGTTCAGGGTGTTAGCACCTCTTTCACACACATTATTTCTCTCACTGGTCAGTATTTACATTTGTTGATTTTAATTGAACCCAAGCTACGGACTTCTCGCCTAGAATATACTCGGATGCAGCTTGGTTTTTGTCATTCATGTTCTTCTGGTGATCATAATATTTGGATCTTTTGGCATGAGTCTTTTTTGGAGATTCTTGACACTCGTCCTGGCATACAAAATATGTCTCTCAAGTTGCGTTGGCTAGCTAGTGGACAGGATTTTTGGCTTACATCTGTTTATGCTCGACATATGGTGGCTGCTCGATGTCCATTATATGATGATTTGACACTTTTTTGGACAAGGGTCGATTTAGCTTGGTTATTGGTGGTGATTTTAACACATTTCTTTCTTTAGATGAGCATAAGGGAGTTTCAACCCCAGCCTTACGGACACTGGCTGACTTTAAGCAGTTTGTTGAATCTTGTGAGTTGTCGGACCTACCCTTTCAAGGGTCGCGATTTACTTAGTCAGATGGGCGTGGACTAGGAAAGGTATAGAGTCGCTTGGATCGATCCCTTTTCATACAGGGATTCTATGATCTTGAGATAATTTATTTACCCCAGTGATTTTTTGTAGTGCAATTTTACTCTACTTTGCACTACGAAATGGCTCTGAATAATGGGTCATGGATGATTCAGGGGCACTATATAACTGTCTGAAAGTGGAAACCCCTGTTCTCCCCTTCAAAGGAGAAGATAAACACAAATTTGGTCTGGGTCCAGGTACCAGAGCTGCTATTGGAATTTTTCAATTAAACCATGTTGATGCGAATAGGAAATTCTCTGGGGAAGGCGGTTAAAGTTGATAGTACGACAATGGATGTGGCAAGGGGGAAGTATGCTCGTGTGTGTGTGTGGAGATTGATTTGAGAAAATCACTTTTCTCGCGAGTGGAGGTCAGTGGAATGATACGAGGAGTGGAGTATAAAGGTTTGAATTGGATATCTTTCAAATGTGGCACGTATGGCCATTCAACTGAGAGCTACGGATCGGAGACTGCCTCCGTGTCAAACGAAGACCATCAAAATAAGAGAATGAGGAGGGATGACACCAGGATGGAACCCTTTGGCCCTTTGATGGTTGCTACGTATAATAGGAGACATCGTCGAACATTCGGGGGACTTTCTTTTTGGTAGAGGAGAGGGTGTATTTGCTGAAGAGTGGCCTGAGTTGGCTGTCGCTGTTCGAAAGGAGGGCAGCCGTTTTCAGGAAACCAATATAAAGGTTCACCTCCCTGATACATATATGGAGGAGACGGGAAATAGACAGTTGGAGGAATGTGTTGATGGTATACACACAAACTCTGCCAAAGATCAAGTGGGCAGCAAAGACACGGAGATGAACGCGCCTAGGATGGAGGTGGAGACCATCCAACCAATGCAATAGATTTGATGATAAGTATCCTGTCCTGGAATTGTCGGGGAGCTGGGTCCCATGAATTTCGACTAGCCTTAAAGGATTTGGTGGGCAATTACAAACCAACAATTCTATTCTTGATGGAGACTAGAGTCCATAGTTCGAAAGGTAAATGGATTTTGGAAAGCTCTGATTTCACACACTTTGCAGCGGTGGAGACGAGAGGTTTTGCGTGGGGGCTATGGTGTTTTTGGATTGGGGGATTGTGGACTTAAAAATTTGGTGGTGCACGGCCCAAATGTTAATTGTGGGAGTGTTGAGGGATAACAGAACTTGGTGGCTGCTTTCATTAATCTATGCCTCACCGATTCCTACTGTCCGTGAAGCTTTTTTAGAGTATGTTGAACAGCTGAGTGCTTATGTCAAATTCACGTGGTGCCTTATTGGAGATTGGAATGAGGTGATTTGTCAGGAGGATAAGAAAGGAGGACGACGCGTGAGGGGACTTCATGCGAATAGAATGAGGCAGTTAGTTGACCTATGTGGTTTGACCGAAACGCACTTTTCAGGGCCTCAGTATACGTGTGAGAACAGGATGGCAGGAGCGAAGAAGATCCAACAAAGACTTGATCAGTGCTGGAGAAATGACGAGTGTTATAGCTGCTTTCCTGGTGCCATTCTTAGACATCTTCCCAGAACGCACTCTAATCACCACCCCATCTTGCTTACCACTTAAGCAAATTAATTGGCGCCGACCAAACCTGTATTTAACCGATTCCAACATAGCTGGATGGATCATTGTGAGTTTGGTGATTTTGTAACACGTGTGTGGCCAAACCTACCTGATGATCTCAGCGGTGATATTGAATTATTTTGGGAGAGGCTAAAGTTCTGGAGCAAGAATGTGTATGGAAGCATCTTTATAAGGAAGCACAGATGCGAAGCACGCATTAGAGGAGTCCAGCGTGCTCTAGCGGTACACGCTTCTAATTTTCTGTCCCTTTTGGAGAAAAATCTGTTGGATGAGTACGATGAGATCATCAAACACGAAGAGACCTTTTGTCGGCAAAAGTCTCATCTAAACTGGTTGGTAAATGGTGAACGAAATTAAAATTTTTTTCACACATTAATTAAATCTAGGAATCTGAAGCCTAAAGTACAGTGCTTAAAGTCTACGGAGGGCGTTTGGATGTGGGACAAGGATGATCTTCGAAGGATGGTGCTGGAGTTCTGTGTGAAGCTATATACTGAGGATACCCCAACTACGACCACCACTTGGTTGGCGAATTTTCCTAAACTAACTCACTCGGACAAAGGCCTATTAAATCGTTCGGTTGTGAACAAAGAGATTGAGAATGCTCTTTTTCAGATGGGTGCTTCAAAAATGCCCGGACCCAATTGCCTTCCTCCGGGTTTCTATCAGCGATATTGGACTGTTGTGAGCACATCGGTGATTAATTTTGTGATGAAGGCGTTCAGAGATAAGTCTTTTACAACCCATATGAATGAGACTTTAATTTCTCTTATTCCAAAGCTGAAGACCCCTGAGGCTATTGGTCAGCTTAGACCGATTGCCCTTGCGAATGTGGTGACAAAGCTAATCACAAAGGTTTTGGCAGATACAGTTAAATTGGTTATCCCAAAATTGGTGGATCAATCACAATGACTCCATGATGACAATCTGCGGAAAACATCATTATTGCACAGGAAATCCTCCACACTATGCGAAACAAAAAAGGGGCGACGGGTACGAGGGTTATCAAATTTGACCTTGAAAAAGAATATGACTGTTTGAAGTGGACTTTCCTGCGCGAGGTGTTACTTGTCGCTGGATTTGAGGGCTGTTTGGTGGATCTGATCATGCATGGTGTGACCACGACAAAACTAATGATCCTTTTGAATGGGGAAAAACTTGAGTCCTTCCAGCCAACTAGGGGCATTCGGCAAGGAGACCCCCTTGCACCATATCTTTTCCTTCTCTGTATGGACGTTCTGAGCCAAGCAATTAATCGTGCGGTTATGGAGGGTACGTGGCGGCCTGTGAAAGCATCAAGGAATGGACCCGAAATCTCTCATGTACTTTTTTTGCTGACGACCTCTTGCTATTTGGGGAGGCGTCTGTGACGCAGGCAAGGATTATGGAGAAAATTCTGGGGGGTTTTTGCTTAATCTCTGGGCAAAAGATTAGTTTGGAAAAATCCGTTATTTATGCCTCTCGGAATACACCATCGACTGTTAGCCGAGATATTTGTGGTGCTCTCAGAATCCGCAGAACACTACATCTGGGTAAGTATCTGGGGGTCCCTTTGCTACATAGCCGGACCACATCAAAAACTTATGTTTTTTTGCTCGATAATGTGCGATCAAAGCTTAATGCTTGGAAAGCCCGTATGATGTCCCATGCATCCAGGTGTGTCCTCATACAGTCGGTTTTGAGTGCTCTGCCGTCTTATGTGATGCAGACAGCTGAGATACCAGCGGGTATCCTTGACAGTATTGAGAAACATATGAGACAGTTCCTTTGGGACGAACACATTGGGATTAAGCATTTACATTATGTGGCGTGGGAGAAGATTTGTAGACTGAAAGAGCAAGGGGGCCTGGGACTTAAGAAGTTAAGAAACATGAACCTTGCTTATATGGTCAAGTTGGGATGGCAGATGATCATTGATAAGGAACGACTATGGGTCAAGGTACTTACGGCGAAATATGGCTCTCCGCTGGAGGATTGCAATAGAAAAAATACCTCTCGAACTTGGTGCGGAATACTGAAAGCCGCCAAATATCTTAGAAGGGGCATTATAAGTTCGAACTATCTGCATGAGGGGGCAACGGAAGACTCGGTGTCGCCCCAGTGGATTGGTAAAGACCCGAAGCATTTCTCAATTCATTGTGCCTATATGCTTCAATTCCAGGAGCGTATGGAGGACCACAATGACTCGACCTTGAGTGTGTTGTGGTCGATGAAGGGTCCCTTGCGGGGGAACTTTTTTTTGTGGCGACTAAAAAATCATGCGATTCCAACGAGGAATTTTTTGCTATCACGGCACCTACTAGAAACCAGGACCTGTGAAATCTGTGATAGGGATGGGGCGAGCGAATTACATGAAATGCGGGATTGCTCTTGGACGAGAAAGATCTGGATGATTGTGGTGGATCAAGATAAACACAGGCGTTTTTTTGGTTACACCTCCCTGGCTCAGTGGGTGGGGGCGAGTATTCAGGAACGATGGGGAGAGACGAATAATGAATATGATCGGAAATACTTATTCCGAGAAATTGCATATGGTATATGGCACGGTAGATTGAAAGCAAGGCATGTAGGCATGCGAAACGAAATCCCTCCGAATCATTTTTTCCGGGCCATGAAGCAGAGGTGCAGAGTGCTTTTGAAGGCTTGTGAATGTGATGTAGTTCATAGCGTGATGTAGTTCAGATTTGTATATAGGGTGTCGACTATTATCTTGTGTATACCTTCTTTTGTCATTAATGAAATGGATCGATTGTTCCAAAAAATCAGGCGCTACAAAGAGAAAAAAGAACAAACAAAAGATTACTTAATCAACCGCTAGAAGGACGCGATAATCAGTCCACATGATACGGACACGGGTAGAATTTTCGCAACAAAAGAAGAATGCAAATGGGAAATATGCTGCATTAAAAAAAGGTGGAGAAAAATTAAGTAAATTGCATGTTTGACCAATAATAAAATAAGGAAAATTGATTGGATATGTAAAAAATAGTGGTGGCAATAGCTCCACCTATCTTTGTTTTTTTTTTTTTGGTTAAAATGCAAATTGTATTAACCAGAATCCAAGCATCAAGGGGATGCAACCCATACAATCCAACGACATGCCAAAAGAAATTAGAGCAATGAGGCCTGCTCCAATTAAAGATCAAAGAAGCTATAGCTAAGCATTCAAGACCTTAAATACATGTGTTTGAAGTCTATGTATCACATCCCTAGCTATAAGATTTTTGCTTTCCCAGAGAGCCTTGTTTCTTCCCTGCCAAACGAAATAAACTGAAGCAGCAATGATGATTTTACAAGCCTTGTTTCTCCTGCTCTTCCTCCGTAAGTACCTATGCCCCCAAGCCAAAATTCTGGGGAGGCATAGCAAAGAGCTGGGCAAGTTCAGCCAGCTGATCATGGCTTTCCAGATTTGCTTGGTCACTTCACAATTGAAGAAAAGATGTCTAGCAGATTCCGCCATGTTGCAAAAGAGGCAATTAGTTTCATTCAGATACGGCATGTTGTCCCTAGTGTTTAATCTGTTACACGCCGCAAGCCACAAAATGAATCCATGTTTAGGAGTAATAGCCACATCCCAAACGATGGAATGCCATGGGACAACATCCCGCCTAACTCTAAAAAATTGATAAGCAAGAGATGGACAAAACCTATCAAGTTGCACCCAAGAATCCATTAATGCAAATGCTCCATCAGGCCCTCCTTGCGTGATAAGATGATCACGAATATCAAGCAAAGACTTCAAGAGAGGAGAAAAATGCTGCCTTTTGTGCATGGACCAGAATGAGGTATGAGTTTTGTACCTAACATTCATCCATTTAACCCAAAGAACCTCCTTTTGGAGATGCAGGTCCCATAAATATTTTGTTAAGAGAGCTTTATTCCAAGCCCGGAGTTGGATCACACCAAGACCACCTTCCCTCTTAGGCAAACAAACCTGTGACCAGGAAACCAGAGCCCTCTTGTTGCCATTCTCGTTGCTTCCCCACAGGAAGTGAAGGCAAATTCTGTTGACTTGATCCAGCACAGAGACAGGAACTGGAAGAGCACTAAGCCAAAAACACAGTAAACCAGACAAAACAGATTTGATAAGAATCAGTCGACCCGCGTAGGAGAGATGAGTCATCTTCCATTGATTAACAAGTTGCAAAATCCTGCTAAGAAGAGGCGTGTAGTGAGAAAGTTGCAACCTGTGACCAGCAACAGGAATTCCTAAGTATCTGAACGGCAAGGTGCCCAAAGAGAATGAAGAGAGATGTGTATCAGGCCTTAGGGAATGACACCCAGCGAGGAAAACCTTGGATTTGGACGGATTAAGCCAAAGTCCAGAGACACACCCAAAGTCAGAGAGTTTTTGGAGGATTAAGCTTATAGAGGAGCAGTCACCTCTGCAGAAAATCATTAAGTCATCCGCAAAGCATAGATGAGAAAGCTTTAGTTCCCTACACTTAGGATGATAATGGAAATCTGTGGAGTGTTGCAGTTGGTTCATGGACCTAGATAAATATTCAACTCCAATAACAAAAAGAAAGGGAGACAAGGGGCATCCCTGTCTGAGCCCTTTTTTTCCTTGGAAAAATCCCGTAGGTGATCCGTTTATAGAAATAGAGAAGGAGGTGGTACTAATGCACTGCATGATCCAGTGGATGAAGATGGTTGGAAAGCTGAGTGCAGTGAGGACATGCTCAATGAATGACCAACTAATGCTATCAAAGGCTTTATGAATGTCAATTTGAAACATACACCTAGGAGAGACATTTGTCTTCCCATAGTCCCTCAAGAGCTCCTGAACAATGAAAACATTGTGCATCATGGACCTTCCCCTTAAAAAACCAGACTGAGAAAGATCCATGAAATCCTCCATTACAGCAGCAAGCCTCTTAGCCATGATTTTTGCAATGACCTTGTATATAACATTACAACATGAGATAGGACGATAGTCTTGAACTCTAGTAACCACAGATGACTTGGGAATCAGTGCAATGTTGGTGTGGTTCAGCTGCTTAAGGAGTCTCCCATTTCTGAAAAATTCTTGCACGGCATTGATAACATCAGCACCAACAATGCCCCAAGCTTTTTTGAAGAAGTATGAAGAGAAGCCATCTGGTCCTGGGGCTTTATCCTTTGGGATAGCGAATAGAGTATCCCGAATTTCGGCATCCTGAATAGGAGCAATCAAAGAAAGAGATCCATTTTGTGAAAGAAGCCTACCATCCAGAATTATTGAATCCTGAATAGGAGAGACTTGGCTGACAGTTCCAAGGAGATTAGAATAGAAAGAAACAAATTGTTCCTTAACCTGCTCAAGGGAAGTAGAGAGGGAGCCATCAGAGACCTGAATAGAGGTGATACTTCGTCTGGCAATGTTCCTTTTGATCATGGCATGGTAAAACTTGGAATTCCTGTCAGAAAGATTGAGAAAGAGACCTTTGGCCATTTGTGAAAAGAATAATCTTTCAGCATTGAGTAGAGTGAGTGTGTTGTTTTTTTGCTCCTTGATTCTTTGCTCAATGTCAATAGGAGCACTATGCCCATTGCGTAATTCCTGAAGTGTGTCAAGTTCCTTAACAGCCCGATCCACTCTGGAAGAAATGTGGGTGTACTCCATCTTGTTGAGCTCTTTCAGAGGCTGCTTAAGACGTTTGAGTTTTTTACACAGTATAAACATTGCAGTCCCATGTACAGCAGCCTGCCAAGAGTTATAGACAATAGAGAGGAAATGATCATGCTCAGCCCACATATTATAAAATTTGAATGAGAATCTGCCTTGCACCGCAGGTAATAAACGCAGGATGCAAGGAGAATGGTCAGAAAGGCATCCAGAATTCAGGAAAGATGCGTCAGCATTTGGAAGGTTCTCCAGGAATGTAGAATTGACCATGACCCTATCCAATCTGGACCTAATGAGTCCATTGTCCCAGGTGTACTTACATCCAACATACATAAGTTCAGACAAACCACAATTCATAAAACAATTGAGTTGATCTTGTAATTGGAATGTTGTGGCAGTCCTGCCACCAATTCTTTCATCATCACTTAAGATGCAGTTGAAGTCCCCTAAAACTGCCCAAGAGGAGTTAGCCACCTGAGATTGTGACTCTAACTCACACCATAGCGGCCTTCTGTCAGTCACAGAGTTAAAAGCATAGACAAAAGTAATATGTAATGTTTTTGAAGAAGTCAGACATTGAACTAGGCAAAATAATGATTGAGCTGAGGAGGTGATGATATTTACAGCAACAAAAGAAGGATCCCAAAGAATTAGGATCCTTTTCCCACAATGATGGACAAAATTATCAGCATGGTGCCATCCTTTAAAAAGAAAGATCAGCTGAGAGAACATTCTGGGATTAAGTTTAGTTTCTAGTAGAGCAAACATATGTAGCTTATGTTTCTTCACAAAATTCACTAAGCCTCTCTGCTTAGTGGGCTTGTTACAGCCCCTTACATTCCAACAAGCAATATTCATTAAGTAGGATGGGAGCAAGAGTCCCCTGCATTGCCAACCCCAGCAAGTCTTCGTTTGTCCAGACCATTTTTCTTTTGCTGTCTGGCCTGTTTTTTGGAGAGAACAGAGATGAAGTCCTGTTCATTAGCAAGTTCCTTAATTCTTTGAACATGAAACTGATCATAAACCAATGAGGGAGTTTGTCTGATTTTATCCAGTCCCGATGGGAGGGGAGGGTCAAACGCAGCTAAAAAAGATTCTTGTCCTTCAATGGTTTGGTGGGCAGCAGGGGGCTGTGTTGTTGATTTTAACACCAGAGGGACGTGTGGGTCATCAGAATGCAAGCAACCCTCAAAAGAAGATTGCTGATTAGAATTGGCATGTTTAACTGAAGTATTTTCCTTGACCGTTGTTGAAGTTCCATGCACCTTTCTAGGCTTCAGGTTTCCAGCCTTAAAGCCCACATCTAAATTAGCAGAATCCTTAGCCATGTGCACCAAGGCAGAATGACCAATTTGCATACATTTATCACAAAACAATGGAAGTCTTTCATATTCCACCAATTGCTTGATACATTTCCCATTGGAAAGGTGTAAGTCCAGTGATTTAAGCAATGGTTTGCTTAGGTCAACTTCAACAAGAACTCTTGCATAGCTCCAAATTTCCCTTCTAGTTGTAAGAAGGTCAGCCATAAGTGGTTTCCCCAACTGATGGCTGATTTTAGAAAGATACTCTTTCTTCCATAAGCTGACAGGGAGGTTAGGAAACTTAATCCAAACAGGTACGATGGCCATTTCTTCTGGCCCAAAGTCAAACAGTAAGGGCATCTTTTTGAGGATCAAGACTCTTCCATAGATAAAATAAGGACCTGCAGAGAGGACAGCCTCCAGATCCTGGATAGACTGGAATTTAAAGATCACCCAGCCAGAGGGGTGAAATTCCACCCTGTGCTTAACCTTCCAACCCTTTGCCAAAGAGAAAACAGCTTGTTTGCCAGGGAACCTGCCTGTGAAGCACCCAATAAGACACGTTTGGAGATCCTGTTCCAAGACAAGATCATCAACATCCAGATGCACCTCCCCAGATCTAGCATCATCCAGTTCATTCAGCTTCATGCAACATGCATCATTTCTGTTGGTTGGAAAAAGAGAATTCCAAGATTTGAACTGAGGGGGGTTTGTGTTATGCACTGGTTCAATGTTACGCTGCACTGGACCATTGTTTCTACCGATGTGATTTGAGGACTTTAACTGATGGGTAATGCCCAGCGCAACAGTCGAGACAGGCTGGGGGTCCAGAGTATTACCAGAAGCAGGTGGGTTCCTGGTGTTGTCACTTTCTCTCTCCTGAACACCAGACTGTAGCTGATGTTCAGTCACATCCCCTGTCTCCTTTGAATTCTCCCGAGAATTCAAATTTGAAGAAGAAGTTTCATCTGACCCAGCTGGGCGGATTCCATCTTGTGTTTTCATTCCGTTAACATCATAATCCAACTGATTCACACATGCATCCCGATCAAGCAACAGAGGAAGCTTAGAAGGCTCCAACCGTGGAATAGAGCATGGAGAATGCACTGGAATGACAACTTGAAGGCCATCAATGCAGCATGCATGAGTAGAATCCAACTTAGAGACTTCATCAAAGCCAGTAATCACACCAACAACATCCTCATCTTCAGAATTATCAAGAAAGGAGAAGGAATCGTTAGGTTCCTCCTCCACGGATTCCTCGGACAAAGCTTGCTTGGAAGAACTCCGTACAACAACCAGATCTCTACATCCTCCTTTTGCTTTCCTCTTTGAAAGTTTCTTACTCTTACCCATTAGTGAAGATAGACAAAACGGAAAGAGCACAAGATGAACTTACTGCTTTAGCGGAAGGAATATGCGGGAAGATTGTTTATGAGGTGGAAAATAGGTTTCATTACACTCAAAACACAGAAGTGAGAAAGCAGGGATGGACTAACCCATCTAGAGAGAAGGGAGAGAGTTTTCTCTCTCTAAACACATCCCCATCGTTCTGAAGCGGTATTGTTGATTCCACCTATCTTTGTATTCATAGGCGGTATGTATATACATATTGTACATTTATTTACGGCTGAGAACAAGTAAATCGAAGATTCCTGTTTTAATGCAACTTTAAATTTTTTATTTTTAATTTTTTATGAATATTTTCTCCACATTTCTAGTCATCCGTTCTTTTATTCTATTTTATATGTTAACATACACACAAATACACACACATGTATGTATGTATATTCTAATCATGCCACATATGTGGACATGTGTCCCAAAAGAGAATTTACACACACAAATATATATATGAGCGTGCGTGTATATTGTTGGACTATGAATGTTTTAATATATATATATATATATATATATATATATATATATATGTATATATATATATTAAAAAAATGGAGAGGGGAATCGGTATATATACACACACACATATATATACATATATATACATATATATATATACATATATATATACATACATATATATATACATACATATATATACATACATAGATATATACACATATATATATATACATATATATATATATACATATATATATATATATACATTATATATATATAAACATTATATATATATATATATATCGGTGTGTGTGTATTGTTGGAGTATGAATGTTATGATGACTTTGAAAGAGTAAGATTTTTAGGGGAAAAACCGAAAAGATTGATCTATACTTGAAAATGATTTAATGAGAAAAGACTTGAAAATCAAGGCATTGATCTCTAAATACATATCAATGTATACATCGATCTCTGTATTGATTAATCAATGTGTACATCAATCTCTAAAAAGACTACATGGATTGATCGATATAGACCTTATCAAAACTGGGAACACTTATTCATCGATCTTTATAGAGATCAATCAATGTCTCAGTTGAAGGTACATCCATTTCTAAAATGAGTACATTGATTCATTGATGTATATCGATCTCTAAAACAGGATAGATCGAACGATCGATTTCACTTCACAAATGTAAAATATAAGTGTTGGAGTTTGTTTGTCAAACCAAATCAACTCTAATTCACCCCAATTTTCCGTAGATTTTACAAATACGATTGCTTATTAGTTGTAAGTATGCAATATTCTGTTTGTTGTATTGTGGTATTTGATGGTTAAAAAATTACCACTCAGGATTTAATGGGGAAGTTTGCAGGACGAAAAAATTAACATATATAGAGACAAGGTCATCTCGGCGATATCAGATCCACTAGCTGAGGATACAAACCAGATAAAGGAGGTTATGGCGACTATCATTACTCATGCGGCGATGGAAACTCTTGGAATAATAACAGGAAAGACAACCGTACATAAAGAGTTGTGTTGGTGGAACGAGGATGTGCAACGAATAATAAGGTATACGCAAAAGAATTTTAGAGAGGTGTTAAGCTATACAGACAGAGAGGAGAAAGAGAGAGTGAGGGAGTACTACAAAATCGCAAGAAGGAGGCGAAGAAGGAAGTGATGGAGGCAAAGAATGCAGCCTATAAAAGGATGTATGAAAGATTAGAAACAAAAGACGAAGAGCGTGATATGTTCGAGAGTGCAAAAGCTAGAGATCGAAAGAAGTAAGACCTAGAACTCGTGAAGTTTATAAAGGAGAAGATGTGTTGAGAAAAAGTGTTTGAATGATTTACAAATGCATGATTTAAATAGTACGAGTTTACGAAATGCATGACAAAATTATTACTTGACACGTTTTTGTGATATATGTGTCTCATATACTTTATATATATTGTTACCGTACTAACAAGCCATGAAACGCTAAAGCTTACATCATATGACAAACATTTATTTTCTTTGAACTATTTTCATGTGCCACCATTAATGAACTAAACTAATTCACTAAGCGAAGTACTTAAGTTAATGAACTAACTAGTTCATTAAATGGAGATATATTTGGAGAAGGCTTGATGACAACAAATTGAAAAATTAAAAGTCTCCTTATTCCTTCAAGATACACGCCTACATATATATATATATATATATATATATATATATATATATATATATACACTATGTATATTCAGATTTGTTTTAAAAGGCACAGTACACATATATTCCAATGTACTACCGGCACGTTACATATATTACAAATGTACGTCAACATCACACCACTATATACACCTCATATTATGAGTATATTCAGGTGTTATATCATATGATATAAGTCATGGTGATGACAAAATTATAACGACATGTTACAAGGTTGCCATATAAAGATGTTGTAACAAGTTTCGTGGCCCACATGTTAAATTCATCCATTAAATCATTTCATGTTGGTGCACACAAATCACCCAAAAATTAGGCCAAGTTTGTGGAGATTTCAATGTCAATTTTTTTAGCACATGGGGTGACACTCTAAGTCAGCCATTAGAGGTAAATATCTATTTTATTTTGTGTATATTATGTGTGACATAATATCTATGACATGTGCAAAAAGTTTGAATTTAATCGGAGAAAATCACGTAATCGACGAAAGTCAAAAAATCGGTTTTCTACGAACACAACACATGGAACGTTTTTGTCATGAGTTGTAACATGTATCTAGACACTTTTTACACATTCAAGACATGTTAAAGTGTTCTAGAAAACTCAAATTAGGACTGATTGGAATTTACCATATATGAGTAATTATTGTGCATTATTTGACAAAGCTTACTAAAGTTAAATTTCAGCACATGCCTAGCCATTTTACACGTCATTTGCAGCCTTGATGGAGCCTATGTGGAACTTAGTTGTCATTTTAATTGGTGGAAAATAAGCCACACATGATGGGTGACTTTGAAGAGGGCAAGACACAAGGAAATATTTCAAAATGCAACACATGATGAAAATTTTCAGCACATGTGAATAGTAGCCGAATTTTACTGTGTTTTTGTCCTTAATTTGCATCCCAAAATTGAAGGGATTGAATGGTGATTGTTTGGCAACATTTTGAATTCCTTTTGGCATATGTTTTGCAAGTTATTCTCAGATTTTACAGCTCATTAAAATGATGACAAGTTGGACCAATCATCAAGTGACAAGTAAGCAAGGTTAAGTCATCATTCCAATCATAGTGTGACAAGTAAGCAAGGTTAAGTCATCATTCCAGCATTTGCATCAATTTAGTTACGACAGAAAAAATAGTAAACGTTTTTCAAAAATTACAAAAAATTTCCAGAAACCTAGCCACACCTTTTAGTTTTCATTTGGCACAAGTTTCACCCCATTTGCATAATTATAAGTCAATCCAACGTTAATAGTTCTGAGACTAGTGCAATCTGAATTTTAGACTTGCAAAGATTGAGAACATCAACGTATTTGACATACTTACCAAATAAATTTCAAAAAACTATTTCAAACCTTTAAATTACATATCCTAAGGGTCATATCATAAAATTTTCAGATCATTTGGAGTTGTAAATTAATAGGAATAAAATTTTCATTTCAGATCAAGTTTTTGGCAGATTGACGCAGTCTGTGCAAAAACATTTTTTCAAAGTCTTATACTTTGAATTTTGATATTAAATTTTTATGAAACATACATAGCATCTTAAAGTACTTTGTCACCAAATTCCAGGATTTTTGGATGTGTACAACTTAATCATTCTGTTAATTAAAAACTATGTCTCAAAGCAGATTCTGTTTTCAGAAGTGAGTAGTTTGGTAAAGTTTTTTAAAAAACCAAATGTTTTCGCACCCACTATTCTAACCCTCTCCCCTTCTATTGGTGCTACACAGGTCCTACAAGATGGACATGTCTTAGTCAAAGAACAAGACGTCAGGGGGCAATGACAAACATACTTTCACAATATTTTCAATAGTGTAGGCCACAAAAAAAGAGAAAGCATCATTACCCGAAACCGATAACATGATAACTGCGATTGTCGTAGAATCACACAAGGAGAGATGAAGAGAGCACTTAAGAATATGGGAAGAGCTAAGGCAGTTGGCATGGATGGATAACATACCCCTCGAGGCATGGAAGTCTTTGGGAGAAGAGGGGGTTCAATGTCTAATTACTCTTTTCAATCTTATTTTCAAAACAGGAAAAGTGTCAGATGAGTGGAGAAGGAGTGTAGTGGTCCCTCTATATGAGAAAAAAGGAGACGCACAGTATTGTGGGAATTACAAGGAGATTAAATTAACAAGTCATACTATAAAGTTATGGGAGAAAGTAATCGATACAAGAATTAGTGGAGAAACTCAAGCTACAATAAACCAATTTGGTTTTATGCTAGGACGGTCAACTATGGCGGCGATACACATTTTAAGGAGATGGATGTAGAAGTATAAGGAGAAGAAACGCGATCTACATATGGTTTTCATCGATCTTGAAAGAGCGTAGGATAGTGTGCCACGTAGACTGATATGGGATAGTTTGGATGCAAGAGTGTTTCCTATAAAGTACATAGAATAATTATGGATATGTGTGCTAGGACGAAAACAACCGTTTATATGTCTTTCGAGAATACAGACTTCTTCCCGGTGGAGGTAGGCATTCATCAAGTGTCTGCTTTAAACCTATTTCTTTTTGCATTTTTCCTAGACGAGTTGTCAAAGCCGGTCCAAGAGACAGCCCTATGGTGTTATGCTTTTTGCTGACGATATTGTATTAGTCGCAGAAAGTAGGCATAACTTGAGTATGAGATTAAAGGAGTGGCGAGGTGCTTCGGAGAGAAAAGGCCTAAGGATTAGACGTTCTAGGACTTGGTATCTGCACTACGACTTCAATAGCACAACTGACGATGAGAGCCAACTCTCCATCGAGGGTCAAGTGGTCCAAAGGTAAGTTCAAGTACCTAGGATTGTTGGTATAGGAAGATGGGGACATAGAGAGTGACATAGCACACCGAGTTCAGGCAGTATGATGTAGGTGGAAGGCGGCCTCAGGGATGGTGTGTGACAAGAATTTTCCATCCAAAATAAAGGAAAAATTTTATAGGGTGGTAGTGCGGCCGGCAATGTTATATGGAACAAACTGCTGGGCCATCAGGAAGACGCAATTGCATAAGATGGAAGTGACAGAGATCAGGATGCTGAGGTGGATGTGTGGGCATACAAGGCTAGACAAGATAATAAATGAGGTATACGGAGAAAGGTTAGGGGTCGCTAGTATAGCAGATAAAATAAAAGAGGGAAAGTGAGATGGTTTGGGCATGTTAAGAGGAGATAGACAACGGCGTCTGTCAGAGCAATTGAAAGCCTCACTGTAGAAGGGAAGAGGGGTAAAGGCAGGCCCAAACTAATGTGGGATGAGCAGATTAGGCGTGACTTACTAGAGTTGTACCTCACTGAGGACATGCTCTTGGATAGGAGTTCATGGATATAGAGAATTAAGATTAAGGAGGCGTAGGCAGGATATAGGGGCACCTTAGAGCATACTTAGAGGATTAGATAGTATTTACACGTAGGTTGACTTTGCACTTTTTTGTTTCGGTCTTTGTCTTTCACCTATTTATGCATATCTACTGTTATGACTATTTTAATATCAGAAGATTTCTATTTATGTTTAATAAAATCCTTTCACTAGTACATATTCCTATTGTTGTGTTATCTATGCAGGTACATATAGAGACAGGGGTCTCACTGAAAGCAAACTCTCTATCCCTCGGGATGGAGGTATTGTTTGCCTGTCTCTCACCCTCCCCAGACCCTAACGATAGTTTTTGGTGTCGTTGGGATACGCTGGATATGATTGTTGTTGTTGTTGTTGGTGGTAAAAAGATAAGATGAATTTGAGTGAAGGGAGTCTAAGAATATTTAGGGAGAAATGTTGAAATGGAAAAACATATTGTTTTATTTTGGACTTAAACCAGGTAGACGATGTTAAACAACCATTATAGCCTGGAGATGCCAATTGGCAGAGCTAAAAAGGTTTGTTATTGATACATACACCACATTAAATCTTGTATTTTTTGGTTAAGAGTAGGTTGAATATATTTGGAATTAATCACGATACATTTAGAGTTTGTTAGAAAACAGAAAGAGACACTTTGAGTTGCAGAGACACTGTTACATTGGTGACACTAATACCATAATTTTAAGGGAAATATTAAAAAGGAGTTACTTTTAAATAAGATCACCGAAACGCCATCATGTTACGTTCCATTGAACACCGGAGAACAATATTGGTGAAACAACCATTAAGTCAAGAAGCAAAATATATATATGAATTACAAGGGGCGATTTATAGGTAAAGCAATTTTTTTCCGTTGGTGGGATGTAGAGCACTTTTTGTTGGAGAAAATTGAAGGAAATAAATTTGCTCAAGTTGCAGACCTTTGTCACCAACATACTTTGAGTTTAATCATAATTAGTTTTCATTAATGACAAGTAGAAACTAATGATCCCTTAATTATCTGCATAACGAGTAGAAGATTTCAATCGTTGGAATTACTCAATTACAATACTGAGTGCATGAAAAATTAATACTCAAAGTAGGAGGAAAAGAGGTTGGAAATTGGCAAAAGTGATGATGTGGCCTCCTTAGGGAGAAACACATCATCACTTTGAAGAAATACCACATTGGACAAATAAAGTGAGTTAGCGACCATATAGAGTGCTATAATTGTCACTTACGATGTGCCTTTAGGAAAGAGAAGTTTTGATCGGAGGTAAGACCTACAATATTGCCACAAGCACACGCCGCTGGCCCTCCGGCCGGTGCGGGTGCGGGTTTCCTACCTTTTTGGATAAACTTTATTTAAATTCTTTCAGAAAAATAATATGTTTAATCATACGGTTGTCTTTTAACATGATACTTAACCATAATTTAAACTCGAAGCGATATTTGAAAATCGGGTAAGGCTGCAATTTAAAAATCGGTTAAGCTTAACAGTAAGGCTGCATTTTAACTGGACGCTGATCGCGATCTAAGGGCTGTAATGAGCAGGCTGAGTGGTTTCTGATCCAACAATGGCGATCTCAAACTATTTGATCCGACGGCTATGGTTCAACTCACGATTAACCACCCTAAATCGGGTTTTCCCTATAAATACTATGTGAAGCACACCTGTGTCATCATCGATCTTCTTCCATTATTCTCTGCATACGATCTTCTTCTATGCATACGATCTTTTCTACATTTTTCAAGTCGTTCGAGAAATCATAACGCCCGACAGATTCGTTGAGTTCTTACGCTGCAATGCTGCTCGTCTGAACTGTTATTCATTCTATCCTGGGAGAAGTTTGCTACCTCTGGTTGGTCACAGTATACGTCTTAAGGACAGAGTATTGGACTCGCCTCGGTTTGCTTACTTTTATTTTACTTTACACACTGTACAAAATCATTTTGGCGAACAATTTTACGTGAAAAAATGGACACGCCATCTTCCTACCCAAAATTTTGACTCACAAAATAAACTTTGAATTAACAAAACATAATTTTCAAAGCAAATGGTGAGGACGAAATATAAGTAGAAGTTGAGCTTTGTAAGTGTAGGAAATTAGTGTACGAATATAAACAACAAAAAAACAACAAAGTCAAGACGTGACAGATTGTCACTGTCCTTAAAGCAATTTTGCTCCTACCAAAGAGCAAGATGGTCTTCAAGCAAATCTTCATAGGATATAACGGCTATCTTCCTTTCCTTTGCTCTAGGAGAGAAAGATTGAACTTGCTTAGTAGAAGAGAATGACAGAAGAAGAGTTGAAGGAGACTAAGTGCTGAAAAATTCTTAGGTTTTGCAAAGTTGCAGTGTCTTGTTCAAGATACCAAGGCCTACTGTACATAGGCATTGGGTTGTGTTAAAACCAACTAATAAAACTTATTTCAGCAGTTTAGAACTCCTCCAAGTCAGTTACTAGCCGTTCAAAGGTTTAGGGAGATGAACCTTGGACCAAAAGATGCAATTCAAAGTGAAAATTTCTGACTGTTGGTACATCGATTGATCGATGTCATCAATCGATGTCATTTCGATCGATCAATGTCATCAATCGATGTCGGACAGAAACTTTCAGCTTTGCCTCCTGCCCATATAGATCGATCGATGTCACATCGATCAATCGATGTGATTGATCTATGTTGGACAGAAAGTTTTCTGCATTGCACTACACCACATCGATCGATCGATGTCATCGATCTATGTTCAACAGAACACCAACTTCATTTCAGCTTTCACTTGGTCCGATCCAACTCACACATGGATCGATCTAAGTGATTTCTTTCAAGTTTAAAGTGTTCAAATCATCTTTTAAACTCCCAAACAACATCATACACGTTTATATATAAGTTTTGGAGCACATTTTAAAGTACTTTAACATACTTTTTCCAACAATCACTCACATGATCTAAACTTATATACAAACATTTTAGAAAGTTAGCAAACTAACCTCTCCACTATCAAACGAAGATAATGACACATAACGGGGCAGTGACAAGCGTCTTGAACCACATTTTCACTACTGTTTATATGAATACACAAATGGCATTAACATTATCTAACTTCTTACAAGTTTGCGGTGTGGTGCATTAATGGCCCTTCACCCAATCTCAGGATTCATAAGTGATCTAGAGAGTTTTACAGGCTCTCATAGGAAACTGCCCCACTTCCACACTTATATAGGTGATATTCATCAATTATGTACTGCAACACACCACCATTTATAATGGCTATGAATCATCTATTAAGAGAATTAAATCTCACCCTCAAACATGTAGTAAGTACTATCCTCATACTCAACACAGGAAAGGACGTGTTTTTACCACATTGAACTCCGTTTGTAGGATATTTACTAATAGCGAGTTGGGTTCCTATCATAGAGAGTTCACATCCAATGGAATTAGTCCCATTCCTCTCGATGTTTCTAAAACCATCTTACGGTTCAATGCTTTAGTTAAGGGGTCTGCAAGATTCAACTCGGTCCTCACGTACTCCAAGTTAACCATCCGAGAACTAATCAAGTCACGCACAATGTTGTGTCCTAAACGGATGTGCCGGCTCTTCCCATTGTATATCTTATTCTTTGCTCGAGCAATCACTGCATGAGAATCACAATGAATAAGCACAGAAGGCATAGGTTTAGTCCACAAAGGAATCTCAACAAGTAAATTCTTTAACCATTCCGTCTCTGAACATGCAAGTTCTAAAGCAACAAATTCGGATTCCATTGTTGATTTAGCTTTACAAGTTTGTTTAGAAGATTTCCATGAAATAGCACAACCACCTAAAGTAAATACATACCCACTAGTAGAATTTATTTCATCATTATCTGTGACCTAGTTAGCATCACAATAACCTTCTAACACTGCTAGACAACCACTAAACATAAGCCCCAAATCCATAATACCTCTTAGATATCTCAATAATCACTTTAAAGCATCCCAATGTTTTTTACTAGGATTATTAGTATATCTAGCTAACCAGTTTACAAAATATGCAATGTCTGGTCTTGTGCAATGCATTAGATACATGACACTACTAATGATCCTAGCATATTCACATTGAGATAAGCCATCAGCTTTATTCTTTTCTAATCTCATAGATGTATCATATGGAGTGCTAACAGGCTTAACATCAAAGTGATTAAATTTTCTCAAAATCTTTTCAACATAATGAGATTAACAAATCATATACACCCCATATTTCTCTAATAATCTGAGACGAAGTATTAAATCCCCTTTTCCCATATCTTTCATTTCAATAACAGAGGATAAAAATGATTTAGTACCAATTACAACTTTAATATTTGTTCCAAATATAAACAAATCATCCACATATAAGCAAACAATCACACTATCAAGATTTTCGAATTTGCTATAAATACATCTATCACTTTCATTTACAACATATCCATTAGCTAACATGGCATTGTCAAACTTTTCATGCCATTGTTTAGGTGCTTATTTTAAACCATATAACGATTTCTTCAATTTACAAACCTTATGTTCTTGACCCTTAGCAATCATTCCTTCCGGTTGTTTCATATAAATCTCTTCTTCTAAATCTCCATTCAAAAATATGGTTTTAACATCCGTTTGATGTATAACTAATTCATAAATGGTGGCTAATGGTACTAACACCCTAAAAGATGTTATTCTAGCAACCGATGAATATGTGTCAAAGAAATCTATTCGTTCTTGTTGGGTGGAACCGTTAGCAACGAGCCTAGCTTTAAACTTATCAATTGTTCCGTCCGTCTTTAATTTCCTTCTAAAGACCCATTTACAACTGATATGTTTACAACCTCTAAGCAAGTCTATGAGTTTCCAAGTATTATTGCTAAGTATAGAATCAAGTTCACTATTGATATCTTCTTTCCAAAACTTAGAGTCTATAGACTTTATAGCTTCTTGGTACGTCGTCGGATCATTTTCTATGATAAAGGCAGTAACGAAATCATCTCCAAATGATTTTTCTATCCTTTTACTTTTACTTCTTCTAGGTGAGTTATTATCGTCATTTGTAACTTTACTAGACTCACCTTTTTCATTGCCTGAACTAACTATTGACTCTTTCTTCATAGATAAAATATGCTAAAAAAACTCAGCAATCTTAGATTCAATAATGGAACCATTATCTATTGACAAAAATCTATATGCAGCACTATTTTGAGCATGATCTATGACAACACAATCATTAGTTTTTGGACCTATTTTACTCCTTTTGAAATCCAGAATTCCAACCTTGGCTAAACACCCCCATACCTTGAAGTAATTCAAGTTAGGTGCATAACGTTTCCAAAGTTCATAAGGAGTTTTGTTAGTCTTCTTGTGTGGAATTCAATTTAAGATATGACATGCTGATAGGATTGCTTCTCCCTACATATTATTAGGTAAACCGGAACTCATCAGCATGGAATTTATCATATCCTTAATAGTTCTATTTTTCCTTTCAGCGACTCCGTTAGATTGAGGGGTGTAAGGTGGTGTGAACTCATGTATAATTCCATTATCTTCACAAAACTTTTGTAAAGATAGCAATTATCTCACCATCTCTATCTGTTCTTAACCTTTTAATCTTTCTATCTAGTTGATTTTCAACTTCATTCTTATACCTGATAAACGTGCTTTCAGATTCATCTTTATGAGCCAACAAGTAAACTCTATTATATCTAGAAAAATCGTCAATGAAAGTAATATAATACTTATTGCCACATTTACTTGTATAATATTTAAAGTCTCCTAAGTCACTATGAATGAGTTCCAATTTATCTGTAACTCGTTCAACTGACTTAAACGACATTTTGTGGTGCTTAGCTTCTACACAAAATTCACATTTACCAAGATCATCATTACTTGTATAAGATATCAAGTTTGTAAACTTTGACCTCTTTAATGCATCCTTATTGACGTGTCCAAGTCTTGCATGCCAAATATCAAGAGAATCAACATAATAAGCATAACTAGATGCATTCTTATTATTAACAATACAAACAGCATCAAGTACAAGTAAACCTTCCGAGAAAAACCCTTTCCCAACAAATTCCCCATTCTTGGAACGTACAAGTTTATCAAATTCAAGAACAAGTTTGATATTAGCCTTGTTCAGTAGTACTCCGGAGATCAAGTTCCTATGCATGGAAGGAACATGTAACACATTCCTTAACTCCAGTCTTTTGCCTAAAGTAAACTTGAGAAGCACCTTTCCTTTTCCAAGAACTTGGATACCATGTGCATCTCCCAAGAAGACTTGTTCGCCATCACCTATTTCTTGATAATCAAAAATAGATCCTTACTGGTGGCAATGTGCTTGGTAGCCCCTGTGTCTACAACCCATCCCATAGAACCACTGACAAGGTTTACCACAGATAAGACGACCGCAGCAATGATTTCTTCGTCCGTCTTTGAAGACTCCACTAAATGTGCTTGATTACTAGGTTGACCTTTCCGCTGGTTGCACTTGGCTGCCCAGTGACCAAACTTTCCGCACACCCAGCAGGCTCCTTTCAGTTTCTTCTGTCCTTGTCCCTGCACAAAAGCCTTACCTTTGCCACTATGGTGAACCTTTTGCTTTTTAGGTTTGTGCTCCACCACATTGGCTTGAGATTGTCCTTCTTCATGTCCTTTGTCATCAAGTCTGTTGTTCTCTTCAATCTGGATGTGCTTGATGACTCCATCCATGGTTAACTTTGCATCATCATGCTTCTCTCTCTTCTTGTGTTTGTTCCAAGAAGATGGAAGCTTCTCTAGCAAGGAGGCTGTTTGAAAGGTTTTGTCAACTTTGATGCCTTCTTGCTCCATGTTGTCCACCAATTGTTGATATTGGTGAATGTGATCATTGATTGGTATGTGGCCCACCATTTGGAATTTAAGAATTTCACTGACCATATACTTTCTTTTTGCCAATATCTTTAGAACCATATTTGTTCTGAAGTGCTATCCAAATGTCCTTTGCCGACGAGAATTTGACATAAATGTCAAACAATGAATTAGAGAGGAAGTGCATAATATGTCCTCTACAAGTTGTCTTGTCAGCCTCATACTTGATGCTTTCTGTTTCATCCATAGGTTTGTCTCATGTTAATACATAAGAAACAGAAATCATCTCCAGGAAGAATAGCACCTTGGCCGCCCATCTTTTGAAGAATTTGCCATCAAATGGCTCCATCTCAGACATGTCAGGAACTGGTGCTTGTCTTGTTGCCATATTCAATCAAAATTGCTTTAAGATTGTAGGAAATTAGTGTAGGAATATGAACAACCAAGAAACAACAAAGCCAAGACGTGACAGACTGTTTGCTTACATGTGGATGATTTGTTAATATTTGGAACAAACATTGAAGTTGTAATTGGTACTAAATACATTTTATCTTCTATTTTTGAAATAAAAGATATGGGAAAAGCGGATTTTATACTTAGTCTCAAATTAGTAGAGAAATGTGGGGGGCATATGCTTTCTCAATCTCATTATGTTGAAAAGATTTTGAGAAAATTTAATCATTTTGATGTTAAGCCTGTTAGCACTCTATATGATGCATCTATGAGATTAGAAAATAATAAAAATGATGGTGTATCTCAATGTGAAGATGCTAGGATCATTGGTATATCTAATGAATTGCACTAGACCAGACATTGTATATTCTGTAAACTGGTTAGCTAGATATACTTATAATCCTAGTAAAGAACATTGGGATGCTTTAAAGCGATTATTGAGATATCTAAGATGTAATATGGATTTGGGGCTTATGTTTAATGGTTGTCCAGCAGTGTTAGAAGGTTGTTGTGATGCTAACTAGTCACAGATAATGATGAAATAAATTCCACTAGTGGGTATGTATTTACTTTAGGTGGTGGTGCTATTTCATGGAAATCTTCTAAACAAACTTGTAAAGCTAAATCAACAATGGAATCAGAATTTGTTGCTTTAGAACTTGCATGTTCAGAGGCGGAACGGTTAAAGAATCTACTTGTTGATATTCCTTTGTGGACTAAGCCTGTGCCTTCTGTGTTTATGCATTGTGATTCTCAGGCAGCGATAGCTCTAGCAAAGAATAAGATACACAATGGGAAGAGCCGGCATATCCGTTTAAGGCACAACATTGTGCATGACTTGATTAGTTCTGGGAAGGTTAACTTGGAGTACGTGAGGACCGAGTTGAACCTTGTAGGCTCGTTAACTAAAGGACTGAACTGTAAGATGGTTCTAAAAACATCAAGAGGAATGAGACTAATTCCATCGGATGTGAACTCTCTATGACAAGAAACCAACTCGCTATTAGTAGAGATCCTACAAACGGAGTTCAATGTGGTAAAAACACGTCGTAGAAGTGTTCTGTTAAGTACTATCGTATTTGACCCTTCCTATGTTGATGTATGAGGATAGTACTTACTGCAGGTTTGAGGGTGAGATTTAATTCTCTAAATTGATGATTCATAGCCATTATAATGGCGTGGTGCAATGCTGAAAACTTTCTGTCCAACATAGATCGATCACATCGATATCGATGTGACATCGATCGATCTATCTGGTAAGGATGCCAAGCTGAAAGTTTTTGTCCGACATCGATCGATCGATGTCACCGATCAATGTACCAACAGTCAAAACTTTTCACTTTGAATTGCATCTTTTGGTCCAAGGTTAATCTCACTTCACCTTTAACGGCTAATAACTGACTTGAAGGAGTTCTAAACTGCTGAAATAAGTTTTATTAGTTGGTTTTAACACAACTCAAGGCCTATATATAGTAGGCCTTGGTATCTTGAACAAGTCACTACAACTTTGCAAAATCTGGGAATTTTTCTGCACTTAGTCTCCATCAACTCTTGTTCTATCATTCTCTTCTACTAACCAAGTTTAATCTTTCTCTCCTAGAGCAAAGAGAAGAAAGATGACCGTTATATCCTGGGAAGCATTTGCTTGAAGACTACCTTGCTCTTTGGTAGGAACAAAATTGCTTTAAGAACAGTGACAATCTGTCACGTCTTGGGTTTGTTGTTTCTTGGTTGTTCATATTCCTACACTAATTTCCTAAAGTAAGAAATGCAGTACGGCTTCAGAATGAAACTTAAAACTGACCCAAGGAAACTTTCAACACGTTTTGTTTCGTTTTTTTGTTATTCTTTGCCTTCTCAGAAGAAGAAATTTTCAACATGTTGGCATGAATATGTTTGTATTTGTTTTGGATTTCATCGCTTTTACCATGTGTCACAATTCTAATGCAACAGATCATGTCATGTTAAAACATTTTTTATTTAAAAGTAAAAATATAAGTCGATACAAAATTTGTTGATGTTGATGCATTTACCAATAAGAATGGTGGTAGCCAAGCATCATTACGTTCTCATTGTAAGAATCAATTATAATAAATATAATTGATGGCAAGAATCTCGTGATTTATTTGTAAATCACTAATGTGGATCACATGTATAATGTATTTGTACGTTATATTAGTTAGATACGTTGCAATTATTGACTGCATTAATTGTCAGATTTGATTTTGATTGATTGACAATTATTAAGTTTCCTTGATAGAAGGAATTGATTGTCAGTCAAATAAGGAAGGGGTCCCTGGCCTAACCTATAAATAGAGGGTCTGTGATATCTCATCAATCATAGCTATACAGCATTCAGATAGGCATAGGCTGGAAGGTTCCATTTCCGCAAGAATTCTTCTCTAGGCTTCCGATTCGAAGGCGACGACTAAACGATAATGGCCGGAGGTAACTTTTATGCTTCCGTTCATTGTTTTGGCCTAACACTCATCACACAAAATATATAATACAAACTAAGAGGAATCATCATAATAGTTTAATGACAGTACAGCCCGTAAAATATCGATACTTTCTACGTCTTAAAAATATTATTACACTTAGTCGAAATTTAATTAAGACAAACTTTAAGATATTTAACACAATATTTTTACATCATTTTGGCGGTAAATATCAATAAATAATACTATGGCAATTTGATTTTAAATGATTACTTATAACAATATTTTTATAAGGGATGGAATAATTACGGACGTAGCTTTCTAGTGGTTTACACGATGTATCACGAACATCCCATCAATTAGCTAATGGCTTCTCTGCGCCATACCTGAGGCGTTCTTAACGAAGGCTACAAACGTTCTCTCTTCTTCTCTGTGTGTCTATATATATATATATATATATATATATATATATATATATATATATATATATGAGGCCGGACTTTGAAGCAGCTGGTAAGATTACTGCTTTGTGGCTTTGAAGTCACGGGTTCGAGCTGCGAAAATGGCCTCTTACACAAAGTGTAGGTCAAGGCCGCAGAAACAGCCTCATACACAAAGTGTATAGGGTAGGCTTGTGACATATCGTGAAGCGATCCGATCCCTCCTCCGATCCTGCGCAAACGCAAAAACCTAGTGTACCCTAAACACCCTTTTATATACATATATATATATGCATCGACACGCAGAGCGAAGACTTTTTCAATGGTTGACATTTCAAGTGGCTTCAAGGACAACAGAAGTTCACTTCTTCAACTCTATAAAGGAAGTGATTATGTAACCTAACTGCATCACTAAAAAAGCTGTGAGATGAAAAATAACACTAGCAACTCTGCCTTGTTGGTCTTCATTCTCTTTCTTGCCTCATGTAGGTTTTACAAAGAACGCCATATCTCTCATTTGTTGTCATTCACAGCAACAAACCGTTCATCCATTCGTCTTTCCACGTCCAAAATATTTTCTGAATTCCGTGGTACTTCTGCTTCAACTATTAATTTACTTTTCATGTCTCTTTCTTGAAGGTGAGCTTGGAGTATGCGAAGATCCCATGGCTACAACAATCAATCAGCGCGTTCCGGCAAAATCAATTGTTAGAAAGCTACTCATGCCCGGAGTTAACTGTGACATGGATTGCCAGTGGGGCGCTGCTGCATTGTGTCCATCTGGTTGCGGATGCTATGAGATAGAAGATGATTATGGGCCTAATGGAGATTGGTATTGCGATCTTCAGAGAGGTGCCTAACAGAACCTTTTACATTGAGCCTACCCGTTTCTGCATTTGATAATTAGCAGATCATTTGCAGGAAGAACAAAACAGGGTATGCTTGATTTTCTTAATTTTATGTTTTGGGATTCATAATTTTCGTGTATGCAATTGATTGAGGTATTGTTTCACTGCCTCTCACCTTCTCCAGACCTTAACGATAGCTTAGTGTTTTCGTTAGGATATTACTGGATATGATCGTTGGTAGTTGGTAATCTTCGTGCATGCAATTGATTAGAGGATCATTTGCAGGAACAAGAAAAAGTGTATGTTTGATTATAATCATTATATGTGCTATTATCTGCTAATTATTGAAAGGTTCACTAATATGGCAGTGTGGTCTATTTTCCTTGTTCTACTTTTTTTTTTCAATTGTGTAAGCAGCTTTCATTTAGTTATAGCGGCCTAGATTGAGTTGATATTGTTGGGTGTTCCACTCTATTCAAAGGTTATGTTTGTTATCTTAAGGTCACGGGTTCAAAACGCGAAAACAGCCTCTTGTACAAAGTGTACTGTAAGGCTGCGTACATCAGATCGCGAAAGCGATCCGACCCCTTCTCAGACCCTGCGCAAACGGGAAGCCTAATACACCGAATACGTCTTTTTTTTTACCGTTTGTATCTCGTTCGAAATTTTCCATGACATAGCTCTTTAAATGTATGTCAATTTTGATAGTGACAATTTCTATTCATCTGCAAATAATCATCTAGAAATTGTCACCCCCTAATTTCTATATCAATGTTCACCCCCTATCCATAAACTGCTTCTTTTTAATCTAATGCTCTCGAATTGTTATAGTTAAGTTCCTTTAAGTCAGACAAGATTGGAGCTAGTTTTCCATCCACCTGTGTTCTTGTTTCAATCTGCTGATATTGTAATGATTTTATATGGAAGAACCTTTAGCCCACATGGCCATGGCGCATGACACATTCTCTTATAACATCTTTCGAGTTTAAAAATACACATTTACCTCTGTTTTATATGTGCAATAAAAGTTAAATCTTCATTTTTCTACTAAACTGGAAAATTCACTTTCTGCGTGAATTTTACTGGAGATATTCATAAGCTCCATGTGTTTTTCAGCTAGATAGTACGTTGAGATTACTATAATTTCTCACCTTCTTTATAAGTAATCATTGACATGCTAAAATAATTAACTTGATAGATAAGTAGTTATTTTAAATGTTGAAGACTTTTTTCTGTATACACGAACGAAATGAAAAAATTATTTATATGAAAATAAATATTATGAGTGATGAGCCAAAAAATATCCTACGTTAGTCAATAACGGTCAACACTTAAGTAGGGCGTAAGAAATGGCCAAGTATGGCGGGTCGGCCCGGAGGTTGACCAGGACACCTGGGGACAAACAGCCCATCTCGGCCATAGGGCCCCATCACCATCTCGCCCACCTGACTTCTCGGCTATCTCGGCCATACGATCTCAGTACCCTCAGGGGGTTAAGGAATTCACCTCGGTTAAAAGGCCTAAATCATCCTTGGCCCCAAGGCCTCATCTCGGCCCGCAATTCCATCTCGGCCAAAGAGTTGAACTCGATCTCATATCTGATCTACTCACTGGTCTCATACCACCCTTATTGGCGTCAGCTATGAGCATCATGAAAGGCCTCCCAATGCCCTTTGGAGTCGGCCACTTTCATCTCGTCATGCTGACCCCACACCATCAGCCATCTCGGGCACTTCAGAGTGCTTCTAGAAGACTTCATCTCGGTTCTAGGAGTTTACCCCAGGTAATTCTACCAGGCGAAATTCCCAACCAGATGTCCCAAGCTAGCTTATTCAGCTCAGCACCGAGCCACGTGGCGAGCATGCAAGATCAAGAGTCATCCGACTGACCTCCTTGCCTGTCACGATATCTAAGCTCTGCCCATGCATTGGCCCAAGCCGCCATATAAAAAGGCCGAACAGCAGGAGAGAGGAGGACAAGTAACCACAAGCTCTGAGAAATTACTCATCTTCTCCACAGTGAAAACACAGGTTTTACAAGAACAATTCAGTTCACTTAAACCTTCACCATATATATAAACCTCTCCAGAAAAATGGCCCAGACTGACTTGAGCGTCGGAGGGTATTACCCGGGGCCATAAATCCCGGGTCCTCTGACCCTTTCTCTTTGTGCAGGTCAGCAACTCACTCGCTATGGACAACTGACGGAGTTCTAACGGCACCACATCCAACGATTACTTGGTGCTAAATTCAGACATCATCAATGAGTTCATCTAGAATACTTTAGATTAGCAGCAGCTTCGCTTAGACGATTATGTTTTCTGTTTGCTAAGGGAGATGTCGATATGCTCCATAGAAATCCGAGATAAATAGGGTGTCGACTCATTTCAATAAATTAAGTATTATTAAAAATTTGAAAACTAAAAGTGCGTAAAACATACACAAACAATAGAAATAAGAAGACTGTAGTTTTTTCCTTTGATTACATTCACAGATTTTACAAGTTATGCCGAATGACATATCTTATTTGGTATTCGAACTAGAATTTATTCTAATATGTCAAAACTTCGAATCTAAGAACACGCAGAATATGGGTGTTTTAGTGCTGCACTGCCAAAGGCCTGGTTTGCGGAGAGACACTTTGTGTGAGCAACTGCGTAAGTCCTCAATCAACATAATAGACTGATGGACTCCTGATTTACAACCTCCACAATGCTCATTGAAACTGGAGTGATGGAAACCTTGAGGACCAAGAAATAATCGTTTGATTCAAGATTTTACAAGTTATCTTCAGCAGTTTACATGTGAGTTTGTTTATATCAAAGGTGTACGGATCCATTTCAGCTGTGTAAATTAGGGAGACTAAAATACTCTTTCCCAATGCAAGGGGTTTGTTTCTTAAACAATTCGAATATGTGCGAAATTCAAATTGGCATTTTCTCTCTTTTCCGCAAAAACATATATATATATATATGTGTATATATATATATATATATATATATATATATATATATATATATTACTTTCCTCTCAAACATGCCTAACAAACTACAAAAACAACACATATCTAATATATCATAACGTTGTCAAAAGTTTTTTCTAGGGTTTGAGGAAGATGAGAGGCACGCAAACAATACCTATATCCCAAAGAATAGAGAGTTTGCTTCCAATGAGACCGCTGGTTCTATATATATCTGTATAAATGATACAAAATATTGTGTACTAGTAATGAATTTAATAAATCAGTAGGACGTAGATAGAGATTTGCTATTAAATACAATATAGATGGAACTATAAGTATGTATAAAGCAAGATTAGTTGCCAAAAAATTTATATATGTTATTGATTATTTGGAAAACCTTATATTGCTAGGCTTAACAGAGTTAGGATTATTTTTTCTATATAATTATAGCAACTTGATGTTGAAAATGAATATGTCTGACAAACTAGAAGACAACAGAAAAACGGATGTCAATATTCGTCAAGGCAAATGATTCGTTTCTTATTTACTGTTTTTTATTCTTTTGGCCATTTGGACAATCTCAGTGAACAAGAAAGTCAAAGTTTACATCGGAGAATTTTATTAATCCCAACCCTCGGGAATCTCCACGAGGCCAACGACATCACAATGGTTAAAAATCTTTCACCAGCAACAACGAGAAAGCTAGATTCGTTACCGTGTCAAAGAGTGATCTTGATCGCTCTGTTATAGAGATTATTCTTTTTATCTTTTCGTCATCCGGATCCTGAGAACGTGTGAGATGAGAGGGCCTCGTCTGGTTGACGCTCGCTTCGGAAGAGCCGCCTACGTTTCCGCCGGAGCTGCTTTGTTAGAATTGCGTTTTTATAAATCGGTCGTTTCAAGTTATGAGCATGCCCATCTGATTATACTTTGAAGACTATAGAGGTTTTTTTTGTTTTAGCTTCTCGAGTTCCATCATATGTATATGTATACGCTCATGTTACCTTAAAGATAATAAGAAATCATCATCTTTATACTCTCATATAAATAGAGCGCCTATAAATTCAGATGTTATTGTAGATTTTTAAATTTACATTTACCAACTCAGGAAAAAAAGAAATAGAACAAAAAGGTACCAGGCTTTTGATAACTTTTAGATAATAATATATAGAAACAACGCTTGTAAACCGTCCAATTAAAACCAAAAAAATATATGTCTATGACTTTCTATAGTAGAGATAGTAATGACAGATCATGACCGTATTATTAAAAGCTTGTGGTTTGGTAACGACTAAAATCCTATGACAGTTTAACAGGCGCATGTCCATGTTCTTTCCTAACAAGTTAGCTACTGCACGCCATTATCAAGGAAATCCTGGCATGATTCTCCGTATGGTTACAGCTGCATAAATTGATTTCTCTGCCATGTACATGTTTCGAATAACGTGTTTAATTTTGATGAGCTGAAATTATCATAAATGATGAAAATTTCCCCCCAAAATCTTATATAGACTGTCGTGTCCACATTTCTCTTTCACTTTTTGCTTCCATAATTTCTCCCAAACTCTCTCGGAACTCTCGGTCGTCTTATTCACCCTTTTTCGTGTGAAACTTCTTCCATCGTCAACCTTATAGCCTTCTAATCCAAGTAAGTCCCCTCAACCTTATCTTAGAATTATGTCTTCCTATTCTCATTCTAAAGATATTGTTGAGAAGAATATTGTATGGGTGTAAGTTAGGAAATGATTGATACTGCTGTAATTACTTGTAATCATACAAAATCAAATCCCTAGAATTACTGCTGTAATCATGGATGTAATTAGCTAAGATTATCATAGATAGCAAAACTGATGTACTATATGGAGAAGGTGTATACTCTGATCAGAAATCAATGAACACAGAAACGAATTGTTTCATTCCTCTGTCTCTGATTTCTAGCATGGTATCAGAGCATTCTTGATCCCGGAACCTTTCTAAACGGAAAAAAAAAAAACAATCCCAGACAGTAGTCTCCCGGTTACTGCCCACCGGAAAAAAACACAGAGATATTGTGTTTCAATTAGGACTCAGATTATCATCATTGTCCAGAAAAAAATCAGTTACCTTTTCCAACCTTCAAGCTCAAAGTATCATATTTAGCCATCATCTACATCATGTTTGGAGAAAGCTTGCACCCGAAACCAGGCCATAGCATTCCAGATGAAATCATAGTGCAACTCGCAAATCTGTTGCGTTAGAGTCTGAGATCTCAGAACCTGACAAGCAACACCGAAAATCTTACCATTGGGGTTAAACTCAATGGTGACAACTACACCTTATGGACAACTCTGATCCGTAAGGCCATTGGCGGCAGGTGAAGGAGTTCACACCTAAGAGGGACTCCTTCTCCCCCCAACCAACTGAACCAGGCTACCAGCGATGGGAGCAAGATGATGAGTGCGTATTCACATGGTTGATCCAGAACATCGAACCACACCTTGTGAACAACGTTTCTCAATATCCCATAGCCAAATCACTGTGAGATGGGTCAATGATCACATATGGCTCAGGAACAGATTCACTTCAGGTGTTTGATCTCCATAAACTGGAAAATTCACTGAGATAAGGAACACATACATTAGAGGAGGTCTGGAATAAGCTTCAGTCCTTCTGGATGGCAATTGATGTTAAAGATCCGAACCCCATGCGAGATCCAGAAGATATATGGATATACAATCAAAAATTACAGGAACAGAGACTGTTCCAATTCTTTACTGCTGTGGACGATAAATATGACCAGGCGAAGAGGGAGATTTTGAAGAGGGAACCACTTCCGTCAGTATAAGTGGCGTATGGCCTAATTCGAAAAGAAGTGGCCACGATGATGATATTAAGAGCAGACCCCTCAGTGGATGGAGACACATCATTGGGGTTTGGATGACAGCAAGGAACAACCAAGCCACAGGGCGAGGAGGCACATCCCGGCGCTCAGATAATACTTCACGGCGCCCAGACCAGCCATGCCCTGGAGATAAGGAGGATAAATCACTCCTCAGATGCACACATTGGCCGGAAGAAACACACGAAAGAAACGTGTTTTCTTCTGGTTGGATATCCAGAATGGTGGAACAACTGGAGTACAACCAGCGGTGACACCATAGGACGGGGAGGCGCACCCGTGGGAACCCAAGAGGTTGCCAGCAGCGGTGCAGTCCAGAAAGGCAGCCACGGTAAAATAAATGACAGATCGGAAGGAGAGGCAGCAGGAAGACGAAACGAAGAGAAAGAAAGAGAATATTCCAGAGAAGGCCACAGAAAAATGAAAACGACACCAGGTAGGGTTGGGAATACTCCCAACCCTTTCTCCTTAAAACCAAAAAAATTATTAAGTTGCCCCTTGAATTTTCCTGATATTGTTACACAGGTCCCTCAGGAGGCAGATGGTCCAGAAACAGTCCTTCCAAATAAAAGTATCCCCGGAGTAGCCCTTCCATTTACACTTGAGCCTAAAATAGTCCCCCAGCAAACAACTAATACCGCCAGCTCCTCAAAACTCTCAGTTTTTTCCAAAAAACCCCTTATTCCAAACGCCCTACACACAAACAACAATCCACTACCGTCCACTAAAAATGCCAGGATTATTGATTGTGGCGCTACCGATACCATGACGAATGATCTCCACGACTTTAAAATTTTGACCAACCCCTCCAAAACATATATCGAGACAGCCAGTGGGGAACAAATTCATGTCCGTGGTGGAGGATCCATTCAAATATTAGCAAATATAGACATGCCCAACTGTGTATACGTTCCTGATTTATCTTCAAAATTACTCTCTCTTAGTCATGTGACAAAGGCTCTTGATTGTGTTGCACTTATCTATCCACACTTTTGTCTTTTACATGACATACATACGAAGAAGATTATTGGGCGTAGCACTGAGCATAGAGGTCTGTACTACATTGATGAGGTTGTTCAATAGGGCTGGTCCATACTTGCTCATCGGACAGGCCATCGACAGTTGTGGCTATGGCACCGCCATCTAGGTTATCTTTCTGTTAGCTATTTAAATTATAATTTCCTAGTTTTTTTACTTAGAAAACAATGTCTATTCAGTGTCAAACGTCTATACATGCAAAAAGTTATCGAACACATTTCGCCCAAATAATACTCGAGTGCCAACAATGTTTTCACTCGTTCACTCTGATGTGTGGGGACCAGCTAATGTTCCTAACAAACACCAGTTTAAGTATTTTTTTCTGTTTATAGATGATTTTTCTCGAATGACTTAGATATATTTTCTTAAACATAAGTCTGAAGTCCTAGAAAAATTTCTCCATTTTTTCAAAATGGTTCAAACACAGTATAATACTACTATCAAAACCCTTCGGTCCGATAATGGTACTGAATACCGACCATTGCAAAACTTCTTCCATACACACGGACTTATTCATCAAACATCATGTCCTTATACTCCCTAACAAAACGGAGTTTCTGAAAGAAAAATCGTATCATCCTTGAAATGACCCGTGCTATGATCCTTGAATCACATGCACCCAAATATCTTTAGCCTGATGCCGTCAGTACAGCTGTCTACCTTCTAAACTGCTTACCGACAAAAGTCCTCAAAAATCAAACGCCTTTACAAATGCTTGCCACTCAGGCCCAAATACCATTAATCTTACCTTACCACCACATATTTTTGGTGCTCAGTCTATGTTCACATCCAAAAGTCCGAGCGCACAAAACTAGACCCCTGTGCCGAAAAATGTGTGTTTGTCGGATATGCCAGCCATCAAAATGGGTTCCGGTGTTATAATCCATCTACCCATCGACTACATATGACCATGGACTGTGTGTTTCTTGAGTCCGAATACTACTTTAACCACCGATTCATGGCTCAGGGGAAGCCTATGAAAGATGACCCATCAGCCTTCGGGTGGTTAAATAGCTTCAACTGTCACGAGGTAGTCCAACAAGAACAAGCAGGTGGCGCCACCGAGCCGACCACTGTCAATGAAGTGGAGACTGAAGAGTTAGTGCCTATTCTCGAGACGTCTACTTCGGAAGATGTCCCACAAAATGCAAGTGGAGAGGTAAGTATTTCATCTGGTGAATTGGAGTCTGATCCCTTTATATCCGATCCCACTGAAAGACAGGTTCGTAATCTTCCATCAAGAAGTACCAGAGGAGTTCCACCAGAACGTTACTCGCTTGAACAAATATCCAGGTCATCACGGTATCCTGTTGCCCAAGGAAGAGCCTTGTTAGCACCCTACTAGTTAGAAACCATTCCGCGAACAGCTCATGAGGCTAAGACCCGACAAGAGTGGAACAAAGTAATGGAGGTTGAAATGGAGGCACTATTAAAGAATGGAACATACGAAAAGTGTATACTACCAAATGGAATGAGACTTGTAGGTTGCAGATGGATTTTTACAATCAAGTATAAAGCCGATGGGACTATTGAAAGGTATAAAGCAAGACTAGTGGTAAAATGGTATACACAGACATATGGCATTGACTACTTAGAAACCTTCTCACCAGTGGCAAAGATTGACACAATTAAGATACTCTTCTCTATAGCAGCAAACAAAGAATGGCCCATGTACCAGTTTGATGTTAAGAATGTATTCTTGTATGGCGAACTAAAAGAGAAAGTATACATGGAAGCTCCTCCTGGGTTCTCAGGAGACTTTAAACAGGGAGAGGTCTGTAGACTGAAAAAGGCACTATATGGACTCAAGCAGAGCCCAAGAGCATGGTTTGACAGGTTCACGATGGCTATGAAACGAAATGGTTTTTATCAAAGCAATGCTGCTCATACACTCTTTATTAGAATGCGAGAAAGAATGTTAACATGCCTTATTATCTATGTTGATGACATGATACTCACTGGCGATGATACTGAGGAAATTGCCCGATTACGAGAAAAGTTATTTGCAGAGTTTGAAATGATAGATTTGGGAAACTTATAGTATTTTCTGGGTATTGAAGTTACACTGACAAATCACTGCATTCTAATCACACAAAAAAAAATACATACTTGATATGCCGACCGAGTTTGGGATGCTAGACTGCAAACCAGCTGCAACACCAATGGTTGTGATCCATAAGTTACAGGTTACAAAGGACGCTCAAATGGTAGACAAAGAACGGTACCAGAGGATGGTTGGGAAGTTGATCTATCTATCTCATACACGTCCAGATATAGCATATGCAGTGGGTGTGGTGAGCCGGTTTATGCATTGTCCGAAGAAAGGCCATATGGTAGCAGTAAAGAGAATAGTGAGGTACTTGAAGGGGTCAGCTGGACATGGAATCTTGTTTAAAAGTCATGGACACCTGTATATGGAAGTATTCACGGATGCAGATTGAGCAGGTAATCCAAATGATTGAAGATCTACATCTGGATATTTCGCATTTGTTGGCGGAAATCTCGTCACATGGAAAAGCAAAAAACAAAAATTGGTGGCTTTATCTAATGCAGAAGCTGAGTACCGAGGGATCACAAAGGAGGTCATGGAGATTTTGTGGTTGCAGACATTGATGAATGAAATAGGTTTTTCTGTGGAGCAGCCAGTACGGCTGATGTGTGATAATAAGGCAGTAATCAGTATATCTGAGAATCCTGTCCGGTATGACCAAACGAAGCACATCGAAGTTGACAGACATTTCATAAAAGAGAAGCTTGAGGAAGGGAGTATAACGTTGCCATTCGTAAAGTCTGAAGATCAGCTCGCGGACGTACTAACAAAGTCAGTTACTGGAAGAGAGTTTGAATCTGTCATACGCAAGTTTGTTATTAGAAACTCCAATCTCAACTTGTGGGGGAGTGTTGAGAAGAATATTGTATGGGCATAAGTTAGGAAATGATTGATATTGCTGTAATTACTTGTAATCATACAAAATCAAATCCCTAGAATTACTGTTGTAATCACGGATATAATTAGCTAAGATTACCATAGATAGCAAAACTGATGTACTATATGAAGAAGGTGTATACTATGATCAAAATTCAATGAAAACATAAACGAAATGTTTCATTCCTCTGTCTCTGATTTCTAGCAGATATCCCTAGGGAATCCTATAACCGGCGGTGTATATGATATTATAAGATGAGACCGCGCTAGCTTGTTTCCAGTGGTCTTAGAACCATTTTTGTTACCTTATATTCAAAACGCTTTTGAGCTTCAGAATTTTAGAGGTTTCTTCACATAAAAGTCCTCGAAAAGCTGGTTTTACTTTAGTAGAGGCCTTAGATAAGGAATTCTAACTAGGGTGAGCATACCAACCTTCAACAAGAGGTGGAACGACAAACTATTCTACATGAAGAAGGTCAACCTAATGAGTGATACCATCTGGAAGACCTTCAACGTCAATAGCAGGAAGCTCAACAAGCACTATTGGGACATTTCCAAGAGCCTTTAGGACATAGACAATACTGTCGATTAGTCTTGAATAGATAGATCTATTTTAGAGAAGGCTGACTTAGAGCACATTGTCACTGGTCCTAGCTCTTAGGAACTAAACGAGAAGAACCTGAAAGTTGTTTAAGGTGTGTAACTAAACCTATTACACTTGTCATAGTTTTCCATCTCTTGTTCCTTTGTAACTGATGAACTCTGATATGTTTTTTGCACAAGTCATGTTCCATTCCATCACCGAGATGAAAAAGAGGAAGAAGGCAAAGATGAAGGAGAAGATGGTGGCTCCTGAGGCACCGTCTACTGAGCTAGAAATAATTGCCGTTGTGAAGCCGTCAGGAATATCAATAGGCGTCGGCTACTGAGCTAGACATAATTACAGTTGTGGAGCCCTCAGGAATATCAATAAGGGACCCCGCTACAGAATGGGGAACGACTCAGCCTCCAATCAACCTGGGAGTGTGTACCGCTCCGCTCCCAAATCCTAGCATCGAGAACAGTGCACCCGCCGTATCTCGCTAAGGAGAATACAAGGCGTCGAATCAATTTCCAACATGTCCGAAAAGACGTAGAAATTTTTTGCGAGGAAAAGAAATACAATAACATTAACTTACATGAATAAGGAAACCCTCAATAAAATAATAAATTAGTAACGATAATAAAGTCACTGTGCCAACACTTAAATACTATCAGTCTAAACAGGGTAGTGTCTGATGAAATCACAATAAAATAATAACAAATGACTGCAAGGTCTCCTCCGTCCTAGATGCGGCCATCAATCTGCCAACTCCACCGTGTCAGCCTCGTCCTAAACCAAGACATAATCGTAGTCGTCTGCATGCTCACCTGGAGGGGGGGAAGTAGGGGTGAGTGACGGGGAATCACCCAGTAGGCACCAGCTCCCAACTAGTACAAGACGAGCATACAAAAATGATATAACACATAGCACATAACATGGTATCACATAAGCATATAAAAGAACGCGGAAAGGTAATTCACTCCAGATAAAGAATACGCAACATCGTGATGCATGTCCCACTATGCATGTCACACGCAACAAGATCATGTCACACAGAATGCTAATATCTCCACCGTGCAATGCATGAACCCGGATCCTACTGAGTGGCTGTGAGTCATACCCTCCCACAGTCACCATACTGAGTGTGCGTGGACGCATCGCCGTACACCATCCTGAGTGTGCGTGGCCTTGTCACCGAACACCATCATGAGCGCCCGTGACCCGTACGTCACGACCCACCATAAATGTAATGCACGTGCCATGAATGCAAAAACACACTTGCCTGAGGCCCCTGACCCATCCTCGCCATCCTCCGGCACTCAAATCTAGGTTCAATTATTGCTTGAGTGCTAACTCAACATTGTTCGGCATTAAATCCACTTTTCCACGGCTTGTATACATTTATCGTGCATTTCTTATATTTTTCTCATTTTCCCTTTTTTATTTCTATTTATTGCCAAATTATCTGAATTAAAGAAATCATCAAAATTACTGAAATTTAATGAAAATAACCTAATTTCAGCAATTTATCATTTCTGGAATTTAATATAATTTTCTGATATTTATTTATATTTTTCATGTAATCATTACTATTTTAAATTAATTAAATAACATTTACTAAAATTCCATAAATTCAAAAAAGAAAAGAAAAAGTTTATTGTTGCAAAAAGGGCTGGCCCTTTTATCCCAGCCCTGTCCGCGCCTGGTACAGCCCGCCTCGCCACGCACACAGGCCCCGCCTGCTATGGTCCGACCCCCTTCAGACGCTCCCCTTTTTTTTTATTTCGATGGTAATTGGGCCAGTTGGTATCTGGTCTGGTCCGCTGGCCATCCGGCCCGGCCTCTTATCATCCTTCCCTTTTCTTTTTTTATTTCATATGGTAATTGGGCTGGTCCTGCAGCAGCAGACTGCGGCCCATTAAGGGTTGGCCTGGTCCGCACGCTGGTAGGCTGGCCCTATATCGTTTTAAAATTTTTTTAAATATTCTTTAACTGCCGCAGCATAGGAGGCGCGTGAGTACTCACGCGCGGCTCTTGTAGCGGCACGTGAGGCACTCCGACCGCCTTCGGCGGTCGTTTTTCGACTCCGATCTACCTTTTCGCGTATTTCCAGTCTATGGGAACCTATTCTAATGCCAAATCAAAAACTAGAAACCCTAAGCATAGTAAATATGTGCTATTCTGATTATCAAATTTTTCACTAAAATCAAATTCAAACCATGCAAAGCCGTATACGCATTTACCAGTTTTCACAATCATCAACCTTGCACAGAATCAACAGAATGATATATATTCCAACAATCAAAGCAAAGAAAACGCATAATATCACTAAAGAATGATCAAATTGTACCAACTGGAAGCGGAAAAAGAACCTACCTGTTTATAGATAACTACGCGATTGAAATAAACCCGGTTGCCTTCTCTTCCTTTTCCTTTCCTTCTTCCTCCTCTCTCCTTCTCCGTCCTCTCTTTCTCTCTTCCATCTGCCGCCTCCTGTTTGCGTTGCTTTCCTTCACAATTTTTTTAATATTGTTGCTGTACAACTGCCGCCCCTTTGCCCCTTTAATAATTGCATTAGCGTGATTTGGGGGCGTTATTCCCCCCCTTAAACACACGTTCTCTTTTTTTTCTTCTTTTTATAATTCATTTATTTTATAAATTTTTTTATTTACTCTTCTATTTCATTTTAGTCATTTATTTATTATTATTATTTTCTCTTTACTTACTCCCTTTTTTTAACCGGCTATAAAAGAGTGTGCAAGAGCTACATAAGCAGTCAATCAACATCAGCCCAGGTCAAATATCATTTTTTTGATGACCCAAAATGGCATGGTTACTTATTGTTAGACCTATTGATTGAGGCAGGACTCATCCTTAAAAGCGCCCCTGACCAAGAGTTTGCTATCAGAACTGAACCTGTCAGCTCGACAGTAGCTAAAAAGATCGAGGCGGATGAATAAGTTGAGGATAATCTATCTTTGTACGAAGACTACCCACAAGAGCAGAAGGAAAAGAGACGAGAGTCTTGGGCCCTGATCAAACCCGGCTTTATTGTCCATAGATGACTTTCACACATCGAGCCTCCACCAGCCGATGTGCAACAACCTTCAACCTATCCAACAACTCAGGAGCCTGATGAGTCATTCACGACTAGTGACAGCAGTAAGGATCATAAACTGTACGGCGGTTGAATAAAACCTCCGTTATTCTAGCCGTCTTAAGGGCGTCCAAGGCTTTATATATTATGGAGCTAGTGGACTCCGTCCATTAAAGACAAGTCGTTGATAAGTTTGAAACAGTTGTTTCTGATCATTTCTTAGATCCTGCAACGTAATTTTGCAAGAAATTTTAGAAATGGGTTTGTCTAAAGTTGGTGAGCAACATACTTTGAGCTTAATTATGATTAGTGTCCGTTAATCAAAAATAAAATATAATTAGTCCTAAATTATCTACATAATTACTAGATGATTTAGGATTTTGAATCACTCAATTCTGATACCGGGTGAATGAGACATTAATGCTCAAAGTAGTTGTTAAAAATGGTTGAAAAATGGAGAAATGATGATGTGGCCTCATGAGAATTGAACACATCATCATTTTCTAAATATACCACATTGGTCAATTGAAGGAAAGTTGCCACCAAATATAGTGCTAGGAGAGGCACTTTAGATGTGTCCTAAGAGCAAAAGAATTTTTGACCAGAGGGAAGACGCAGATGTCTACAACACGCACGCGCCGCCGCTGCTGCCCGCCCGCCCAGCTGGCTCGGCTCAGGCTCGTGGCTCACCCGCCCCATTCTTATCCTTTTGAAAAAATTTTCTTTTAATTTTTTCCAGAAAATAAGTTACCTGATCCTATGGTTATGATTTAATCCTACGATCTAACGGCTTGGATTAAGCGGACAGTTTTAGTTGACTAATTCCTACCAGTCGAGGGTTACTGGTCGATCAGAGGCGGTCGTGGGGTGCGTGGTGACCATGGGGGTTACTGGACAATCAGTGCGATCGTGGGTTGCCGTAACCTCCAAGATTTTCCTCTATAAATGGAAGCAGTGCTCTGCTTCTTAGATACACTGAAAAAGTTTCTTCCCTTCTCCTGTTGTATACGAGCATTCTGCATAAACTACTGTTGCATACTTCATACACTTTTGCTGCATTTCATCAATCCAAGAAGTCAAACATGTGCCAGGTTCGTGAGTTCTTACGTACTAGTGCCACACGATGGAACTGTTAGCCGTTATATCCTGGGAGACGTTTGTAATTTCTGGTTGGACACAGTATGCCGGAGCAATTTGTCTTAAGAACAGAGTCTTTGAATCGTCTCGATTTGCATGTTGAGCTCTTCCCTGTGTTGAGCTCTTCTCTGTGTTGAGCTCTTACCTACGTTTGAGCTCTTCCCTATGTTAAGCTCTTCTCTGTGTTAAGCTCTTCCCTGCGTTTGAGCTATTCTCTATGTTGAGCTCAGCTCTTCCTGTGTTGAGCTCTGCTCATCCAGTGTTGAGCTCAGCTCTTCCTGTGTTGAGCTCAGCTCTTCCTGCGTTGAGCAACACTCATCCAGTGTTGAGCTCTACTCTTCTTGTGTTCAGCTAAGCTCATCCTGTGCTGAGCTCAGCTCTTCCTGTGCTGAGCTCAGCTCTTCCTGTGCTGAGCTCTGCTCTTGCCTGTACTGAGTTTTGCTCATCCTGTGCTGAGCTCTGCTCATCTTTGTGTTGTACAGAATGTCAGTTTCGTTCTCTAATCTGTATAGAATCTGAGTTTCGTATATGAGACAAAAATCTTAAGATGAATTATTCTGGCTTCTTTACCAGTTTATTTATAGTATTCTGTTTGTATACTGACTTCTTGTTTCTACATTTGTCAGAAATTGAAACGTGATGGAGAACAAAAGCTCTAATTCGTTCAATGATGTGCACGTTGGTTCTCAAGAACAGAACAGTGCTGTTCCGATTGCACCTACTGTTGATGCGCCTGTTCCTGCTCCTGTCCCTGCGATTGGACAGATTGAGAAGCTAGAAAAGTTTGAAGGAGTTTCTCAAACGTTGGCAGCAAAAGATGCTGTTTTTCTTGACAACAATGGGTTTGTCTAAAATGCTGACTGAGGAATCAGAATATGCAAAACAGTTTGACGGCTGAAGCATGGAATTATAGTAATTATGTTTGCTTGAGTCATATTTTAAGTTGTTTAGACAATTCGTTGTATGGACTGTATTGTACCTTTAAAACTGCAAAGTCACTGTAGATGGCCTTAGATAAGAAGTACCGCACGGAAGATGTCGGAACAAAGAAGTTTGTCGTTGGCAAATTTCTTGATTTTAAAAAGTCAGACTCCAAGACTGTTGTTTCTCAGATTGAGGAACTTCAGATGTTAGTAGCCGAAATAGAAGAAGAGGGCATGTCGCCCAGTGAATCTTTCATAGTGGCGTCTATGATTGAGAAGCTACCTCTTTTGTGGAGGGAATTTAGAAGCTATCTCAAACACAAGCGAAAGAAGATGACTTTAGAGGATCTGATTGTTCGACTCCATATAGAGGAGGACAACCACAGATTCGAAAGAAAGCCAAGTTCGAGTTCTGGTCATGCAAAGGCCCATGTCGCAGAGGCGAGGAAAAAGAAAAAGGTAAATCCTGTTGGAGTGAACCCTAAAGGCAAGAAAGTTGCCAAAAAGTTCACTGAAAAATGTTATAACTGTGGAATTCAGGGGCACTCCAGTGTTGACCGCCGTAAGCCAACCTTGTCAGCCAGATGGATGATCTGGATTTGTGCGTTATTGTTTCTGAGTGCAACGCAATTGGAAATCCTCGTGAAAGCTGGATGGACACTAGAGCCACTCGACACGTCTGCGCCAACAAGGCGATGTTCAGAGACTATTCTCCGACAAAGAATAATGAAAAGCTGCACATGGGGAACTCTGATAGCTCGAAGATTGAAGGTTCAGACAATTTGATTCTGAAGATGACTTCAGGAAAGGAATTGACTCTGCGAGATGTACTGCACGTTTCTGACATCCACAAGAGCTTAGTTTCTGCAGCTTTACTAGTCAGTCATGGATTTAGACTAGTATTTGATTGTAATAAATTTATTCTGAGTAAGAATGGGATATTTCTCGAGAAGGGATACTTGACCGACAACATGTTCAAACTTAGTGTGATGACTGTTGTACCCAAGAGAACTTTGCCCGAAGAGGCTAATAAGAATGCTTCTACTTCTGCTTACATGCTTGAATCTTCTTATTTATGGCAATTTCGTTTAGGACATGTTAATTACAAGTCAATACAAAGGATGATTAATCTTGACTTATTACCCAAATTGAACATTAATAAAGAAAAATGCCAAGTTTGTGTTGAAGCAAAAATGACAGTCGTCATTTCGTTCAATAGAAAGGAACACTGAATCTTTGAATTTAATTCATACCAATGTGTGTGATTTAAAATTTGTTCAAATGAGAGGTGGTAAAAAGTATTTCGTAACTTTTATCGACGATTGCACACGATGTTGTTATGTTTATTTGCTAAATGAAGTTGATAATCAACTTAGCAAACGAATTAAGACAATTCGTAGTGATAAAGGTGGCGAATATGATACACCGTTTAATGAATTCTTTTCAGAACATGACATTATTCACCAAATGACTGCATCATATACACCTCAATCGAATGGTATTGCTGAATGCAAAAACCATACTCTAAAGGAGAAGATGAATGCTATGTTGATAAGTTCGGGTTTACCTCAGAACTTATGGAACGAAGCAATTCTCTCAGCCAACGTCATTTTAAATAGAATTCCATCTAAGAAGATGGATAAAATCCCATACGAGCTTTAGAAAGGCCATAAGCCTAGTTACAAATACTTGGAAGTGTGGGGGTGTCTGGTGAAGGTTGTTGTACCTAAACCAAGACAAGTAAGAATTAGACTAAAACAATTGATCGCATATTCATAGGATATGCAATTAACAGTAGTGCATATCGATTCTTGGTGCACAAATAGGATATTCCTGACATACATGAGAATGTTGTCATAGAATCAAGAAATGCAATGTTCTTTGAACATGTCTTTCCAAAGAAAGACAAAAACAACGAAGAAACAAGCACTAGTAAGAGAGTACGTGAGACGACCCCTCAAGAAATAGTGGAACCACTTCAAAGCAAACAAGCCAGAATACTAACGTCTTTTGGACCAGATTTTCTTACATACTTGGTAGAAAACGATCCAAGAACCTTTTCTGAGAATATGTCAACACCAGAAGCTCCCTTCTGGAAAGATGCATTAAACAATGAAATAGAATCTATTCTTCGAAATCACACTTGGGAGCTGGTTGATCTTCCACCAGGAAGTAAACCACTCAGATGCAAGTGGATCTTTAAGAAAAAGCTGAAAGGGGATGGATATATTGACAAGTAAAAGGCCTGGTTGGTAGCTAAAGGCTATCGACAAAAGGAAGATTTTGACTTTTTTGATACCTACTCACCGGTAACTAGGATCACTTCAATAAGGATCCTAGTTGCTATCGCTGCAGTCTACGACTTAGAAATCCATCAGATGGATGTGAAGACTGCCTTCCTGAACGGTGAGTTAGAAGAAAAAATTTATATGGAGCAACCTGAAGGGTTTGCTGTACCAGGACAAGTGAAAAAGGTGCGTAAACTTGTTAAGTCTTTGTACGGACTTAAACAAGCATCCAAATAGTGGCATTTGAAGTTTGATGAGGCAATGTTGTTAAATGGCTTAAGGATCAACGAGTGTGACAAGTGCGTGTACATCAAGAACGCATCATACGTCTATGTGATAGTATGTCTATATGTAGAAGACATGCTCATCATAGACAGTACTCGTGACATCATCTTGAATACCAAGAAGATGTTAACACGAAATTTTGATATGAAAGATATGGGGGTTGCCAATGTTATTCTAGGAATTAAAATTTCTCAGATAACTGAAGGCCTCGTTATGTCACAAACTCATTATATTGAATCTGTTCTCGAACGATTCAATATGTTTGATACAAAACCAATAAAGACCCCACTAGACTTAGGTATACACTTAAGAAAGAACCAAGGTGAGCCTGTAGCTCAATTGAAGTACTCAAATGTAATTGGAAGTCTGATGTACATAACAAACTGTACAAGACCAAACTTAGCCTGTTCAGTAAACAAATTGAGTAGGTTTACAAGTAATCCAAGTGAATATTATTGGAAAGCTTTAAATAGAGTGATGAGGTACCTGAAGTACACAATGAACATTATATTACACTATATAAGATATCCAGCAGTATTGGAAGGATACTGTGATGCAAATTGGATATCAGATAGCAAGGACTCTAAGTCCACAAGTGGATACCTATTAATTGTTGGTGGTGGTGCTGTGTCATGGAAGCCCACAAAACAAATGTGCATAGCTCGGTCCACTGTGAAAGCCGAGTTTATAGCACTAGATAAAGCTGGAGAAGAGGCTGAATGGCTTTGAAATTTTCTAAAAGATGTTCCATGTTGGCCTAAGACAATTGCTCCTATCAGCATACACTGTGATAGTCGTACTGCTATAGGACGAGCACAAAGAAGCATCTACAATGGTAAATCACGACATATACGTAGGAGACATAATTCTATTAAGCAAATGATCTCTAATGGCGTGATTTCCATTGATGACATAAAATCAAAGGAGAATCTTGCGGATCCGCTTACAAAAGGCTTGCCTAGAGATCAGATGCCAAAATTGACAAACGGAATGGGACTTAAGCCTACTACAAAAGAATCTTTATAATGGTAACCCAACCTTGTTGACTGGAGATCCCAGAATCTTTGTTCAGTGGGACAGCTAAGTTATGAAAGTTCAGTTTAGCACTTACTCATTCCGCTACATAAAAGTGATATCTGCAGAGAATATTTAGAGTAAGCTAAAGCTTTTAATGATGTCCTATACCTTGATACATCAAGTTGGGGATGTCAAAATGCTCCTGATATGAATCAGCTATGTAAGTGTGGAGTGGGGCCGTTTCTATGAGAATTCTGTGAGGCAAGAATTCTATAAAACACTTTCTGAAACCAGGTTGTGCATGGCCAAAACGAACACAACCATGAAAACCAAAAGGGTGTTAAGGAAATGTTGTGTGAGTATTGTTGTCTAGGTTCACAACAAAGACTGACTAGTTCAAGACATCAAGTCACTACTTAGCCGAGTGAATCCGATGGTACATCACTAAGAAAGGTTCAAAACCAGAAGCTACCTCTTTTCATGCAACATTTCCTTGTCTGACTACTCGTTAGAGTCTGCATCTGCATTTGCATTAATTTTCATTCATGTGGGGGATTGTTAGAAGAAAATTTGGAAATGGGTTTTTCTAAAATTGATGAATAACATACTTTGAGCTTAATTATGATTAGTTTTGTTAATAAAAAATGAAAACTAATTAGTCCTAAATTATCTTCATAATGAGTAGATGATTTTAGGCTTTTGAATCACTCAATTTCAATACCGGATGAATGAGAAATTAATGCTCAAAGTAGGAGTTAAAAATGGTTGAATAATGGAGAAATAATGATGTGGCCTCATGAATCATTTTCCAAATATACCACATTGGTCAATTGAAGGAAAGTTGCCACCAAATATAGTGCTAGGAGAGACACTTTAAATGTGCCATAAGGGCAAGAGAATCTTCGACCGGAGGGAAGAAGCAGATGACTGCCACACACTCATGCGCATGCGCTGCCGCCGCCTGCCCGTCTGGCTTGCTCGGCTCAGGCTCGGGCTCGTGGCTCGTGGCTCGTACCTAATCCTACGGTTATGATTTAATCCTACGATCTAACAGATCGGATTAAGCTGACAGTTTCAGTTGACTAATTCCTACTAGTCGTGGATTATTGGCCGATCAGAGGCGATCATGGGGTGCGTGGTGATCATGGGGGTTACTGGCCGATCAGTGCAGTCGTGGGCTGCCGTAACCTCCAAGATTTTCCTCTATAAATGGAGGTAGTCCTCTGCTTCTGAGATACACTGAAAAAGATTCTTCCTTTCTACTATTGTATATGAGCATTCTGCATAAACTACTGCTGCATACTGCATACACTGCTGCTGCATTTCATCAATCCAAGAAGTCAGAACATTTGTCAGGTTCGTGAAGTTCTAATGTAGTAGTTTCACTCGTTGGAACTGTTAGCCGTTGTATCCTGGGAGACGTTTGCAATTTCCGGTTGGGCATAGTATACCGGAACAATTTGTCTTAAAGACAGAGTCCTGGACTCGCCTCAGTTTGCATGTTGAGCTCTTCCCTGTGTTGAGCTCTTCTTTATGCTGAGCTCTTCCCTGTGTTTTAGCTCTTCTCTGTGTTGAGCTCTTCTCTGTGTTGAGCTCTTCCCTGCGTTTGAGCTCTTCTCTGTGTTGAGCTCTGCTCATTCAGCGCTGAGCTCAGCTCATCCTGTGTTGACCTTAGCTCTTCCTGTGCTGATCTACTCATCCTTGTGCTGTACAGAATGTCAATTTCCTTCTCTAATCAGTATAGAATCTGAGGTTCGTATATGAGAGAACATGAAACTCATCTGATTCATTTACGTATCTTTTTCAACTTAAAGCAAACGAATTCTACCTCTTCAGCAGGGTCGAATACATGGAATGGACGACTTGACTTAGTCTGTGGTAAACCATAATTGTACCATCCGTTAGTCAACAATAGTCAACAACTTAATTTCAGTGGCTCAACGTTCCAAGTACTGCAGTTCAGCAGTTCAGCGTCTAGGTACGGCTGTTCAGCCTCAATAGCACTTCAGCAGGGCATCATGGCGTCCTTATAAAGAATGTGTTAAAGTATGCACCTCGGCATCAACGTCATCCTATGTCTAGATACCGCACTTCAGACAACTTCCACGAGATAAGGCCAAGTCACACACTTCGGCAAGGTTCAGCTGTGTACCACAACAGGTCGTGCACTTCGGCAGAGGTCAGCTGTGAACCATATCAAATGAATCCATTACGATAATACTTCGTGGACCCTCAAACGGAGATACTTCTCAAATATAGTGACTACAGCAGTTTAGTCTTCCTGAACACGCCAAGGTCACAACAGCCGGTCTATCAGTCACATCAGTCGACCTATTTATCACATCAGCATAGAGGGAGGATCCGGATCTCCAAGCTGTCATCAGAGTCTTAAAACTGGAAAGAAATCTATAAAGGCAAGGGGACCAAGACAGAGAGGGAGGATCCGGATTCCACACATCCATACTTTAAAGCATATTCATACACTCTGCTCCTCGGTAAATACTGTGAGAAATTCCTAACTCACCCTTTTACATTATAATCTCAGTGAGATATAGCCCACACTGACTTGAGCGTCGGAGGGTTTTTCCTGGGGCCAACCCCCCGGGACCTCTGACCTGTGCTTCGTTGTGCAGGATATTTGGCGCTATTCCAGCTACACATTCTCAATCCCAGTTAAAAAATCTTTTACGTTAACTGACGAATCTGTTTTGAGGTCATTTAGACCCTTGGTGAAGATCTGGCTTCATCATTTGGCGCTAGAGGAAGGGCCCCTTAGTCCCTTAACCCTGAAAACAGCTACTCAAAGTTTTTCTGACGATTACTTAGAGCTTTTTTAACTATACTAGGAAGCTATTGAGAGAAAGATGAGTAAAAAAGACAGTCAAGGGTCCAAGCAACCTATGACATCTAGGAGGAACCAAAGATCTTCTCAGCAACAAACTGATCAATACTCCACGGAGCCAAGAGAATCCTCAACTCCCATTGCCTTCACATATGAAGAGCACTTACTAGCCATTCGTTATGTAGCTCAAAACCCAGAAGTTTTCCAAGCTGTAGTGAAGGAGATGAAGGGGAAGGCATCTGCAGCAAAGTCTAGTGGGTCCCATTCTAATAACTCTCGCCCACGGGATCACATAGAGTATTCTCCTACTCGGGCTGGTTACTGTACCAGGCGTCAAGATGAGTTTATGGCCAAGACGAGACAACCAAAACAAAAGACTGGCCACCAGAGCTTGAGAGGCTATCAAAAAGTTTCTCTGCCTTTTAAACGTGGCAGAAAAGTCGATGATAAAGGCAAAGCACCGTTGCAGGAAAGGTGCTCCGTTAAGATTCGGTTAGGAGGCCGAGGAAAGGAAAGGAACTCTCTATTGGCTTCAAAAGCCCATATCCTTTCCTACATGAGGAAAAAATATTTGGCAAAAGAGCCCCAGCCCCTGGCCGGACCAGTTCACAAAAGAAACCCCCAATTGTATTGCTTTTATCATCATGATAATTGGCACGATAAAGAAGATTGTCGCCAGCTCGGACAGAAGATTGAACGTCTTATCGAGTTGGGACACCTGCAACGCTTTTATAATCCGAGGTCTAGGCTCCACAACAGGCTGGACTTTGGTAGGCCCCCTCCAGATCAGAGTTGTAAATCGGGGTCTCATCAAGGTTTCCCTAGTGATGAGGACTCAGATTCTGATAAAAGGGGGGTACAGTTTCCTGAGTATATAAGGCTGATCTGATGGCAACAGTCCCTGATTCAATCGAATCAAGGCTTATCTCTTCTTGCATTCATCTAGTATCTTCTGTCTCAAACCTATGATTATCAAGAGACCAGCTTCTTGTATTCAACTGGATATTCTTATTTGACATTCAGCCAGGAAAGTTAAGTCACCATATGGTACATAGATCAATAATTTATGCCTATCTATCACCCGCAACGAAAGTGGGGGCATACCTCAGCAGGTCTGGAAGGTTGAGCAGGTCTCAACATTATCTTTACCCAGCAGGTCTGGAAGGCTGAGCAGTTCTCAGCAGGATGGGACAGGTTTCCTGATATTCTTACCCCAGCAGGTCTGGAAGGTTGAGCAGGTCTCAACATTATCTTTACCCAGCAGGTCTGGAAGGGTGAGCAGGTCTCAGCAGGATGGGACAGGTTTCCCGATATCCTTACCCCAGCAGGTCTAGAAGGTTGAGCAGGTCTCAACATTATCTTTACCCAGCAAGTCTGGAAGGCTGAGCAGGTCTCAGCAGGATGGGACAGGTTTCCCGAAATTCTTACCCCAGCAGGTCTGGAAGGTTGAGCAGGTCTCAACATTATCTTTACCCAACAGGTCCGGAAGGCTGAGCAGGTCTCAGCAGGATGGGACAGGTTTCCCGATATTCTTACCCCAGCAGGTCTGGAAGGTTGAGCAGGTCTCAAAATTATCTTTATCCAGCAGGTCTGGAAGGCTGAGCAGGTCTCAGCAGGATGTGACAGGTTTCCCGATATTCTTACCCCAGCAGGTCTGGAAGGTTGAGCAGGTCTCAACATTATCTTTACCCAGCAGGTCTGGAAGGCTGAGCAGGTCTCAGCAGGATGGGACGGGTTTCCCGATATTCTTACCCCAGCAGGTCTGGAAGGTTGAGTAGGTCTCAACATTATCTTTACCTCAGCAGGTCTGAGAGACTGAGTAGGTCTCAGCAGAGCAGGATAAGTTCCCTATATCCTTACCTCGGCAGGTCTGAGAAGGTTGAGCAGGACTCAACAGCGGGATAAGTTCCCTATATCTTTACCTCAGCATGTCTAAGAGACTGAGCAGGTCTCAGCAAAGCGGGATAAGTTCCCTATATCCTTACCTCGGCAGGTCTGAGAAGGTTGAGCAGGACTCAACAGCGGGATAAGTTCCCTATATCTTTACCTCAGCAGGTCTGAGAGACTGAGCAGGTCTCAGCAGAGCGGGATAAGTTCCCCATATCCTTACCTCGGCAGGTCTGAGAAGGATGAGCAGGACTCAACAGCGGGATAAGTTCCCTATATTTTTACCTCAGCAGGTCTGAGAGACTGAGCAGGTCTCAGCAGAGCGGGATAAGTTCTCTATATCCTTACCTCGGCAGGTCTGAGAAGGTTAAGCAGGACTCAACAGCGGAATAAGTTCCCTATATTTTTGCCTCAGCAGAATTGAGGAGTTCAGCAAGTCTCAACAAGAAGACAAGTCTGCCAATATTCTAACTCAGCAAAACTGAGAGAATTGACAAAAAGGGGATAAAGACTTTCCCACCTCTCAAGATTCATTAAGGAACAGCAGAGCTGAAGAGCCAAGTATAAAAGCTGAAGCGTAATACATCGGTGAAGAATCAGCATACAAAAGATACTCTTTTGGTGAAGCTAAAGACAAACACTTGCAAACTATTAAAATAGAACAAGTGAAGCTGAAGACAAACGTTTGCAAAAAGAACAAGCAAAACTTTACAGAGCCGAAGAAAAATATTTGTATTCACTATTGAAATGAAGAAAATAAAACTTCACATACTGAAGACAAAGACAGTCAAAAAGGCTGAGGGAAGTCGAAAAACAAAAAGTTGGGAAAAATGGATTTTTATTGAAGTACAAAATCTATTACAACTACAACGATTTACAGGAAAGATCCTATTCTACTGTACAAATATTTTTCTCTTCTATGAGATCAATTCTGCTCCGGAACTAAGTAATCTGGATACAGTTTCAGACTTGGACTATGAAGGACAGCAAACTCCGAATGCTCTTTATCCAGATCTGGGTGGATTTCTTAACAAGAATCCCCCTCTATGGTTACATGGCAGAACAAAACTTTGCCGCATTGTTGCCGCCTTTGTTTCACTGCTACCATGTCTTGAAGATGGCCTGCGAAGAATGTAATCGCAATTGTTTATTGCTTCACTGGAAAAAGAGGGATATGTGCGACTACAATACAGCAAAGTGGAACCTTTGCTGGAAAGGGACATGTTGAAGGAGAATCCCTGTAACGAAATGACAGGGGCGCTAAAGCAAAGGATGCAATGGTAACTAAAAAAGGATTGTTAGAAAGGCGCAACCTCCGTGAAGGAAGATTTTCCCCATCAGAATCAAATTCTTCACGAAAGGACTGGACCTCACGGTCACCTTCCAAGTTCTTAGGGTAAGAAGAAGTATACATGTTTTGGAAATGTTTACATAGAAATGAAGGACTGAATCAAAAGGAAGAACACTATGAAAAACCAAGACAGACATCAAAAGACAGGGAAGTTAAATGGAGAATGCAGATTGAAGGGAGGAAAATGTCTCTATTTATAGGCAGGGGAAGACAGAAAGGTGCTCCTTTTTGTTTGAATTTTGAAATTTGAAAGGGCGGATGGTTCACGTATTTCCCTCCCTCGGGGAGTGGAATCGCCGAAAGAGCAGTAATGGATCATTGGAATTATCTCTTGCGGAAGCTACTGCATAAGATAACCATGTAATTAATGAAGATTTGCCACGTCATGAGAGTAGGATTTGTCTGCCTTCGCAGTTCAGCTCAGCCACACAAAATCTGGGGGTAAATGGTAAACCATAATTGTACCATCCGTTAGTCAACAACAGTCAACAACTTAATTTCAGTGGCTCAACGTTCCAAGTACTGCAGTTCAGCAGTTCAGCGCCTAAGTACGGCTGTTCAGCCTCAATAGCACTTCAGTAGGGCATCATGGCGTCCTTATAAAGAATGTGCTAAAGTATGCACCTCGGCATCAACGTCATCCTATGTCTAGATACCGCACTTCAGACCACTTCCACGAGATAAGGCCAAGTCACACACTTCGACAAGGTTCAGCTGTGTACCACAACCAGTCGTGCACTTCGGCAGAGGTCAGCTGTGAACCACAACAAATGAAACCATTGCGATAATACTTCATGGGACCCTCAAACGGAGATACTTCTCAAATATAGTGACTACAGCAGGTTAGTCTTCCTGAACACGCCAAGGTCACAACAGCCGGTCTATCCGTCACATCAGTCGACCTATTGATCACATCAGCAGACCTATTATGTCTTAGGCTCTCTGCCCTAAACAAAGCGTCTTCTCCAAGCTATCATCAGAGTCTTAAAACTAGAAAGAAATCTATAAAGGCAAGGGGACCAAGACAGAGAAGGAGGATCCGGATTCCACACATCCATCCTTTAAAGCATATTCATAGACTCTGCTCATCGGTAAATACTGTGAGAAATTCCTAACTCACCCTTTTACATTATAATCTCAGTGAGATATGGCCCAAACTGACTTGAGCGTCGGAGGGTTTGTCTCGGGGCCAACCCCCCGGGACCTCTGACCTGTGTTTCGTTGTGCAGGATATTTGGCGCTATTCCAGCTACACATTCTCAATCCCAGTTAAAAAATCTTTCACGTTAACTGACGAATCTGTTTTGAGATCATCTAGACCCTTGGTGAAGATCCGGCTTCATCGGTGTGAAAGGCAAAAAAAAGAGCTCACGACGCCAAAGTGAGCAAGGAAAATAGCAAGATAACTGCTGAACTGGAGAAGGAGCTCGAGAAGCTATTGGAAACGGAAAGAGTAATCCGACTTGGCTTTAGCATCCGCTAATTCTCAGGTAGATCAGCTCGAAAAGACATGTCCAATATAGAGCTGACCCAGCAGAAACTCATTTAGCGATTGAGTCTTTGAAGAAAAATCTTGATATAGCTAATAAGAGCATAGCAAAGCTGAAGAGAAAGACTGCCAAAAGTGAGTATGATGAACAGTTCACACTATTTAGAGATGGGACAGTGCTGAGAGACGTGTTGTAATGATGCACCGATCTGCTTGTGTTTGTAGCTTTCCCGTAGCTTTATTATAGCTTTCTTTTCCATCGATGTGATGATTCACATTTGAATAAAATGGAAAGCTTTTGTCAATTTCAGCTCTTGTTTTCATTTAACTGTTTCTGACCTTAATTGATAACCACAAAAAATTGCAACAATCCACACCAATTTTTGTAAGTTCGATCACCGGTGCTACTAAAATTAAGCTAAAGAATAATTTTCAAAAATTTGCACCAATTTTCGCAAGTGCGATCACCTTAAATCTATTAAAACTGAGTTATGTATATAAGAATAGTCTTCTAAAGTACATTGTAATAAATCATTAAACTATATTTCAATTCAGAAAACCTGCTATGTAGATCATCTCAAAAGCTTTGCTTCTAACTATTTCTTGTCTAGGAAAGGTGATTAGCACCTGCGATTCAGTGAGTCAGAAGTTTATGCTTAAGTTCCTTGTTTGGGAAAGATGTCCAGACCTGCTGAGATCACATAGTTTCTTTGTATAGGAATAATAATTCAGACCAGCTGATCCCAAGTGGGAAAACATGTTCCGCTTAAGTTTCTTATTTGGAAAAGATGCTCAATTGTATTGAGATCAAATAATTCCTTTGTATAAACAAGATGGTTCAGACCTACTAATTATCAAGTAGAAAAACCTGTCTACTTAAGTCTGTTGTTTAAGAAAGATGCTCAGACTTGCTGAGATAAAATAGCTCCTTTTTATAAGAATGATGATTCAGATGTGTTGATCATCAAGTGGGAAAATAATGATTAGGACCTACTGTAATCATCAGAGACTCATGCTTCAAGCAATTCCTTTGTGTAGGATAAAATTAAGACCGTCTAAAAGAGCTATGTTTTATGGTCGACCTACTTCTACTTTGAATTAGATGACCAACAATGAATATGCAATTTGTACGCCATTTCTTTGAAAAAAAATTACAAATATGATAGATGAAAACATTTCAGATGGGATACATGCCAAGTGTTGGCAAAGTTCTACCAGCTTAAGTCTCTAACTTGTAAGCTCTCGATAGAAAAGCATTAATGATATGGTATGGACCTTCTTATGTAAGATCTAGTTTGTCAGATGGTCTGACCTGACTGGTTGAATGTTTTTGAAGAACGAGATCTCCGATCTTGAAGAACTTGTACTATACTTTAGCATTGTAATACTGAGAAGTCAGGTTTTATAATGTACCATGCAGATGTGAATTTGTTCTCTTTCTTCCTCCAATCCATCCCAGTTTTAGAAGGAAATTGTGGTCATTATCCTGATCAGAATAAAACTCTTCTTGATGAGATGCTGATCTTAGCTGGTTTCAGTCCTGGATCTGTAGACCAAAACAAACAAAATTTCTTTCGTAGAAGGTGAAGAAGTTGTGCGATGGAAGTTCATCATCTTGCTCTTACTCGTTCTAACCGCTTTTTTAATCCTTTCTTTGGATTTTGGTTGGCAAGCTCTGCTGGACCGGTGGCTTGAGGATGAGTCCCCAAGGTGAAATGTTGCATAATATTCAGGTATGCCTGACGTTGGCTTTAATTAAGTCCTCAAACTCCATTGTCGGAAACCGGCACTTTTGGTAGTCTGAAATGGCATATGATATATCTCTAGTAGAATTTCTTCACATTGTTCTATGCTATCATCACCAGAAGCTCTATCTCAATCTACGTCATAGACTGATGATATGAATCATCTCTTCGCTGAGAACATGGGTTGATGTGGCATAAACCAGGCATGCTTGACATTTCTTCACAAATTCAAGAGCGTCTTAGTGTAATTTTGGTCAGTATTATCAACTATCAAGCACTTCCGGCTAAGGACCTTGACCTAGAATGATTGTTGTGAATTTCCATGTGAGTCTCTCTAAGGACGTAGTATTTTTTTCTTCTGAAACGCATTTCAAGCATGGTTGGAAGAATTTTTTTTGTAAAGGACTTCACTAAAGAGAGTGTACCTGGCCACTTTTACGCAAATCTTTCGAGCCGCTTGTCTGTCTTGCAAATAAACTTCGTTCCTTATGAAGTTTACAATTTTTTCCATCCAATTATTACGATAGTCAACTTGAAGCACCTCGGATTGCTCATAAGCAAGATGCTTAATAAACATCACCATAATTTTCTTACCTAACACTGTAGGAGTTGAAGATGCTAATGCATTTGCTCCCTTATTTTTGGAATGAGAAATGTGTTTGATTTCAAAATTTTCAAAACATAGCCATGAGCTACTTGACCTTTGTTAATCATCACTTCATTTGATCATCCTTTGCATGTAATCTCCATTGACTAGGTGATGGTGAGTTGAGAATTACTATGTAGTTTGACTTCTTGAACTTCCAATTTTCATGCGAGGCTCAAGCCAGCAATCAGGGCTTCATATTTGGTTTCTTTATTGGTTGTTCTGAAGTCAAACCTCAATGCACATTCAAATTTTCCCCTTCTGGACTTGTAATTAGGAGTCATGCTCCACTGCCATCTTGGAAAGATGACCCATAGCGTAAATGATCTATTGATACTCTTGGGGTTGCTCATCCTCTACGAAAATTTCTTTGGCGATAAAGTCGCCTAGCACTTGATCTTTTATTGAAGTCCAAGGTCAACAATCAATAGCGTGCTTGGCAAAATCCACAATCCACTTGCTTCAAAGATCGATCCATTATGGCCACAATAGAATGAGCTTGAAGATATGACCTGAGTTTCCTTTCAACTATAACCAATGCCTGTACTATTTTTTTGAATTTGTATATATGATTTAAGGTCCATGTAAATGTTTGATGACAAATTAAATTGGACTCCAAACGTTGTCCTCCTCTTTGAGCAGAACTGTGCTAAGGTCTCGTATCAGACATCCAAATATATGTATATAACCTCACCACGGATTGGTGAGGTCAGCGTTGGCAGCTCTTCGAAATAATGTCATCAAAATCTATTGACAATTATTGTTGTACCGGAATGCATATTTTTTTCTTCAAATCCTAGAAGAAAAGGTGTGATCTTTCTGCTGACCTAGACAAAAATCTATTCAAAGCCTAATTCTTCCGGTCAGTCTTTGCACCTTTGTCATATTCCAAGGTGGATGCATGTACTTTACGGCTTCATCTTTGTTAGGATTTGTCTAAATCCCTTCTTTTGATACCATGTACCATAAGAATTTCCTAGTGCATACTCCAAACATGTACTTCTTGGGGTGTAACATCATCCTAGTGTCTCATAATGACGAACATTTCTCTTAAATTTTGAATGTACCCATCAAGAATCCTACTCTTGTTGAGCATATCACCTATAAAAACCTCCATGGTTTTTCCGATCTGATCTTGTAAATCTCCATATGTGGTTGCCATCTCAGTTCGCGCCAGAAATTCATGCTGACATACAGTGGGGATACTATTAACTCCAATTTAATAAGGGTCATCTTACCAAGCAGAATATTGCAAGCGGATCTCTTTTTTACGACCACAAGATCAATCTAAAAGAATTTTTTATTGTGGGTATTCGCCAAAAGTCACTAAGAATGACATCAGACTTGATGGTTGTACTATTAGTCTAGAAAACCAAAAAGTAGAGTTGATATGGGGCGTAATGAGTTGTCCTTTAGCAGCTAATTTTGGCTGCACTGCTTGTGTCACGGTAAAACTAGCGCACCTTTATGGTGTCGTCTAGAGCTACGTTGATGAAAATGTCAGCCACCAATCCTTCATTGTCATATCCCAACGGGATCTTATCTTCAGGCTCATATGTCACCTCTTTTGATAAGTTAGCCTTCTTTTTAGATGACTTATCTGAAGCCTCTCCGACCCTGGGTTCTGACCTTGGCTTCGGCAGCCCAAGTCTACTAGAGAGCATATATATTCGGCATTCATCTGACGTTGACATGCAGCATCACGATCAACATCTCATCTTATCGGCGAGCTTGATCTTCTCGGTAGTTTTCCTTAAGAAGAGGTCTACAGAAATCGAGCCAACCATCCAATCTTGATCTTCGGTGATCAAACTGCTTGAGATGAGCTCTTTCAATCAATCGTTTGATTGCTCTCACTAACTTTCTATAATTGTAAGTGTCATAGTCGAGATCTTGCTGGTATTTGTAGTACAATTTAGGATCTCTCTTAAGCCTCGGGCCTGTCATTGGTTACTGATCCTTCCGCAATTTTTTTCTCCATGAAGAACAAAATGACTGCTTTGAAGCTAGTAAAGGTAATCCTTCCTTGCCTTTTCCTCCTAGTCGACCAAAGGAGTTGCGTTTGTCCTTCGACTCTTTTTGAGCCTCTTTTCTCGACTCTGCTCGACCTATCTTTCTGTAAGCCTGCTCGGCTTCCTTCTTTAGTTTTTTTGGATCTTCACCTTGGCAAACCGTTAAGCTCTATCCAAATATGTCCTGAGAGATTTGGGATTCTCTTCGGTAAGCTGGAAAAATGACTTGGTCTGGACACAATTATAAATGAAGTGACTATCACTTCATCGTTACAATCTCCAACTGTAAACTTTTGCATGTAGTGAAGCATTGACTCCTCTAGTCTGTGCTTAAAGGGAATGAAATGAGAGGAATTTTTGACAAGGGTTTCAAAGACACAAACTGACTCTTGAATCTTTGAGCCGGTTGTCTGAACAAATAGATATGTTGAGATGACAATTTTTGGAACTATCTACATGTTTTCCCTCTCAAACACACCTTCTCAAATACACAAGAAAAGCTTTACATTTCAAAGGATGTGACACTTCCTTCGGATTCAAAATGGGTTAAGGATATGAATTACGATGAGACATCATAATAGGTTAACGACATCATAGTAGGTTAACGATTGTGCTTGTCTATTGAAAAATGATACTACAGGTTTAGAAAAATGGATAATTATTAGAAGCTCTCTCTTAAGAGTATACATTTAAAAGATCTGACAACTTCAACAGATGATTGGAAGGAAAAGACATAGTCCAACTTGATAGTATATATCAAATGGTAAATACATACATGGTTAAACGTGCCCGGGAATATAATTTATCTAATTATATGTGTACATGCATGTAGACATACAGAGAGACATACGTATATATCTGTATTTATATATATATGTGTGTATTTGTGTATATGAATGAACATATACATATACATATATATGTATATATGTGTGTATATATGTGTATACATATGTAAATATATATATATACACATATTACATATATGTGTGCGCGTGTATATGCATATCCATATATGTATGTATATACATATATTTGTATATACATAGTAGTATACATCGAATAATTTTCTTACCTTCATTAACATGTGAAAAAGAAAAGACCTCCATTATCAGCTTCACCATCCACACTGTTGCCCAACACTATCACCCATCTGCCCAACTGATGAGCCCTAACCAAGCCAAGAAAAACCAACTGCAGTAGGAGGTACACCAATGCAAGACAAAGATCCTATAACAAGGAGCATGGCTAAGAAACTGATGCATGAAGTTGGAACCTTTCTCTACAAGCATGTTGAGGATGAACCAAGTCAAGATAGTCTTCATTGGGTCTATTTGCTACAAGCTTTAATTTAGTTTTGAACCATGTTGTAATATATTAGATAATCTTGTGTGTATTATTTATATTGTTGAATGCTTAGCTTTCTTTCTTTTATAAGTTTCTGTAAACTAATCTATAGATGTCCTAGTATGTTGAATATGTTGTTTGGTGTATGTTTGAAGTGATTTAAGGTCAATGGAAGCAAGAATGAAGCCATGACTAAAAGCAAACACAAGGCTGAAATAGATGGACATGACCAGGCTAGAGCAGTGTCCATAATTCTGCCATATCTTATTAACCACAGCTTGAATTCCCTTGATTCTAGTTGGAGCCAAAAGCTAAGACATTAATCTACAACTTTGGTGTTTTGCACTTTCTTAGATTCCTTCATTATCAAGCTCAAAAAGAACCATGAAGTTGAAGTTGTTGGGTCTGCGTCAAAGGCCATCACCTGGAAGCAGTTGAAACTTCAACACATCATATCTCCTTCGTCCGATCTCCAAATCGGGTGATTCAAATGCCCAAATTCAAGTTCCGCTCGTGATATACAAACTCAAGACGACTCAAGAGCAAATTCGGCTTCTAGAAGGTTCAAATTATCATTCAACCGAAAAGAGCGATTTCAGCCTGAAATTCAGGATTTTTGTCTGCCTTTTGAAAACCATGCTTTTGTCCATTTTACCTTGCCTAAAAACGTGGGAAACAAAGGTCTTATGACCAGGGCACTTGTCTATCATTATATTCTTGCATTAGACTAGTTGTTCTTCTATTTAAAGGATGAAAAACTCCTTGTACAAATAGAATTTTGAAAACAGATTTTACACATTAAGCTTTCAAGCTTTGTTCTTGTTTTTTCTTTGAATCTAGGCTAGATTCCCTTCAAGAACTGAACAATCTTGATTGTATACTCAATATACTTGGGAGGAATATCACCTAAGAGGGTTAATTCTAGCTTGAGATGAGTTGAAATCTCTTGTGGGTTGTTCAAACATATATACGGCTAAACAGTTTGGTTTTGGAGCAAGGTGAGCTTGAAGCTTTTTGTGCAATCATCCAAATCTGATTGTGGAGTTGTATTTGAGTTAACAGAAAGTCCTTCTTCGTATTCAAGTCGTGCAAAAGAGGAACAAGAGCCTCCCGTACCTGCATCACCAACCCGGTGCCAGACATTTCTCTTGCTCTCCACTATTCTCCTTCCGCACCCAGCACTCCCACGCTCTCCTCCATCCTCCACCAGAATCTGGCTACTCCCTGCTTCTAAAACAGTACGTCCAGCCATAACAAATATTGTCGGGGAACAATCAACTAGAAGTCCTTGCCAAAAAAAACTCTAAATTTAACGGGTGATTACTTGTTCTTCCATCTAAGGAACGCGGGTTCAAATCCTTTCTTCAATTTAAAAAAAAAAAAAACAATTGGATGTCCTGTGTATTGTCGACCTGTACAAAGCCAATTTCAAAAAAAAAAAGAAAAAAGGCGGATGCTGGATGTATGGTTTGGTAGTAATTCCCAAAGCACTTTGGTTCGTTGTAACAAACTCAACAAAGCGTAAGAATCTGTGTCTACCAAAACAACATGAAAGATTCAACCAAAACACCATGAAACCTCAAATCTTGTTGGATAAGAATATCATACATAAAATTCGTTTTTCATCAAAAATATATACATTTTTTTATATATAGTGTCTAACTATCGCTAATTAAGTGAATTATGATTACAAAGAATCAATAGTAATTACAAGGATTTGACTTAATCGTAACATCACGATTGATGCGCCTATGATTATGATTTGGTTAATTTTGTTTGACTTTTTATCGCTCCTCCTCAAGTTGTGTAGTAAGGTCTCCAATATACAACTTGTATAATATCGAGTCAAATACTTTTTTGTTGGCTGCTTTGATAAGTATGTCCACTAACTGATCTCCTAATCGCATGAATGGAAGCTCGATAACTCATTCGATCTTCTAGTTTACAAAGTGTCCGTCAATCTTAATATATTTTGTCCTTGCATGTTGTACTGGATTCTCTGATATGCAAATAGCCACTTCGTTGTCGTACATAAACTGGGTTAGATTCTTGAGCGGAAAGCCAATTTCTGCCATTACCTTCTTAAGCCATATAACCTCCTAAGTCCCTTTCGCAATGCTTTGAAACTCAGCCACAACACTAGATAGAGCAACCATATTCTGTTCTTGCCCCTCCAAATAAGGCAAAGTACTGCCTATTATTTGGGTTACATGCCCATTCAGCATTAGTGAAGACCTCAACGTCCAGATGTCCATCCTTTTCGAACACAGTGCTCTTGCCTAGTGTACCTTTTAAGTAACGAATTATCCCCATGGCTGCCTCCATGTGTTGTCCTTGAGGCTGACGCATGAACTGACTTACAACGCCAGCAACACATGCAATATCCGGCCTTGTATGAGAGAGATATATCAGCTTCCCTACTAATCGTTTGAACTGTTCTGTTTTAAGCAACAAAGCCCCTTCTTCCATCTTCAGTTCGTGATTTGTCACCATCGGAATATCGCTTGCTTTTTAGTCAATCATCCCTGCTTCAGTCAGTAAGTACAGGATGTACTTTCGTTGAGAGATGAAGATACCTTTATTTGATCGGAAAACTTTAATTCTAAGAAAATATTTTGATCTCCCTAGATCCTTATTTTGAAATTACGTAAACATATTCTGTATGAGCCGCTCAAACTCTTCTCTATCGCTCATTGTGGTGATCATATTGACCACGTAGATTATCAAGTACGTAACCAAGTGTTATCTTTGTTGAAAAAATAGAGCATGGTCAGCATTACTTTGTTTATATCCGTTTTTCTTCATCGCTACCGTAAACCATTTTAACAAAGCACATAGAGACATTTGAGCCCGTAAAGCGCCTTCTTCAAGTTACATGCTTCATCCTTTTGAATTCTATAGCCCTACAAGAGATAAACTAGTTTATAAAAGTCAGGATAAGTCTTCTACTGAATTTCTATCTCCTCAGCATAAGATCAATCTTGCACACAATTTTTCTGTTATCTAGAGGCCGAATCTATCAATGAGATTTCTAGAAAGTTGTAGCCCTGGATGTGTAGTTTCTATAGTATTTTAAATCACCTCAAAACGACGTCAGATGAGTGAGTTATGTCCAAAATACCGAGACATGATCATCCTATGAAAAAACTCTACTTTGTAGGCTTTTTCCTAGTTTTGAAAGCCTCTTTTCCTATATCTTTACTAATGTTTTTAATATTTAAAAACAACTTAAAAACCTATAAAATGGTCATAAATACTTTACAAAATAATACAAGCCATTAAGGCTGAAAACTAGGCCATGCAAGATCTTCTACGCACAATCAAAACACGAGCATGCCTAGACGTTGCGTCCAGACCTCCCTCCATACCATGCTCTTTTTTTCTTCATCAAAACTGATTTTGAGGCTCCAAAAGATAGCACCAATACTCATCTATATTGTCCTCTTGGTCTCGCACAATTTCCGCAAGTGTCGCGATCACGTCCCGCTTCAATTCTCTCGCTTTGCTTCTCGTGATTAGTCCCTTTGAAGCTTCCTTGGACATGCTTCTTCCCTCTCCAACCCTCTGGATGTGTTCTACTTGGACGTTGTGCTCCACTTCTTCATCAAGTAGAGCTTAAGAAGGAAAACAAACAGAGACAAATGAACGCCTATCTACTCAGTAGCTCTCAAGTTGGCTCCCTCGCTGCAGAGTTTATAATGCTCTTCAAAGTCAGTCTATACAGCTCCACTTTGGCGCTAACATCAATGCCTTTGTGTTGTCCATCTTAATGCGTATCTTTGTAGAATCTCCAGGTTTCTGCCAAAAAAACCGACTTCTTGAAATTAGCAATTGTAGCTTTCTTGGCCCTGGTGAGTTTCTATCGAAAGGTGTCAGCCTCCTACTTCAGCTGCTCGTTTTTTGTAGACAGCTACATTAGTTGACCCTACACTTTAGCCTCAGACTAGACTCTCTTTTCTTCGCCTAACTCTTCCTTCAAAGTGTTGACGAAAGATTGGGCTTGGGTCGAGGATTTCTCTAACTCATCCACCTTCTTCTTAAAGTTCTCCACATCAGAATTGGAAGAAGCCTATGCAGAGTCTTACTCTTTCTTCTCACGACCAAGTTTCTTCTACTCAACCTCGAGTTCAGCAATCTTTTTCCCTTTTCTCCTTGGAAGCTTTGGCATACGTGATCCACTTCTTCACCTCAGCATCCATTAGCTCAGTCATGTCTTTGGCTCTGCCCATAAAATCCATTTGTCTGGGCCTGAATCGCGAGAGATAACCAAATAAGTTAGAAAAGAAGACAATGTGACAAAAGAATTATGTAAACTCAGTAGAGGCTCACCAGTGCCATATCTTGATGCAATGTATTTACTAGTTGGTGAAAGACCAAGGCTTGAGCCTTATTCATTACAGCTGGCAACATAGAATTCTTGTTAAGAGGTTGGGCTGTCTCAGCATCCTCGACAGTGTCCTCAGTAAAGGACTCTGCTTATTCTTCTCCAGTTGGCTCCTCGGTTGGAGGGGGCACTCAACCACCGAAGGCCCTATTAGAGAGAGTCACTTGTTTGTATTAAAGTGAGGTTGAGTCAGGCTCAAAAGCTTTTGCCCCTTCTCTTTTGGCCCCTCGTTAGGCAAGAGGCATATTTTCGTCCTCTTTTTTATCTGAAGCGGTAACCTCTACAGCAGCCATCGTGCTAACAAGCTCAGCCCAAATGGCCAGTTCTTGCACAGTGGTTGGGGAAAGGACCCCAGCATCTTGCAGCAAGCCTTTCGTATGCAAAAGACACCTCAATCCAGGTCCAAAAACAAACAAAGAACATCGAACTGACCTGAAGCATGGTGCGTTCTTTCTTACTGTAATTCCTGCATCTTCTGAGCTCGCTACAGCATCTTTGGTGCCTGACTTGTCTCTTTTGTCGCCACCCGGGTTGGTCTTTCTACCACCGCACATCCATTTCACCGTTGTAGGTTCCTGAGCAGCGGCTATGTCGGCCTTTTTCTTCTTATTCCTTTCCTTTATTGCAACAGAGATATTAGTAGAGAGACCCGACATGGCTCTTGCAGTTACAAATGCAACAAATTATGTACAGAAAGCAAAAACAACAAAAATAAAGTGCAAAGTGCTCAGACACCTACCATTGACAACCACTAAGTCCTTCTCATTCAGCACTCTGAAGTCTATGCCACTCACTAAGTGATCCAGGTTGGTTTTCTCCAAGGTGCATTCATTTACTTTCAATTAGTCACTGATGGCCTCAAATCTTTGGAGACTTTGGGCCACCACTTGATGATGTTGACTTGGCTTTTTGTTAGTAGCCTTCGACGTGCGCCAAACGTTGCTGCTCGCACACCACTCTTTTTGCATAGAAGAACCGGTCTTTCCAGTTTTTGGTGGAAGACGACAAGTTCCCATTTAAGCTAAACGCTCTATCTAGGGTCCTGTTACTAAAGTAGAACCAACTTTTAGAGGACTTATACGTGAAGAAGCCCCTGAAAGTCTCAATCTCAAAGCTGACTTGGATGGCTTTAAAAAATAACATGAAATGATTCTCATGCCGTTGGGCATTATTTGTTGAAGTTTGAGCTGATAATATCCTAAGATCAGCTTTAGAGAATAATTCATAGGCAATCTAAAACAAATTTTAAAATATTAATCATAAAGAGCCTCATACACCTAAGGTGGGTTGTAGCTATCGGACCAGAAGGAGGCAAAATTAGATCAAGCCTTGTGCAATCTATCCGGTAAACTTTATAGGTACGCACTAGGTCAGCCTCATTCAAAGTACAATGGGTCTGCTGACTAAATTAGAAGCAGAACCTCTACCTATGGTTCCAAAAGACAAAGTTGAATGATCTACGGGGAGGGAAATGAAAGAAATGACATGTTACTATTTGGAGGAGGAACCTAGGAGCAACGCCAGTGGCTCTGCCACCGAGCAGCACCAATGGGCCCAACGATGACACTAGGCCCTATAGCGGCGACCACCACCCTTAGCTGCCTCTTAGTGAGACGTAGTTCTCTCTGACGAATTGGCATATTCAAACCCCCCCTCCTACTCTGCCACCGTATGAGGCCCTTTCAAAGATATTTTGGGAGTCGAAGAAAGAGGAAAACATGGCTAAAATGCTTGAAAGAAGAAACAAAGACTTACTTGATAAAGACGGACGAAGGTGAAAGAAAGGCTTGAGATCGCAAGAGTTGGCAGTTTGCAGGACTATCGAAGGCAAGGAAGAAGATGAATAGACACTGACGAGGTCGGATTGTCTCGCCAAGGTAAAAGTCGAAATATCCGGGGTCTAAGGCCGTCACTCCTCCGTTACTTGTCCTCCTAGGAAGCCTGAGAAAGGAAAGAGAACGTTAGGGGTCCCAGGGCGCTGCCCCGGGAAAACCCTCCGACGCTCAAGTCAGTTGTGAGCATTATAGCGTATGGCTTTAACTGAAATAAAGGTTTAATGAAACCTGTTTGAGGTCGGCCAAAGTGTAGGCCGAGCTGAGGTGAGAGCAGCGGGGTGTTTTTGTCGTGTGATTTGGACTTGGATCCTTTTCTTACTGTTGGAGAAGCTCTTTTATACTTGGTGTCGTTGGGAGCTGAGTGTCCCAGATGGATGAGATGACGACGTCTGGCCTGCTTGCATGGCAGCCGTGCAGCTGCTAAGGATTGCTGTGTTGGCACCTCCCCTCCGTATGATTGACAGCTGGAGAGATGAGGCTGCATGTTGACCACGTAGCACACAGCACTATGACTGTTGTAATTCTGGCTAAGATCAATAATCAGATCCATGGTCAGATCAGATCCGAGGCCGAGATCTCCTGAGGCTGGGCTGACCCATATTGGCCGAGATGGCAGTTTGGCCGAGGTGACCAATTACGCCGAGGTGGACCCTTAGGCCGAGGTGGAAACCTTAGTTCCAGTAGGGAGCTAACCATGTAGCCGAGATGACCAAGGGCCTTCGTGGCCGAGACGGAATATTCGTCCGCGTGAAACTTGGTCAGCCTTCAGGCCGACATACGGCACTTAGTCTTACTGAGCGTTGACCGTTATTGACTAACGGGTGAATTTCTTGGTATCATCAGACACCAACGGTAGACTGGTGACAGAGAACATGAACAGAGAAGAGGAATGTTGTAGAAGGTGAAAGTGAGGATGAAAGAGAAGAAGAAGGCGGATGCTTTTAATAAAAACATTCAGAATAAAATGACCCCAATTTGGATTTCCATTCTTTGAAATTTTAAGGGTGTTGTGCAAAACATGCATTGACTATCTAAATGATATTGTTAAAACCACCCCAAAAACGGCGCTAGAGAATTTAATCATAATCGCCTCACACGCGTCCAATCAGGTGTTGACATGTCGGAGGCGTGCACCAGTTGAATAGTCAGGGGACTAGTCTGTTACCAAAAGATCAGCTTCCTAATTTAAGGTTAACAAATCTGATCTTGTGGCATCTGATGAAGACAAATCCAGGATGCTATGAAAGCTACAAGTGTAACCAACGGGACACCTCTCAGTCAACAATACCTGACCATCAAGAGTTCACATCAACCGCTCATGTTCAAATACAGTCAAGCTAGCGTGACCCATGAGACACATGACGTCCCTTAACGTCCGCTCAACTCTCAGGGTGCCGCTGATTGCCAGGTCAACTGTAGCCAGTTACCAAGGCTAATCACTTCGGCCACATCCTTCACCTCATCCACACGGATCAGGTCAGTCAGAACCACTAGGGCAGCATTGCTCATGAACACCCAAAAAGCCAATGCAAGTCATCTCGGCCCAACCAAGCCAACCCATGCCACATAAGCAGCTTTGCCATGTAGCATGACACGTGGTACCACTTGGCAATCATGCATAAACAAGACAAAACACGTGGCAGAATTTCAAAGTCCTCGAACATGTATTGGCCAACCAAAACATATAAAAGAGATTATAATCGCAAGACAGAAGGCATGCATAAACTGATAGGCAAAAAGTATCAGAGAAAACATTCTTCTCGATAAAAGCAACTTACTGAAAAAAGAGACACGTCTCCTCTAAACTCAAGAAAAACTCAACTGTCAATTATAAACACACCCGCAAGTGGCTTAAGCGTCGAAGGTTTTTCCTAAAATAACAACTCTAAGTCTGTAACGTTCTTTGTTTGTGCATAATAAAACCATCGAATTATACGTTTTATAACCAAGATGAAATGTACGATCTAAATGATGAGTCACCCCTCACAAGTGGGGTTTGATAATGTTATCTCTTTCAAGCTCCCAATCCCAACTCCCAACTCAAAAAAACCCCAAAACAGGAAAAAATTAGAAAAGGGCAGCTGCAACAAAAAAGGGGAGGAACAGGAAGAGCACTACTAAGCTTCTCATTCTATACTCCTTCAACGACCTGCTTCTCTTCATCGATTCTTTCTTTTCCCAAGCGCTTTTCTCTTCACAAAAATCCATTCGTTCCACCACCAGCTAAGAGGGTTTTTGTAGGTTCCAGGCCCCTTTGTTCCACCACTGCAACCACCGACATCCCCATTGCTGAAGATGCTTTACAGCCCCTTAAGCATTCAATTCTTCTAGATAAACTCAGATTAAGGCACCTTAAAGATTCTGCAAGAACTGCCAGCACAGAAAAAAAAGAGGTTAAAGACTGAATCTTTTAGGGATAATAATGAAAATGGAAAAGATGAGGGGTCAAAGAAGAAGATTAAGAAGAATGAGGTGTTGGCAGAAAGTTTTGAGGAGTTGGGGTTGAGGGAGGAGGTTATGGGGGCTTTAGTGGAGATGGGTATTTCTGCTCCTACTGAAATTCAGTGTATTTGGATTCCTGCTGTGCTTGGAAGGAAGAGTGTAGTTTTGGGGTCTCAAACTGGTTCTCGAAAGACTTTGGCTTATATGTTGGCTCTTGTGCAGGTTGGTTAAGTCTTGCTTAATTTGATGGTTTCTTTTGTTCTTTGACACTGAATCATGTTAATGTGACAGAGTTGAATTGATAAAATGACATGTTTTTAGTTTGTTAGCTTCTTCGGCCTGTTACAATTGCTCTTATTGGAAGCATTATTTTAAAAGACATTTGATTTCCAAGTATTGATTTTCATTTTGGTGATGCTTGGTGATTCTTTGCTTGTAGTTATTGAGACTAGAGGAGGAATTTGTTAAAATGGCTCTAGAAGCTTAATCTAAACATCATAACAACACAATCACAAAGTATAACGAACAGAAAATGCAAAGCAGTTTTTGAATTTTGCAGAAAATGATGCCAAGAGCACAAGTCAAAAAACAAATACAATGCTGAAGATATTTTCTGTTTCTTGCCTCGCAGAAATGAAATTTACAACACCACTAAGTATTTATACTAGCTATAGAAACAACTAGAAGCTCATTGGCATGTAGTAATTTATCTATGCCCTCGCTGCAACCGTTCTCAGCTAACTTCAGTTTCGTCACTAGCGTGCCAAGCGTGGCAGCTTCCTCGTGCCAACAAGCCAAGTTATTCATCACCTCTCAACTCACCGTGTTACCCTTAGTTATACATCAGTTACTCCTTTGCATGACTACTGAGCTACATACTCTTTACAACAGATCACATCTGCACTTTGATCCAGCTATTGAAGGTGTGATCACAGCAGATTACACCTCTGTTCTTCTAGGCCATCACCTATATCAAGCTGATGTCCCTTTCCTTTTCCTTCTTTTGAGTTTGTCAACCCAACATCTTCAGCACCCCCTCCCCCCTCAATTCTGACTTCTTGTAAATATTGCACACACCCAAAGCTGAAGTCTGAAATCGTAGTCTCTATGATCCTCATGCTTTGGTGAATCCATTTGGTATTTTGTCTTAACAGGCATTGGCTTGATCACTCCCTCTAGAAACTTATCACTGATCACATGATAATCCACTTCTATATTCTTAGTCCTTTCATGGGACACTGGATTTTTCACTATATAAATTGCACTCTTGTTGTCACAAAACAATTCCACAAGCTGATTTTGTTCCATTCCCAGATCCTTTAACAGATAAAGTAGCCACTGTATTCCACAAGTTGCTGCAGCAAATGATCTATATTCTACTTCTGAGGAGGATCTAGACACAGTAGTCTGCTTTTTAGCTTTCCATGATACCAATGCATTGTCAAAGAATATACAGTATCATGTAATAGACCTTCTGGTCTCTTTGCAACTACTCCAGTCTGAGTCTGCATAAGCTTTGAGCAACTTTGACCCTGTACTAGGAAGCAACAAGCCCTGACCAGGATTCCCTTTCAAGTATCTTAGCAATCTATAAACAGCTTTCATATGTAATCCTGTAGGTGCGTATAAAAATTGACTCAATTGTTGTACACTATATGAGATGTCAGACCTAATGATAGTAAGATACAACAGTTTTCCAATAATTCTTCTGTAACAAGACACATCTTATATCAATGGTGAGTCATTATGTTCTAATTTTAGATTTTGTTTTACAGGTGTCAATGCAGGCTTAGCAGCCAGGAATCCTGTTTCTTCTAATAACTCCACCTTTGAGACATTGCCACCTCAAGGCCCAGAAAATACCTTAGGATTCCTAGATCTTTTATCTGAAATGTAGAATGTAAATGACTCTTAAGCAGTTGTACCTGGGATAAAGAATCACTTGCTACTATGATATCATCAACATAAATGAGTAAAACTATAAAAGGATCTGGGGACCTCTTTGTGAACATGGTGTAATCATTCTTAGACGGTTGGAACCCTTAAGACAACAAATAAAAAGTAAGTTTTGCATTCCACTGCCTGCTTGCCTGTTTAAGACTATGAAGAGATTTTTGAAGCTTACAGACAGCACTAGGAATAGAGGACTGAACCCCTGGTGGTAAGTCTATATATATTTCCTGATATAAGTCACCATGAAGAAAGTCATTATTGATATCCAATTGATATACATGCTAATTGTTCACAGAAGCTAAAGCAAGAAGGAGACGCACAGAAGTCAACTTTGCCACAGGAGAAAGGTATCAGCATAGTCTACACCTGGCTGTTGAGTGTAGCATTTAGCCACAAGCCTTGCCTTATATCCCTCTATTGAACTATCAGTCTTTCTTTTTTACTTTATAGACCCATTTACAGCCAATGGGTCGTTTTCCAGGTGGCAAGGGAATAATAGTCCATGTGTTAGTGGCTTGTAATGCTGCCAATTCTACCTGCATTGCATGTTGCCAGGCTGCTGATGATGAAGCCTGTTGATATGTGACAAGTTCCTGCTCAATACTAATATTAAGAATGTAGGACATGTATCAAGGAGCCAAGCATCAAAAGAGTGATAAGACTGAATAGGGGTAGGTAAAGAAGCTGAAGGAGTTGGTGGACACAAAGAAGAAAGTGAATGAGCAAGATTACAATAGTAATCCTGTAAATAAGATGGAGCATGTCTTGGTCTGGTGGATCTGTGATCAGTAGGCTCATGTGATGGCAAAGAAAAAGATGATATTGGAGGTAAATGGACATGCAGTTGTGTCAACTGTATCTGAGTAGGAGATGAAGAATCAGAATCAACATGTGATGGAGGAGGTGAAGGTGAGGATATTGGTGACACAGAAGATGACTCAATGTTATCTGAATGTGTAGGATCAGGTGTAGAAGGCAGGATATGCAAAGGATGTAACTGTAAAGGAGTTTGATATGAGGACGATGGACTATCAGATATGCCACAAGCTACTGGAAATGATGTTGGGAGTAGCATCAGGAAAAGGTAAGGAATTCTCATAAAACAGTACATTTCTAGATATAGTGACAGATTTATCATCTATCTTCTGAAGAATATATCCCTTCATATTCATATGTATCACAAGGAAAATACAAGGTATAGATCTAGGTGCAAACTTGGCCTTGTTTGGAGTGTTATCACAAGAAAAAGCCAAGCATCCGAACACTCTGAGATGATCATAAGTAGGCTGTGCCTGATGCAGTATTTCATAAGGAGTTTTATGTTAAAGAATAGGTGAAGGTATCAAATTTATCAAATGTGACATGCTGGAGGCAAAATCCCCAGCAAGTGATGGGTCAAGAAGTACGAAATCTGAGTGCTCTAGCACAACAAAAAGATGTTGATATTTTCTTTCTGCTACCCCCATTCTACTGGGGAGTGTAGCTACATATAGTCTGATGAATAACCCCATGATGCACATTAAACTCAGGCATTTTTAAACTCAAGCCCATTATCACTTCATATAACCTTGACATGGGCATTAAACGAGTCGAAGCATAGTGAAAGAAACTTTGTAGAATTTGTCTAGCTTCTGACTTGTTTTTGAGATGGTAAATCCATGTACATCTGGAACAATCATCCACTATTGTCAAATAATATTTTTGATTTTACATAGTGGGATGTCTATAAGGCCCCATATGTCTACACGTATGATATCAAAAGGGAGTTGGGAAGATGTAATAGACACAGGGAAAGGAGTTCTTTTCAATTTTGCTAAAGGACAAACTGTACAATTATTGTTTGGACTATATAAAGATACATTTGGATGCAATTTATGTATTTCTTGAATTCTGTCTAACGAAGCATATCCAAGTCTGACATGCCACAAGTATGAATTGGAATCTAAGCTTGTTGAAGAAAGAACAGAAGGCTGTACAAGAGGATTTGAGACTTTAGATTGTATGGGCAGGCTGGAATCATATGTAGTAGAGTCCATAGTGCTTCCTAGCTGAACCAATCATCCCCTTGCACAATTGATCCTGGATAAATCAGCAAGAATTATGAAATGAAACAAGCAAATGAGGGAAATAAGTAAGTTTACTCAAAGAAACAAGATTGAAAGAAAATTAAGGAACATGTAATACATCCTTCAGAACAAGCCCACTGTGTAGTTTAACCACTCCTTTATGAGTTGCATCAACTGTGATGTTATTTCAAAGCTTAATGGTGATATGATCAATAGGATAATAAGAGCGAAACAAGGTCAAAGACCAAGAGATATGATCAGTGGCACCTGAATCCAGAATCTATACACAATCATTACTTGCAGAACATTTTCCTTAGGACATATAAACCTACACAGTCATAACAGCACCCTGAGATTCCTTGCTCACACATGTCCCTGAAACAACATCATCAACATCTAACAATCTTAAAAGTTTAGTAAACTGCTTTGGTGTGAAATGAGGTGTTGACTATGGTGGCAGGCAAGGAAAAGTTCTAATTGTCTGGTCATCATCATTGTGTTGAGACTTCTCTTCCATTGTCTCAGTTGCATTTGCTTGATGTTTGAATTTGAATCTGGGAGGAAATCTATGCTTCCTATAATATCTGTCACTTATATGTCCAATAATACCACAATGATTACATTGTAAACGTTTGTTTCTTTCCTGATAGAACCTCCCATTTCCTCTCCTATAGGCAGGGCCTTGCCTTCTGTTTGTATATGTATTGGCCACCAAACTCTCTTGCTCATCACAATTACTCATTAAGGTCGTAGGAGCATTATTGAAATTAGTTTTTGCATTGTTATTGCCTATCTTCCTTTCAAACTTCAAATCCATTGCAAACACAATTCTAATATATGGCAATAGTGTCATCAGAAATACTTGTGATCTAACTGGATCAAATTCTTCATTTAGTCCTTTGACAAATTTTATAACATAGTCATTTTCAATGAACTCACTCACTTTCTTGGTAACATCACAAACACATCTGAGATAGTCACACTCCGGTATGGACCTTAAGGCCATCAGCTCTTTCAATAAAACTTTCAGTTTCGTGAAGAATCGTTTATACTGAGACTCTCTTGTTTTACAGCATAGGATTCAAAAAGCAAATCAGACAGTCTAAATGGATCACCACTACCATATCTCATAGTCAAGTCATTCCAAACATCCAAGGTACAATCATACCACATTACACTTGTGCAATAGAAGGAGAAACACAATTCATGATCCAGGATTGAATCATAGTGTTTACTGCCGCCAGGCTTGAAATTGAGGATCATTTTGTGTAGGTTTAGGCATAGATCCATCAATAAAGCAGGTCTTATTCTTTAACAGTAACAGCATCTGAAAGGTCTTACTCAATGAGTGAAAGTTATGCTGAGTGAGTGGTGGCTGTACCAATACAAATGTCGGACTATCGTTTAGATGTAAATACTACGAATTGCTGGCTGGATTATCATTTAGTGTGTGGTTATTACGAGAACTAGAGGATGTTGCACTTGCGTTTGCCATGATCAAAACATCTGCAGTGATGTAACGTGTACGAAAAGGAATTTGATTAAAACAAAATCAATTGAGATGAACAAACAATCGATGGTGAATTACCAGAGCTCTGATACCATGTTAAAATTTCTCTAGAAGCTGAATCTAAACATCATAACAACACAATCACAAAGTATAACAAACAAAAAATGCAAAGCAGTTTTTAAATTTTGCAAAAAATGGCGCCAATAGCGCAAGTCGAAGAACAGATACAATGCTGAAGATATTTTATGTTTCTTGCCTTGCAGAAATGAAATTTACAAAATCACTAAGTATTAATACTAGCTATAGAAACAACTAGAACCTTATTGGCACATGGAAATTTATCTCTGCCTGGCTGCAACCATTCTCAATTAACTTAAGTTTCATCACTAGCGTGCCAAGCGTGCCAACTTCCTCGTGCTAGCGAGCCAATTTGTTCATCACCTCTCAATTCACCGTGGCACCCTTAGATAGACATCAATTACTCTTTTGCATGACTGCTGAGCTACATACTCTTTACACCAGATCACATCTGCACTTTGATCCAACTGTTGAAGGTGTGATCAGAGCAGATCACACCTCTGATATTCCATGCCATCACCTATACCAAGTTGATGCTCCTTTCCTTTTCTTTGTTTTGAGTTTGTCAACCCAACATCTTCAACAGAATCGAATGGCATCTTTATGAAGCCCATGTGGCCCCGTGCCATCGTACTATGCCCCGCCAGGGAGCTCTGTGAACAGGTTTTCCTCGCCGTTTCAAATTGTTTGAGAGGCGAAGTCTTTGTTGTAAATTGATGTACTGGTGCTCGTGCAGGTGTTCCGGGTGGCAAAGTTTATTATCCACAAAGCAAGATTTAGGTCTATCATGATTAGTGGTGGTGGGCGTTTAAGGCCACAGGAAGATTCACTGAACACCCCAGTTGACATGGTAGTCAGAACTCCCGGTAGGGTATTTGAGGAGGGCAACTTGGTTTATGGCAACATTAGATATTTTATACGAGTCCCTCATTGTTCTATAACAACAACAACATTACCCTATTGCCTTAGATGCTCCAATCTATGGCGGGGTATGGAAGGTCGGATGTACGCAACCATACCCTATGTGCTAGAAACATACAGAGTTTGTTTTCTGATAATCCATAATGATACGTCAAGCTATACCGATCAAGTGTTACTTCACAATATAAGAACCGTAGCCAATCTTGTGAGCCTCCATGGACTTGCTCTGATAGGGAGAATAATTCCTATCTTGCTGCTTTTGATCCTCCATTGCCCTCTGGTTCTTCATATGGGCATCCGGTTCCGTCTCCTGTTTATGACTTATTTCATGTTCACAGACTAAGGGAGCTTGAGGATGAGGGCTTTGTCCAGGTTATTTCTAAGAAGTAAGCCAAAGAGAATAAAAAGATGGAAGTTGATAAAAAGAGGCAGGCACAACATAGTCCTGTTGGGTGCTCTGTTTCCCCATTTCTTCAATGATTTTAAGGTTTTGGAACATAAGGGGCTGTAATAAGCCCGCCAAACAGAGGGGTTTGGTCCATTTTGTGCATAAACATAATATTAATATATTAATCCTTTTAGAAACCAAGTTAAATGCAAATATGCTTTCTCAGCTGCTTTTAAAGTTCAGTTCCTGGGACTTTGTTCATAATTTTGATATGCCTCCAGGAAAAAGGGTTCTCATTATTTGGATCCCTTCTTTTGTCTCTTTAAATGTGCTTGCCATTTCCGCTCAGTCTATTTTTTGCAACATTAAATGCCTTGTTACTGGTAGACTATCCCACTTAACTGCTGTTTATGCTTACAACTCTGTGGTGGATAGAAGATTATTGTGGGATGAAATTGTTGATCAGTGTTCTCAAATCAGCTCATCATGGATGGTTCTTGGGGACTTTAATTGTATTCTGAACTAGGATGAAAGGGAAGGTGGCAGATTGGTCTCTGCTTATCAGTTGCAGGATCAGTTAAATTGTATTATGTCTTGTGGTCTTATGGAATTGAGATATACGGGGTGTAAATATACATGGGATGATGGAACTGTTAGATCAAAGCTTGATAGAGTCCTTATCAATGCTTCTTTTTTAGAATGTTTTCCAAATGCAGTTTCCAATTTCTTGAACTCAGGTTGCCTCTCTGATCATTCGCCATGTATCATTCAGCTGCTGCCTACTGTTCTAAAAGTCTTATTCGTTCAAATTCTATAACATGTGGGTAAAACATGAACATTTCCCTGCTCTTGTTTCCAACTCTTGGGCTGAGCCAATCTTGGGCACATCAATGTTTATTCTCTGCAAGAAATTGAAAAGGTTGAAAATACCTCTAAAGGAGCTGAACAGGAATAATTTTTCACACATTTCATCCAGAGCAGAATGTGCTGTGAGGGATCTGGATGCATTACAGAATCAGGATTCCAGCAACTGGGGTAGTTTGGTTTGGAAGTCCCAGTTAAAGGATCTCAAACATAAAGTGTATCGACTACTTGATGCTGAGAGACTCTATTTTTCTCAGATGGCAAAAGGATCCTACTTGAAGCTTAGTGACAGGAATTCTAAGTTTTATCACTCATTGATCCGAAGGAACATTGCTAAAAGGAGCATCACTAGCATCCAAATGAGTGATGGTTCTCCCTCCATTTCAATGACTCAAGTTGCTGAACAATTTATCAACTTCTATTCCTCATTGCTTGGTTCATCTCCACAAGTTCAGCCTATTAATCAAAGCATTATGGATGCTGGACCAAAATTTTCTATCTCTGGTTCTCTTTCTTTGATTAGTCATGTTTTGGATTCTGATATCAAAGATGTCCTCTTTTCTATTCCTAATGACAAATCTCCTGCGCCTAATGTGTATTGCTCACAGTTCTTCAAAGAGGTGTGGAATATTGTTGGTGAGGATTTTACTAGAGCTGTACATGAATTTTTCAGAAATGGAAGGCTCTTTAAGCAGATTAATCATTCCTTGATTGCATTAATTCCCAAGTCTGTGGAGGTTTCAAGGGTGCAGGATTATAGGCCTATCAGCTGTGTAATGTCATTTACAAGACCATCTCCAAGATTCTTACTGGGAGGCTTGCTGCTGTGATGTCAGAATTTGTGGATCATTCTCAAGTTGGTTTTTTGAAAGGGAGGTCAATGATCCACAACGTATTTCTGGTGCAAGAGCTTATCAGAGACTATGGCAAAGCAAATGTCTCGCCACGATCTATGTTACAGATTGATATTCACAAAGTCTTTGATACAATCAGTTGGGAGTTTCTGAATTCTATGCTTATTGCTTTGAACTTCCATCCAATTTATATTAATTGGATCATGCAATGTGTTACAACCACTTCATTCTCTATTTCTATTAATGGAGCTCCAACGGGATTTATCACAGGAGAGAGGGGTCTCAGGCAGGGATGCCCTCTCTCTCCGTTTTTGTTTGTCATTGGATTGGAATATCTGTCCAGATCTCTGAATTTACTCCAGTTTGATTATGATTTCAATTTTCACCCTAAGTGTCAGGAACTGAAAATTACCCATCTAAGCTTTGCAGATGATTTAATGTTGTTCTGCAGGGGAGATGCAATCTCTATTTCGAAGCTTATGGCCAAGTTGAATGACTTTACTGCAGTGTCGGGTTTGCGTATTAATGCTTCAAAGTCTATGTTCTATAATGCCAGTGTGGGAAACTCTGCTGCAAATATCATTTCTTGTCCTGGTTTTTCCCAAGGCTCAATACCTTTCAGGTACCTTGGTATTCCACTGGCCAGTTATAATCTGCAGTTTGTGCATTACTCTACATTTTTAAACAAACTGATGCAGCATGTTAATTTCTGGAAGAAAGCCCATCTTTGCTATGCTGGAAGGGTTGTTCTTATTAAAACTGTCATTCAAGGTCTTAACTGCTTTTGGCTTAGTGCCTTACCAATTCCAGTGAAGGTTATTGATCAAATCAAAAGGATTTGTATGCATTTTTTGTGGGGAAGTAATGACAATGGATATAAAAGAGCTAAAGTGTCTTGGAAGCAAATTTGTCTTCCAACGAAAAAAGGTGGCTTAGGAATCATGCAGCTTAAGCCCTGGAATAAATCTTTACTATTAAAGAATCTTTGGGACTTGCGTTTAAAGAAAGACCTCATTTGGGTGAAGTGGATAAATTCAAGATATAAGCTGGAGAATAGGCTTTGGACTGTGCCTATTAAACAGTCTTATTCACCACTTATTAAGATGTTGTTAAGAATTAGGGATGAATTGATTGACAAACAAGGAGGGATTGTTCAGGTTCAAGGTCTGATGAACAGCTAGGTTACTCGCAGCAATTGAGTCCTAAGGCTGCATATGAATTTTTTAGAATTACATCGCCCAATGTTCCTTGGCATTCTCTGGTTTGGGATGCTGCAATTACTCCCAAACATGCGTTTATTTTGTGGCTGGCAGTTCATAGAAAATTGGGTACCAAGGACAATTTGCCATTTGTCATGGATAAATGCTGTCTCTTTTGTCATGAAGCAGAAACTGTGAAGCATTTACTCTTCCAATGCCAGGTGGTTCGTCCAATTTGGAGTAAGATACTATTCTTTCTCAAGCTTCCCAGCTCTCTTCACTGTCTTCCTAGATTCTTGGCTTGGGCAAAATGGAGGTTAAAAAGGAAGTCTATCAAGGTTAAGGCAATCAAAGTGTGTGTTGCTGCTGTGGTATATAACATTTGGCAATGTAGTAACAAACTTCTTTTTGATGGCTCTATTATGGTGGCCGAGGATGTGTTACATAGAATCCAAACGAATTTGTTTAGGGTCTTGAATTATCTTTTCCCTGGGAATGCTAGCTAGTTTTTCTAGTTATGCAGTTAACATCTAGTTTGAGCACATTTGTTTGGACTGTATGTGATGCATCTCCTTTTGTGATGCTTGGTTCTTGTTTAGTACAATTTACATTTTAACCAAAAAAAAAAAAAGCTCATTCCCCAAATCAGCTAGTTCATTGAAGCCCACCACATCCAGATCCCCGGAAAGATTCTCGTGACCAAAAGCTAGAGACCACCTCTTCAAGATGAGGTCCGACTTCTAGGGCCGTCATTCTGCCATTTCCCGATGAGTCTGAGATAATTCCGTCTTGCCACATACAAGAGCTTGGAACTGACGATGTTACATGGCCAGCAGAGGCATCACTTCGTGCTGCCTTGGAAGTGGCTGTGAAATTTATCAAACACCACAAAATCAATTCAAGATCAATTGATTAATTCCAAGAAACATAAATTGTGAAGTCTCGCAATTAGAATATTGATCAACCAAGAAGAAGCATGATTAATCAACTAGTGGTGAAGAGAAAGGTGCCAGAGGAAGTTAACGAAGAGGAAGAAACAAGAAGTCTAATTTGGAAAAATATCTGGAAAACTTCACACTTTGCACATCTCTGTTGCAACCTTTCAAACGAAGCGGATGGAAGAAATATCGGTAAAATTACAAAATTGCCCTTCAACTAACTCCCTATACAACATAACTACTACAAAGGGCAAAAATGTCCTTTCACTGTATTTAAACACTTGCCGCACGTAACCGTCTTCTTCTTCCTTCTGCTTTTTCTGCAGCCATCTCTGTAATTCACGGGCACCAATGTAATTTCCACTTCCTTATGCTTCCTGCCATTTCAGGAGCTAACTAGACATCTCAATCGTTGATTACACCATTCATCCAACGGCCCTAACTTCATTTCCCACAGATTGCTCCTTGACTGAATTTACTCTGGATCATTATCTTCCTTCACTTCATCCGCTTTTCTTTTGACACCCCCACCCCCAGCTCAACTGTATAAAGTTTATGTACTCCTAGAGCTGACACAATATTGTTTAATCTTCTTGCATCGATGGCCTTTGTGAACAAATCAGCTAACTGTAAATCCGTACGAATATGCATCAACTTAATTACCCCATCTTGTACCTTGTCTCTTGCAACATGACATCTATTTCAATGTGTTTAGTCATTTCATGAAACATTTGATTTTCAGAAATATATATGGCACTTTTGCAATCGCAGAATACTTCTACTGGTTTGTGTCTTTCATCCAGTTGAGAAATATGTTTGGATAATTTTCAAAGTCATGATTTTAACTGGTGGATACTTAAAAATGTCACACATATTGTTATAAATGACTAAAACTTGAAAAAGTGAAGAAAAATAACATCGATCTCTCAGGTTACACTTCGATCGATCGATGTACCTCGATCCCTCACATCAATCGATCCATGTAAGAAATAGAAAAACCAAGACCTTACTATGAGACATCGATCTCTAAGCCTGAGACACATCGATCAATCGATGTACATCAAACCTTCACTTCGATCGATCGATGTAGGTCAGTGACAAACTTTGAAACTCACTGTGAGACATCGATCTCTGAAGCTGAGACACTTCGATCGATCGATGTCTAGGATTTTTAGAAATATTGTTTTAAAATGTGATAAAATGGTTGTTTTCATTTGTACATGATTTATATATGTTTATCATGTTGATATTATGTTTTTTTGATGATTATAAAAGTCTTGTGACTAACATGCCTTGGAACTTTCTACAACTTACCAAAAAGGGCAAAATTGGTATTTCGAGTTTTATAGGTACTTGACATGGTGACAATATTTCAAGGCCACATTAATCTCTTATTTATCATCACAAAGGTGTTATTAGATCTATTTCTTACTATCAAGATCACTTCTGAAGTTTTCTCTCGCAAGGGGTATTTTGGTCATTTTACCCCCAAGGACAGTTTCGGTATTTTTACTCAAGGAATCTTTGAGTATATTATTATCTTCATTCTGAAGCTTATTTATGATTATCTTGAAGACTATTTGGTGGTTTTTTATTATTTCTCTCATTTGATGATATTATCGACGGTAGCGGGATATGTGATGGGTTGTGATGTCACATTCTATTTTTTTGGAAACCTTGTTATATATGTTATTGGAGAGTCTCAATCATAATTTTGCAGAGATTTTAAAGGTGTTAATAGTGTGGAAATCATCACAACATATAAGGAGAAATTGTGAAAATTTCGATATTATATGTTGACATAATCTTGTCAACTATTATTTGTTGATTTCTTCTTCAAAAATGTGAGTTGATATTCATATATACATACCTCCAAACATTTATTTACAAGTGAAAATGATGATGTGCTCATTTTATGACTTTGTGCCAAGTGGGCCAACCAAAAAGAAGCTAGTTAGCAAAATTGCCAACTAGTAATTGAAAATGTAGCCAACGGCTACATGGTGGTTGGATCTGATTTTTGTTTAAAACTTTTCAGCCATCACATGCCTATTATCTTGCCAAGGAGTTGAGGGTTTCTTGATGGTATTATCCCTTGGTATTATCTTCATTTCTCAAGCAAATTCCTAGTCATTTTTGAATCTAAGACATCGATCTCTTAAACTCACTATGAGACATCGATCTCTGAAGCTGAGACACTTCGATCGATCGATGTCTAGGATTTTTAGAAATATTTTTTTAAAATGTGATAAAATGGTTGTTTTCATTTGTACATGATTTATATATCTTATCATGTTGATATTATTTTTTTTGATGATTATAAATGTCTTTTGACTAACATGCCTTGGAAGTTTCTACAACTTACAAAAAATGGCAAAATTGGTATTTCATGTTTTATAGGTACTTGACATGGTGACAATATTTCAAGGACGCATTAATCTCTTATTTATCATCACAAAGATGTTATTAGATCTATTTCTGACTATCAGGATCACTTCTGAAGTTTTCTCTCGCAAAGGGGTACTTTGGTCATTTTACCTCCAAGGACAGTTTCGGTATTTTTACTCAAGGAATCTTTGAGTATATTATTATCTTCATTCTGAAGCTTATTTATGATTATCTTGAAGACTATTTGGTGGTTTTCTATTATTTCTCTCATTTGATGATATTATCGACGGTAGCGGGATATGTGATGGGTTGTGATGTCACCTTCTATTTTTTTCTTGAAGACCTTGTTATATGTTTATTGGAGAGTCTCAATCATCATTTTACAGAGATTTTAAAGGTGTTAATGGTGTGGAATTCATCACAACATATAAGGAGAAATTGTAGAAATTTCGATATTATATGTTGACATAATCTTGTCAACTATTATTTGTTTATTTCTTCTTCAAAAATCTGAGTTGATATTCAAATATACATGCCTCCAAACGTGTATTTACAAGTGAAAATGATGGTGTGCTCATTTTAGACTTTGTTCCAAGTGGACCAACCAAAAAGAAGCTAGTTAGCAAAATTGCCAACTAGGAATTGAAAATGTAGCCAACGGCTACATGGTGGTTGGAGCTGATTTTTGTTTGAAAATTTTCAGCCATCACATGCCTATTATCTTGCCAAGGAGTTGAGGGTTTCTTGGTGGTATTATCCCTTGGTATTATCTTCATTTTTCAAGCAAATTCCTGGTCATTTTTGAAGACAACAAAATCGGCCAACATGAGTTCTTAGGTGGACCAATTGTGTTTTTTATCTTGCCAAGTGTACAAAGTGATTATGTGGCCAACCAATGGTTTGAAGACACTTAAGCATTGACGCTGAAGATGGTGACACGTTGGAGTTCTTATCTTCATGGCTCATTTCACCCTATAAATAGAAGGCAAAGGTGAAGAAGAAGAATACACAACTTTCAAACAAACTTGAAGATCATTCTTGCTATTCTCTTCTTCTTGATTCTTTCTTTGTGTAGCTAAGGTGTTTCATTTCTTATTGTTGTTGAGCTACATATACACGCCTTCTTGGTTTATCTTTGTAAGTTTGGTTAGCCAAGTTTATAAGGCTACACCAATAGGCGATAGAAGTGTTGCAACCAAGAGTTGCATAGAGGTGTTCATCCAAGTCTTGAATAGGGTTGGTGTTTAACCCAAGGATCAAACTTGGTTCTTGTTGTATGTTTGTTCATACCATAATGAAATCCAAGGAAAGGTGTTTCTTGGGACTGGAGCAGGTCACATTGACTGAACCAGGATAAATCTTTGGTGTTCTTGTCTTCTTCTCTTTTTGGTTTTTCTGCCCGTTTTCACTGTGGATTTCACACAATTTCTCACGTTTTTCAAAAATAGCAAAACACTTTCCAAATTCGTTATTTTTGGTGGAGTTATACTTTAGACTGTTAGCTTTCATTTGCAACATGAATCACTTGATTTGAGTAAAGGAAAGTTAGTCTTTCAGTCATTGCAAGATAACTTCTCCAATCTGACTACAATCTGACCAGTTTTGAGAAAACTTGAATTCTATTAATCAAGAATTGCTTAAGGTTAGGCCTTTTGGAAACATAAACTAGACATCCTAAGGAGTGTCTTGACATAAAGATCAACCTTTTTGGTTGAGTATTTAAAGAGAAACGCATTTTCAAAGTTCATCATCATTCTGTCCAATTCTATCCAGATTGACCATCTAAAGCTTTTTATTTGTTTGAAAGGACAAACGATCTTATTTTTATTTATGTTTTGGACAAAGTTTTTTCAATACATTGAAGTTAAGTTCTGGAAAGTTTTATAATTTTTGAAGTTGTGCACATTGATTTTTGAATTTTATAAAAACGGGTACTGAATCTGAGGAGGTCTCAGATTCTGTATTCAAAGGGGATTTTGTTAAAGGGTAGTAGTGTAATTTCTGCTAACCACTATTCACCCCTCCTAGTGGTGTTTACTGCAGGTGTACGGTCCAACACATCCATTACCAGATCTCTAATTAAGTATATAATCCACTGAATTTCACATGTCACCATGGCCATGGCTCGATATTATGCTTCAGCCAAGATCTTTAGTCAATTGATTGTTTCTTAGCTTTCCAAGATACTAAAGCATCTCTAAGAAACACACATTATCCTGTAATGCTTCCCCTTGTCCACTACAACCACCCCAGTCTGCATGCACAAAGGCCTTCAACTGTAATTCACCTTTTCTAGGAATCAGTAGTCCCTGCACTATTGTTCATTTAACATATCTTGACACTCTATGAGCTGCTTTCAAATGATTTATAGTAGGACAATCTAGGAAATGGCTCAGCTGCTGCACATGGAAAGCTATGTCAGGTCTTGTTATGGTTAAGTAGATAAGCTTACCAATCAGCTGTCTATATTGAGAAACTTCTTCTATCAGTGGCGAATCTTGGTGTGTCAATTTAAGATGACTTTCCATTGGAGTTTTGGCTGATTTGAAATCTAAGAAGCTGCTCTAATAGTTCAAGTTTATATTTCCTCTGGTTGATATGAATGCCCCCCGAGTCTTTTCCATTTCAATGCCTAGGAAATACTTCACCTCTCCTAAATTCTTTATCCTGAATTTCTTGTGAATGGCTTGCTTTATTTCCCCAATAGCCCCTTCATCCGCACAAATAACAATAATATCATCAACATACATCAAGAGAATGAGAAGTGATTTCCCTACTGTCTTTGTGAAGAGAGTGTAATCGGATTTGGACTATTGAAACCCCTGAGCTATAAGATATTTGGTTTAGGTAGCATTCCATTCCCTACTAGCTTGCTTTAAGCTATATAAAGATTTCTCCAACCTACAAACGAAGTGAGAACCAGGTAGTGTAACTCTAGGTGGAGGAAACATGTAAATGTCTTCATGAAGGTCCACATGAAGAAATGCATTATTGATGTCTAACTGATGAATAGCTCATTGTTGTCTGGCAGCTAATGCAAGAATATGCCTGACTGTTGTCATTTTTGCCACAAAAGAAAACGTATTTTGATAATCAACACCAAACTGCTGGTTATAGCCCTTAGCAACTAACTTGGCCTTGCATCTTTCAACAGTCCCATCTGACTTCAGTTTTACTTTATAAACCCACTTACATCCAATAGGGGTTTTTTCAGTGGCATTACAGCCCAGGTCTTATTGGCCTCTAATGCTGCAACCTCAGCAGCCATTGCTTCCTACCAGACAGAAGAACTGGTAGCCTCTAGATAATATTTAGGCTCTGTATGTGTACTCAAACTTAATATATATGCTATGTATTTTAGAGCTAGAGATGCAAATGTTATGTATGTACGCACAGAATGAGGAGAAGAATAATAATTAAGCACAGACGAATAAGATGAAGATAGAGTAGAAATCTGATTGCAATAATAATCCTGTAAATATTTTGCAGCATGTCTATTACGCTTAACCCTGGTGTTTATAGGATATCCAGTAGTGTGATCATGTGTATCAGCATTTGAGTTTGTAAGAATAGGCAACTCAATAACAATATCCCTTGAAGGAATGGTAGTAGTTTATGGAGGTAATTCTTCTGATGATGAGGTAGATACATCATTGTAGTTAGAAGAGTGTGTATGTTGAGAATCTTGGGACTAAGAGGAATCTAAAGGAATATGAACAATTGAACTTGAAAAAGATAATGATTGAGATTAGGGCTGAGATATGGCTGCAGGATAATGAGAAGGAGTAGGCATAAAAGAATCTGAAAGGGGCACTGGAGAACACTCAATGACATGTTGTGAGGGATAAACAGGTTGAAACATATGGTTATGTTTTGAGATAGTGGCTTTCATATCTGTTAATGTAGTGGCAAAAGGGAAAGTTGCTTCATGAAAGACAACATCTCTGGATATATAAAAACTTCTTTTGTGGTCAGGTCTTGGAGAACAAATCCTTTTGTAGTGTATGAAAAGCCTAGAAAGAACTCTTTCTGCTTCTTGGGGGCAAATTTCTCTTTATGTAATTGTGTATTGGCACCAAACGCAAGACACCCAAATATTCTAAGATAGTCATAGACTAAAGCTATGTTATAGAGTTTTTGATATGGAGTCTAGTTGTCAAGTAAAGGAGATGGAGTGATATTAATAACGTAGGTAGAGTGTTAGATACAAAATCTCCAGTAAGATGAGGGTACTTGGGATTGGAATTTAAGTGCTCTTGCAAATGGTAGAATGTGTTGTGTTTCCTTTCAACAATGCCATTTTGTTGTGGGGGTTACAAACACAGGTTGTCTGGTTTATTATGCCTTTAGATGCATAAAAAGAATTCATATTTGTTGAGAAAAAGGGTTTGAGTGATTTACAAATGCATGATTTAAATGCTATGGGCTTACAAAATGCATGAATAAATTATTACTTGACATGTTTAAGTGATAAACATACTTTATATGCTTATATATATTGTTTTCGTACTAACAAGCCATGAAGCGTTAAAGCTTACATCATATGGCAAACATTTGTTGTCTTTGTACTATTTTTAGGTGTCACAATAAATGAACTAAACTAGTTCACTAAGTAGAGTGCTTAAGTTAATGAACTAACTAGTTCATTAAATGAAGACATATTTGGAGAAAGCTACATGGCAACAAATTTGAAAATGGAAAGTCTTCTCCTCATTTCAACTCCCACGCTTAATATATATTTAAGATATATATCCATATTTATTAAAAAGGCACTATACACATATATTCTCACATACCACTCACACGCCACATATATTATAAACGTACGTCGATGTCACACCACTATATACACCTCATATTTATGAGTATATTCAGGTCTTATATCATATGATATAAGTCATGGTGACGTCAAAATTATAACAACATTTTACAAGGTCATAAACCGAACATTGTCGTATCGGGTGACTACCGAAACTTCATCAACATGTCACGTGCTTGCCATATAAAGATGGCCAACCTATATACATCAAAAATGCTTAAAAATTTCGTGTCTCACATGTTACAATCAGCCACAAAGTCCTATCATGTTTGCACACACAAATGACCCACAATTTAGCCTAGATTTGCGGAGAATTCAAAATTAATTTTGTTTTTGCACATGAGACGTTTTCTACTCAGAATTGGTGCTGAATAAACACCTCATTTTATTCATATTATGTGTGACATAATAAATATTACATGTTTAAGAAGTTTGAAATTAATCAGAGAAAAATCGCATAATCGACGAAAGTCGAAAATTTGATTTTCTACAAACTTACACACATAGAACTTTTTACATATTCAAGACATGTTAAAGTAGTCTAGAAAATTCACATTTGGGCTGATTACGATTTACCATATATGTGTGAATATTGTGCATTATTTGACAAAGTTTACCAAAAAGAAAATTCAGCACACGTGCAGGAATTTCACATGCCATTTTCAGCTTTGTTGGAGCCTAGGTGGAGCTTATTTGGCACTTTAATTGGTGGAAAATAAGCCACACATGATTGTTGCATTGAAGAAGGAAAACACACAAGGAAACAATTCAAAATACAACACATGCTGAAATTTCAGCGCATGCTGTTTGTTATGACCGAATTTTGGTGCATTTTTGTCTTCAATATTATTCCAAAATTGAAGGGGATTAATGTGTGATTGTATGGTAATTATTTGACTAGAATTTGAGCACATGTTTTCAGATTTTATTTTTTTGAATTTATAGCTCATTACAAGGGTGCCAAGGTGGACAAATCAACAAGTGATAACTAGACAAGGGCAAGTCATCCTTCCAATCATATTGCGCCAAGTAAGCAAGATTGTGTCATCTTCTACACAAAACAATCTTCCAAGGACATTAAAGACAATTTTCAAGGTAGGAAGAAAGCCCTAGGGGGCAGCCAAAAGGAAATAAAAAGGAGAAGATAGTGCAAGACAACGCCATGCAACAATTCATATTCTCTCAAGTGTAAAAAGCTAGACTACTCGCTTCTTCTTCCTTTCTTTCTCTTCTTCTTTGTCTCAAGCCTATCATTCATATATTCCACATATTATATAGGCTTTGATTATATCACCTACACACGTTCATTGTTTGTAAAAGGTTGATCAAGGTGTGATCAAACCTTCATTCAATCGGTGGTGGTATTCGTGATTGATTTGCTCGATTGTTTTGATTGTAAAAGGGTGGGGTTATTGTTTAACCCCAGTCACCCTTGTGATAAGGAGTTTGTTGTGTTTAGGGATAACCGAAGAAAGTGTCATCGAAGACTGGAGTAAGTTGTTTTAACTGAACCAATATAAAATTCTTGGTGTTCTTACTTTTCAGCACTTTACTTTCAGTTTCCTGTTTTCTGCATTGCTTTCATTGCAATAGTAAAAATAGTAAACGATTTTCAAAAATCATAAATTTTTGCAGAAACATGCCCACACGTACTTGTTTTCATTTGGCGCAAGTTTCACCTCATTTGGATAAGTATAAATCAATCAAACATTAATAGTTCTTAGACTAATGAAATATGATTTTCAGATTTCCAAAGGTTGAGAACATCAACGTGGTTGGCATACATCCCAAAGGAATTTTCAAAAAATGTTTCAAACTATTAAAATAAACATCTTGAAGGTCTTATCATAAAATTTTCATACCATTTAGAGTTATCAATTAATTGGAATAAATTTTTCAATTCGGAGTACAGTTTCTAGCAGATTTCCGCAATCCGACCAAAAACATATTTCAAGGGGTTAGACTTGGGGTTTTAATTTGAAATTTTTGTGAGTTACACATACCATCTAAGAGTACATCCTCACAAAAGTTTGTAATTTGTGCAGGTCTACAACTAGGTCATTTAAATAATTCAAATCAGGATCTGAAAATAGAAACGGTTTTCAGAATTCAGTAATTTGGGTTAAAAACTTTTAAAAACCAAATTTTCCACACTCACTATTCAAACATTCTGGTGGTGCTATACAGGTCCTACATGTGATACCAGAGTGCAAGAACACTCACAACTAGAAGATTTAACAATCTTTGTGAGATAACATCTACTAGCCAGAAAACCGAACAAGAAGGTATGTCAAACCAAAGGCCTCCACCTTTTGATAATGAGGTAAATTCCGATTCTGATTCTGATTCTAAACCATCGTATCATGCCTTGTATGTTCAATATCTTGAATTACATAAGTTTGCTAAGACTCCTGCAAAAAAAGAAACGCTTAATTAAAGATAAGAAATTGTTAGAATCTTCTAACACAAATCTTGTATCTCAATTAAACGATTCAAAAGAGGATTCGTCTAATTTGATTGTTTCATTGATATCTGAAATTCAGTCCTTGACATCCGAAAATGTTGTAATGAAAGCTGAGATCTCAGATTTAAGATCAATAAACGAAGATCTAGAAAAAACGGTAAAACAATTTGATGCGGGTACTTGCATGTTAGATCGTCTTATTTCCTCCCAGAAGCATGAAAATGATAAAACCGGATTAGGGTATGTGGAAGATAATAAAGTACAAAATAAGTCTACGAACTTTATTTATCTAAAAAACCATGTGTATTCAAGACAACTATACGGCCTAAGAAGATATCAAGTGCACCACCCACTATATCTCATTGTACTTCTTCTTTTTCATCTCATACGAAATATAATCATGTGTCATATAGATATAAAAAGAAACCATTGATGCATACATGACATTCATACAACATAAATGTATCTAGATCATGGACCATGCACACTAACACAAAGGCATATCAAAAACAAAAATCTTATCATGAGCGTGATGGCATTCTCAGCCATTGTACTTCATCTCTTTACTCACCTTTTATTTGACCGAGAAAGGTCACCCAAGTTTGGGTATCAAAAGGTACTTTTGCAAAGGGTTAAATCAATAATCCTTAATAACGCACTTGAAATGCATCATTTTTGTTATTATAATATAAACTGCTATTTCTTTCCATTCTTACATATACTTTTGATGACATTTACAAAATAAAGGGGGAGAGAAAAGCATGATTTGAGGGGAAGCAAACGACGATATGAAATTCAAAATTCAAAATTCAAATTTGTGCATAATTTGAGGGGGAGCGATTACATTTAAATCATGAACCAATGTTATTTTGTAAATCATCAAAAGGGGGAGATTGTTGAGAAAAAGGGTATGAGTGATTTACAAATGCATGATTTAAATGCCATGTGCTTACAAAATGCATGAATAAATTATTACTTGATACGTTTAAGTTATAAACATACTTTATATGCTTATATATATTGTTGCTGTACCAACAAGCCATGAAGCGTTAAAGCTTACATCATATGACAAACATTTTTTGTCTTTGTACTATTTTCAGGTGCCACAATTAATGAACTAAGCTAGTTCATTAAGTGGAATGCTTAAGTTAATGAACTACCTAGTTCATTAAATGAAGACATATTTGGAGAAAGCTATATGGAAACAAATTTTAAAATGGAAAGTCTTCTCCTCATTTCATCTCACACGCCTAATATATATTTAATATATATATATATATATATATATATATATATATATATATATATATATATATATATATATATTAAAAAGGCACTATACACATATATTCCGACGGACCACCAACACGTCACATATATTATAAACATACGTCGAGGTCACACCACTACATACACCTCATATTTATGAGTATATTTAGGTCTTATATCATATGATATAAGTCATGCTGATGTCAAAATTATAACGACATGCTACAAGGTCATAAACCGAAAATTGTCGTATAGGGTGACTGCCGAAACTTCACCGACATGTCATGTAATTGCCATATAAAGATGGCCGGCCTATATAATCAAAAATTCTTAAACATTTCGTGGCTCACATGTTACAATCAGCCACAAAGTCATACCATACTGGCACACATAAATGACCTATAATTTAGCCTAGATTTGTGGAGAATTCAAACTTAATTCTATTTTTACACATGAGACGTCTTCTACTCAGCATTGGTGCTGAATAAGCACCTCATTTTATGTATATTATGTGTGACATAATATAAATTACATGTGTAAGAAGTTTGAAATTAATCGGAGGAAAATCGCATAATCGACGAAAGTTGAAAATTTGATTCTCTACGAACTTACACACATGGAACGTTTTTGGCATTGATGTAACATGTATCTAGACATTTTTACACATTCAAGACATGTTAAAGTGTTCTAGAAAATTCAAATTAGGGCTGATTTTAATTTACCATATATGTCTGAATATTGAGCATTATTTGACAAAGTTTACCAAAAGAAAATTCACCATATATGCAGGAATTTCACATGCCATTTTCAGCTTTGTTGGAGACTAGGTGGAGTTTATTTGGCACTTTAATTGGTCGAAAATAAGCCACACATGATTGGTGACATTGAAGAAGGCAACACACAAGGAAACAATTCGAAACACAACACATGCTAAAATTTCAGCACATGCTGTTTGTTATGGCCAAATTTTGGTGCATTTTTGTCTTCAATTTTATTCCAAAATGGAAGGGGATTAATATTTGATTGTATGGTAATTATTTGACTAGAATTTGAGCACATGTTTTCAGATTTTGTTTTTTGAATTTACAGCTCATTACAAGGGTGCCAAGGTAGACCAATCAACAAGTGATAACTAGGCAAGGACAAGTCATCCTTCCAATCATATTGCACCGAGTAAGCAAGATTGTGTCATCTTCTACACAAGGCAATCTTCCAAGGACATTAAAGACAATTCTCAAGGTAGGAAGAAAGCCCTAGGTGGCAGCCAAAAGGAAATCAAAAGGAGAAGATAGTGCAAGACAAGGCCAAGAAACAATTCATATTGTCTCAAGTGCAAAACGCTATACCACTCTCTTCTTCTTCCTTCCTTTCTCTTCTTCTTTGTCTCAAGCCTATCATTCATATATTCCACATATTATATAGGCTTTGATTATACCACCTATACTCGTTCATTGATTGTAAAAGGTTGATCAAGGTGTGATCAAACCTTTATTTGATTGGTGATGGTGTTCGTGATTGATTTGCTCGATTGTTTTGATTGTGAAAGGGTATAGTTAGTGTTTAACTCCAGTCACCCTTGTGGTAAGGTGTTTGTGGTTTTTAGTGATAACAGAGGAAGGTGTCCTCGAAGACTGGAGTAGGTTGTTTTAACCGAACCAGTATAAAATTCTTGGTGTTCTTACTTTTCAGCACTTTACTTTCAGTTTCCAGTTTTCTGCATTGATTTCATTGCAACGGTGAAAATAGTAAATAATTTTAAAAAATCATAAAATTTTTCAAAAACATAGTCACACGTCCTAGTGTTCATTTGGCGCAAGTTTAACCTCATTTGGATAAGTATAAGTCAATCAAACGTTAATAGTTCTGAGACTAGTATAATCTGATTTTCAGATTTGTAAAGGTTGAGAACATCAACGTGGTTTACATACTTCCCAAAAGAATTTTCAAAAACTGTTTCAACCTACTAAATACACATCTTGAGGGTCTTATTATAAAATTTGCAGACCATTTAGAGTTATCAATTAATAGGAATAAAGTTTTCAATTCGGAGTACAGTTTCTAGCAGATTTGCGCAATATGACCAAAAATGTATTTTCAAGGGGTTAGACTTAGGTGTTTAATTTGAAATTTTTGTGAGCTACTCATACCATCTGAGAGTAAATCCTCACCAAATTTTGTAATATTTGGAGGTCTGCAACTAGGTCATTTAAATAATTCTAATCGAGAACTGAAAATAGAAAATGTTTTCAGAAGTGAGTAATTTGGGTCACAAACTTTTTAAAACCAAATTTTCTGCACTCACTATTCAACTCATCCTTCTAATGGGGCTATACAGGTCCTACAATATTGAACTCTTGTCCATTGTCTGTTCTTATAAATTTGATATGGCAATCAAATTGGACAAGTACAAATTGATAAAAATTGAGAATGACTGACCTGGCCTCTGATTTTGTTTTCATCAAGTACTTTCAACAAAATCTACTATAATCATCAAAAATTGTGAGAAAATAATATTGTCTATACATTGTAAGGTATTTGTAAGGTCCCCATATGTCAATGTGTATAATGGCAAAAGGTCCAGAGGTTACAAATGAAGAGACTGTGAATGTGGATCTTTTTTGTCTAGAAAAGGAACATACTGTACATTTATTCAAACAACCATTAGCCACTGCTACTACTGGATATATCTTGTGTACTGCCTACATTCTGGCAGAAGACGTATGCCCCTCTAGCATGCCATAGCAGAGAGTCTGCAGACTGTATTGGCATTCGAAACCATTAAGGATGAAACTGAAGTTGAGGCCTTAGACATTCCGTGAAGATAATAAAGTTCATGATTCACTTCAGCTGAACCAATCATCTTCCTAGTCATTAAGTCCTGAATCAGGCAATGATTGTGATGAAAAAAGATAACGATATTTCTATTCTGAGTTAATTTGCTAAAACAGAACAAGTTAAAGGCAAATGTGGGAACAAAGAAAACACCTGTAAGCAACAGGCCAGGATTAATTCTTACAGTGCCCACATGTGTCACCTTTGCAAGAGACTTTTCAAATAGTTTAACAAACAAGGAAGTAACAAAATGATATAAATCAAAAAGGTCCAAGCAAGAACACACATGATCACTAGCACTAGAATCCAAAACCCATATATTTAAGTTTTGGTACAATACTTTACCTGAATTCTTACTAGAATCTCCAGGCTGCTGTGCTGACATGATAGCATGACGTGAGACTGCATTAGCTGAGGCTTTATCTGTCACTTTGATTTCCTTTTCTTGATGGTTATGTAGCATGCTCATCAGCTATATATATCGTTCTTGTGTCAATGCTGGTACTGTTGACTGAGTATTGTCTAGATCACCTTCACTACAAGCCTTGAATGCATTAATGTATGCCTGAATCATCCCATTTCTTTCTTGTTGTGATCCAGTATCCCCATACACAAGGTTTACCTATCCCTTAGGCTTATAAATTGGAGGGTGGCCATGCTTTTTGTTGCATCTATCTATAGTGTATCCATTCATGCTACAATAGTCGTAGTAGGGCGTTCTTACACCACTTCGATTGAACCTTGAACTTCCCCTTCCAAGACCTCTGCCTGGTGGCCTTGATACTAATCCAGATGAACTAGCTCCGGAACCATATGGTCTAGGACCAGATGAACTAAATTTCGATTTTGTGTTTGCAACTACATTCATTACAGCTGATGGATTATTTACAAATTGTTTCTGAACTTCACCATAATTGAGTTTCCTTTCAAGCTCGACCGCCATTGAAAATGCTATCTTAAGGTCAGGAATTGGAGTAGACAGAAAAACTTGAGATTTAATTGCTTCAAGTTCTTATTAAGTCCTTTAAGAAATTTAATCACATAGTCATCATGTACATATTTGTTAATTTGAGCAGTTAGTTGCAAGTGCACCTGTTAGAAGTGCAGTTGGGAATTGCTATTAAAACTAACAGTTCTTCCCAGATTCCCTTCAGTTTTGTATAATATTGAGTCACATAGCAACCTTCTTGTCATATTGCGTAAAATTCTTCGTGCAAATCCGATAGTCTGAAAGAATAAATATTACCATACCTAAACTCAAGGTCATTCCAAATTTCCATTGCATTGTCCAACCATACAACGCTCTGTGCAATGCTAAGTGATAAGGAATTCACTAACCAGGATGCCACCATGTTGTTCGCTTTGGTCTAAGCATTGAATCTTCTTGCTTCTTCTGCTGGCTTCAGAATTGTTCCATTTATAAAGCCTATTTTATTTTTGGATTCCAAAGCATGTCTTATGGATCTACTTCATCCGTGATAATTTCTTCAATCTAATAGTGGCTGCACCAAAATCGTAGCCGGATTGTCACTGGGATGGATACAGCAAGGATCCTCAGTAGGATCAACAACTCCAGGATGTTGATGAGAAGTAGAGGGGGAACCATTAGGTGAAGAGTTACTATTGGAAGCCATGAATGTTCCAAAATTCATTTAGAAACGCTCTGATACCATGTGAAATTTATCAAACACCACAAAATCAATTCAAGATCAATTGATTAATTCCAAGAAACAGAAAATGTGAAGTATTGCAATTAGAATATTGATCAGCCAAGAAGAAGCATGATTAATCATGTAGAGGTGAAGAGAAAGGTGCCAGAGGAAGTTAACGAAGAGGAAGAAATAAGAAGTCTAATTTGGAAAAATATCTGGAAAACTTCACACTTCGCACTTCGCACATCTTTGTTACAACCTTTTAAACGAAGCGGATGGAAGAGATACCGGTAAAATTACTAAATTGCCCTTCAACTAACTCCCTATACAACATAGCTACAAAGGGCAAAAATGTCCTATCACTATATTTAAACACTTCCAGCGCGTAACAGTCTTCTTCTTCCTTTTGCTTGTTCTGCAGCCATCTCCGTAATTCACGGGCGCCAATGTAACTTCCACTTCCTTGTGCTTCCTGCCACTTTAGGAGCTAGCTAAACATCTCAATCGTTGATTACACAATTCATCTAATGGTCCTAATCTCATTTCCCACAGATTGCTCCTTGACTGAATTTACTTTGGATCATTATCTTCCTTCACTTCATCTGCTTTGTTTTGACAGTGGCTGCCGAAACAGTGAATGTAGAGCTTGAGTGGCAATCTGGTTTGGTCTGGGTTTTTGGTTCAAAGCTGAGAAGACAAGAATCAATGGGATCAATCTCTGAGATGACATATGGAGCTATTGTTGTATCCTTGCATGTATGATGACCAAAGTATGTGGTCTGATAGACTAGAGAGTCTTGCTTGAGCTTTTGGACCTGTTTGGTTGCTTGGCATCGATAATCGTACTTGTGGGTGCATCGGTAGCAGCATGATGAAGCCAGATCTTCACCAAGGGTCAAGATGACCTCGATTTAACTTCGTCAGTTGACACAAATAATCTGTCGTCTGGAATTGATAATACGTAGCTGGAATAGCGCAAAATGTCCTACACAATGTAACACAGGTCAGAGGTCCCAATGGGTTGGGCCCGGAAAAAACCCTCCGACGCTCAAGTCAGTTTGGGCCATATCTCAATGAGATTATAATGTAAGGGGATGAGTTGAGATGTTCTCACAGTGTTTGCCGAAGAGCAAAGGATGCGTGTATGTTGTTTTGTCTCCCCCCACCTTTTTCTTGATCTCCTTACCTTTATAGATTTCTTTCTTACCCCAAAAATTCTGGTGATAGCTTGGGGAAGAAGCTTCGTTTAGGGCAGAGAGCCTAGGACGTCGTAGGTCTGCTGATGTGACATAGTAGCCCGGCTGATGTGACTTAGTAGGTCGACCGTTGTGACCTTGGCGTGTTCAGGAAGGCTGAATTGCTGTAGTCGATATATTGGAGAAGTATCCCGTTTGAGGGTCCTTCGAAGTAGTATCGTAATGGGTTCATTTTGCCGTGGTACGCAGCTGAGCTTTGCTGAAGTGTACGGCTTTGCTTTAAATGAAGTAGTCCGGAGTGCAGCATTTGAACATATGCTGAAGTCAATGCCGAGGTGTAAACCTTGATGGATTCTTCGGTGTTATAAGGATGTCGTGCTGCCCTACTGAGGTGCTGCTGAGGCCGGACAACCATCCTTAGGTACCAAGCCGCTGAACTGCAGTGCTTCAACATACTGGGCTTTTGGGATAAAACCGTTGACTGTTTTTGACTAGCTGACGATCTGGTTATGGTTTATCATTTGCCCCCAGATTTTGTGTGGCAGAGCTGAACTGCGAAGGCAGACAAATCTTGGCTGTTCCGCATAGTTATTTCTTCAACCCCGCCTCCAAAGTAAGCGGCAATTCCAATGTTACATCATTACTTTTTGGCGGTTTCTTTCTTCGAGGGAGGGAAATGCGCAACATTTCGCCCCTTTGTATTTCGACCATAAGGTCGTGGCTCTTTGTCTTCTTTCTTTTATAAATTGAAGCGACTTCCCTGACTTATTCTTCTTTACTCTGCTCTGCTGGTCATTTCATCGCGTTTGAATCATCCTTCTTGTCCAAAGCTCTTTGCTTCCTTCCACTTCATCGACCCTATGCGCTCGATATCTTGTAAGCTTTCTTATTCTATGGCTTCGCCTTCTTCTTTAAAGTCTGTAGTTCCTTCTCCCTCGGTGTATGATTCATTTTGTATTTTGAATGAGAATGATCTTTCCAAGATTTGCCAGTATTATAGGGTTAACAGGAGCGTTTTTGTTCCTATTCTACCCCATCCTCACCAAACCGCTGATAACCCTCCAACTGGCTATGAAGCAGTTTATGAGGAGTTTTTTAGATCTGGCTTTAACTTACCCATTCCGGACCCTTTGCTTCAAATATTAGTCTGTTACAAAATTAGGCTACCTCAAATAACCCCCCATGGGCTGAGGGTAATTCTCAGTTATCTGCTATATCTGAGAGCATCCAGGAAGAAATTCTCTTTTGCTGTCTTTAGGGAGATCTTCGTATGTAACCAAGAAGGTAGCTAGTATAATTTTGGTAGGAGATCTCTGGATAGTGAGAGGTATTTCGTCATAAACCTTCCCCCTCCCCCTCAAGATTGGGAAAAAGCTTCTTTTTCGTTAGAAACGTGGGGTTACCTGAGGGAATTCCTTGGAACATTAGCAACATCAGTAATAGGAGACCGAGTGAACCATTTCGTAATGAAGCTTCCCAAATGTTTCGTCTTTCCCGGGTTGTAGACTGGGGGAAAGTTGATAGGCAGATTGTTCAAGTTGCTGACCTGGAACATCTGGGGCCAGAATATAATTTCAGACCTCTCCGTCCCGTTGCTTTATGGATAGTTCGGGGTAAATAACAATGTTTTTCTGAACGTTTTTGACTAGCCTTGATGTTGTACCTGGTCGTTGAATGTTGTGTTTCTCATGAGATTGCAGAAATCATGGGACGTGGGACCCTTGAAAGGTTAAAGAAGCTGGTTCCTCAAAAGAGAACATGGTCGGAACGCCAACCCTCCTCTTCGGAGCCTGCTCCTGCCAGTTCTTCATCCGAAGCGCAGACGCATTCGGGTAAGGTTTTACTCTTCAAAGAAAATCTTGAAAGCTCCTAACTTTTGTCATAGCTATTTGAATATTTTCCCTTTTTTTAGCCGGAGCCCCTGATGTTCTTTCTCAAACCGAAGAGCAAATTCCTGCTTCTCTTCCTGGGGATAGGATTGGGGGGATGGATGCCCCCATCCCTATCCCTTCCTCTCCCGCTGCTGAAATAGGGAAACCTCTCTCCCCTAATCGGATTGCTGACGAAAGCGTGCCTACTTTCGAACTCCTGAAAGAAGTTCCTGAGCCAAATATTCCTGGGGGGAATCTTCTGAAGTGAAAATATCGGGAGAAGACCTCCAAAAGGGAAGCAGGGTTGAAGATGAGCCTTCCCGGGGAGATGCCCCCGAAGAGGGGACGACTGCCAAGAAACCAACGGAAGGTGGTCCCTCCTCTCGGCCCACTCGGGGTAGACATACGTTGGAGTTCAGCTATAATAATTCTGCCGAGGATCCTGGAGTAGCTAGGAAGTTGACGGAGGTGTCCATACTTCCTAAAGATTGGCAGAAGTTTGATAGCATGAGCTGGGGCACTGCTTTTAACTCTTTTGCCAGCAATATGGCCCGGGTATAACCTCCTTCACCTCTTCGTGTTTTTATCTTGTCTTTTCCTGCTTTCCTTAGTAGTTTTGACTTTTGCAGTATCGAGCTCAAGAATTTAACATTCTTAGACGAGCTGAGGAGCTTTACACCAGATTTTCCAAACTCTCCGAGGCCAACGCCCACTTGAGGAAAGCTTATGATGAGTTGGCTGAAGTGGCAAAGCCAAATAACACAAATCTGTCCGAACTGAGAGCCGAAGTGAATAATCTGAAGTCCCAAGTTGCTGCTCTTAATGAACAAAACTCCAAACTTCAGAGGGCGAAGCGGGACTCAGACTTTAAACTAACCTCTCTTTCAGAAGAAAATTCTAAACTTCAGGCTATAAAGCGGAGTTCTGATACTGAGTTGGCTGACGCCAAGTTTCAAGTGGCCGAGCTAAAGGAAAAACTTACCGACTTGAGCTAGTTCAATCCAAGGCAATGGCTGAGTTGGAATTTTATCAAAAGGAGCTTAGTTCTTTTGATCAAATATTGTCCAACTACCGATCAGAATTGAATCAGCAACTGGAGGCTGAGAAGAAAAGTAAAGCTGACCTCATCCATCAATTCGAGGTTCGAGCCGAGGAGATGAAGAAAAGAGCGATTGCTGAGTTCAGACAATCCGAATTGTTTACTGGGAATTTTCTTAAGATTCAGGGCTCGGCCATTGCTGTGGGGCAAACTTGGGCAATTGATGCCTGCTCCGAAATCTGCCCCAGTCTGGACAAAAAGCATCCCCGAATTGTCAAGATGTACAACCCTGATGCCGGAATTTTGCTCGAGGACCAGCTAGATCGATTTCAAAGCGGAGCTGATCTCAGGAGGGAGAAGTTGTAGAATAGGCCAGGATCCTGCAAACGATCGTATTGTAATAGGCTTTATTCCTAATGAAAAATTCTTTTTTCCAAACCTTGCTTTCTAGCTTTTCCATTTTCCTGGTAATCAGTTCATGAAAGTAATGAAAGTCTATTTTGTCCAGACTTTGCTCTGACTCTGGATAGTGAGAGGTCTTTCGTTATAAACCTTCCCCCCCCTCAAGATTGGGAAAAGAGCTTCTTTTTCGTTAGAAACGTGGGGTTACCTGAGGGAATTCCTTGGAACGTTAGCAACATCAGTAATAGGAGACCGAGTGAACCATTTCGTACTGAAGCTTCCCAAATGTTTCGTCTTTCCCGGGTTGTAGACTGAGAGAAAGTTGATAGGCAGATTGTTCAAGTTGCTGACCTGGAACATCTGGGGCCAGAATATAATTTCAGACCTCTCCGTCCCGTTGCTTTATGGATAGTTCGGGGTAAATAACAATGTTTTTTCCGAACGTTTTTGACTAGCCTTGATGTTTGTACCTGGTCGTTGAATGTTGTGTTTCTCCTGAGATTGCAGAAATCATGGGACGTGGGACCCTTAAAAGGTTAAAGAAGCTGGTTCCTCAAAAGAGACATGGTCGGAACGCCAACCCTCCTCTTCGGAGCCTGCTCCTGCCAGTTCTTCATCCGAAGCGCCGACGCATTCGGGTAAGGTTTTACTCTTCAAAGAAAATCTTGAATGCTCCTAACTTTTGTCATAGCTATTTGAATAGTTTTCCATTTTTTTAGCCGGAGCCCCTGATGTTCTTTCTCAAACCGAAGAGCAAATTCCTGCTTCTCTTCCTAGGGATAGGATTGGGGGGATGGGGATCCCTTCCTCTCCCGCTGCTGAAATGGGGAAACCTCTCTCCCCTAATCGGATTGCTGACGAAAGCGTGCCTACTTTCGAACTCCTGAAAGAAGTTCCTGAGCCAAATATTCCTGGGGGGAATCTTCTGAAGTGAAAATATCGGGAGAAGACCTCCAAAAGGGAAGCAGGGTTGAAGAGGAGCCTTCCCGGGGAGATGCCCCGAAGAGGGGGACGACTGTCAAGAAACCAACGGAAGGTGGTCCCTCCTCTCGGCCCACTCGGGGTAGACATACGTTGGAGTTCAGCTATAATACTTCTGCCGAGGATCCTGGAGTAGCTAGGAAGTTGACGGAGGTGTCCATACTTCCTAAAGATTGGCAAAAGTTTGATAGCATGAGCTGGGGCACTGCTTTTAACTCTTTTGCCAGCAATATGGCCCGGGTATAACCTCCTTCACCTCTTCGTGTTTTTATCTTGTCTTTTCCTGCTTTCCTTAGTAGTTTTGACTTTTGCAAGTATCGAGCTCAGAATGTAACATTCTTAGACGAGCTGAGGAGCTTTACACCAGATTTTCCAAACTCTCCGAGGCCAACGCCCACTTGAGGAAAGCTTATGATGAGTTGGCCAAAGTGGCAAAGCCGAATAACACAAATATGTCCGAACTGAGAGCCGAAGTGAATAATCTGAAGTCCCAAGTTGCTGCTCTACTGAAGAAAACTCCAAACTTCAGAGGGCGAAGCGGGACTCAGACTTTAAACTAACCTCTCTTTCAGAAGAAAATTTCAAACTTCAGGCTATGAAGCGGAGTTCTGATACTGAGTTGGCTGACGCCAAGTTTCAAGTGGCCTAGCTAAAGGAAAAACTTACCGACTATGAGCTAGTTCAATCCAAGGCACTGGCTGAGTTGGAATTTTATCAAAAGGAGCTTAGATCTTTTGATCAAATACTGTCCAACTGCCGATCAGAATTGAATCAGCAACTGGAGGCTGAGAAGAAAAGTAAAGCTGACCTCATCCATCAATTCGAGGTTCGAGCCGAGGAGATGAAGAAAAGAGCGATTGCTGAGTTCAAACAATCCGAATTGTTTACTGGGAATTTTCTTAAGATTCAGGGCTCGGCCATTGCTGTGGGGCAAAACTTGGGAATTGATGCCTGCTCCGAAATCTGCCCCAGTCTGGACAAAAAGCATCCCCGAATTGTCAAGATGTACAACCTGATGCCGGAATTTGCTCGAGGACCAGCTAGATCGATTTTCAAAGCGGAGCTGATCTCAGGGAGGGAGAAGTTGTAGAATAGGGCCAGGATCCTGCAACGATCGTATTTGTAATAGGCTTTATTCCTAATGAAAAATTCTTTTTTCCAAACCTTGCTTTCTAGCTTTTCCATTTTCCTGGTAATCAGTTCATGAAAGTAATGAAAGTCTATTTGTCCAGACTTTGCTCCGACTTTCAACTTGCTCTTTGTTCATAGATGACAAGTTTTTATCCCTTATTTGCTTTTGCAAATGTTTAAAGCATCAAGCTCTATTCTTATGTTTGGCTTACCAGTTTTGCTACGTTGAAAACTTATGCCGAACTTTTTTACTCTGCCGAGGTGGTAATATAGGGAACTTGTTTGTTCCGCTGAGTCCTGCTCAGCCACCCAGACCTGCTGGGGATAAATGTAGGGAACTGTTCTGTTCCGCTGAGTCCTGCTCAGCCCACCCGACCTGCTTGGGAATAAATGTAGGGAACTTGTTCTGTTCCGCTGAGTCCTTCTCAGCCACCCAGACCTGCTGGGGGAAGAAATGTAGGGAACTTGTTCTGTTCCGCTGAGTCCTGCTCAGCCACCCAGACCTGCAGGGGAATAAATGTAGGGAACTTGTTCTGTTCCGCTGAGTCTGCTCAGCCACACAGACCGCTGGGGAATAAATGTGGGAACTTGTTCTGTTCCGCGAGTCCTGCTCAGCCACACCAGACCTGCTGGGGAATAAATGTAGGGAACTTGTTTTGTTCCGCTGAGTCCTGCTCAGCCACCCAGACCTGCTGGGGAATACATGTAGGGAAACTTGTTCTATCCGCTGAGTCCTGCTCAGTGACCCAGACCTGCTGGGAATAAATGTAGGGAACTTGTTTTGTTCCGCTGAGTCCTGCTAGCCACCCAGACCTGCTGGGGAATAAATGTAGGGAACTTGTTCTTTCCGCTGAGTCCTGCTCGCCACCCAGACTTGCCAGGGAATAAATGTAGGGAACTTGTTCTGTTCCGTTGAGTCCTGCTCAGCCACCCAGACCTGCTGGGGAAGATATGTTGAGACCTGCTCAACCTTCCAGACCTGCTGGGTAAGAATATCGAGAAACCTGTCCCATCTTGCTGAGACCTGCTCAGCCTTCCAGACCTGCTGGGTAAGATGATGTTGAGACCTGCTCAACCTTCCAGACCTGCTCGGTAAGAAAATCGGGAACTTGTCTCATCTTGCCTGAGACCTGCTCAGCCTTCCAGACCTGCTGGGTAAGAATATCAGGAAACCTGTCCCATCTTGCTGAGACCTGCTCAGCCTTCCAGACCTGCTGGGTAAGATGATATTGAGACCTGCTCAACCTTCCAGACCTGCTGGGTAGAATATCGGGAAACCTGTCCCATCTTGCTGAGACCTGCTCAGCCTTCCAGACCTGCTGGGTAAGAATATCGGGAAACCTGTCCCATCTTGCTGAGACCTGCTCAGCCTTCCAGACCTGCTGGGTAAGATGATGTTGAGACCTGCGCAACCTTCCAGACCTGCTGGGTAAGAATATCAGGAAACCTGTCCCCATCTTGCTGAGACCTGCTCAGCCTTCCAGACCTGCTGGGTAAGAATATCGGGAAAACCTGTCCCATCTTGCTGAGACCTGCTCAGCCTTCCAGACCTGCTGGGTAAGAATATTGGGAAAACCTGTCCCATCTTGCTGAGACCTGCTCAGCCTTCTAGACCTGCTGGGTAAGATGATGTTGATACTGCTCAACCTCCAGACCTGCTGGGTAAGAAATATATGCCTCCCCTTTCGTTGTAGGTGGGAGATAGGCATAAATTATTAGCTTCCGTGCACCAAAGGTGGACTTAACTATCCCGGCAGAAGGCCATATAAGAATTTCCAGTTAAATATAAAAGACTGGTCCCCCTGTTAATATAGGACCGGGAGATTTCAGATGAAGACAAGAGAAAACGGACCGTGATTCAAGACGGTCATTAGGTCAGCCTTATATGCTCAGAAATCCGGGTTCCTCCTTCATCGAAATCCGAGTCTGTGTCTCCTAGATAACCCTGGTGGATCCCCGGGCTTGCAACATTCCGTTGGAGGGGGTTTACCAAAGTCTAGCCTGTTGTGAAGCCTAGACCTGGGATTATAGAGCGTTGTTAGTGACCCAGCTCAATAAGACGTCGAATCTCTTGCCCGAGCTGTCTACAATCTTCTTATCATGACCAATATCATGATGATAGAGGCGTACAGTTGATGGTTTTTTTTTTCTTCGGATTGGTCCAGCGAGGGGCTGGGGTTCTTTTGCCAGAGATTTTTTCCTCATATAGGAAAGAGTATGAGCTTTAGAAGCCAGCAGAGAATTCCTTTTCTCTCCTCGGCCTCCCCCGAATCTTGACAGAACACCTATCCTGCAATGGTGCCTTGCCTTTATTATTAACTTTTTGCCACGTTTAAATGGCAAGGAGGCTTTCTGGGTATAACTTAAGCTCTGGCGGCTAGACTTTTGTTTTGGACGTCTCGCCTCAACCATAAACTCGGCCCGACGTCTGGGGGAATAACCAAGCCGAGTGGGAGAATACTCTAGATGTTCCAGTGGGTGAGAATTACCGAAATGGAACCCACTGGAATTTGTTGTAGAGGCCTTCCCCTTTATCTCCCTTACTACAGCTTGGAAGACCTCTGGATTTTGAGCCACATAGCGAATGGCTCGCCTGTGCTCTTCATACGTAAAAGCTATGGGAGTTGAAGATTCTCCCGGCCCTGTAGAGCATTGATCGGCTTGTTGTTGAGAAGGTTTTTGACTCCTTCCAGATGTCAGGGGTTGTTGGTCCCTTGACCATCTCTGTTACTCATCTTTCTCTCAATAGCTTCTTAATGGTTAGAAAGGTCTCCGAACAATCGTTAGAGAAAGTTTTGAGTGGCTGTTTTCTGGGTTAAGGGACTTACGGGCCCTCCTTCTAGCGCCAAATGATGAAGCCGGATCTTCACCAAGGGTCAGATGACCTCGATTTAACTTCGTCAGTTGACACAAAGAATCTGTCGTCTGGAATTGATAATACGTAGCTGGAATAGCGCAAAATGTCCTGCACAATGTAACACAGGTCAGAGGTCCCAGGGGTTGGCCCCGGGAAAAACCCTCCGACGCTCAAGTCAGTTTGGGCCATATCTCAATGAGATTATAATGTAAGGGGATGAGTTGAGATGTTCTCAGTGTTTGCCGAAGAGCAAAGGATGCGTGTATGTTGTTTTGTCTCCCCCCACCTTTTTCTTGATCTCCTTACCTTTATAGATTTCTTTCTTACCCCAAAAATTCTGGTGATAGCTTGGGGAAGAACTTCGTTTAGGACAGAGAGCCTAGGACGTCGTAGGTCTGCTGATGTGACTTAGTAGCCCGGCTGATGTGACTTAGTAGGTCGACCGTTGTGACCTTGGCGTGTTCAGGAAGGCTGAATTGCTGTAGTCGATATATTGGAGAAGTATCTCCGTTTGAGGGTCCTTCGAAGTAGTATCGTAATGGGTTCATTTTGCCGTGGTATGCAGCTGAGCTTTGTTGAAGTGTACGACTTGGCTTTAAATGAAGTAGTCCGGAGTGCAGCATTTGAACATATGCTGAAGTCAATGCCGAGGTGTAAACCTTGATGGATTCTTCGGTGTTATAAGGACGCCGTGCTGCCCTACTGAGATGCTGCTGAGGCCGGACAACCATCCTTAGGTACCAATCCGCTGAACTGCAGTGCTTTAACATACTGGGCTTTTGGGATAAAACCGTTGACTGTTTTTTGACTAGCTGACGATCTGGTTATGGTTTATCATAGCACCTGTAGTGATTCACGTCAACATATTCATCAATTCGGAAGATTATACATTCTTTCTAGAGATAAGTTTTTTGTTCTTTTGTATATAAATCTAGGTAGATTACATTGTTCTACAATTATGCAATAATGAACCGTAATGCAACACTTTAGTAGTTTATACACTCATCAACAATCAGCTATTAAAGAACATCAATAAACGTATTTACGTTTTCTTGTTCCTCCCTACGCACGACGGGCTTACATTAAAATTTGCAAAACTGGGTAATCAGTTCCAACCAATTAAATCCCATGCTCAAATAGCTATGAGATAAAATAGAACAAATCAATAGAGAAGCACCTTATAATTCTGGAGAGTGGACACAGAGACTTGTTATTGTTATTATTTTTATTGTTGTTATTATTATTGATGGCAATAGCCGCACCCATCTTTATATTCATATACGGTATGCTTATACATATAATACATTTATTTTGGCCCAAGAACAAGCAAGTCGAAGATTCCTTTTTTCTTATTGCAACTTTACCGGTTTTTTTATTTTTCTATGAATTTTTTTCCATTTGTCATCCGTTCTTTATTTTATTTTATATGTCAACATAACACACACACATATATATGCATATCAATGTGTGTATGTACTTACACACACACACACACACACACACACACACACACACACACACATATATATATATATTATATAATATATATATAATATATATATATATATGTATGCATATTTTTATCATGCCACTTGCGTGGAGATTTGAGCAAAGGGGAATTTACACACACACTGATAAACCATAATTGAACCATCCGTTTAGTCAGCAACAGTCAACGACTCAATTTCAGTAGCCCAGCGTTCCAAGTATTACAGTTCAGTAGTTCAACAATTCAGCGCCTAAATATGGCAATTCAGCCTCGGCTGTACTTCAGTAGGACAACGTAACACCCTCGTAACACCAAAAAGTATGCCAAGGTTTGTACCTCGGCATCAACTTCAATGTATGATTCAAATGCTGCACCACAGGCCACTTCATCTAGACATTGCTAAGTCATGCACTTCGGCAAGGGTCAGCTGTGTACCACAGCAAGTCATGCACTTCGGCAAGGGTCAGCTGTGTACCATAGCAAGTCATGCACTTCAGCAAGGTTCAGCTGTGTACCACAGCAAATGAACCTTGCTAAGATATTATTTCGTGGGACCCTCAAACAGATACTCTTCAACGTAGTGACTACAGCTGGCTATTCTTACAGAACACGCCAAACAGCCGGTCTACTATTTACATCAATCGGGCCGACCTATTGATCACATCAGTCAGACTATTGATCACATCAGCAGACCTACAACGTCCTGGGATTTCTGCCCCAAGCAAATATCTTATCCAATTATCTATTATCAAAGTAAAAGGCGGGAAAGTCTATAAAAAGCAAGAGAAACAAAACAAAAGAGGAGGCCAACTGGGGAGTTCAAACATCTCTACTCTATAGCATATCCATACACTCTGCTCCTCGGCAAATACTGGGAGAAAATTCTAACTCACCCTTTTACATTATAATCTCAGTGAGATATGGCCCAAACTGACTTGAGCGTCGGAGGGTTTTTCCTGGGGCCAACCCCCCGGGACCTCTGACTTGTGCTTTTTTGTGCAAGACATTTGACGCTATTCCAGCTACACATTCACAATCCTAGTTAACAAATCTTTCACGTTAACTGACGGAGCTACTTTGAGGTCATCTAGACCCTTGGTGAAGATCCGGCTTCATCACACACACACGCACACACACACATATAATATATATGTAAATAATATATATATATATACACATATATGTAAATAATATATATACACACACACATGTGAGTTGTTGGGTTATGAATGTTTTGATGAATTTGAAAGAGTGAGTTTTTTGAAAAAGGATAGAAAAGATTGATCTACACTTTGAAAATGACTTAAGGAGGACAGATATCAATGTACATATTGACCTCTATATTGATGGATCAATGTGTATATCAGTCTATAAAAGAACTAAATAAATCGATCGATGTCAATCTTGTCAAAATTGAAAGCATACTAACTGCACATCAATCTCTATATAGATCAATCAATGTCTTAGTATAATGTACATCGACCTCTACAATAGGTACATTGATCGATTGATGTGGATCGATCAATCAATCGCACTTTGCAGACGTAAAAATATAATCGTTAGGGTTCGTTTTCCAAACCAAATCAACTCTAATCCACCTCAAATTGCATGGAAATTCACCTCCAAGGTATATTATGCCTTAATCCTACCCTCCTTATATGTCTCCTAATGCTTAATGCATATTATGCGTAATTATAAAAGCATCTTTCAAAATTATCATATCATCTAAACCGTGATTCATGTCTATGTACCTAAAATTTTCACTTCAATCTTATACCCTCTTTGTGGAACTCTATCTTGAATGTGTTTCATGAGCTCGTCTACAACTAAAGCAAACACGTACGGGCTAAATGCATACCATCTGTGTAAATCCATTGTAATAGAAAACACTAAGATTAGTTTTGATAGAGTCCTTATGTTTCTCATCGCAATCTGATACATGTCTTAAAAACTTTCTACATATGCCACTTTAACATATTTCTTTTCAAGCACTCTCCACATATCTCTCGTGCCACTCTATCATATGCTTTTTTTTAAGTCAATAAAAACCATATGCAAAGCTTGTTTGTTCTCTTGATATCCTGATATCTCTCTCTTAATATTCTCAATTGATGAACAACCTTCACTGTGGATCGTTTCGGCATGAATCCAAATTGATTTTCAGATACAATAGTCTCAATGTGAACTTTTTTATCAATTTGTCTATAATTTACACAATCTTGTATATATCCTTTGTGTGTAAGTGATTTTTCTACATTGGTCAGGCACCTTACTGGTCTTTGTAACATTGTTAAAAAGATCTATGAGCCACATAATATCTTCTTTCCTACCATCGGGTGCAAATGTTTTATCATTTTTTATCCTTTTCAAAGCATTTCCTGCCTCTACCAATCGGATTCTCCTACTATAGTTAAGTTCACTTCAAAGTTACATAACTCGCTCAATACAAGTTCCTCTCCCACTGATTCATTAAAAAGTTTCTTAAAGGTTATACTCCATCTATTCTGTATTGTCATTTCCTCTACTATGATCTTGCTATCCTAGTCTTCAGTGCATTTAATTTGAGTCAAATCTTGCCTTTATTTGTCTCACTCTAACAATTGTATACAAATCTCTTTCACATTCTTTCGTATCCAACCACTTATAAATGTCTTCAAACGCCTTTGATTTGGCTTCACTCACATCATGTTTATCTTCTTTCTTAGTAAGTCTATATTTTTTTTGCTATTTTGGTTATACCTGCAATGTTGAAGTACTTTATAACAAATTTTCTTGGTTTTTTACTTTGTCTTACACTTTCTCTTTCCACCACTAAGATTCCTTATTTGCAGGTGTTTGGCCTTTTGACTCGCCAAATATATTTTTTTGTTATTTTTTACCCTTACTACCACATCCTCTTACACATCATTTGCATCGGCACTTGAATTTCTTAAGACTCCTTGCTCTAATACTTCATTTGCATCGCCACTTGAATTTCTTAAGACTTCTTGCTCTAATACCGTATTTTTAAACTTTGCTTGCTTTTTTTCCTTCAAGTTACATAATTTTATTTTAGGTTCTATAAGCCTTTGTTCCTTAATCTTCTATGTTGGATATGTACATCCAACACTATAAGACGGTGTTTCATGGCTAAACTTTCTTCTATGATCACCTTACATTCCTTACAAGCTATTTTATCTCTTCTAAGAGACATGAAATAGTCTATTTGTAACTCATTTGGCCCGCTTTTGATTGTAATCAAGTGTTCATCTCTTTTTTTAGAAAATATATTAGTCACTTTAAGATCATATACAGTTGCGAAATCAAAAATTGATTTTCTTTCATCGATCATCTTTCTAAAACCAAATCCGTTGTGTATCTCATTGTAATCCTTATTATCTTTATCTACATGTCTATTTGAATCTCCTCCTATAAAGATCTTCTCATCTATTGGAATTTCAAACACTAAGTCTTCTATATTTTTTCAAAATCGAACCTTTGTAGCTTCTTTTAAACCTACTTGAGGAGCATATACGCTAATAATATTGATTGTTTATTTTCCAAGTACCAATTAAGGGTTGTAATTCTATCTCTTTTCCTAATACCACATATTACTTTGTCCCTTAATGAGCCATGTATAATAAGTCAAACTCTATTTCATGTATTATTCTTTCCTGCATACCAAAGTTTAAATCCTGAATTGTCCAACATCCTATCTTTTTCACTTATCTATTTTGTCTCTTGCAAACATAAAATTTTTTTTCTTCTTATAATCGTGTCGAATATCTCCATTGTATTTCTTCGTTAGAGTTTCAATGTTCCATTTTGTTATCATCGTGATGAATATCTTCAATGTTACATTATTACGCATATGTAGGATATTTACCATTGACTCACTTTACATTTCCATATCATAAAGATTTGTCATCCAGTCCCAGGGCATAGTTCAGTTGGTACTCGGTTGGGATTTGCTCCAAGAGGTCAAGAGTTCGAATCCAGAGACACGCACAGTGTGGGTGTTCCTGTGCTGCTAGACCAAAGGCCTGGTTTGTGGGGGGACACCTTGTGTAGGTAACTGTGTAAAATCTCACCCAATCTAAGAGGCCGCTGGACTCCTGATTTACATCCTCCACACGGTTCCTTGAGACTGGATCAGTGGGGACCCCAGAGTGAGGGATTTCACCTTTTTGCTCCAAGATTTGTCATCCATACATATGACATGGTATATTTACAACAGTGGTTAAGTTGCACGACATGAGATTAAAGTAATCCTTTTAAGAAAGCAAAGTCAATTTTGGATAGCCCATGAGCCAAATTGTACCATTCTTCTCTCCTGTCTTTCTACAAATCAAAATTCAGCTCTTACATGTTTTTATTTTTTTTTCCGGTTTTTTTTAAAGATGCCATTCCGCCTTCTAATTTAAAAAACAGATTCTCAGAATGTATGTTTCGCTTTCTCTGTCTCTCTCTTTTTTTTTTCCAGAAATCCCATCACCACTTCAAAGTGACGCATTTCCGCCGGCCCCAGACATTACAGTTGGTTTGGAAAGTAGTTGGGATGAGAACGGTGATAACTGCCCGTTCATTGGTTTTGTTTCAGGCGATGGTTAAACGGGGTCGTTGTGAGTACTCAGAAAATAGTCTATTGAATGAACATAACTGGTCTAGTAGGCGGTTCATCAGTTTCACCGGTCTGAGTATTAAACCGGGCCGATTATAAGAGCTATGTACTAGGTTATCCTAAAGTAGTTTTATTAAATCGCATAAAACTTTAAATTGAGGTTTCCATTTCTAATTGAGTCAAGGACACGTTTTTCTTTGATTTTGAAATATGATGGAATAAAGCAAAATGACTCACTAAATTGGCTGCGCTTCTTATATTATGAAATAGCGGTTGATCGAGATATCGTGACGCAATTTTCATTATGGGTCATCAAGAAACAACCTTTGTGTGTTTCTAACACAAAGGTATGGTTGCATACATCTGACCCTCCATATCTCGCCATAGGCGAGAGCCTCTAAAACAATGAAGTAGTGTTGTTGTATAAAACTTTCAACTGACCATTCTGGTTTGGTATAAAGCATGTTACAGAAGCATGCATCCAGAGCTTAACTGGACAAGTGGATATTTATTAGGGAGAATTTAGGATTAACAACCATTAAAATTTAAAAATTATAAAAAAGGATCATGTAATTTATAGGTCTGCATATATTGGTGCATGTATATTGGGATGCTTTAACAAAACAAAGCAGTGATAACGTGAGTCCTACAGAATGCTAAAACAATAACTGGTAACATATTGCGTTGTAGCTCACCAACATGTTAGCATGTTAGCAATCACTAATTAGGTGTAATCTCATAAATATAGGGATGTGTATATTTTAGATTAGGAAAGATTTGATTGTGATTGTATTATGATTGATTCGTAATGAGTTACCATATACGTGTATAGAAGAAACCCTATAAGATGAAGTGTAGGGTATTTTAAAAAACATTGAGAAATACATAAAATTTTTCCCTGCAAGTTCATATTGCCTTTACGTATTTGACTGATTACATGGTATTAGAGCAGGATCGATCAGACCTGCCATGATACTTTTGTTGCAATCTGTTGGCTCAGTTCGCAACACATTGCCATAACCTTACCTCTGATCGAAAATCATATCTGCCCTAATAATACATGTTGTAGTTTGACTATTCTGAGGCTCAGATTCATTCTCTTCATTGTCTCTGATTACCGGTCTCAACCTTGGCCAGATCAAGGTCGCTTTTCTGCCCAAATCCCGAGTGAACCTGTAAGCATTAACCATGTCACAAACGCCAGAAAACATTGGAATTAAGGCAGAATCATCTAAAAGTAAACTCAATTTCCCTGCCAACTTCAATTTTTCAGAACAATTTGCACGCTTCCTGCAGCAGAACATGAGTGTGCCATCATCACCAACCCCTTCTGCGAACATGGTACTAAAGGCGAAACTCAACAGCACCAATTACACATTATGGTACAGACCGATGAAGTTAGCCATTGGAGGCAGGGGGAGGAGTTCCCATATCAAAGGGGTTCCCCTACCCCCTTCTCCAATAGATTCCTCATATCAAATCTGGGAGCAAAATGACCAATTGGTATTCATATGGCTAATCTTCAATATTGACGATAGCTTAGTGAACAATGTGTACAAATATTCGACAGCGAAGGCCCTATGAGATAGGTTAGCAGTAACCTAAGGGTCACGAAGTGACCCATTACAGCTTTTTGATCTCCACAAGCAGTGCTACACCATTAAGCAGGGGCATCGACCCCCTTGAGGCCCTCTTGGACCAGTTTCAAGGAATTTTGATGTGCATCGACTCCATGAATCCAAATCATATGGAGTCCCCGAATGACATTGCAACATACACAATGAAGATTAAAGAACAGCGGCTCTACAAACTGTTTTTGGTAGTGGATGACAAAATTGTGGACACCAAGAAGGAAATCTTACAGAGATACCCTCGACCTATAGTGAGACAAACATACAATGAACTGAGACGTTCTGAGGTGCAGAATGGAGTTTTGGTCATGGCCTCATCAGATCTACAATCATCATCTAGGATTGGTCAAGGATTGGTGGTGAAACCACCAACGGAGTAGAGCAGACAGCGGGGAGCGCGAGACATCTTACCCCTACGCTGAGAACGACCATCAAAGTGTGGGGGGAGGGGAAGACAAGGCTCACCTGGAGTACAGCCATTGCCAGAAAAAGAGACATACTCGGAAAAATGATTCAAGCTCCATGGGTACCCGGACTGGTGGGAGGATTTAAGAAAAAGACTCAAGCTTCTGTCGCCCAGGCAGTCACTAAAGATGGACTTGGCAACAGGGAGGCATCAGAAGGCACCAGTCACTAAGTGCCAAGGAGACAGACGCATCAGCCATGGAAGGAGCAGACTGCGCTGAAGGAGACAAAAGGGCTAGGATAACCTTAACCCGAATCTGCAACTTAAAGGACCCCCCTGCCGCCTAAATTACCTCCCTTGCCCCCTATCCTTAAAATAGTGTCATACTGCATATATAACTTCTGGGTTTGACAACTGCAACCCCTGAGGTTTCCTATAAATTCTGTCCAAAACCCCTAAAAGTCTCTAATTACACCCACACCCCCAGCATCCTCAGATTCTCCATCTTTGTCCCTAAAGTCTTCCCAAAACCCTAAAATAACCCCTCCAAACTTTGGAAATGCCCAAACAGCCCTCAAATCCCACTGCCACATAGCCCAAGGGGCCTCTAGTGGATGACTGTGGGGTCACCGACTCTATGACCTATGATCTCTCTAGACCTTATCACTCATACTCAACCTAGTAAGACCACTGTGGAGACCGCAAAACGGGACTTTCATCTCTGTTGTTGGTGGAGGATCTATCTCTAGTACCCCTCACATTACCCTACCAAATTGTCTTTATGTATCCTTTTACTTTTTGCCTATTGCAGGACATTCATACGGGGGCAAATCACTGGGTGTGGTACTGAATGCCAGGGACTATATTTGTTTAGGGCAGTAGCATAATAGGGACGGTCCAATCTTGCCACTGGGACAGTCCATCTACAGGTGTAGTTGTGGCCATCACCGGTTAGGCATCCCTCATTTAGCTATCTCCAACGTCTATTTCCTACTTTGTTTACTTATTTCAAAAAAATAATTTTTTTTTGTGATACTTGCTTTCGTGCTAAGCAAACTCGGACGTCTTATTTTGCTAATAATACCCGTGCTGATTGTAAGTTTTACATTGATACAACTTTGATGTGTGGGTTTTCTTCACCTTACAATACCCTCGGTGGTTTCATTACTATGTCATATTTTGTAGAGTGATTTCCTCCCGCATTACCTGGGTATACATCATGAAACATAAATCCGAAGTCTACGAGAAATTGGTTCATGTCTACAACATGATACATGCCCAGTTTGAGACAAAAATTCAAATTATTCATTCAGATAACGGGGTATATTAATGGGGGGCTTGGGACAAGTCCTTAATCATAATGGGTATTAATGCATCAGACATCTGTTCCAATACTCCTAAACAGAACGGGGTCGCTGAACAGAAAATCGAATCCTTCTTGAGATGACCCGGGCAATGATGTTTGACTCACACATTCCAATGAGTTCTGGCCAGAGACTGTATCCATATCCCTTACCTTATCAACCGTCTTCCCCGCCAAAATACTTAACTACCAAACCCCTATTCAGACCTTGTCTACCCAACACACTATACCCTCTATTTTTACCCTACCCTCCACGAGTGTTTGGGTGTACGGTCTTTGTACATACCCCTAAAACACAAACGCACTAAACTTGACGGCATATGCCCGACAATGTGTTCTCGTTGCTATGCCACCACCCAAAAAGGCTATCGATGCTATAATCCCCAAACCCGTTGTGTCCATGTTACCATGAACTATGTGTTTCTTGAGACTGAATATTACTATACCCATACCCCCCTTAATCTCAGGATTAGGGAAGATTACATGTGATGGATCTCTTGATTGGTTGGTACCCACCACATTCCTGCTTGGATGATTGTTCCAACAGGGCAAGTAGATAGCGTCGATTGCGCTGCAACCTCTTAACCACTATAACACCTGCGACACTAGTATCACCTGATAACCCGCCGATGGATGAAGCGCTGAAGGTAATTAATTCTGATGCAAGCAATATACAGTCTACTTCTTTGACTATGTTGACTCTGACCCTATTGTTACTTCTAGAAAACAATACCAGTCCAGATACTTCCTTTGTCCGCCAAAATGCTTCCTTTGTCCATTAAACTAACCCAGAAAATATATATGCATACTGATATTTCACTTGAGGAACAGCAGGTACGGGTATTACCCTTAGGGCTAAGCAAGGAGTCCCTCCCAGCAGTACTCTCCAGAACAGCACCTAAAACATCTAGGTATCCAATGAACACATTAATGGAAGGAGTGTCTGACGAGGCTAAAGGATTCTTTGTGTCTCTATGTTCAGAACAGGTTCCACGACCTGTTGAAGAAGCCAAACTAAAACCAACATGGAAGGAGGGCAACGATAAATGAAATACAAAGCCTTGGAAAAAAATAAGACATGAGAAAGGTGTTGGACCTGTATAGCACCACTAGAAGAGGGGGTTGAATAGTGAGTGCGGAAAAAATTGGTTTATAAAAATTTTAAAGGACCAATTACTCCACTTCCTGAAACAGAGACTAGCTTTCAGGACCCGTTTTTAAAACACTTGGTTGACTGGGTTATAGACCTCCAAAATAGTGAAATTTTGATAGAAATGTACTATCAGGTGTTATAAAGGTGTTATAAAAATTTGCATATTAAAACTCAAAGGTAAGTTACTCAAATGTGGTACGTTGATCTGACTGTGTCAGTTTTGACAGAACCTGTACCTTAAAATGAAAAACTTATTCCTATTTTGTGACGACTCCAAATGACCTGAAACTTTTATGAGATGACCCTTAAGATGTATAGTAATACTCAGTTAAAACAGTTTTGAAAAATTCCTTGGGAAATATGTCAACCAAGTTGATGTTCTCAACCTCTGCCAATCTGAAAAACAGATTTGCACTAGTCTCAGAACTATGAACGTTTGGATGACTTATACTTTATTCAAATTTGAATAAAATCAGTGGGAAATGAACCCTAAGACACAAGTCTATGTTTCTAAAAATTTTTATGATTTTTGAAAATTATTTGCTATTTTACCGAGATCATAAAGATGATGCAAAAACAGAAACTGAGAGTAAAAATGGCTGAAAGTAAGAACACCAAGAATTTTATACTGGTTCGGCCAACGTGACCTACTATCCAGTCTTCAAGGACAACTTCCTTGGTTTTCACTAGTCACCAAAGTCACCTTAGAATAAGGGTGGATAGAGTTTATACACCAACTCCTTCAATCCAAACCCTTTTCCAATGTTCTACCAAAGAACAACACCAAAGAATCACCAATCAGCACCACCTCACCAAATGAAGGTTTGATCACACCTTGATCAACCTTGTACACCAATGAATCTTATTTGGGGATGTGTATGAAGCCTATACTGAATATGACATGTAAGTATGATAGGCTTTGGGTATATACAAGAGATGAATATGGAAAATGAAGTGAGTCTTGCAAACAGCTAAACAGAATTTTGCACTTGATTGTCTTGTCTTATGTTGATCATCTCTTGCCCTTTTTATAGTCATTTGGGGCGCCTTAGAAGGTTGAGAGGAGCCTTCCCAAATCTTGATTTCAATTGTCTTGTAATGCCTTGAAGAAAGTTGAAGGCTTAGGTCATTAATTCCCCCCAAAAACTTCAGCCACCAATCTGAAATTTTAAATTCAAAACAGAATTTTCAGCTTTGTTTGGTCTTGTCTTTGACTCCTTAATTTGTGTATCTTTGTCTGCCATCATTGCTTGGTCTTTACTTCATCAAATTATATTATATTATGAACTCCTCCAAGGCTCCCAACATGCTGTCCCAGCTGCCCCATCTGGTCAGCCAATGTGCTGAATTCAAATCTGAATTTTGCATGGTAACAATGTAGAATTCTTCATGAACATGGTAAATTTCTTTTACCATTTTACCTTGCCTTCTAGAACCTTTCAAGATATGTCTTTGGCTATGTAATTCATGGATAATACATGAATAAATACATGTGGCATCATGTAGCAAATAAACGTTCCATGTACGATGATGTAGTAACTTCAAATTTCAACTTCCGTTTGATTACTCCGGTTTTTCACCGTTTTGTCTCAAACCTCTTCACATATAAAATATGTAATATAACATGCAATATACATATAAATATGTATAATCTCAGCTCCAATGTGTATAAGATGTTTGGCCAAGAGGTATATCAATTTTGAATTTAATAAGGAAGACATGATGGAGAATTGATATATGTCTTTGTTTTGTGACTTTGGTATTGAATCTCTCCATTGTAGTGCACGAAATTTTTGAGTGTTGGAAATGTATATTGGCTGGCCATCTTTGTAGATAGTATATGATATGTCAGAGATGGCTCGGTAGTCATATGATATGATACATTTTGGTTTTTGCACTTTTGTCATGTCAATGTAATTTGGAAGTTTGATGACATGAAGTATATGACTTGAGAGTATCATGGATGTGTATATGATGTATATATGACTCTCTTGTCGTTGACTATGTGATGACATGTTGACGAAATGTTGAGATCGAATAATGTAGCTTGTTGTCTGAGATAGAATATTGTCGTATGTATATCCATGAGATATTATGTATATGCAGTGAGACTCCAAGAAATATATATGTACCATATCCAAGAGTTGTATGTATGCCGTGTATATCACCTGAGAATAAATACAACAATGTTTGTCATATGATTTAAAGCCTTAACGCTTCATGGCTTGTTAGTACAACAGTGATAGATATAGGCATATGCATTTTGAAATCTCATAACATTTAGATCATGTAATCATGTAACATATAAATCAATGCACTTGTAAATCATTCAAACTATGATTTCTCAACAATCTCCTCCTTTTGATGATTTGCAAAATAACCTTTATTCATGATTTAGATGTGGCATAATCACTCCCCCTACAATTATGCATTCATACATGTTTTTCAAAATGTAAATACTCCCCCTTAAATCAATCTCTCCCTTTATATCATACATTTGAATTATCAATTTCTCACTCTCTCTTTGACCTTAAAGTCATGCTTTTTCTCCTTAAATCATGCAAGCAATCTCCCCCTACAATTATGCATTCATAACATGTTTTCCAAAATGTAAATACTCCCCCTTAAATCAATCTCTCCCTCTATATCATACATTTGAATTATCAATTTCTCACTCTCTCTTTGACCTTAAAGTCATGCTTTTTCTCCTTAAATCATGCAAGCAATCATGCGTTTTTCTCCCTCTTGATTTGTAAATCACATCAAAAGATACATTTGGAGCAAAACGATAATTTATAGCATATCAATGAAAATCATGCTAATTTAGATCGTAAATTTTCATATGTGGCTTGATTAAGGGCTTTTGTAAAGATATCAGCTATTTGTTCTTCAGTGCGAACGTGATCTATTAATATTACCATTACTTACATGATCACGAAGAAAATGATATCTTACATCTATGTGTTTTGCCTTAGAGTGTAAAACTGGGTTCTTAGATAAATTGATAGCACTTGTACTGTCACAATATATGGGAATTTTATTTACAGTTATTCCAAAGTCTGAAATTTGTTGTTTTAGCCCATAATAACTGTGTACAACAAAGACTTATGCCATGTATTCTGCCTCTGTAGTGGATAATGCTACACTAGCTTGTTCTTTGAACACATGATATTAGTGAGTTTCCAATAAATTGACATGTACCACTTGTACTTTTCTATCTATTTTACAACCCTCCATAATCAGTCATCAGTATAAGCATGTAGATTGAATTCAGAGTTTTATCATACCAAATACCTAATGTGGGAGTGTGCTTAATGTACCGAAATATTCGTTTTACAATATTATAATGTGAGACTTTCGGGTTACTTTGAAAACGAGCACACATACACACACTAAACATGATATCAGGTCTACTTGCAGTAAGATAAAGCAAAGAGCCAATCATAGATCTATATAATCCGTTGTCAAAGTCTTTCCAGTTTCATCTTTATCAAGCTTAGTTGCTATACTCATGGGGGTTGTAGATGGCTTTTAAATTCTCAAAGCTAAACTTTTAATCATGTCATTCACATATTTTGCTTGACTTATGTGTATTCCTCTTATTAGTTTGTTTAATTTGCAAGCCAAGGAAATAATTTAGTTCGCCTACCATTGACATTTCAAATTCGGATTTCATACAATTTTCAAATTCTTCAACTAATTTATCACAAGTAGATCCAAAGAGAATATCATCAACATAATTTGAAGAATAAGTAACTACTGATTTTCATGTTTTAAGAATAGGTGTACTGTCGATGGTTCCTCTTTTAAATCCATTTTCTAAGAGGAAAGTGGCAAAACGATCATACCAAGCTCTAGGAGCTTGTTTAAACCATATAATGCTTTCTTTAACTTGTAACATGATGGGGATATTTCATATCCTCAAAGCCAGGTGGTTGTTTTACATAGACTTCTTCTTGTATAAAACCATTTAAGAATGCACTTTTACGTCCATTTGGTAAGTTTAAAATTCTTTATGCAAGCAATAGCAAGTAGTAATCGTATAGCTTCTAATCGTGCTACGGGTGCAAATGTTTCATCATAGTCTATGCCTTCTTCTTGATTATATCCTTGTGCTATAAGTCTAGCTTTGTTTCTAACCACTTTAACCATTCTCATTCATTTTGTTTCTAAATACCCCATTTCGTACCTATTATTGTTTATCTTGTGGTTTTGGTACTAAATCCCAAACATCATTTCTTGTAAAGTGATTAAGTTCATCATGCATAGCATCAATCCAAGAAGAATCATTTAAAGCATCAAACACATTCTTGGGTTCTATTTCCGAAATCATAGTATGGAATTGATTTATTCATCTTGATTATTCTTCTACGTGGTCGTACACCTTGTGATATATCGCCTATGATAAGTTCATGTGGATGATTCTTATGAAATATTGTTTGATTATTTTCTAAGTTCTCATGCATTTCTAAGTGATCATGCGTTTCTAGTGTGTTGTGTTCATCATGTACTATATTTTCTTCTATATCATCAATCACAGATTCGAGTTCAAAATCACCATCATAATCTTTAGTTGTTTCATGTTCACACGAATTTATTGAATTTCACATGAATAGATTCTAAGATTTGCCTAGTGATAGGATCATAACATCTATATGCCTTAGAATTTACAGAATATCCAACAAAGATGCATTCAATGGATTTAGACTCAAATTTATCTAGATTATCTTTTGTGTTGAGTACAAGCATTTACATCCAAACACACGAAAATAGTCAATCTTGGGCATTCGATCATTTAAAATCTCATAAGGAGTTTTGGTTTATTTTCTTTCTAATTGATAAACGGTTGACTATATAGCATGCACAATTTACAAAACAGCTTCTGCCCACAAGAAATTTAGGTAGTTTATTTTCACATAACATTGTTCTTGCAATTTCTTGTAGTGTCCTATTCTTTCTTTCTACTACGCCATTTAATTGAGGTGTTCTAGGTGGTGAAAATTCATGTTTAATCCCCTTTTCTTCACAAAATGCAATCATATCTTATTCTTAAATTCACCTCCTCTATCGCTTCTAATTTTCTTCACATTTATGCCATATTTCATTTTCAAGTTGTTTTATTAATTTGGTAATCTCAATAGCACTATCATCTTTATTTGCAAGAAATAAGTCCATGTATAGCGAAAAAATCATCAACTATGACACATGCATAGTGTCTCCCTCCAAGACTGTTAGTACGACTAGGACCAAACAAATCAATGTGTAATAATTCTAAGATAGTAGATGTGCTAATCTCATTCTTAGACTTAAGTGATTCACGTGTTTGTTTGCCTCTAATACAAGATTCACATAACTTAAGTTATCCGTATCAAGTTTAGGCAATCCTCGTACTAGATTCTTTCGTTGAAGTTTTTCAAGAGTTGATATGCCAATATGTCCTAACCGTCTATGCCATAAGTTTACATTTGGGTTCATTTGTCATAAAACATTTTACTCTAGCATCTAGCATATCATCTATGGATAGTGTAAAAATATTTCCTTCTCTTTTTCCTTTAGTACGGTTTCTCCAGTTTTATTAACAATATTGCAATATGGATGAGAGAAACACACATCATAACCATTATCAGAAATTGTGAAATACTAAGTAAGTTTGTATGATAGATTACTTACTAGGAACACGTTGGAGATTTGAAGAGTACTTGGATTTCCGATTGTTCCTTTTCCAATGATTCGACCTTCATTGTTATCTCCAAAGGTTACGGATCCTCCTTTTTCAACTTTCTTTAATTTGGAAAATAGAGTTGGATCACCCGTCATATGTCTTGAACACCCACTATCAAGAAACCACTTATTTCCTATATCTTTTACTACCTACAAAACACAACACTAACTTAGGTACCCTTTAATTTTGGGTCCTTACGGGTTAGTGATTTAGACCTTTGTAAGAATACCTTTTGGTATCCAAACTTGGGTAATCTTTCTTGGTCTTCCAAAAGATGATAAGATATAGTACATGTTGTTTTCATCTCTATTTTGCCTATAGTGGCCGAATGTGCCAATGTGAGTTGATTTTTGATAAGTGTTTCGGTTTGTTGGCAATGTGTGTGATCTAGATGCGTTTGAATGTTGCATATGTTTTGATGACTTCCTTTGATATCTATATGGAACATGCTTGTATTTTTCATGTGATGAACTATCGGTAGTACGATGAGATGCCATTAATGGCTTGCTAGTTTGTATTGTTACCTTCTTAGGCTTCTCAATTGTTTTGAAGACATGTTGTTTGAATGATGATGCAACAAAGTTTGTAGATTTACTTTGTACATGAGTATCTTTACTATACCCTAATCTGGTTTTGTCATTGTCATGCTTTTGAGAAGAGATAAGATGATCTAGCATGCAAGTTCCTTTATCAAATTTCTTTACAGTATTCTCTAATTCTATGTTTCTTGATCTCAAGTCTACGATCTCAGATTTCATTTCAACATTTTCGGATGTTAAAGAAATAATTTCAGACCTCAATGCACTAATTATACTTGACGACTCTTCTTTTGAATCGTTTAATTGAGACACAAGATTTGTGTTAGAGGATTCTAACAATTTCTTGTCTTCAACTAAGCGTTTCTTTTCTTTAGCAAGAGCTTTTGAAAATTTATGCAATTCAAGATATTCACTAAACAAATCATCATATGAAGCTTCATTATCAGAATCGGAATCGGAATTTACCTCATTTGACGCCTTTGATGCAAAGCAAACTTGAGCCGTTTCATCCTCAGCTTCTTCATTTTCTGAGTCAGATGAATCACTCCATGTAGAAGCTTTGAAGGCCCTTCTTGTATTCCTTTGTTTCGGTTCTGAGACGAGTCTAGTATGTGTCCGTTCCTTGTCATGGTTTTTGTTCATTGTTTTGTCCTTGTTTGGACAGTTATATGAAATATGTCCAGATTTTCCACAGTCATAATATTTCATGTCTTTATCAGTGTTCTTATTTCTGTTTGACTTAGATGAAGTGGATTTATGTTTGTTTCTAAATGACTTCTTCATAAATTTTCTTAATCCTTTAGCCAATAGAATTAGATTTTCATCATCCGAATCCGTGTCACTATCATTTACGCAATTAGAAGAAGTAGAGACGTATTCATTTGAATTGAAAGCTATTGTCTTACTTTGTTTGGAAGTTGATTCGAATTTCCTCATAGTAAGTTTGTTTTCATATACCTTCAATGATCCAATCAATTCCTCCATTTTTATTGACTTGATTTCTTTGCTTTCTTCTATTGCGGTAACTTTCGGATCCCATTCGGATGGAAGGCTTTTCAATACCTTTTGTACCTTTTCCTGTGAAGTGAAAGCTTTGCCAAGAGACTCAAGAGAATTGTAAATGTTAGTTAATCTCAAATCCACATCAACAATGGATTCATTTGGCAACAATTTGAAGGATTCAAGAGTAGACATAAGCATATTGATTTTGGACTCTTTTACTTGACTTGTTCCTTCATGCTTCATTTCTAAACTCTTCCACATATCTTGTGCATTAGAACAATTAGATACATAACTAGATTCACTTTTGCTCAAACCATTTAGAAGAAGTTGCATAGCTTTAGCATTCATACTTAGCTTCTTCTTATCATCACTTGTATACTCTAGTTTAGACTTTGTAACTTCTATGTCAACACCATCAACCGCGGTTATCTTAGATGGAACAAAAGGACCATCTTCTATTATAGACCACAAATCAATATCAATAGCCATAAGAAACAATTTCATACGAAGTTTCCAATGATTAAAAGACTCACCATCAAAGAGTGGAGGCCTTTGGCTAGACATACCTTCTTGCTCGGTTTTGTGACTAGTTGATGCCATCTCACAAAGATTTTTATATCTTCTTGTTGTGAGTGTACCTCTCTCTGATACCAATTGTTGGACCTGTATAGCACCACTAAAAGGGGGGTTTAATAGTGAGTGCGGAAAAAATTGGTTTATAAAAATTTTAAGGACCAATTACTCACTTCTGAAAACAGAGACTGCTTTCAGGACCTGTTTTTAAACACTTGGTTGACTGGGTTATAGACCTCCAAAAATAGTGAAATTTTGACACAATGTACTATCAGGTGTTATGAAAGTTTTATAAAAATTTCAGATTAAAACTCAAAGGTTAAATCACTCAAATGTGGTACGTGATCTGACTGTGTCAGTTTGGACAGAACCTGTACCTTAAAATGAAAAACTTATTCCTATTTTGTGACGACTCCAAATGACCTGAAACTTTTATGAGATGACCCTTAAGATGTGTAGTATACTCAGTTAAAACATTTTTGAAAAATTCCTTTGGGAAGTATGTCAACCAAGTTGATATTCTCAACCTCTACCAATCTGAAAAACAGATTTGCACTAGTCTCAGAACTATGAATGTTTGGATGACTTATACTTATCCAAATTTGATAAAATCAGTGGGAAATGAACCCTAAGACACAAGGCTATGTTTCTGAAAATTTTTATGATTTTTGAAAATTATTTGCTATTTTTACCGAGATCATAAAGATGATGCAAAAACAGAAACTGAGAGTAAAAATGCTGAAAGTAAGAACACCAAGAATTTTATACTGGTTCGGCCAACGTGACCTACTCCAGTCTTCAAGGACACCTTCCTTGGTTTTCACTAGTCACCAAAGTCACTTTAGAATAAGGGTGGATAGAGTTATACACCAACTCCTTCAATCCAAACACTTTTACAATGTTCTACACAAAGAACAACACCAAAGAATCACCAATCAGCACCACCTCACCAAATGAATGTTTGATCACACCTTGATCAACCTTGTACACCAATGAATCTTATTTGGGTGATGTGTATGAAGCCTATACTGAATATGATATGTAAGTATGATAGGCTTTGGGTATATACAAGAGACGAATATGGAAAATGAAGTGAAGTCTTGCAAACACTAAACAGAATTTTGCACTTGTTGTTCTTGTCTTGTGTTGATCATCTCTTGCCCTTTTTATAGTCATTTGGGGCGCCTAGAAGGTTGAGAGGAGCCTCTCAAATCTGATTTGAATTGTCTTGTAATGCCTTTGAATAAATTTGAATGCTTTAGGTCATTAATTCCCCCCAAAACTTCAGCCACCAATCTGAAATTTCAAATTCAAAAACAGAATTTTCAGCTTTGTTTGGTCTTGTCTTTGACTCCTTAATTTGTGTATCTTTGTCTTCCATCATTGCTTGGTCTTTCTTCATCAATTATATTATATTATGAACTCCTCCAAGGCTCCCAACATGCTGTCCCAGCTGCCCCATCTGGTCAGCCAATGTGCTGAATTCAAATCTGAATTTTGCATGGTAACAATGTAGAATTCTTCATGAACATGGTAAATTTCTTTTACCATTTTACCTTGCCTTCTAGAACCTTTCAAGATATGTCTTTGGCTGTGTAATTCATGTATAATACATGAATAAATACATGTGGCATCATGTAGCAAATAAACGTTCCATGTACGATGATGTAGTAACTTCAAATTTCAACTTCCGTTGATTACTCGGTTTTTCACCGTTTTGTCTCAAACCTCTTCAACATATAAAATATGTAATATAACATGCAATATACATATAAATATGTATAATCTCAGCTCCAATGTGTATAAGATGTTTGGCCAAGAGGTATATCAATTTTGAATTTAATAAGGAAGATGATGGAGAATTGATATATGTATTTGTTTTGTGACTTTGGTATTGATCTCTCCATGTAGTGCACGAAATTTTTGAGTGTTGGAAATGTATATTGGCTGGCCATCTTTGTATGATAAGTATATGATATGTCGGAGATGGCTCGGTAGTCATATGATATGATACATTTCGGTTTTTGCACTTTTGTCATGTCAATGTAATTTTGGAAGTTTGATGACATGAAGTATATGACTTGAGAGTATCATGGATGTGTATATGATGTATATATGACTCTCTTGTCGTTGACATATATTGATGACATGTTGACGAAATGTTGAGATCGAATAATGTAGCTTGTCATCTGAGATAGAATATATGTCGTATGTATATCCATGAGATATATGTATATGCCGTGAGACTCCAAGAAATATATATGTACCATATCCAAGAGTTGTATGTATGCCGTGTATATCACCTGAGAATAAATACAACAATGTTTGCCATATGATTTAAGCCTTAACGCTTCATTGCTTGTTAGTACAACAGTGATAGATATAGGCATATGCATTTTGAAATCTCATAACATTTAGATCATGTAATCATGTAACATATAAATCATGCACTTGTAAATCATTCAAACTATGATTTCTCAACAAAAGGTGTGTTCTTCCTCCTAGAAAGAGATCTATTGGGTGCTGTTGGGTGTTCATGGTCAAGTATAAAGCCAATGGAAGTATTGAGAGCCACAAGGCCCGCTTGTAGCAAAGGGATATAATCAGACATATGGTATCGATTATTTAGAGACGTTCTCTCCTGTGAGCTGTATTAATACAACTAGAGTATTATTCTCTATCGCAGCAACTCGAAATTGGCCTCTCCACCAATTTGATATTAAGAATATGTTCCTGCATGGTGATCTAAAAGAAGAAGTATACATGGACCCCCTCCCCTCCAGGATTCTCTGCAGGGTTTAAGCCAAGGGAAGTATGCAGGATAAAAAGGGCCTTGTATGGACTAAAGTAGTCGCCTCGAGCCTAGTTCATCAGATTTACTGGTGTAATGAAGCAAGATGGTTACTGTCAGAGTAATGCAGACCATACGTTGTTTGTTAAACGAAGAAAGGATCCGGTGACATGTTTGATTATCTACGTAGATGACATGATTACCGCAAGAGATGACACTGAGGAGATTGCACGTCTTCGTAAGAATTTGTTCACTAAATTTGAAATGAATGATCTTGGAAGATTGCAATATTTTTTGGGTATTGAAGTCTTGAGGTTAGAAACTTGAATTTATATATCACATCACAAGTATATTTTGGATCTCTTTACTGAGATTGGAATGCTCGATTGCAAACCTTGTAATACTCCTATGGCGGTAAATTATAAGCTACAGGTTTTTGATGGGGCAGCTTCTGCTGATAAGGGACAATATCAACACCTGGTTGGTAAGTTGATATAATTGTCACATACATAGCCCGACATCACATTTGCTGTAAGTATAATCAATCAGTTCATGCATAGCCCCCAGGAGCATCATATGGAGGCAGTCAAGTGTATCTTACAATATATGAAATATACACCGGGTAGAGGCATTGTATTTTGGAATTATGGACATTTGAACATCTAGGCTTATACTGATGCTGACCGGGTTAGGAGCTTAGTTGATCGGAAGTCCACTTCTGGGTATTTTACACTGGTAGGGGGTAATCTTGTAACTTGGAGGAGCAAGAAACAAAATGTGGTCGTCTTATCAAGTGCTGAGGCAGAATTCTACGGAATTGTGAAAGGAATCACCGAGGTATTATGGGTTCAGAAGTTGTTCAAAGATATTGGTTTACTGGTTAACCTGCCAACACCACTGCTATGTGATAACAAAGCGTCTATCAGCATATCTGAGAACCCAGTACATCACGACCGAACCAAGTATGTGGAAATCGATCGTCATTTTGTCAAAGAAAAATTAGAAGGACTTGTTGAACTGCCGTTTGTTCAATCAAAAGACCAGTTAGCAGCATGTTAACCAAAGCAATTAATGGAAGGTTGTTTGAAGCTATCTTGTGCAAGTTAAACGTCATGGATTTCATGGTTCAACTTGAGGAGGAGTGTTAGCATGTTAACAATCCCTAATTAGGTGTAATCTCATAAATACAGGGATGTGTATATTTTATATTAGGAATGATTGATTGTGATTGTATTATGATTGATTCGTAATTAGTGAGTTACAATATACGTGTATAGAAGAAGTCCTATAAAATAAAGTGTAGAGTATTGTACAAAACATTAAGAAATACATAAATTTTTTTCCTGTAAGTTCATATTGCCTTTACGTATTGGCTGATTACACAACTTATGGCATTACATGGAACTTAAGACTGGCATAGCACTAAAACGTTCACAAACGAAACAGCAGAATTGAAATAAAAGACTATTGGGAAAACTCCTTCCCATGACATGTGGAAACCAAAAAGCAAACGGATAAGAACTTTGAAGACACCATGTGAGTTTACTCATCAGGAGAAGTAGGAACACTTTTACGGCAATGGTACCTAAAATATGTACTTTCAATGACGCAAAAGCATCCTTCAATTGGGCAGTTATCAAAGTCATGCCCACATTCTTCGTTGCATAGCCAAGGAAGTTTGTTATAATCGAAAGCCAGTGGTGGTATCTTATTCTGAAGCCATTTCCTCCCTTTCGTCGGGTCGATTTGTATGCCCTCCTCTACTTTCCCTTGCACTACAAATATGGTAAATTAAATGAAATCTTACAATCCTAACAAATCACGTAAAGTTAATTTAGGAAATAGAGCATTTTGGAAGAAATAAGATATTGCTATGACATACCTTTCCCAATAAAGGGTGCCCAATTATGGTTTTCATCCTGAGATTGGGCTTGCAAGACGAGGCAGAGGGATGCAATCAAGTATGCTATTTTCATTGAAAGTTACTATACGTATATTACAAAGTGTAATATTGAGTGGGGTTTTTCCTTTTCTACATAAGATGTGCGAGTTCGTCGAATGAGTTGAGGCACATTTTATTGCAGCAATTTTGTTTTTTGAGAACTGTTTTGTGTTGTTCTTCAGTGCTGCATTAGAACAGTTCTTTCGGGACAAAATTTCAGGAGGCAATTTTTGTAGTAATAAATGAGTAAATTATATCAGGTACTCATCAACAAATAAAAAATATAACAATAGGGTAAAGCCTCCTGCTTTGCACAATCATCAAGACCAAATGTTAATTATTTTTACATGATTGGTTAATAAGAATCTAATAGTTACAACACACTCATCAGAGACGCACACACATTCTACACACACAAACACACACACGCACATATATGTATAAATGTGTGTGTGCACATGACTATGTGTGTGTCTATATATATGTACATATGTATGTGTGCGTGTATATGATGAACAAATATATATATATATATATATATATATATATATATATATATATATATATATATATATATGCACATATACACATACATGTTGGAATATGAATTGTTTTCATGAAGTTAAAAGATGTTTTAAAAGAGTTAAAAGGTATTTCATACTTTGGAATTGAAACAAAATGAGAAAAACACACTGTGAGGCATATATCTTTCACATGGATCGATTCATGTATACATCAGTCACTCAAGAAGAGACATCGATCGATCCATGTTTGGGCTGTCAATGTTGAAACCTTACTGTCCGGCATCGATCTATCAAATTAGGACACATTAACCGATTGATGTGACATCAGTCTCTAAAGTTAGAGACATCGATCAATCGATGTCATTAAGGTTCAAACTTGAAACCATACTGAAAGAAATAAATCTCTCAATAATGAGACATCGATCGATCGATATATACATTACTCTCTCACAGAAGAGACATCGATCGAGCGATGTGTCTAAGGTACAAAACTGAAACCGTACTGGAAAACATCGATCTCTCAATGATGAGACATCGACCGGTCGATGTATACATCGGTCTCTCAGAAAAGAGACATCGATCAATCGATATGTGTAAGGTACAAAACTGAAACCTTACTAGAAGACATCGATCTCTCAATGATGAGACATTGATCGATCGATGTATGCATCAGTCTCTCAAAAAAGAGACATTGATCGATCGATGTTTGTAAGGTGCAAAACTGAAATCTTACTAGAAGACATCGATCTGTCAACATGGAGACATCAATCAATCAATGTCATTCATGATTCAAATTTTTGTGCCTGCTAGAACAAAATCTAAGGAAGATTTAAAGTGTTTTCTCTCTCCAATCTTGCTCAAATCTTGTGGACTTTTTCCTGATATCTATAATATTTTATTGACTGTTATGTACGTGTCTAAGATATTCTAGGGTGACTATGGAGGACAAAATTCAACTATAGGGTGGCTAAAGACTATTTGGACATTGTCAAGACTTTTGATTGAGTTGAAAACTTGAGGGCAGCTACAAAAAATGTGGCTGACATCATCTATATATTGAAAAAACTCAGATGAGACACAGACACACTTTCATCCGCCTCAAGCTTTATTTTTCATTGTTGTAAAAAGCTCTCAATTGTACAAAAGTGCTTAAGGCTTATTAAGCTCTTATTTCTTAAACTTCATTATTGTAAATTATGAGAGTACAAGTCTAACACAAGAGAAATTATACAAACTTGATTTCTTTCTTGTGTTTAGACTAGCTAGAAAGTGTAACCCACACGACTTTCCAGAACCCAATGTGTGAAAGTTCTTTGATAGAACTTTGTTAGAGTCGTGAAGAAGCAAGGACTTGTTCTTACTTATAGCTGGTGTCGTTGTTGCACAAAGTGGTTTTGTGCAAGAAGCTGTTGTGGTTGTTGTTATTGATTACACTAGATGTTAGTGTAAGTATTGTATTTTTGCTATTCTTATTAAAAGTAATAAGAAGAGTTGCTCTTAAAAATCTACTTTGGTAACAAAGTGGTAGTGGAGTAGAATCATTTGGATTCGAACCAATCGAAATTGTGAATTTTTATTTATTATTTTTCATCTCTTTCTTTATTGATTTGGAGAGCATTTGAGTTGGAGTGAACTAAACTGAGAAAATTATGCAAAATCACCCAGCACTCTATTCACCCCTCTGTAGAGTGATGGTCACGGATCTTACAATGCATATAAACACACACACATAACAATAATTCCATTCGTTTTAACATTGTTGTTATAAGTAGTCAATCGTCATTTAAAATCAAATTACTTTAGTATTGTTCATTGAAATTTAGTACCAAAAATCTATTTTCATAAACTATTACGTTAAATAATTTGAACCTTTGCCTTAGATAATATTTGACCAAATATTTACCTTTAATACATAACATATAAGAAAATATTTCCCCCTCATTCGATGGTATTGTATATAAGTCAAGCATTAACAGAATTGGTCGTTGTTCAAAGACCATGTTCGTGTATGAATGAAGACTTCTTTGGCCCTCATATCCAACCTGACTCGAATAATAGTCTAATGCTAGATTTTTCATCTTTTATTTTCTGCAATTATCAATACTCGTGTCTCATTGTGTTGTCTCATTGTGTTGAAATGGCTCATCGTCAAAGATAGGTACTATCTAATTGTCGGTTTCCCAGCAGCTACGTTTCTCATTGACTTGAATATGGATTTTTTCTGTATATAATTAAACACTAAAAAGACATTAAATGTTGTTGTTTGCATATTTTAATGACATATTTTAAGCCTGGCATCGTGCTGTTATGCCTGTTTAAGATTTGACAGTTTTACGCCAAATAAAAATAATAATAATTTGAAAAGAACTTTTTTTTGTTGAAAAATATAAGATTGTGTTCAAGTGAAAAATAAATAAACTAATGTTTTCATTCGGCTGAATTATAGCAGTTAACAGTGCAAAATAGTACCGCTGTAGGGGTAGGTCCGCTGTGGAAGCGAAACCCATCGAGCTGAGTCAGTTACACAGTCAAGAAAGCACAATCCATGTGAAGCATTGAATGGGACGTTGAATCAGCTATCAATGTGCGGTGGAGATGAAGTAATGATAGTGGAGGTTGCATGCTGGAACCAGAGGGAGAAGGAGAAGTGCAGGGGGAGAGACAGTTACAACGGAATTGCAACAGCGGTTGTGGAAGAAGAATGTAGATGACTATTTTGCCCTTTGTTACATAATTCCAGTAGATGTTTAGTAAGGACAGTTTTGTAACTTCACCCTAAATTTGTATTTGGCGCGCACAGCTTTCTTCTTCCTGCTGCTATATATACAGTGTAGACATTGCGTCGAACACTATTCCTTTATGGAGAGTTCTTGGCATCAATCAAGTTTTTCATTCTCTCTAAGTTGTTTGTATTTCTTCTTGAATCTTTTATCCTTCTCTTTATTTCGTTATAGTCTTGATTCATAATCATATGATTCACTGATTTCAATCTCGATGTGGCTTGAATGCGTGTTGTGTGAATGTGTTGGGTGAAATTTAACATGGTATCAGAGCGTAATTGATGAATTTTGGTACATTTCTATCTCCTAATTCTTCTCCTATGGCGAATAATCAAGCATCACCGTCTACACACAATCAGAATACAATTGTGGATCCAACAGATGATCCATTGTACTTGCATCCAAGTGACAATCCTGCTTTGGTTCTTGTACAACCTTTGTTGGACGGAAACAATTATCATGGATAGAGTAGTACAATTCGTAGAGCGTTGGAGTCCAAGAGAAAGGTAGGATTTCTTGATGGAACTGTGATGAGGCCACCTGGAAATAGCAGCAGATTTAATTCTTGGACCAAGGCTAACAACATGGTTGCGTCGTGGCTGGTAAATTCTGTTATCCCTAGCATTGGTCAAAGTGTTATGCGGATTGATAATGTGTTTGATATTTGATCAGATCTTAAGTTTAGGTATGGAAATGTCGATGAATTTAGATTATCTGACCTACGTGAAGAATTCTTTGCAGTTAAACAAGATAATTTTTCAGTAACAGAGTATTATACTAAACTCAAGGTAATTTGGGAAGAACTGTCGGTTTTGAGATCCATTCATGTGTGCTCATGCACTAGATGCACTTGCAATTTGTCCACTCAAGTAAGGAAACTAATAGACAATGACTATGTCATCAAATTCTTGAAAGGTTTGAATGATGAATATAAAGCGGTTAAGTCACAAATTCTTCTTACTAGTCCCCTGCCTGATATTAACACAGCATTTGCCAGGGCTGTAAAATTGGAGAGGAAGTTGACATATGGTAATGGTCAAGCTCATTTTAACAATAATCCAACTGCTTTAATTAGCCAAAGGACACAGTCATCATCAGAAAATTTGTCCCAGTCTGGATCTGTGCTAGCAGTACAAAGGTCGGTAGGAGGAGGTTATAGAAAGGACTCACAGAAACGATATGGCCAGTCATGTTACAAACAGCCATTCTGCACTTTTTGTAATACACTAGGGCACACAGTGGAAAAATGCTATAAGAAGCATGGATTTCCACCTGGGTTTAAGCAAAAGCCACAAGTGAATTATGTTGCAGGTGATCAGGAGCTAAGTCAACAAGGTTGTGTCATTCAGAATGATGACAACTATTCTGTAGCACATGGATCAAGCCATGATGGTTTACATATATCTCAAGAACAGTATGTACAATTGATGAATCTGCTCCAGGAGTATGATGACAAGAGCAAACAAGGGGACTACCAAAGACATGAGAGCACAGAAGTCCAGCATACATCGATGAGTGCTCAAAGCCAAGTTGCTTCTGGTAAGCAAGCAGGTAACTATGCAGGTAAAGATTTAAATGTATGGATTGTGGATTCTGGAGCCATAGATCATATTTGTTGTAGCCTTTCTTTGTTTGATTCCTATAAGCCAGTAAATCCTTTGCATGTTACCCTTCCAAACCATCAGCTTGTCACAGTGTCACATACTGCACTGTTATCATCAATTTACTATTAACACTCAAAGATTTGCCATACGTGCCTACCTTTGCTTTTAATCTAATTTCCCTCAGTAAGCTTGTTTTCTCAGAAAATCATGAAGTAATCTTCAGACACAATAATTGTTTGATTCAGGATCAAATCAGCAATAAGATGATTGGTTCAGCTGATTTGTGTCAAGGCCTCTACCTTCTACACAGAATATCTACTGTATCATCAGGATACTCTCCTTCATCTCAGCCAGTTCGTGCTCAGCCTATTCAAACTCCTGTCCAGCACTCCAAGATGCTTCTATGGCATTATAGACTAGGGCATCTTAGTAACCCAAGAATAAAGGAGATCCACAAAAAGGATCTCAAGGTCACATCAGTTGATTGTACCTCCAGTTGCCTTGTATGTCCTTTAGCAAAACAAAAGCATAATCCATTTTCCATTTCCTCTTCTTTGTCTAAACATCCCTTCTCACTTATTCATGTAGACATTTGGGGACCATACAGGCATTGTACAATGTATAAAGAGAAATATTTCTTGACAATAGTTGATGATTTTTCTAGATATTGCTGGATTTATTTGATGAAAGCAAAGTCTCAAACTCAGCATATTCTGAAGAGTTTCTACAAGTATGCTCAAACACAGTTTAACATCCCTGTTAAAGTAATACGTTCAGACAATGGACAAGAATTCAATATGAACCAATTCTATGCTTCTGAGGGAATACTACATCAGTCCAGTTGTGTACATACTCCACAGCAAAATGGCACCATGGAAAGAAAACTACAACATCTTCTTTCTGTTGCTCGAGCCTTAAAAATTCAATCTAATCTGCCTCCCAGCTACTGGGGTTACTGTGTGCAAAACACAGCGTACCTCATCAACATCACACCTACATCTTTACTTAACAATTCCACACCTCATGAGCTACTGTTTCAAAACACCCCATATTATCAACTATTGAGAGTCTTTGGGTGCTTGGCATTTGGTCTCAACAATCAACCCCATAAAGAAAAATTTGCACCTAGATCCAGCAAAAGTGTTTTTCCAGGAATAGCTCTTAACACTAAGGGCTATATCCTGCAAGATTTAATTACAAAAAGCATCTATATTCTTAGAGATGTTGAATTCTATGAGCATCTTTTTCCCTTCCAATCTAAATTACAAACTGAAACACCATATTCTGAGTAATCCTTTTCCTATAACCAGTTATGCTCTCATGTGCAAGACATCGCATACTCTTCTCCATACACAAATAACACCGCAGACACATTGAATGAACCTTCACAATCCCCTAATACTGTTTCACATGTGCCATCTGTGCCTTCTCCTAACAGTTCCTAATGGTGACTCATTCATCCTACAAGATACATCTATGCCACCTCCCATAGACATTTCCTCCATCTCCATTGATCTTCCTGCCAGTCAGCCTTTCATCCCGGCCAACCAGCCAGTAAACTGTCACAACTCTCAGTCTATAAGAGAAAAAAGACCTCCATCATATCTTCAGCAATATTATTGATGTCAGATTAGAAGCTCCAGTGCACACCCTCATGCCACTTCACCACACACCCTAGAAATATCCTTCAGCCTTATGTCTTTGGCTCCAAGCTACAAACCATATATCTTAAATCTGAGTTTGCATTTGGAGCCTTCTTCTTATGCAGATGCAGGCAGGTCTCCAGCATGGCAGGATGCTATGAATACTGAGTTACAAGCCTTGCAGGATAATAACACTTGGAAGTTGATGCCATTACCTCCAGGAAAACACCTAATTGGTTGTAGGTGGGTTTATAAAGTCAAACTGAAACAGGATGGAAGTGTAGAGAGATACAAGGCAAGGCTTGTTGCCAAAAACTACACACAGCAATATGGAGTGGATTATCAAGAAACCTTCTCACATGTGGCAAATATGCCAACTGTGAGGCTCATTCTAGCATTGGCACCAAATCAAGGGTGACACATTCAGCAAATGGATGTCAACAACGTCTTTTTACATGGAGACCTGCATGAGGAAATTTTCATGGAACCACCTCATGGGCTTAACTTGCAAGGATAAGATGTAGTATGCAAGCTTCAGAAAAGTCTCTATGGCCTCAAACAGGCTAGTAGAGAATGGAATGCTAGGCTCACACATTTTCTGTTGGCTCAAGGTTTCATTCAGTCAAAGAATGACTACACTCTTTTCATCAAGAATACAGGTTCTGCTCTACTCATCCTTTTGGTATATGTAGATGACATTGTGGTTACATGTTCAGACTCACATGCTATCAGTCAGATAAAGAATGCCTTACACTCAGAATTCAAAATTAAAGACTTAGGGTGCCTTAGATACTTCCTTGGTATAGAAGTAGTTAGGTCCCAAGGGGGGTTGCTGATCAATCAAAGAAAATATACACTAGAGTTACTTGAGGAAACTGGCTTTCTTGCCTCCAAACCAGTTAGAAGTCCCATGGAAACCAGCCTGAGACTGACTCATGGTGATGGACCTTTGCTTTCAGATAAAGCACAATATAGAAGCCTCATAGGAAAGTTGATTTATTTGACCATTACCAGGCCTGATATATCATTTACAGTACAGCAGTTGAGCCAATTTTTAGACTGTCCTACAGAGAACCATCTTAAATCAGCCCACAGGTTATTGAGGTACTTAAAAGGAAGGGTGGGTCAAGGGCTCATGTTTCCAAGTACAAGTGTATTACAATTAAGAGCTTTTGTAGATTCAAATTGGGCAGGCTGCAATGAAACTATGAAGTCTATTACTGAGGTACTGTGTATTTCTTGGAAATGCCCTGATCTCATGGAAAGCAAAAAAGAAAACAACTGTTTCAAAGTCCTCAGCTGAAGGAGAATATAGAGCCATGGCATCTTTAGCATGTGAGGTACAATGGTTGCTTTACCTGGCAGATGACTTGAAGCTAAGGAAACAAACTCCAGTGGAAGTTTTTTGTGATAGTAAAAATGTTATGCATATTGCTGAAAACCTAGTCTTTCATGAAAGAACCAAACATATAGAAATAGATTGTCATATCACACGAGAGAAGGTGCAAAATGGAACACTAAAGTTGATGCCTGTAAGAACTGATCTACAGTTGGCAGACTTGTTCACAAAGGCGTTGAATTCCAAAAGGCTTGCAGAACTAATGAAGTCACTTGGAGCTCTCAATATATATAACAAGCAAGGCTTGAAGGGGTGTGTGGAAGTATAGCAGTTAACAGTGCAAAGTAGTACCGCTGCAGGGGTAGGTCCGCTGTGGAAGTGAAACTCATCGAGCTGAGGTAGTTACACATCCAAGGAAGCACAATCCATATGAAGCATTGAATGGGACGTTGGATCAGCTATCCATGTGCGGTGGAGATGAAGTAATGATAGTGGAGGTTGTGTGCTGGAACAGAGGGAGAAGGAGAAGTGCAGGGGGAGAGACAGTTACAACAGAATTGCAATAGTGGTTGTGGAAGAAGAATGTAGATGACTATTTTGCCTTCGTTGCTTAATTCCAATAGATGTTTAGTAAGGGCAGTTTTGTAACTTCACCCTAAATTTGTATTTGGCGATCACAGCTTTCTTCTTCCTGGTGCTATATGTACAGTGCAGGTATTGTGTCGGACACTATTCCTTTTTGGAGAGTTCTTGGCATCAATCAAGTTTTTCATTCTCTCTGAGTTGTTTGTATTTCTTCTTGAATTTTTTATCCTTATCTTCCTTTCGTTATAGTCTTGATTCATAATCATATGATTCACTGATTTCAATCTTAATGTGGCTTGAATTTGACTGAATGTGTTGGGTGAAATTTTACACATTCTGTTGGAAAATTTCCTGTCTTGTGATAAATTACTCAATCCAAGTAACTGAAATAACTTATTGACTATCTACTTTACATACAGTGTAAGTGTGGCACACATTTCGTGTTACATTATCATTAACACAAAAAGAGCAGGAGGAGGAAGATGAATACGGGTGACTGGAAGAAATCAGGAATTATTTTTATTTTGGGAAAATTCGATCGCTTTTATGAACAAAACATTCTGTACAAATGTTGAACAACACGTAAAAGACTAATGCATATTCACACCGACTTCACACGCTTTTAACAAAAACATATACACGATATCTCATGGCCAGTACAAATTGGTTTGGGGGACATCGTTTCATGCACCCGTGTGAACAGCCGTATTCCTACGATGCCACAACCCGTACACAGTTTCTCGAAACAAATAGTATCATTCTTGTGATCTATCGACCTCCCAAAAGATCCTTAGGCAAGGGCATATTTGACCAACAATAAAATAAAAAGGTAATATTGGCGGATATGTAAAAAATAGTGCTGGCAATAGTTATATCTTAAAAAAATTTGGATTGGTTGGAAATAGCTTATCCTTACTAGTAGGCATAGTAAAAGGGGAAAAGGAAAGTTAATAATAGTATGAAATATAAATCGAAATTAAGGACTATTCATTCCATAGATATTCTGGAGAAACGTCATTAAGCTAAGGAAATAAATAAATTTAATAGAGGAGAAAAAAATTTTGCTAACAAGTTCGTGTGTATTGCTTAATATTTTGCTAACAAGTGCTATATGTTAGGTCCCTTAAAACACACTAGAAGGGGAGTTGAATAGTGTGTTCACCAAGTATGGATATTTTTCATTTTTGAGTGCAAACCAATACTTGGATGTGTTCTTGAAATGAATAAAACTTGATGAAGAATAAAGAACACAATATGTATAGAGGTTCAAGTCAAAATGACTCTACTACTTTACCTTCTTGATTTTTCACAAGAAGGATTTTGAAAGGGGGATTGTTATTTCTTTAAGGGAAAACAACAATCACAACAAAATCCAGATACAAAGAAAACTAGGCAACTCGCCTAGACACAACCAAGAAAGCCAACCCCTCTAAGTCTAGCCTCCAAAGAACTTCTTTGCTCCTCAAAGAATTCTTGTAGGGAGTATAGTGCACCATCACACTATCAACTAACCCTCTCAGGTCTGGATTTCTTCAAACAAGAAGCACCCATAGCTCTTTGGCCAACAATCTACACTTGGCCCCTCACAATCTTCACTCAACAAGAAGAAACCTCTTCTTCTTTACAATACAACTCTCACAAATAAAGTAAAATACACAATACAACTATTTTGAGAGCTTGAGTTTTGAGAGAAACTTGAGAGCTTTGATAGTAGAAAGTTGGAGGAAGAAGGAGATGAAACCTTTGTTTTTATCTACCTTCAAACTTCCATCCGTTTGAAACATTACAGGGGCCAATAATGGGTTTTGTCTTCTTGTCATGACATGTCCTCATCTTTGGACATCTTCTCTTGGATGAATGGAAGCTTCTTGAGCAAGCCTCTTGTTGATAACTCAAAGAGGAAAGGTGACTCCTTTAAGAGTGAGAAAGAACCTGTGAAATTGCACTAAAAGAGAGGGTACAAATGTCAAGTAAGTATTAGAAAATCAAAGCATAAGACATTTGTGACGTTGGTCACATGAAGCGCCTTAAGTGTTTAATGAACAGGCATTCAATGTGACATGGAGCGCCTAATGTGGTTTTGAACAAGCATTCAATGTTACATAAAGTGCCTATTGAGGGCAGCTGAACGCGTTCGAAGTCACATGAAGCACCTAATATCAGCCTTCATACTCGTTCGAAGTAGTTCTTACTTTTACTAAAAAGTAACTTGATGTTTGTGCCCATTTGGGGGGAGTTCATTTGACTTGGAAATACACATGAAGCGCCTTGTTAAGCGTTCAAAAGTGTACTGTTTTACACATTGACACATGAAGCGTCTAATGTAGGCGTTCGAAGTGTACTGGAATCCAAACACTTCACATGAAGCGCCTTATGTAGGCGTTCGAAGTGTACTGGAATCCAAACACTCACATGAAGCGCCTTATGTAGGTGTTCGAAGTGTACTGACTTTCAGACGCTTCATATTAGGCGTCTTATGTAGGTTTTTGCAGTGTCAATTGTGTAAATCATCAAAACTTAACATATTCTAACATTCTCCCTCTTTTTGATGATTTCACAATGTGCATAACTCTTCAAAGTTAGCTCCCCCTTAACCTATGCTCCCCCTCAATTCATGCGTAAGCATTTCTTAATTTGAACTTGATGAATCAAATATAATGATGCAATGTTTAACCAAAAATCATCATCAAGTTTTAACAAAATAAACTGAATCCATTTTACTTCCAAATCAAAATTTTTATACATGTCAAAAAAACAAGAAAAAGAAAAAAATTGTCAATAAGAAAAATTAAGCATTGCCACCACCAGCACCTCCACCTGGAGGTGTAAATCCTCCATATCTGAAACCTCCACCGGTTGCAAAATCAGCAAATCCACTCATGGACCCTTCAGCACCACCTGAGCCGCCTGCAGCACCACCAGCAGTACCATAAGTACCAGTACTTTCTCCCCCTAAATCATCAAAATCAGGGGGGAGCTGAACCCATGGACTTAGCTGTAAGAAGTCATTTTTGAAAACTGTCATACAGTATTCATTCCACAAATGCCGGGCTTCATGCCCAGCATCGCAAAGTTGCAACCTTTGAACAGTTTTTTCAAGTGAGGCAATTCGTAATAGCAATTCTAGAGCATTTCTACCACCTTCATCTTCTTGAGGTCCTTCATCGACCTCATCAGCTATATCCAGAATGGTAGTGGCTTTTCGTCGATGAGAATTAATGGATTGAGCAATGTTGAAGTTATCGTAGAAGTCTGCCTTTGCCACCATTGTCAGCTCTCCATCAGGTATGACGATACCTTTGGACTTCATCAGAATGGTAACAATATTGGCAAAAGGTAAGGCCTTTGACCCTTTCTAGAGAGCAGCGACCATCACTTCTACCATGATCCATGCAAAGTTAAGCTGGGTCTCATGTTTGATACTGTAAGTGACATAGAAATCCATGTTACTTGGATTTCTAGTTGACTTACCGTTGACACAGTAGGTGACCACAACCAACAGTATCGGTTTACCAGAGACATATTCTGAGTCTTCTTTGTGGGAAGATATCCCAAATCAAATTCTACATCTTGCTCACGAACTCTATATTTTCTACTCCAATCAAATACGGAGAAATCACCTAATCCCTCATTTATTATCCCTAGAACATCACATATTTCTTGGATAGAGAAGCTGAGGGGTGTACCAGTGATGACAGTGTGCAGAGAGAATTGCTGAGACTCAGATTGTGGAATAACCCACATGTTGGCATAAAACAGCATGGTGTGGTCTCTAGAGAATTCCAACATATCACGTCTGGACCAAATAGGAGTCCAGCCTTGATGATCGAGGAGGGTGATGACTTGATTTGTGTTATGTGCTTCTGTAAAGTCACTAACGCGGATGAGTTTGAGGGGCACCACAGGTCTGTTGTTGCTACTCCATTCTTGAAAGAGCAGATGGGAGTAACGAGACAAGTACGTACCTCTGACCATGTGAGGAGGTGGTTTCGTAACATCAGAATCCAATTTTTTCATCCAAGGAAAATTTTCCTTGGATAGCCCTTCTCGGAAAGAAATGATTTCTGTTGGTTCGACAACGCCAGCGGTTTGATTGCGTTTGTGTCTCTTTTGAGTTTGCTTTGAAGGACCTGCTGAAGCCATTTGGATTTGAGAGGAGTGAAGTATTAGAGGTTGCAGCAGGGAGGGTTTTCAGAGATTAGGTGAGAAGAGATGAAGGAGAATCCGGACTTTGAATAGAAGAGGAGGAAGAAGAAGATGCAGGGCGGTTGGAGTGAAAAAGTAGTGGAGGAGTGGGAGTAGTGGAGGAAGAGGAAAAGGTGAGAGAGGAAGATGAAGGGGTGGGAGAGGAAAATGGATAAGGAAGAAAAAGGTGAAGAGTGAAGACTAGGGAAGTGGAGGGAATGGGGAAACGTGGGAGAGGACGTGGGAAGAGGGAAACACGGCCCAGGTCAAATCCTTCAATTCGCTTGAAAAGTTGAAGAGATGTCTAGTATGACAGTGAGGAACTAGGGTTTAGGTGCCTAATGTCACTTTGAACGGCTTCATAAACTCGGACGAAGCGCCTGAAGTGACTTGGAACGGTTGTGGATGAGTGGATTAAGCGCTTAATGTAGCTTCAAACGAGCGAAACAGTTTGTATAGAGCACTTAATTCCACTTCGAAAGCATGTATCAAGAGACATAGAGCGCTTGATGTCACTTCGAACGAGTGACATCGTTAGCATCAGGAGCTTAATGTAATATTGAACGCCTGAACTAATAGTAATGAAGCGCCTTATGTGTACTGACCTTGAAGATTTTTAATTTTTTTTTGCTCCAACTTAAGATGGGTTAATGTCAACCCATGTTAAGCAACCCCAGCCTGCTTCTTATAGATGCAAACAAATCACTAGGCAAAGGTTTCGTAAAGATGTCTGCTAATTGGTCACTTGTTGGAACAAATTCCACACTAACCAAGTCCTTTTATACACAATCACATATGAAATGATATCTCACTTCAATGTGCTTAGTCCGACTATGTTGGACGGGATTTTGTGCAATATTGATAACAGACGTGTTATCACACAAAATAGGCACTTTTGAAAAGTGAATGTTATAATCAAGTAACGTGTTTTTCATCCATAACAATTATGCACAACAAGAGGCGGCCGACTCATATTCGGATTCCACCGTAGAAAGAGAAACACTATTTTGTTTCTTGAAAAACCAAGAAACAAGACAATCATCGAGAAATTAACAAGTCCCGAATGTGCTCTTTCTATCAACAAGACTCCCCGCATAATCAGAGTCATGATATCCTCTTAAATAAAAACATGCATTTTTAGGATAAAATAATCCAAATTTCAAAGAACATCTAAGGTATCTAAGAATATGTTTTACCGCAATTAGATGCATTTCCCTAGGATCACTTGTAAATCTAGCACATAAGCATACTGCATGCAATATATACGGTCTACTTGCAGTCAAATAAAATACACTACCTATAATGCCACGATACAAGGTTACCTCGATATGCTTTCCTTTCTCATCTTTGTCAAGCTCTGCACTTGTGCTCATTGGAGTGTTTACTTCTCTTCCTTCACCAAAGTTATACTTTTTGAGCAAGTCTTTTGTGTATTTGGTTTGAGAGATATACACACCTTCTTGAGTTTGTTTGATTTCAAGTCCGAGAAAATAATTTAGCTCACCTATCATGATTATCTCGAAGTCACCTTGCATTAAGCTAGCAAATTGCTCACAAAGACAATTGTTAGTAGCACCAAAAATAAAATCATCAACATATACTTGTACAATTAATTGATTTCTACCTTGTTATTTGATAAACAAAGTAGTGTCAACTTTACCTCTTGAGAATCCATTATTAAAAAGAAAAGTATTTAACTTCTTGTACCAAGCTCTTGGGGCTTGTTTAAGGCCATAAAGAGCCTTTTTAAGTTTGAAAACATGATGTGGTGAGTCATGACATTCAAACCCGGCAGGTTGTGCAACATACACTTCTTCTTGAATAACATCATTTAAGAAGGAGGATTTAACATCCATTTGGTAAATTTTAAAATCTCTATAGCAAGCATATACCAATAACATTCTAATAGCTTCAAGCCATGCTACGGGTGCAAATGTCTCATCAAAATCAATACCTTCTTCTTGACGGTATCCTTGAGCAACTAGTTTAGCTTTATTTCTTGTGACATTTCCTTGATCGTCCATCTTGTTAGGAAATACCCATTTGGTACCAATAATTTGATGATCAAGTGGTTTAGGAACTAACTCTCAAACATCACTTCTTTCAAATTGGTTTAATTCTTCTTGCATAGCCAAGATCCAATTTTCATCAAGAAGTACATCTTTTACATTTTTTGTCTCTATGAGAGAGACGAATGCGTTCCCTCTATATTGCCTTTATGTAATGATACCCCTATTTAAATCACCTTTGACCAACTCGTGAGGGTGAGAATTTTTATGCTTGAATGATATAAGAAGGTTGGAGACATCTCCTCCAACTTCCTTATGATCACTTTCCGAAAGTGACGTATCATCATCATTTAGATTATTATCATTTTCTGGAATATGAGATGCATTTTAAACATTTTGTGTATCAACAAGATGAGTATGCGAAATATTTCTATTTGACTCACTAAGTTCATGCACACTAGGTGGAAGAGTACCTTCAATAGGTTCCACTCTCAAGTCATTGAAGATGTTCCCATTTAGAGACTTATCAACAATTTCTTGTTGATGAGCAACCGTTGGAATGTCTTCAAGAATATCTTCTTGAGGAGCAACATCTTCATTTTCTTTACAATCCTCATGAAGTTTAGGCTCGTCATTAAGTGACTCGTTAAACTTAACATGGATTGATTCTTTCACCTTTTGACTCCTTTTGTTGAAAACATGAAATGCTTTACAATTTGAGGCATGACCTAAAAAAATACCTTCATCCGCTTTGAGGTCAAGTTTGTCCAAAGTGTCCTTGGTGTTATGTATGAAACACTTACAACCAAACACTTTAAAATACCCAATATTGGGAACTTTACCATTCCAAAGCTCATAAGGTGTCACATTTAGGCAAGGTCTCAAGTATACACGATTGGTCACATGACAAGCAGCATTTACCGCTTTGGCCCAAAAATAATTGGACAAGCCGAACTCATTTAACATTTCTATACACATTTCTTGTAGAGTTCTATTCTTTCGTTCGGCTACACCATTTTGTTGTGGAGTTCTAGGAGCCGAAAGATCATGTGAGTATCCTTAGGATTCACAAAACCTTTCAAACTCACCATCAAACTCACCACCACGATCACTTCGGAGGGTTTTAATAGTGTCACCCATGTGATTTTCCAATCGTCTACTCAAATTCATAAACTCACTACATGCATTATTTTTCTTAGCAAGAAACATCACCCATGTATAACGAGTATAGTCATCTACTACCACGAAGGTATAATATTTACCACCCAAAGTTTTTGTTCCAACATCCCCAAACAAATCCATATGTAGTAATTGTAGGGGTTTGGAGGTGGATATGTTTGTTTTTGGTTTAAAGCTTGTTTTCACAAGCTTTGCCTTTTGACAAGTGTCACATAAGTCTTGGTTTTTGAAACTCATTTTCATAAGGCCTCATACCTTATTATTTTTGCAAATAAATTTAAATGTTTTGAAACATACGTGTCCAAGACGTCTTTGCCATAGTTGCATCAAATCATTTTTAGCAACTAAGCAAGATACATTTTGTGAAACCAAATCATTGATGCTAAGTTTGTAAATATTTTTGAATCTCAAAACCTCAAATAAAATAGTATTATCCTTTTTCACAACACACTTTGTTTTCAAAAACATAACTTCATAATTAGCATCACATAGTTGATTAACACTTATCAAGTTAAACTTTAATCCTACAACATATAAGACATCACTAAGAGAGAAGAAATTTTTATCCACAATACCGTGTCTTTTAATTTGGCCTTTGCTACCTCCAAAGTGGACAACTCCTCCATCTTGCATAGTGAGTCTATGGAAGAGACTTTTGTCTCCCGTCATATGGTTGGAACACCCACTGTCCACGACCCATTTGACCTTCTTGTCCTTGCTTTCTCCATTTAAAGCTAGGGCCTACAAAAGAACCATATGAAATTGGTACCCTTTTTATTTTGGGTCCTTGAAGGTTGGTTACCTTCACTTTGCCTTTCGGCACCCACACAAGATTCTTGTTATTTTTAGCTCTATCAGCCTTTCTACATGACCTTTTTTATTGCAATAAAAGCATGTAGGAATGTGTTTGTGTGGATGATTGTGCTTGTGCATTGGCACACTCCGTGATTCCTTTTTAGGAACAACCTTCCTTGGAATCAAGGATGAGGTATTTGTCACGGATTTTACCAAAGGTTTTGAAACCTTTGATGAATTAGCCTTATCTTTAGGCATGTGCCTTTGTTACTTCAAGGAGGTTTTAGACTCCTTGACAACTTGTGCTTGTTCCTTAGGTTTACCCTTCTTAGATGCATACATGGCACTAGGTTTGATTTTATTTTTGTGCGGTGTAGATGCATCCTTTTTAGCACCATCCTTTTGAAGAGTCTTTTTCTTCAAAAGGCTTTGAGAAGATGAGGTTGATTTCATCAAGTCATACTTCTTATTTAGTGCAATCACATGCATGGTCAATAAAATATCATGTTCTAGTTGCAATGTAATGTGATTCTCTAACGTGTCATTATATTCACTTAAACATGCTCTATACTCCTTTTTGATACGTTTATACTTCATATCCAAAAAATCATTTTCTTGCGCTAAATCATCTCTTTCATCTATCGATCTATAATGGGATGATATAATGATACCTCCATGTCGTCGTCAATGGCCATGAGAGCGTAGAAATTCTTGTCAAGATCATCATTGATGACCCCCCGTCAGAGCTAGATCATCATTGTCGTCATTGTCGCTCTCTGATCCAGAAAGAATGCTCTCCCAATGGGCTACCTCTGGTTATAAAGCCTTCTTCCTTTGGTAGATGACTTTCTTGTCCTAAAGTCGCGGCTCCTTCACCCGAAAATCCTTCATGAAGTGACCAAATTTTCCGCTTTTGTAGCATTTGTTCTCTTGGCCTTCACCTTGTCCTTGGAGAACTTTTCCTTGATGAATCTTTTAGCTTCATCCTCATTTTTCTTTGCAAATCATCTAAACCTTCGGTCAAAAAGTCCGACTTCGTCGTCCAAATCTTCCGACTCACATGCAAGTGCTTTTGATGAGCTCCGGATGGGATCATTCTTTTCTTGACCTTCAAGAGGAATCTCATCACTTATGAGATTCCCATAAAGCTCATCTAGACTGATGGTCTCTGGATCCTTTGACTCCTCAATGGCCATCACTTTTGCGTTTCATTCTCTTTCTATACTATTTAGGAAGCAATAGTTGAGATCCTCTTGTTCAATATTTTTGCCAACCGCTGTGAGTAGGTTGACAAGCTTGCTGAATCTTTGGATGGATTCTTCAATCTTCTCGCCTTTGGGGACATTGAAATTATAGAATTGTTTAATAAGTTGTCTCCTCTTGGCCTTTCTCACTTGAGATTATCCTTCATGGATCATCTCCAACTTAGTCCAAGCTTCATGGGCGGATTGGACTCCTTGTGTTTGTGCTTTCTTATTTGGTGAAAGAGAGCTATTTAAAATAGCAAGAGCTTTGCTATTTATTGCAAATTGTAACTCTTCCTCATGAGTAGGATCATCAACATCAAAAGGTATAGTAGACCCTTTTGACACCTCTCTCCATGTTCGGTATCCATAAGAACAGAAATATGTTTCCATGTTGGACTTCCATAGTGGGTAGTTTAGAGGGTCAAACATGGAAGCTTCGACATGGACACTAGAGATAGAAGGGAGTAGTGATTCTTTCCTTCTTCTTCTAGAAGCACCACCATTAGGGGAACTAGCATCTTCAAAACTAAAGGGATCCATACTTTAAAGATCAAATCTTGCTATTTGGACTCAAATACTCAAGATTAGGCTCTGATACTAATTGTTAGGTCTCTTAGAACACACTAGAAGGTGGTAAAATAGTGTGTTCACCAAGTATGGATATTTTCTTGGATATTTTTTGTTTTTGTGTGCAAACTAATACTTATACGTGTTCTTGAAATGAATAAAACTTGCGGAAGAATAAAGAACACAATATGTATAGAGGTTCAAGTCAAAATAACTCTACTCCTCTACCTTCTTGATTTTTCACAAGAAGAATTTTGAAAGGGGGATCATTATTTCTTTAGGGGGAACAACAATCACAACAAAATCCAGATACAAAGAAAACTAGGCAATTCGCCTATACCATAACCAAGAAAGCCAACCCCTCCAAAGAACTTCTTTGCTCCTCAAAGAATTCTTGTAGGGAGTATATTGCACTACCACACTATCAACTAACCCTCCAAGGTTTAGATTTCTTCAAACAATAAGCATCCTTGCTCCTTGACCAACAATCTACACTTGGTCTCTCACAATCTTCACTCAACAAGAAGAAACCTCTTCTTCTTTACAATACAACTCTCACAAATAAAGTAAAATACACAATACAACTATTTTGAGAGCTTGAGCTTTGAGAGAAACTTGAGAGCTTTGATGGTAGAAAGTTGGAGGAAGAAGGAGATGAAACCCTTGTTTTTGTCTACCTTCAAACTTCCAGCCGTTTGAAACATTGCAGGGGCCAATAATGGGTTTTGTCTTCTTTTCATGACATGTCCTCATCTTTGGAGATATTCTCTTGGATGAATGGAAGCTTCTTGAGAAAGCCTCTCGTTGATAGCTCAAAGAGGAAATATGAATCCTTCAAGAGTGAGAGAGAACCCGTGAAATTGCACTAAAAGAGAAGATACAAATGTCAAGTAAGCATTAAAAAAAACAAAGCATAAGACATTTGTGACATTGGTCACATGAAGCGCTTTAAGTGTTTAATGAACAGGCGTTCAATGTGACATGAAGTGCCTAATGTGGTTTTGAACAGGCGTTCGATGTTACATAAAGCGCCTGTTGAGGGCAGGTGAACGCGTTCGAAGTCACATGAAGCGCCTAATCTCAGCTTTCATACTTGTTCGAAGTAGTTCTTACTTTTACTAAGACATAACTTGATGTTCGTGCCCATTTTGGGGGAGAAGTTCATTTGACTTGGAAATACACATGAAGCGCCTTGTTAAGTGTTCAAAGTGTACTGTTTTACACATTGACACATGAAGCGCCTAATGTAGGCATTTGAAGTGTACTGGAATGCAAACACTTCACATGAAGCACCTTATATAGGCGTTCGAAGTGTACTGGAATCCAAACATTCACATGAAGCGTCTTATGTAGGCGTTCGAAGTGTATTGACTTTCAAACACTTCACATTAGGCACCTTATATAGGTGTTCGAAGTGTCAATTGTGTAAATCATCAAAACTTAACATATTATAACACTAAATGCTATTGCACTTTTAGACAAGAATATGGATTTGAATCACACCACTGTTTCCTATGTCTGTGATAAAATTTTCAGTTACAAAAACTTTTTCAAAAAAAAAAACTGCATAAAAACGAAATCAGTGCAGATAAACTACTACAATTGATGTGCCCAATTATGGTCATCCTTATGCGATTGGACTTACGTGACGAGGCAAAGAACTGTAATGAAGAAAACTAATGTGGTCTCCAAACATGTCTTAGTTAACATTCAGGTTTCGACTTACAATTAAAAAGTCGTAGGTTTGAACGGTGACACGTACGGCATGTGTGCAGTATTACTATCTAGGCTAATAATGACTTAGTTTATAGTATCTGGCCTATACGTGTTAAATAATTTGTGGTCTAGTTTGCAATAGACACCTCGTACAGGTTTTTGGCCACACCTTACCAATGTAACAGGCCGCTGAATTTCTGATTTACATATTCTACTTAACTTCATGGAGCTGAGACAGAAACCAGTAGAGTCATAAATTTGATCTTTTGCCATTAGAAATGAACTAATTTAACCATTCCTCTGAATGTTTGCCCGTAGTATTATAAATTAGGACGTGAAGTGCCTTGTGTGAGTTAGCTCTAGAAATGTAATTGCTAGAATGCTGGCCTCTTCCTTTACCTTTTTTTTGGTTCAAATGTTAATATTAACGGGAGGAATCAAGGCTGTAGAGAAAAAGGGGTTTGAGTGATTTTCAAATACATGATTTAAATGTGCTTAAAAACGTGTATAACATAAATGTGCATGATATATTGCATATAACTTGCCTTATATATTTCATATATAATGTTGCCGTACTAACGAGCCATGAAGCTTTAAAGCTTACATCAAATGGCGAACAATTGTTGTGTTTATACTATTTTCAGGTGCCACCATTAATGAACTAAACTAGTTCATTAAGTGAAGTAGTTAGTTAATTAAACTAAGTAGTTCACTAAAGGAAGCTACATTTGGACAAGGCACAAAGGCAACAAGACTAAGAAAGGAAAGTCTCCTCCTCCTCTCACCACACTCATATACACGGCCATATATATATAAATATATATATTTTCAGATTTTTTGAAAAAGGCACATACACATGCATTCCAACGTACTACCGACACGTTATATATTTTACGTACATACGTTAACGTCAAACCACCATACTTAACTCATATTTATGAGTATATTCAGGTCTTATATCATATGATATAAGTCATGGTGATGACAAATTAAATACGATACGTTAAAAGGTTCTAAACCGAAAATTGTCGTATCGGGCGAATACCGAAACTTTGCGTGTCACGTACTTAACATAAATAGATGGCCAGCCCCTACACCTCAAAAATCATTATAATTTTCGTGCATATGATGTTATTTCCAGCAATAAAATCATTTCATGTTGGCACACACAAATCACCTCACATTAAGGCCAAATTGTGGAGATTCCAATTTCAATTTTGTCACATGTAAATGACGCCACTTTAATCAGCCTTAGCTGAATATTAAAGTTTATATTATGTATATTATGTGTAACATAATATATATAACATGTGCAAAAAGTTGGAATTCAATTAGAGAAAAATCGGGTAATCGATAAACATCAAAAATTCGGTTTTCTACGTACACAACACGTGGAACAATTTTGGCACATCATACGACACGTATCTAGACACTTTTTACATATGTCATACATCTCAAAGTGTTCTAGAAAATTAAATTAAGGGCTGATTGGAATATAGCATGTGTGTATTATTAAATGTGCACTATTTTACAAAGTTTGCAAAAATTAAATTCAGCACATGCATATACATGTTATACACGCCTAATACACTTGATGGAGCCTATGTGGAGCCTTTTTGGCATATTGATTGGTCAAGAATCAAGCTTACAAGATTGGTGATTTAAAGAAAGAAGCTACAAAAGGTAATATTTCAAATTTTATCTCATTTGAAACACATGCTGAAAATTTCAGCATGTGAAGTTAGAGCTGGCCGATTTTCAACTTTAATAAGCATATATCTTGTGTCTTGAAACATGTGATTAATTGGAAGAAGAATTGGAAGTAATTTGAATAAGATATGAATTCATAAATTGTGATATTTTGAATATCACACATGCTGAAAATTTCAGCATGTGTGGGAATGTACCTTGGCCGAATTCTTGGCCATATTAGTGTCCAAATTCATTTCCAAAAATGATGAGATTATCTTCTACTAATTGGTGATGTATTTCAAAGAGAAAAATCAAAGAAAATTGGAAATAATTTGAACAAAAACACCATGTATCACATGCTGAAATTTCATCATGTCAAGTCCCCATTATGGCTGATTTCTTGCTTATTTTTGTGGAGAAATTATCTTGCTTAATTTATGTGATAATCTTATGAGTTATGGCAACTATTCTATGTTGATTTTGGCACATGTTTTTAGTGGAATTCTCAGATTTTCCAAGTCATCAAATGATGACAACATTCAACCTATCAATGAGTGCCAAGTAAGCAAAAGTTAAATGATCATCCAATGAGGAGGTGCCAAGTAAGCAAGATCATGTCACAATGATGCCACACATTCTTCCAAGGACTTAGAAGACAATTTTCAAGAGGAGAAGGACTCCTAGGGGGGACGGCCATATGCTTAAAAATGAAATGAAGAAGAGCAAAACAAAGACAAGAACAAGCATTACATTCTTGAAGATCAAAAACGCCTATAGTCTTCTTCTTCTACACTCTTTTTCTTTCTTCTTCTTAAAAGCCTATTGTACATACATTCATATTCTTGAATAGGCTTATCTTAGACCACCACACATTCTATATCTTTGTAAAAGATTGATTAAGATATGATCAATCTTCAATCTTGCAAGGTGGTGGTGTTCGTGCGTAATTGTATTCAGCATACAAGGTTTGTAAAGGGTTGGAGTTGGTGTGTAACTCCATCAACCCTGTGGTAAGGTGTATTTGTCTTGTGTGACTAGTGTGAACCGAATAAGGTGTTACTCGAAGACTGGAGTAGGTTGTTTATAACCGAACCAGTATAAAATTCTCGGTGTCATTTACTTTCAGCACTTATATTCTGTTTCAGCACTATTTACTCTTTTTGATTGCGTTCGTAAAAATAGTAAACGTTTTTTAAAAATTACAAAACTTTCCAGAATCATATCCACACGTCTTACGGTTAATTTTGCACAAATTTCAGCCCTTTTGGACAAGTATAAGTTGATCAAACATCCAAAGTTCTGAGACTAGTGCAGTCTGATTTTCAGGCTTGCAAAGGTTGAGACTTTGAGTGTATTTGACTAACTTCCCGAAAGAAGTTTTCAAAACTGTTTCAACCCATTTAAATATAGCATATAAGGGGTTATTGGTTAAAATTTCAGAGCAATTGGAGTTACGTACAAATAGGAATAAATTTTTTAAAAAAGTCTACTGTTTTTGGCAGATTCGCGCAATCTGACCACTAACGATTTGTGAAGGGGTTAAAGGTTGAATTTAAATCTGAAATTTTTAGGAGACACGCATAACATCTGAGGCTAAGTTCTCTCAAAATTTCAGAATTTTTGAAGACCTACAACCCAGTTTTAAAAACGTTTTAAAACTGGTCCTGAAAACAGAAACTGTTTTCAGAAGTTGAGTTCTTGGGTCAAAACAATTTTAAAAACCACACTTTTCGCACCAACTATTGAACCCCCCTTCTAGTGGTGCCTTGCAGATCCTACAAGTGGTATCAGAGCGCAGGAACACTCACTTCAAAGGATCCAACGATTCAGTGAGATGGTAACCACAAATCTCAAAACAGAGCAAGAAGGTATGTCGAGCCAAAGGCCTCCTCTTTTTGATGGTGAGTCTTTCATTCAATGGAAACTAAGAATGAAGCTTTTTCTTATAGCAATAGACATTGATCTTTGGTCGATTATATAAGATGGTCCTTTTGTTCCATCTAAGTTATCCACCGTAGACGGAGTCACACTAGAAGTTGTTAAACCTAGACAAGAATATACAAGTGATGACAAAAAGAAACTTAGCATGAATGCTAGGGCTATGCAATTACTCTTAAATGGTTTAAGTAAGGTGAGTCTAGTTATGTCTCAAACTGTTCTAGTGCACAAGAAATGTGGAGAATACTCGAAATGAAACACGAAGGCAGTAGTCAAGTAAAAGACTCAAAGATAAATATGCTTATGTCCACACTTGAGTCGTTTAAATTATTGCCTAATGAATCTATTGTTGATATGGATCTTCGTTTGACTAACATCTACAATTCTCTTGAGTCTCTTGGTAAAGCCTTTACCATGCAGGAAAAAGTACAGAAAGTCTTGCGAAGCCTTCCATCAGAGTGGGACCCTAAAGTAACCGCAATAGAAGAAAGCAAAGAAACGAACTCAATAAAGATGGAAGAGTTAATTGGATCACTTAAGGTCTATGAGGATAAACTCACCATACAGAAATCAGAATAATCTAAACAAGGTAAAGCTATTGCTTTTAAATCAAATGAATACGTCTCTGCTTCTTCCGATCACGTAGATGATAGTGATTCTGAATCGGATAATGACGACCTAATTCTATTGGCTAAAGGTTTAAGAAAATTTATGAGAACTTCATTTAGAAACAAAAATAGGGGCACTTCGACTAAAAGAAATAAGAACAAGACAAATGATAAAGATGTTAAATGTTATGAATGTGGCAAACTTGGACATTTATCTAATGACTGTCCCAATAAAGAAAAGCAAACAAATAAATACCCTGACAAGGAACGGAACAAGAATAGACTCGTCTCAGAACCCAAGCAAAGGAAACGTGCTCTCAAAGCCTCCACTTGGAGTGATGCATAGGATTCCGAGACTGAAACCGAAGAGGAGACTGCACAAGTATGCTTCGTCCCCAAAGCATCTAATGAGGTATCATCTGATTCTGATTCTGACTCTGAGTCTTCTTATGATGATCTTTTTAGTCAGTATTTAGAATTGCATAAATTCACAAAAACTCTCGCTAAAGAAAAGAAGCGATTAATTGAAGACAAGAAGATGTTAGAATCTTCTAACGAAAATCTTGTCGCTCAATTAAACGATTCTAAAGAAGAGTTATCATGCATCATCAATGCATTAAAGACAGAGATTTCATCATTGACCACTCAAAATAATGAAATGAAATTCGAGATTTTAAGTTTGAAATCAAGGAGTACAGACTTAGAGAAAATGATGAAACAGTTTGATACGGGATCTAACATGATGCATCGTATTATCTTATCACAAAAGCATGATAGTGACAAAACGGGTTTGGGATACGTTGAGACAAATGAAGTATCCACCAAACCAACTAAGTTCGTTGTGTCTAAGAAAGTAGACACTCCAAAGCCAAAAATGGCGTCTAAGATGATGCAAAGACCTCTCCCTTCCTCACTCCCCACTTCTTCTTCATATCATGCTAAATACAATTTTGTGCCATATAGATATGAGAAGAAACAAGCAATGCATACACGTCATCCATTTCATTCATCTAGATCACGCACTACTCACACAAACACAAAGACATATCAAAAACGTCCTACATACAATGAGTATAAAAGAGTTCTTGGCCAAAGGCCCAAAGTGCATTCACCACATGTCTACTATATTGCACCCTCATCTACATTCTTGCAATTTGCTAGACCGAGAAGGATCACCCAAGTATGGGTACCGAAAGGTACTTTTACCAAGAGGTGATTAACTAACTCGCAAGGACCCAAAGTTAAAAAGGTACCTAAATTATTCTTGCACATTGCAGGGAGCCCACACATCAAAGGATACATCCATAAAGTGGTTCCTTGACAGTGGCTGCTCGAGGCACATGACGGGTAACCCGAGCTTGTTCACGAAATTAAAGAAGGTCACAAAAGGCGGATCCGTGACCTTTGAAGACAACAACGAAGGCAAGATCATCGGAAAAGGTACGATTGGAAATCCAAGCACTCTTCAAATCTCCAACGTCTTTTTGGTAAGCAACTTATCTTATAATCTTCTTAGTATTTCTCAATTTGTTGATAATGGCTTTGATGTGTGTTTCACTCACCCTTATTGCAATATAATAAATAAAAATAGAGAAACCGTCTTAAAAGGAAAACAAGAAGGAAACATCTTTACGCTTTCTATGGATGATATGGTAGACGCTAAAGTCAAGTGCTTTATGTCAAACGAACCTAATGTAAATTTATGGCATAGACGTTTAGGACACATTGGTATTTCCACACTAGAAAAACTCCAACGAAAGAACCTAGTACGAGGATTGCCTACACTTGATTTAGACAAATTTCAGTTGTGTGAATCTTGCATAAAAGGCAAACAAACACGTGAGTCACTTAAGCCTAAGAATTAAATAAGCACGACTAGAGTCTTAGAACTATTACACATTGATTTGTTTGGTCCTAGTCACACTACAAGCCTTGGTGGGTGCCACTATGCATGCGTGATTGTTGATGATTTTTCTCGTCATACTTGGACTTTATTTCTTGCACATAAGGATGATAGTGCCATTGAGATTGCGAAATTAATCAAACAACTTGAAAATCAATACGGTGTCAATGTGAAAAAGATAAGAAGCGACAGAGGCGGTGAATTTAAAAACATGGATATGATTTCATTTTGCGAAGAAAAAAGAATCAAGCATAAGTTTTCGCCACCTAGAACTCCACAATTAAATGGAGTAGTAAAAAGAAAGAATCGAACATTACAAGAAATCGCTAGGACTATGTTATGCGAAAATAAATTGCCTAGAAATCTGTGGGCAGAAGCCGTAAATTGTGCATGCTACATAGTAAATCACATATCCATTAGAAAGAAAATAAACAAGACGCCTTATGAGATATTAAATGATCGCATGCCTAAGATTGACTATTTTCGTGTGTTTGGATGCAAATGTTTTGTTTTGAATACAAAAGATAATTTAGATAAATTTGAATCTAAATCAATTGAATGCATTTTTGTTGGCTATTCTATAAATTCAAAAGCATATAGATGTTATGATCCTCTCACTAGACAAATCATAGAATCTATTCATGTGAAATTTAATGAATTTGGTGAGATTGATAAAGATAAAGAATATGATGATGACTTTGAATACCCGTGTTGAATGAAGATGATGGTACATTTGATATGCATGACATGAATGATACACTAGAAATGCATGATCACTTAGAAATGCATGATAACATAGAAAATAATCAACCAAGATGGCATGGAGATCACCCACATGATCTCATTATAGGCGACATCAATCACGGTGTGCGACCACGTAGAAGAATAACTTCGGATGAAATAAATCAATTTCATGCTATGATTTCCGAAATTGAACCCAAAAATGTGCATGATGCTTTGAGTGATTCTTCTTGGATTGATGCTATGCATGATGAGCTTAATCAATTTGTTAGAAATAATGTATGGGATTTAGTGCCACGACCACAAGATAAGACCATAATAGGCACAAAGTGGGTATTTAGAAATAAAATGAATGAAGAAGGAAAGGTCGTAAGAAATAAAGCTAGAATTGTACCACAAGGCTATAATCAAGAGGAAGGAATTGACTATGATGAAACATTTGCACCCGTAGCACGTTTAGAAGCTATACGACTTTTACTTGCCATTGCTTGCATGAAAGATTTCAAATTGTATCAAATGGACGTAAAAAGTGCATTCCTAAATGGATTTATACAAGAAGAGGTATACGTGAAGAAACCACCCGGTTTTGAAGATTTGAAACATCCCGATCACGTGTACAAACTAAAGAAGGCACTATACGGACTAAAGCAAGCATCTAGAGCATGGTATGATTGTTTTGCTACTTTCCTTTTAGAAAATGATTTTAAACGAGGTACTATAGATAGTACACTATTTTTGAAACAAGATAAATCGGATTTACTTATTATTCAAATCTATGTTGATGACATTATTTTTGGTTCTACCTCACATAGACTTGTTGAAGATTTTGAAAATTGCATGAAATCCGAATTTGAAATGTCTATGGTTGGTGAACTTAACTATTTTCTTGGTTTGCAGATTAAGCAAACGAGTAAAGGCATTCACATAAGTCAAGCTAAATATGTAAATGGCATGATTAAAAAGTTCAATTTTGAAAATTTGAAACCATCCCCCACCCCTATGAGTGTCACTACTAAATTGGACAAAGATGAACATGGTGAAGATTTTGATAATGCCTTATATAGATCTATGATTGGTTCTTTGTTGTATCTTACTACTAGTAGGCCTGATATCATGTTCAGTGTATGCATGTGTGCACGTTTTCAAAGTCAACCTAAGGTGTCTCACTATAATGCGGTAAAAAGAATATTCCGTTATATTAAGCACACGCCCACCTTAGGAATTTGGTATGATAAAGATTCCGAATTTAATTTACATGCTTATACTGATGCAGATTACAGTGGCTGTAAAATAGATAGAAAGAGCACGAGTGGCACTTGCCAGTTTATAGGAAACTCACTCATTTCATGGTTTTCCAAAAAGCAAGCAAGCGTTGCTTTGTCCACTACAGAGGCTGAGTACATGGCACTTAGCCTTTGCTGCACACAGTTGTTGTGGATAAAACAACAACTCTCGGACTTAGGAATTACCGTAAATAAAATTCCTATATATTGTGATAGTATGAGTGCAATTAACCTATCTAAAAACCCCGTGTTACACTCTAAGGCCAAACATATAGAAGTACGCTACCACTTTCTTCGTGATCACGTAAATAATGGTAATATTGTCATAGATCACGTACGCATAGAGGCACAAGTAGCGGATATTTTCACTAAAGCCCTAAATCAAGCCACATACGAATCTCTTCGCTCTAAATTAGGCATGATTTCTGCTGATATGATTTGATTTGATTCTCTTTCCTTATTTACATGCATCTTTTGATTTACTTTCCAAAATAAAAGGGGAGAGAAAGCATGATTTAAGGGGAGAGAGATACTGATTGCATAAATCAAGGGGGAGCGGCTTTGAAATTTAAAATTCAAAATTTGAATTTATGCATGATTGAAGGGGGAGCGATAGGATTTAAATCATGAGTATAGGTTATTTTGAAAATCATCAAAAGGGGCAGATTGTAGAGAAAAAGGGGTTTGAGTGATTTTCAAATACATGGTTTAAATGTGCTTAAAAACGTGTATAACATAAATGTGCATGACATATTGCATATAACTTGCCTTATATATTTCATATATAATGTTGCCGTACTAACGAACCATGAAGCTTTAAAGCTTACATCAAATGACGAACATTTGTTGAGTTTATACTATTTTCAGGTGCCACCATTAATGAACTAAACTAGTTCATTAAGTGAAGTAGTTAGTTAATTAAACTAAGTAGTTCACTAAAGGAAGCTACATTTGGACAAGGCACAAAGGCAACAAGACTAAGAAAGGAAAGTCTCCTCCTCCTCTCACCACACTCATATACACGGCCATATATATATAAATATATATATTTTCAGCTTTTTTGAAAAAGGCACATACACATGCATTCCAACGTACTACCGACACGTTATATATTTTACGTACATACGTTAACGTCAAACCACCATACTTAACTCATATTTATGAGTATATTCAGGTCTTATATCATATGATATAAGTCATGGTGATGACAAATTAAATACGACACGTTAAAAGGTTCTAAACCGAAAATTGTCGTATCGGGTGAATACCGGAACTTCGCCAACGTGTCACGTACTTGCCATAAATAGATGGCCAGCCCCTACACCTCAAAAATCATTATAATTTTCGTGCCTATGATGTTATTTCCATCCATAAAATCATTCCATGTTGGCACACACAAATCACCCCACATTAAGGCCAAATTGTGGAGATTCCAATTTCAATTTTGTCACATGTAAATGGCACCACTTTAATCAGTCTTATAAGCTGAATATTAAAGTTTATATTATGTATATTATGTGTAACATAATATGTATAACATGTGCAAAAAGTTGGAATTCAATCAGAGAAAAATCGGGTAATCGATAAACATCAAAAATTCAGTTTTCTACGTACACAACACGTGGAACGTTTTTGGCACATCATACGACACGTATCTAGGCACTTTTTACATATGTCATACATCTCAAAGTGTTCTAGAAAATTAAATTAAGGGCTGATTGGAATATAGCATGTGTGTATTATTAAATGTGCACTATTTTACAAAGTTTGCAAAAATAAAATTCAGCACATGCATATACATGTTATACACGCCTAATACACTTGATGGAGCCTATGTGGAGCCTTGTTGGCATATTGATTGGTCAAGAATCAAGCTTACAAGATTGGTGATTTAAAGAAAGAAGCTACAAAAGGTAATGTTTCAAATTTTATCTCATTTGAAACACATGCTGAAAATTTCAGCATGTGAAGTTAGAGCTGGCCGATTTTCACCTTTAATGAGCATATATCTTGTGTCTTGAAACATGTGATTAATTGGAAGAAGAATTGGAAGTAATTTGAATAAGATATGAATTCATAAATTGTGATATTTTGAATATCACAAATGCTGAAAATTTCAGCATGTGTGGGAATGTACCTTGGCCGAATTCTTGGCCATATTAGTGTCCAAATTCATTTCCAAAAATGATGAGATTATCTTCTACTAATTGGTGATGTATTTCAAAGAGAAAAATCAAAGAAAATTGGAAATAATTTGAACAAAAACACCATGTATCACATGCTGAAATTTCAGCATGTCAAGTCCCCATTATGGCTGATTTCTTGCTTATTTTTGTGGAGAAATTATCTTGCTTAATTTATGTGATAATCTTATGAGTTATGGGAATTATTCTATGTTGATTTTGGCACATGTTTTTAGTGGAATTCTCAGATTTTCCAAGTCATCAAATGATGACAACATTCAACCTATCAATGAGTGCCAAGTAAGCAAAAGTTAAATGATCATCCAATGAGGAGGTGCCAAGTAAGCAAGATCATGTCACAATGATGCCACACATTCTTCCAAGGACTTAGAAGACAATTTTCAAGAGGAGAAGGACTCCTAGGGGGGCGGCCATATGCTTAAAAATGAAATGAAGAAGAGCAAAACAAAGACAAGAACAAGCATTACATTCTTGAAGATCAAAAACGCCTATAGTCTTCTTCTTCTACACTCTTTTTCTTTCTTCTTCTTAAAAGCCTATTGTACATACATTCATATTCTTGAATAGGCTTATCTTAGACCACCACACATTCTATATCTTTGTAAAAGATTGATTAAGATATGATCAATCTTCAATCTTGCAAGGTGGTGGTGTTCGTGCGTAATTGTATTCAGCATACAAGGTTTGTAAAGGGTTGGAGTTGGTGTGTAACTCCATCAACCCTGTGGTAAGGTGTATTTGTCTTGTGTGACTGGTGTGAACCGAGGAAGGTGTTCCTCGAAGACTGGAGTAGGTTGTTTATAACCGAACCAGTATAAAATTCTCGGTGTCATTTACTTTCAGCACTTATATTCTGTTTTAGCACTGTTTACTCTTTTTTATTGCATTTTAAAAAATAGTAAACGTTTTTCAAAAATTACAAAACTTTCCAGAATCATAGCCACACGTCTTACGGTCAATTTGGCACAAATTTCAGACCTTTTGGACAAGTATAAGTCGATCAAACATCTAAAGTTCTGAGACTAATGCAGTCTGATTTTCAGGCTTGCAAAGGTTGAGACTTTGAGTGTATTTGACTAACTTTCCGAAAGAATTTTTCAAAATTGTTTCAACCCATTTAAATATAGAATATAAGGGGTTAGTGGTTAAAATTTCAGAGCAATTAGAGTTACGTACAAATAGGAATAAATTATTCATAACAGTATACCGTTTCTAGCAGATTCGCGCAATCTGACCACTAGCGATTTTTGAAGAGGTTAAAGGTTGAATTTAAATCTGAAATTTTTAGGAGACACTCATAACATCTGAGGCTAAGTTCTCTCAAAATTTCAGAATTTTTGAAGACCTACAACACAGTTTTAAAAACGTTTTAAAACTGGTCCTGAAAACAGAAACTGTTTTCAGAAGTTGAGTTCTTGGGTCAAAACAATTTTAAAAACCACACTTTCCGCACCAACTATTCAACCCCCCCCCCCTTTTAGTGGTGCCTTGTAGATCCTACAAAGGCATCAAGGGAATGCGACTTATACAATAGCCCTATTTATAGACGCACATGCTAACCTACATGTGCTGTCTAGTATGTATAGCAATCTTAAAACATGTGAGCAGCGCCTATGTCTAAGATATGTGGGTAGAGATTATACATCACTCGATATACATGAGTCCATATTCTATGCATAACATCCCTAGATATAAATGCTTCTCCTTCAAAAATACATATGTTGCGTCCTTGCCAGATAAAGTACACCGTTGCAGCCAAAGCAAGTTTTGCTGCCTTGGTTTTATGTGCTTTTCCTTTGAGTTTTCTCGATCCCAGGCTAATATCCTGTTTATAGAGTGAACTCTCCGTGGAAGTGCTAGACATGCTGAGATAGTAATCCAAATTTGTTTGGTATGTAGCTTGTTCAGCCGAGCAGAGGTGACATTCTCCGTGTTCTATATAAATAAGATTGTCCTTAGTAGATAACTTGTTCAGCCCAGCAAGCCAGAGCGTGAAGGAGTGTTTAGGAGTAATTGTTGAGTCACATACAATCCTGCTCAAGCTGACTTTACTGCCTTTTTCACTAAAATAGTCATACGCCAAGCGATTTTTAAGAGTATCTTCCACTGCCCATGAGGTGATTACCTCAACTGCCGAACTGCAGGAGTCTTCCCTAGCTAGTAACTGATCTCGGATCTCCATAAGTATCTTTAGAAGGGGTGAATCCGTGCTCCGCCCCATCCTTGACCATAACGTGCATTGTAGTTTATACTTATGATTCATCCACTGCACCCAGAGTTTGTCTTTCTTGTGGTGTAGATCCTACATATGTTTGGATAGCAATGTCCAGTTCCATGCCTTCAGTTAAAAAAGTCCTAGCCCCCTTCTTCTTTGGGTAGGATGGCCTGAGACCAGGCAACTCATGCCTTTCTGGAGCCCAGTGAGCAAATCCCCATAGAAAGTGCAATCAAATCATGTTTACCAGAGACCTAACTTTTACTGTGATAGATAATGCACTCAGCCAGAAACAGTTGACTCCCTACAGAACTAGCCTTATTAGTTGTAACCTGCCAGTGTAACAGAGACTTGATGCATTCCACAGCCCTATCTTGTCCATTAGTTTTTTGAGGAAAGGCATAGTCGTACCTTGCCAGAATAGTGTGAGCACTGCAACTTTTGACATGCTATAGGTACAATGTCTGAAAGGCATGGTTCCTTCCAAGAACCCTGTGCTGACATGCAACAAACTATTTGCTCCACCAATGCCAGCATGAAAGTAATGTGATTTTGTCAGATTGGCTCTAAGCTCAGAACAGTCGTCAAATTCATCCAGCATATTCATGATTTTCTTTACCGAGATGACATCAACTTTGGAGAAGAGAATAAAATCATTCGCAAAGCAGAGATGAGTTACTTTCTGCTCAGCACGGCCTGCATGGTAGTGAAGCTCTTTATCTTGATCAAGTCCTCCTAGCAGGCTTGATAGATATTCCATACCGATTACGAATAGGAAGGAGAGATAGGGTCCCCTTGCCTCAATCCACGTCTGTCCTGAAAGAACCCATAAGGTCTGTCGTTAAGCAAAACAGAGTAGCTGGTAGTGCTGACGCTCTCCATAATCTAGGTCGTGAAGATAGGGGAATCCAAGTCTATTCAGCATTTCTTTAAAGAAGGACCAAATGATGGAATCAAATACTATTATGATGTCCACCTTAAGCATGAATTTAGGAGTTGTCCTTTTCCTCCTATATCCTCTGATCAGCTCTTGAACTAAAAAGACATTTTCCATCATAGATCTTCCTTTGAGAAACCATCCTCTGTAGGATCCATGAGGGGGGCATGACTAACGTAATTCGTAGCTGCAAGAATCTTAGAGATTATCTTATAGATGATATTGCAGAGGAGATTGGTCAATAATCCTCAACTCTTGTGACATGGGAAGCCTTGGGGACCAGAGTAATGGTAGCATGATTGACCTGTTTGAGAAATAGGTCATTCCTGAAGAACTCTTGCACTACAGCAATCAGGTCGGTCAATAACTGGGAGGAATAGCCATCAGGTCCAAGGGCTTTGTCCTTCCCAATGGATTACAGAGCTGCTTTGATATCTGCTTCTTCAACTGGGGCTGTTAGTAAGTCACCTTGCTGCTCAGTTAGCCTTGGGCCACAATTTAGGACTTCAGTTCTGGTGGAATGGACTGATTGAGCTGTGCAAGTAGGTCGGAGTAGTAGGATACAAACTGCTCAGCCGCCTGCTCAATAGATGAAGATGTAGTGACATCGCCGAGCTGAACTCCAATGATACTATTCCTTGCCTTGATTCTTTTAATTATGGAGTGTAAGAATTTTGTAACCCTGGCACTCGAAATTAAATAATTACCTTTGGCGAGCTGAGCAAATAATTCTCTTTCAGCCTCCAAAAGGTTGAAAGTCAAGTGCCTTTGTTTCTGCAGTTTGTCCTTCCAGTCTGGGGGTGCCCTATTGTCCATCTGAGTTCTCTTACGTGTGTTCAAGCTCTTTTACTACCTGGTCACCCCTGCTAGAGATGTGCGAGAAAGATTTCATGTTCAGCTTACGTAGGAGGCCTTTCAAGGCTTTTAGCTTCTTGCAAATCTGGAACATGGCAGTGCCATGGATCTATTTGCTCCATAGTGTGCTAACCAGAGGAAGAAATTCCTCGTGGTTAGTCCATATATTGAAAAATTTGAAGAAACTCTTGAGTGCTGGGCTAGAGCTGTCAAGGCTGAGCACAGTAGGTGAATCATTAGAAAGGCATCCAGCAGGGTAGAGATGTACCTTAGCCATGGGGTTTGTCTCCAAGAATTCATTGTTGGCCATAACTCTGTCTAGGCGAGATTTGACAGTGTCGTTATCCCACGTGTGAAAACAACCAAACGAGCTGAGCTCCATTAATCCGCTCTGAAGGAAGCTGCTAAGCTGGTCCTGAAGTTCATAATTCGTGGTCGCTCTGCCCCCTATTCTCTCCTCTTCACTTAAAATGCAATTGAAATTACCTAGGACAATATAAGTTTCATTTTGATGCTTGGCTCTGGATGATGATAGAGTTCCATAGTGGCCGCCTATCGGCAAGCAAGTTGAATCCATAGACAAATGTGATTTGCAAATTCAGACCAGACACCAGAGAAATGATTCTACAATGCATAGTCTTAGGATCAATTGAGATGACCTAGACAGCAGTTGAGGACGGATTCCAGCAAACTAAAATACGCTTGCCTGCATGAGAGTCAAAATTATTTACAAACTCCCATCTTGCAAACTTTTGTTTAAGAGACAGATACACCTTGTCGTTCAATTTAGTTTCTAATAATCAATGATATCTATTTTGTGTTTATTAACAAAATTATAGACACCATTTTGCTTTAGGTTTTTATTGCATCCCCTAATATTCAAAAAACATACTATCATTAACTTATGTGTTTGGTCGTACCTTGACCTTTCCTTGAGTTGTTTCCTCAATGCAAGCGCCTTTGATTTCGACATCACCTCAGTGAACCTATCCTAGAGAAGAGAATTGATTCTCTCCATGTAATGTTCTATATATACACTATGTTGGTGTCTCTGACATAGCTCATCTAGGCTGTTTTCAGCTAGGCCATTTGTGTCCTCCTTTATTTGGGCCGAAGCAAATGGTTGAGCTGAAGTGGAAGGCCGTGCTGAGCTGGTGTTGGGAGGCTGAGCTAAGTTGGAGGACGGCCGAGCTTTTTCTAGTATTGTCTTGGCTGAGACTGACTAGAGTGTTGTTAGGCCGAGCTGGCTATTTTGGCCGAGATGAGCTGGATCCAGGTGTGACGGGTTTTTTTGTGGGAGGAATGGGAGCAAGTGTTATTTGTTGTGGATGAGCTGACGTGTTAGTGGCCGTGCTGAGCTAATTTGCGTGCAGCTCAACCACAGCAGGGTTTGCAGTTTTTTGAGGCCTGGATTGTTTGTGGAGTCTGCACTATGGCTGAGCGGCCTGCAGTCTCTGCAGAACATCGACATTCTTTTGTATTCAACCTTCTGTACTATAGTGGTGGCATTTGAGAGCACCAGTTCCACCGAGTTCAACAACTCTTTTCTATCAATTTCTACTAGGGCACGTGCATAGTTCTAAGTGCTTCTATCGGTAGTCAACTCATTGGCGTATAATGGTGTGTCGAGTTGCGAACAGATGCCCGAGAGTACCGGGTCTACCCAGAGCGTCACAAGGAGGTTATGAAATTTCACCCAGACTGGGACCTGCACCATTTCCGAAGCTCCAAATGTGAAGAACTTGGGTATTTTCTTGAGGGCGAGGGATCTACCATAGACAAAATATGGCCCAGCGCAGAGCACCTCTTCTATCTCTTTAAGAGATTCAAATTTGAATATTATCCACCCAGACACATGGAATTCCATTTTATATTTGACCTTCCATGTTGAAAGGTTGTTCACAGCTTGCCAACCTGGAATCTGCCAACGAAACAGGCCACAAGGCAGCGATCTATTTTTTCAACAGTTTAGAGCTTGTCTATGTTGATGTACACCTTGTCTGGGGTGTTCACTTCTATCTTCTTGAGCCTGAGTCCATGCTCAGTTCTTCTACTTATTCAGTTCTTCATTATCCATTATATTGTCAATACCTCAGCATCAAAATGTTCGCACTTGTTTCATTTATAGGTTATGCTTTCAAAATTCAAGATTGTTGATGAGACTAGAAGTGCTCGTCGGATGGATCGGAGACGATTCGGGTAGAGTGCCGTTAATCTTCCGTCTAACTCCGTCGTTGGAACCTGAGAGGGAAGAGAAATGTTAGAGGTCCCAGGGCGCTGTCCCGGGGAAAACCCTCCGACGCTTAAGTCAGTTGTGGGCATTTTAGCGTATAGCTAATGCTAGAATAAAGGTATAAACCCTGTTTGGTGCGTCGGCCGAGGTGTAGGCCGAGCCGAGATGAAGTCTGCTGATGACTCACCAGAGACTTGGGCTTCTGCTGTTGATGAAGCTCTTGTTTTATAGACGTTGAAGCTGAGAGTTGAGTGTCACTTCTGGCTTGCATGATAGCCGCGTGGCAGCTGGGGATTGCTGTGCTGGCAACTCTCCTTGCATGGTTGACAGATGGAGATATAAGGCTGCATGAAGGCCACGTAACACGGAGTATTGTGGCTGAGCAGGGCTGAGAATCATTGTGGCAGAGCTATGGTCTGGCCGAAATGCACTGTGGCCAACTGGGGCCTAGCCGAGAATCCACTATGGCCAGGCTGAGCATTGGTCGGGCTGAAGCTTGGCCTTGCTGAGGCTTAATGTGGCCGAGAACTAGTGTGGCCAATTTGATATAAATGTTGCCTTATATTATGGTGGCCGAAGACCATAATGGCCGAATCCCATAATGGCCAAGTACCACATCAGCCAAGTACCATACTGGCTGAATTTGTACGCTATGCTGGGGGTTGCTTCACCCGTGCTTGAGGTATGGCCGAGATCTCCTGTGACCGGGCTGAGGTCTGGCCGAGACTCACTCTGGCCGGGCTGAGGCCTGGCCGACCTCCACTGCAGCCGGGCTGAGGCCTGGCTGGGGCAGTTGGGGTTTGGTATTTTGGCCTTAAGTGCCAGTCAATTGTTTGAGGTGGCCTTAAGTTGACCGCTATTGACTAACTTGAGCCTTGTCTTTATCCAAGCAGGTGGATTTTGGTCTCATCACTATGCCCCCAGATTAGTTTGGCCGAACCGAACAGGAAGGGCAGACTAATCGATTCAGAGTATTTAATGTGCTATTCTATCGAATTGACGTGTCGACTTCTAGTTGGTGACGGTTCATTTGCATTTAAGGTTGCCGAGATCGTAGCTCGGAAGAAAATCTAGAAGACCAGAAAATAAACAGTGGCTGAGATGCACTGTGTCCGTCTGTGGCCTGGCCGAGAACCAATGGCCAAAAACCAATGGCAGAAAAGCCCCTGGCCAAGAACTATGTTGGCCGAATACCATGGAGGCCGAGATGCTATAATGGCAATGTTGTAAATTATGAAACTGCTTTTAATTTGATGGAGCTGAAGCCGAGATTCATAGTAGAATTACAGTGGCTGAAATGCCCAAGTGGCCGAGGTGCTTGAAGGTGGCCATTTTGATGAGAATGTTAACCCTTGTATTTAAACCATTGGATGGAAATGTTAAGGCCTTAAGGCCTTATAATGAGGCCTGTCCAAGACACTTTGGCCGAGATATTTTGGTCGGGCTGAGATGCCTCTGCATTGCCGAGGCCAGGAATTTTGCTGCTCTACTCTTTCATTTAGAGCTTTTTCATTTGTTCTTTGAGCTAAGCTTCTCCACTTGTTCTGGCCGAGGCTTGAAGTTGGCTTTGTACTGGACAATTTTCTTGTCTGCATACAGTTTTTATATAAAAATAAACTGTTTAAGCTTTAAAATGTAGAATAAACCTGTTATTTTGCCGAGCTAAATCAAAGTAGATAAAGCATGAATCCTGCACTGCTTTAGCCGAGCTTCAAAAAGTTTAAAGTTTTGGACTTCGGTGTAGTTCTTCTTAGCCCTGCTAGGTCTAAAGAGGTGTGTGTACACCGTGACACTTTACCTCTGCCCCCTACGTCGGAGGATTTATGAAAGTCTGTTCATATAAATTTACCTTTTGGCGGGTTTTTGCCCCGAACCTGCCGAGGTCTTGTAATTTTACCCTTTAGCGGGCTTTTGCCTCAGACCTGCCGAGGTCTTGTAATTTTACTCTTTAGCAGGCTTTTGCCCCGGACATGCCGAGGTCTTTTAATTTTACCCTTTAGTGGGCTTTTGCCCCGGACCTGTCGAGGTTTTATAGGGAAACATGTCCCGTGAAGTGTTCAAGCTCTGCTCGGACACCTTATTCTTGTCGCTTTGACAGAACTCTCCTCATATAGGGGGATTAGATGGGCTGAGCTGGACAAAAGTCTGGAAAACCGAAAAAGTTATCCGGTGAGAGGAAAAGATATATCGACAACCAATCTGAGCAGCCTCTATCTTCTTCCAATCGGATTGTATCTATTTCTCTCCGGTTTCATGATATTCTGAATATCTCAGCTCTCTTGACTTCATTGTTGAAATGTTTTTGATGTATTTTCTTCCCGCCGAAGCCAAAATTGAAAGAGCTCGGGAGAAAGAAGGATGGCGCCGGACAGTGTTTCGCATCCTGATTTCTGCAGAGCTTTAGAAATTGGCTGGACTCGATCGAATCAAATCAATCGGATTTTTGTTATCCACGTGATTCTGAAACTTTACGTTTATAGCTTGGATCTGCTTCTCCTGCGTTATCAGTGATTATAGGGCCCGGCGGAGATTCAGTGGCTGAGAACGCATAGCCGAGAACCAGGGGTCGAAAACCCATGGCCGAGTTTGTACTCTGTTGGGGGGTTGCCTCACCCGTGTTTGGGGTGTGGCCGAGATCTTTGTGTTGCCAGGATATGAGGAAAGTCAGTGCTGGTGTGGGAGATCTTTGGTTGCCGAGAAGCAGAAAAGGCTATGTACCATTACAAATACGCGGGCTGATCCTGATGTGTTAGCCATGGCTAGAAAACTTCAAGGCCATTTGAACAAGTGCACTGAAGCAGAGATGCAAAGAGATACAGTTGTCCGGCTTGACTGAGGTTAATAGAAAAATAAATAAGCAGCCTGCCGAGAACCATTGTGGATGAGATCCAATGTGGCTAAGAACTGTTGGAAAAAAGGACGTTAAAAGTCCTTTTCGTGTGCTCCAAACTTATATAGAACACGTATGAGGTCGTTCGGGAGATTAATGTGAAGTGGATAAAGCTGAAAGAGCCTCTGTTGGACATCGATCTCTCACTTCGATCGATCGATGTACATCGATCGATCGACGTTAGAGATCGACATGGGTCTGAGGCTTGCTGAAGTTTACTGTCCAACTTCGATCTATCACATCGATCGATCGAAGTGACATCGATCGATCGATGTGATCGATCGATGTAGGACAGTAAAGAAAGTGAAGTTTCTGTCAGACTTCGTTCGATCACATCGATCGATCGAAGGGGACATCGATCGATCGATGTGATCGATCGATGTCCAACAGACAGAACTTTTCACTGTGTGATGCATCTTTTCATCCAAGGTTCATCTCCCTTCGATTGTGAACGTTATTCAACGGGCTTGAGAGGTTAGAAAACTGCTGAAACTAGTTTAAAATGTTGTTTTCTACTACCCTAAAGCCTATATATACAAGACTTAACAATTTGCAAAGCTAAGAGTTTTTCCCCTTGTGTTTTCCCTTAAAGTGCAGAAAGTTTCAGCAGTCTTCTTCTTCTTCCTCTACTTTTGACACTTCAATTTTGCAAGTTCATTCTCTTTGTCCTAGAGCAAAGGAACAAGAGAAGCCGTTAAATCCTGGGAAGCATTCGCTTGTGGTTCACCTTGCTCACCGGTGGAGGCGAAATTGCTTTTAAGGACAGTGATTCACATCACGTCTCGGCATTTTGTTTTGTATTTGTTTGTCATCTTCCTCAGATTATTGTCTAACAATCTTAAAAGCAATTTACTGCGATGGCATCCAAACAATCTGCTGTTCCTGATATGTCAAAGTTGGAGCCTTTCGACGGAAAGTTCTTCAAGAGATGGTCCGCAAAGGTTCTCTTCTTCCTTGAGATGCTGTCTGTCTCCTACGTTCTGACAAAGGAGAGACCTACTGAAGTTGGAGAAGCACTCAAGTTTGATGCAGATAGTGTTACGTGTAGAGGACATATTCTACACTTTCTTTCTAATTCGCTGTTTGACATTTATGCCAAATTTCAGTCAGCGAAAGAAATTTGGAAAGCTCTTCAGAACAAATATGGTTCTGAAGATGCAGGGAAAAGGAAATATGTGGTCAGTGAATTTCTCAAGTTTCAGATGGTTGACCACATATCTATCAATGACCAGATTCATCAGTTTCAGCAACTGGTGGATAATATTGAACAAGAAGGTATCAAGATTGATGAAACCTTCCAGGCTGCTGCTTTGATCGAGAAACTCCCTTCCTCTTGGAACAAGTATAAGAAGAGGGGCAAGCATGATGATGCCAAACTCTCTATGGATAGTGTAATCAAACACATTCGTATAGAGGAAAACAACAGGATTGAAGATGCAAGCGGAGATGAAGTTGGTGTCAAGGCCAACGTCATTGAGCATGTGGCCAAGAAGCCGAGATTTATCTCAAACAAGGCCAAAGGTAAAGCTCAAGAGCAGGGGCGGTTCAAGTCGCAGACAAAGGGAGCCTGTTGGGTGTGCGGGAAGCAGGGTCACAAGGCATTCTTTTGCAATAAGCGAAAAGGACAATCAAGTGGACAAGCCAACCTTGCTGAAGGACGCTCAGACACCAAGGATGAGACAATCGCTGCAGTTGTCGTCGAAGAGGTAAACCTTGTCGGAGGTGCAACAGAATGGGTGGTGGACACTGGAGCCACTAGACACATTGCGATCAGCAGAGATCTATTTCTTGACTATCAAGAGATAGATAGTGGAGACCAAGTCTTTCTAGGGGATGCACGAGCGACCCGAGTTATCGGGAAGGGGAAAGTGCTCCTCAAGTTGACTTCTGGTAAAAGGCTGGAGTTGAGCAATGTGTTACATGTTCCAACTATTCGGAGGAACTTGATTTCTGGAGCACTTCTGAACAAGGCTAATATTAAACTTGTTTTTGATTCTGATAAGCTTGTATTATCTAGGAGTGGGGAATTTGTTGGGAAAGGCTTTTGTTCGGGTGGTTTATTTGTTCTTGATGCTGTATGTTTAAGTAATAAGAATGCATCTAGTTCTGTGTATATTGTTGATTCTTTTGATTTATGGCATGCTAGACTAGGTCACGTTAATGCCGATGCAATTAGAAGGTTAAAGAACACCAATCTAATTGAATTAAACAATGAAAGTAGTCTAACAAAGTGTCATTATTGTGTCGAAGGGAAACATCATAAGAAACCCTTCAAGTCGGTAAATAGAGCAACCGAGAAACTAGAGTTGATTCATAGTGATCTAGGAGATTTTAAGAATATGATGAGTAAAGGTGGTAAGCTGTACTATATTACTTTCATAGATGATTTTTCCAGGTTCACTAAGGTTTATTTACTTAGCAACAAGGACGAAGCGGGAGATATGTTTGTTAAGTACAAAAATGAAGTTGAAAACCAACTAGACAAAAAGATCAAAAAGATAAGATCGGATAGAGGAGGTGAGTATAATACTTTATCTTTACAAAAGTTTTGTGAAGATAATGGTATTATACATGAGTTTACAGCTCCATATACTCCTCAATCCAATGGTGTTGCCGAAAGGAAAAATAGGACACTTAAGGATATGATGAATACAATGCTCTTAGGTTCCGGATTGTCTAGCAATATGTGGGGTGAAGCTATTCTTTCAGCATGTCATATTTTAAATAGAATACCACATAAGAAAACTAGTTTGACACCGTATGAACTTTGGAAAGGCTATACACCCAACTTGAATTATTTGAAAGTGTGGGGGTGCTTAGCCAAAGTTGGAATTCCTGAGTTCAAAAGGAATAAAATTGGGTCTAAAACTAGAGATTGTGTGTTTGTGGGATATGCTTCGAATAGTGCTGCATATAGGTTTATGACTTTAGATAATGGTGTGATCTTGGAATCAAAGGACGCAGAATTTTTTGAACATGAGTTCCCGATGAAGAAAGATAAGGAAACTAGTATTAGTCTTGATCTTGGTGAGTCTAGTAATAGAACTAGTGATGAAGTTCCTTCTATTCTTAGAAGAAGTAAAAGACAGAAGGTTGGAAAGTCATTTGGAGATGATTTTATTACAGCCTTTATTTTAGAAGAAGATCCTAAGACGTATAGAGAGGCTATGAGTTCTGTAGACGTTAAGTTTTGGAAAGAGGCTATTAATAGTGAACTTGAGTCAATTCTTAGTAAGAACACTTGGGAACTAGTAGAGTTGCCAAGAGGTTGTAAGCCTATTAGTTGTAAATGGGTGTTTAGAAAGAAACTAAAGGCTGATGGTTCTATAGACAAGTTCAAGACAAGATTAGTTGCCAAGGGTTTTACCCAACAAGAGGGTATAGACTATTTCGATACATATTCACCGGTAGCAAGAATAACGTCTATTAGAGTGTTAGTGGCTTTAGCTTCCATTAACAAGTTGGTGATACACCAAATGGATGTTAAGACGGCCTTTTTGAATGGTGATCTAGATGAAGAGATATATATGCATCAACCGGAGGGTATGATTGTTCAAGGTCAAGAACATAAGGTATGTAGACTTAAGAAGTCTTTGTATGGCCTTAAACAAGCCCCTAAGCAGTGGCATGAAAAATTTGATAATGCTATGGTTTCCAACGGTTATGTTGTGAATGAAAGTGATCGTTGTATATATAGCAAAGTTGAAAATTCTGGTTGTGTCATTGTATGTTTATATGTTGATGACATGTTAATCTTTGGGACTAACATGGATGTTGTTAATAGTACTAAATCATTCTTATCTTCCGTCTTTGATATGAAAGACATGGGTAAGGCTGATTTAATACTTGGCCTAAAGTTAGTTGAAAATTGTGGGGGTTTTGCTTTATCTCAATCTCATTATATTGAGAAAATGTTAAAACGGTTTAATTTCTTTAATGTTAAGCCTGTAAGTACACCATATGATCCAGCAGTTCACTTAAAGAAGAATAGGAATGATAGTGTTTCACAAGTTGATTATGCTAGAATCATTGGTAGTGTTATGTATTTAATGAATTGCACAAGACCCGATATAGCTTATGCAGTAAATAGGCTAGCAAGATATACTCATAATCCAAGTAGTGAACATTGGATGGCTTTAGAAAGGTTAATGAGATATATCAAAGGAACAATGGATCTTTGTCTTGTGTTTAATGGTTTTCCCGGCAGTTTTAGAAGGTTTCTGTGATGCTAATTGGGTGTCAGATAATGATGAGATTAATTCGACAAATGGCTATGTGTTCACTTTAGGTGGTGGAGCCATTTCTTGGAAATCTTCTAAACAGACATGTATAGCAAAATCAACTATGGAATCTGAATTTATAGCTTTAGAACTTGCTGCAACTGAAGCTGAATGGTTAAGGAATTTATTGCTTGATATTCCTTTATGGCATAACCCAATGCCTTCTGTTTCTATACGTTGTGATTCTCAGGTAGCGATCGCTCGAGCAAAGAATAAGATCTATAATGGAAAGAGCCGGCATATCAGATTGAGACACAATATTGTGCGGGATTTGATTAGTTCAGGGGTGATTAACTTGGAGTTTGTAAGATCCGAGTTAAATCTGGCAGATCCCTTGACTAAAGGACTAAATAAGAAGTTAGTCCAACAAGCATCGAGGGGAATGGGACTGGTTCCAATGTTGTGAACTTTGTATGACGGCAACCCAACCCACTATTAGTAGAGATCCTACGAACGGGGTTCAATGTGGTAAAAACAAGTCATATAAAAGTTCTACAAGTGCTGTCGTTTTGTCCCTTCCTATGGTGTTGTTGAAGATAGTACTTATTGCAAATTGTGGAGGGTGAGATTTTTAGAATCTCTTAATGAAGTTCATAGCCATGTTGTATGGTGGTGTGCGCAGTACACACTTGATGAACATCACCTATATAAGAGTGGAGGTGGTGCCGCTTCCTATGAGAGTTTGGAACAACTCACTAGAGCTCTTATGAAAACCTGGGACTGGGTGCATGGCCGATATCGCACCAAACCGCGAACTTGCCTGAAGCTAGTCGAGGACATGTCAGTTGTAAGTTTATATAAACAATAGTGAATTAAGATTCAAGACTTTTGTCATCTTATTTCCGTTTATATGCTTCTTCTTGAACTAAGTGGCAATTCAAGACGAAAGTCATTGTCCATTAGTGTCTTTGTCTTTGTTAAAAGTAGAGAGGTTAGTTGTTTAAACGTTCAAGAGAGTTTGTATATAAGTTTGGATCATGTGGGGGATTGTTGGAAAAAAAGGACGTTAAAAGTCCTTTTCGTGTGCTCCAAACTTATATAGAACACGTATGAGGTCGTTCGGGAGATTAATGTGAAGTGGATAAAGCTGAAAGAGCCTCTGTTGGACATCGATCTCTCACTTCGATCGATCGATGTACATCGATCGATCGACGTTAGAGATCGACATGGGTCTGAGGCTTGCTGAAGTTTACTGTCCAACTTCGATCTATCACATCGATCGATCGAAGTGACATCGATCGATCGATGTGATCGATCGATGTAGGACAGTAAAGAAAGTGAAGTTTCTGTTAGACTTCGTTCGATCACATCGATCGATCGAAGGGGACATCGATCGATCGATGTGATCGATCGATGTCCAACAGACAGAACTTTTCACTGTGTGATGCATCTTTTCATCCAAGGTTCATCTCCCTTCGATTGTGAACGTTATTCAACGGGCTTGAGAGGTTAGAAAACTGCTGAAACTAGTTTAAAATGTTGTTTTCTACTACCCTAAAGCCTATATATACAAGACTTAACAATTTGCAAAGCTAAGAGTTTTTCCCCTTGTGTTTTCCCTTAAAGTGCAGAAAGTTTCAGCAGTCTTCTTCTTCTTCCTCTACTTTTGACACTTCAATTTTGCAAGTTCATTCTCTTTCTCCTAGAGCAAAGGAACAAGAGAAGCCG